>JAOWBW010000812.1:0-613232 GCA_026119855.1 Campanula takesimana | reverse complement strand
TTTCCCCCGTTGTTGTTGTTGTTGTTTGGTTCCGGAAACCGTCTCAGCTCTTCGATGCTGCTCAGTTGATGCCTCTCAGATGGCTATTGTTTGGTTTGAGAACCTTGCTCAGTATCCACGTATGAGTGTTTATTTCCGTTTTATGTGTTGCATGATGAGTTGGTCGTTATTTCCAACGGTATGGGACGGTTGGCGATAGGGAGCCTCTCATGTTATGTGCTATGTGTTATACGCTTATTTGTTAATATTGTTTCTTCATGATCTTCATATCAGCATGTAATGTAGTTGCATTTAGTAACTTACTGAGATTTATTCTCACCCCTTATTTGTTTACCGTTTAGATAAGAAGGAGTCCAGGGAATAGGTCACAGCACAGGGAGGACGTTGGTAAAGAGATCTTTGGTAAGACTTTTGGGAAGTGATATGTATAAAGGATACATTATGTAAATGTAATACCTTTAGGGTAGTGTACCCGTGACTCAGTTACTTGTATCATCTCTTTTAGTTGGTGTTCGTGTTTGTAAATTTTATAAGTAAAGTTTGTTATAGCCAAGTGGCTAAGTACTCATTTGAGAAAGTTTGTTTTGTGACTTGTAGTCAAGTCTAATAAATGTTGTTTAGTCATATAAGACTTTGGTAACGTTTTGGTTGTGTGAACCTTTTTAAGAAAATATATTTCGAAAAATTTTAGTAGAGTTGCTTTACGACGTCTTCCTCGCGTGTCCCGGGCGTGGGCCAAGTAGGACCACGGGTCGGGGCGCGACACGGCGGCTGTTTTCTCTTTCCCCTCATCTCTATCTTCTTCCTGTATTCAACAAAACCTAAATCTATTTGTTATTCCACAATATTCACCCCGTATCTCGGCATAATTACACATATCAAATCAATGTTACTTCCAATAAAAAATCTACATCGTCATTATTATCAATATTAAACAAATTCTAGGATATCTTGGTTCCTCGTTGTCAAGTCTCTTTTTCACTTTATCTAAGGATTTAATGGTATACAATTATTTCTATTTATTTTGTGTATTTTTAATTTATTTAGTTATTGTTTCTTTATGATAACAAATTATTTCTTATTGAATCTATGGCTTTTCAGGTTGATGGAAATAAAGGTAGTGTGGCTTCCTTTTAGCAGTCTAAGGTTGTTATTCATTGTATATGAGCCCGACGGCAAGGTAATTTATCGGATTTCACTCTTAATAGGCCTTTTGAACTAATTAATCCCTTTTTCATGTTTTACTAGTATACACATTTTAATTGAGAGTTCTATAAAAGCGATTTATTAATCGAACTTCATTGTGATTTGCTTATTTACTCTTAGTTACCTGCTATTTTTATTCCTTCAAACTAGAATTTTAGATTATAGATGATGACAAAATGTAAAATGAGTCTTTTATGACTTCAATTCACTGAGCGAGAAAAAATAAAAATTCAATATATTTTATTAAAAACAGCAACGTTAGATTTTGTAAGCGGGATAAATAGTGACCTAATTTCATTTTGTTATTATTCTTTTCTATTGTCATTTGTTTCAAAATACATTGTCATTTCATAATTTCACATAAACAAAAATAGGGGAGAGAAAGTGAGACTTCAGTTATAAGTGCTCAACAAACCCTAAAAATAATATAAGAGGCTAAGATAGAAACCAAGGTGTACTGATGCTCAATTTTCTAAGTCAAATTGCAGAGGCAGACACAAGGGTATTAATGTTGGGACAAGTGTGCCCAATAAGTTTTCAACATTCAGTGCAATAAATAATTCTTTTAATCTAAAATGTTTATTATATTTGTAAAAGTGAACCCACTTTGACAAATAAATACTTGCCCTTCAAGGGTTAGAAGACTATTTATCAAGACAGAGGTCTCAAGTTCAATCTTTGTATTTTGTTGCAATTTAAATTTTGTTTCTTTGTGTACCCACTTACATTTTTCCCTAGGTATACAGTTAACAAGCATTAATTGTAGAAGAGATTAAATAGATGAATATTATATGCGTATTAAATTATCAATCTATCTGATTTAACTTTCTCTTTGTGTTGGCTCAAAATAATATTAAAAAAAAATCTCTCATATCTCTGACATAGTCTATATCATTTAGTGCTGGAGCTCTATCACCACGGGTGTTGCTAAATCGACCATGTGGAGGTGAAGGCGCAACCGGTCAAGATCTAGAGCCACAAATTAAGACTGGGTGCCAAACCTCTCCGGCAATCAAGAGGCTGCATTTCTCACAAGACTAATAATAGTTAAAAGATTAGGTCGTTGTCTTTCAGTATCACCGAGCAATAGTTAGGTCCAAAGTGAATTATAAGTACATCAAAGGCAATTCAGCTAGGAGAGCACCATTTAAGAAAATATCAGAAAGCTTATTAAAAAAAGACGAGTGAGCTTAGCATGTTATGCGATGTTCAAGCATGTTCCATTATCCAAGGGCCATAGTCTCAAACTCCATAGGTTTGGCCATGCCTTAGCATCAGCAAGGGGCAAAGAAGGCGAATTTGGAGAGCTTTACCAACGAGCAAATAAAAATAAAAGAGGAAAAGTTGGGAAACATTGAATGTTGAATTACCGCAATGACATGACTCAGGTCATGTACAAGAGGATGAGAAGTGTGGGAACAAGAAAGGGAAATTTGGAGGGCTTGTTGGAGATTGGGTTGATCAGTGATTAAAGAAGAATAAGATCTCTAAAGAGGATAGTGAAAATTAGGTTAGGAGGAAGTGTCAATCCTCTGGAAGATGGATGTGGAAGGAACCCATGCGTGAATTGACTGCAGATCCAATAACCATAGGGATGGGACCCATGGGTTGACTAAAAGATCCAAATATTTCATCAACCTTGCCTATGGATTCAACTGATAAAACTAGGCATTCACAGATGAGCTACTAACTATATATCACAGCTTTAGCTGAGAGGAAAATTCCATACTCTTTCCAAACACTCATGTTTAATTAATTTTTGTTCTTAGCATTTTTCCAATGTTTTGTACTTACCAGTGATATGGTGATTGTTGCCTTCTTTTATCCGCAATGAAATTCTATATTTAATTTTATTTATGTTCATATCTTATTGCCTTTTTATTTCAAAGGATTATATATATATATATATATATATATATATATATATATATATATATATATATTTCTTTGTGTGTGTGTGTGTGTAACAAAGTGTTTTGATAATGTTTGAACATTTAATGGGACAAAGTTAAATAGTATAAATTACAAAGACAGAATGTTACAAAGTTTCACAAAGACCCCTGAAGTTTCCAAACTTTTAACAAGGATTTCCACTTCGTAAATGAGTCCTAAAATATTAATATTGGACACACTGAAAAGGAAACTCAAAGGAAACAAGAATGTGCATCCGAACACCAAGTGAAATGATATATGAGATTTACTAAAAAGGAGAAATAACGATTTAAAGTCAAGGGTTTAATATGAATGTTTATTTACCATCAGCCATTCAATCCAAGACTTGCAATTGCGTTGCAAACTCTTGAAGTTGTATTGTGTGAATATCCGTATTTCACTTGTAGTTAATTAGATATTACTGACATCTTTTAAAAATAATAGTCCATGTTTTATATAAACAAAACACTCCAAATAAAATTAAATGTTCCTTTTTCGGAGAGTTTACTAAATTATCCATCATCAAACAATATGTTTTACTTTTCAAGAGAGAATTCAAAGAACAATATATTATATTTTGTTAAAGTTGTAAGGTTCCGTGACACTAGTGTTGTCCTTTTATTAGTATCTTGTTTGGTTTTTCAATTAAAATACATGGGAGAACACATTTCGACAACTATTTCGAACATCAATAAGATTTGCTAATGGAACACTAGATAATTATATAAAGTTTGATATGTAAATAAAAATGAGCTGAAAACCCAATCTTTGGACTTGTCATTAGATCGTCACCATAACAAAACTGAGATCAGAGACTACGAGGAATTTTACAATGATTGCAACGGATGTTGAAAGTGAAATAAACGAGATCATTAAATTAACTCTCAATGTATTCCTATTTCGTTTTTACTCAAAATTATTTTGGTTGTAAATTGTTCATTTGGGCTTGATTTATGCTAAGTTTCTTACAAGGCCCAACTTAGAGCAATGAGAACATTTTGCAAGCATATTTTATGAGATTAGACCAAGAAAAGCCTTTTAAATCTGTTAAAAACCCTAAAAAAAATCTACCCTATAAATAATCGACTTTATACACCTTTCTGAACAAAGTAAAACCTAACCCGCTCCCCTTAAAGATGGCGGCTGTTTTCTCTTTCCCCTCATCTCTATCTTCTTCCCTGTATTCAACAAAACCTAAATCTATTTGTTATTCCACAATATTCACCCCGTATCTCGGCATAATACACATATCAAATCAATGTTACTTCCAATAAAAAAATCTACATCGTCATTATTATCAATATTAAACAAATTCTAGGATATCTTGGTTCCTCGTTGTCAAGTCTCTTTTTCACTTTATCTAAGGATTTAATGGTATACAATTATTTCTATTTATTTTGTGTATTTTTAATTTATTTAGTTATTGTTTCTTTATGATAACAAATTATTTCTTACTGAATCTATGGCTTTTCAGGTTGATGGAAATAAAGGTAGTGTGGCTTCCTTTTAGCATGTCTAAGGTTGTTATTCATTGTATATGAGCCCGACGGCAAGGTAATTTATCAGATTTCACTCTTAATAGGCCTTTTGAACTAATTAATCCCTTTTTCATGTTTTACTCGTATACACATTTTAATTGAGAGTTCTATAAAAGCGATTTATTAATCGAACTTCATTGTGATTTGCTTATTTACTCTTAGTTACCTGCTATTTTTATTCCTTCAAACTAGAATTTTAGATTATAGATGATGACAAAATGTAAAATGAGTCTTTTATGACTTCAATTCACTGAGCGAGAAAAAATAAAAATTCAATATATTTTATTAAAAACAGCAACGTTAGATTTTGTAAGCGGGATAAATAGTGACCTAATTTCATTTTGTTATTATTCTTTTCTATTGTCATTTGTTTCAAAATACATTGTCATTTCATAATTTCACATAAACAAAAATAGGGGAGAGAAAGTGAGACTTCAGTTATAAGTGCTCAACAAACCCTAAAAATAATATAAGAGGCTAAGATAGAAACCAAGGTGTACTGATGCTCAATTTTCTATGTCAAATTGCAGAGGCAAACACAAGGGTATTAATGTTGGGACAAGTGTGCCCAATAAGTTTTCAACAATCAGTGTAATAAATAATTCTTTTAATCTAAATTTTTTATTATATTTGTAAAAGTGAACCCACTTTGACAAATAAATACTTGCCCTTCAATGGTTAGAAGACTATTTATCAAGACAGAGGTCTCAAGTTCAATCTTTGTATTTTGTTACAATTTAAATTTTGTTTCTTGTGTACCCACTTACATTTTTCGCTTGGTATACAGTTAACAAGCATTAATTCTTGAGGAGATTAAATAGATGAATATTATATGCGTATTAAATTATCAAACTATCTGATTTTACTTTTCTCTTTGTGTTGGCTCAAAATAATATTAAAAAAAAAAAATTTCTCATATCTCTGACATAGTCTATATCATTTAGTGCTGGAGCTCTATCACCACGGGTGTTGCTAAATCGACCATGTGGAGGTGAAGGCGCAACCGGTCAAGATCTAGAGCCACAAATTAAGACTGGGTGCCAAACTTCTCCGGCAATCAAGAGGCTGCATCTCTCACAAGACTAATAATAGTTAAAAGATTAGGTCGTTGTCCTTCAGTACCACCGAGCAATAGTTAGGTCCAACGTGAATTAGAAGTACATCCATGACAATTCAGCTAGGAGAGCACCATTTAAGAAAATATCAGAAAGCTTATTAAAAAAGACGAGTGAGCTTACCATGTTATGCGATGTTCAAGCATGTTCCATTTTCTAAGGGCAATAGTCTCAAACTCCATAGGTTTGGCCATGCCTGAGCATCAGCAAGGGGCAAAGAAGGCGAATTTGGAGAGCTTTACCAACGAGCAAATAAAAATAAAAGAGGAAAAGTTGCGAAACATTGAATGTTGAATTACCGCAATGACATGACTAGGGTCATGTACAAGAGGATGAGAGGTGTGGGAACAAGAAAGGGAAATTTGGAGGGCTTGATGGAGATTGGGTTGATCAGTGATTAAAAGAAGAAGAAGATCTCTAAAAAGGATAGTGAAAATTTGGTTAGGAGGAAGTGTCAATCCTCTGGAAGATGGATGTTGGAAGGAACCCATGCGTGAATTGATTGCAGATCCAATAACCATAGGGATGGGACCCATGGGTTGACTAGAAGATCCAAATATTTCATCAACCTTGCCTATGGATTCTACTGATAATAACTAGGCATTCACAGATGAGCTACTAACTATATATCACAGCTTTTACTGAGAGGAGAATTCCATTCTCTGTCCAAACACTCATGTTTAATTAATTTTTATTCTTAGCATTTTTCCAATGTTTTGTACTTACCAGTGATATGGTGACTGTTGCCTTCTTTTACCCGCAATGAAAGTCTATATTTAATAGTATTTATGTTCATATCTTATTGCCTTTTTATTGCAAAGGATTATGTATATGTATATATATATATATATATTTCTTTGTGTGTGTGTGTGTGTAACAAAGTGTTTTGATAATGTTTGAACATTTAAAGGGACAAAGTTAAATAGTATAAATTACTAAGACAGAATGTTACAAAGTTTCACAAAGACCCATGAAGTTTCCAAAGTTTTAACAAGGATTTCCACCTCGTAAATGAGTCCTAAATTATTAATATTGGACACACTGAAAAGGAAATTCAAAGCAAACAAGAATGTGCATCCGAACAACAAGTGAAATGATATATGAGATTTACTAAAAAGGAGAAATAACGATTTAAAGTCAAGGGTTTAATATGAATGTTTATTTACCATCATCCATTCAATCCAAGACTTGCAATTGCGTTGCAAAGTCTTGAAGTTGTATTGTGTGAATATCCGTATTTCACTTGTAGTTAATTAGATATTACTGACATCTTTTTAAAAATAATAGTCCATGTTTTATATAAACAAAACACTCCAAATAAAATTAAATGTTCCTTTTTCGGAGAGTTTACTAAATTATCCATCATCAAACAATATGTTTTACTTTTCAAGCGAGAATTCAAACAACAATATAATATATTTTGTTAAAGTTGTAAGGTTCCGTGACACTAGTGTTGTCGTTTTATTAGTATCTTGTTTGGTTTTTCAATTAAAATACATGGGAGAACACATTTCGACAACTATTTCGAACATCAATTTGATTTGCTAATGGAACACTAGATAATTATATAAAGTTTGATAGGTAAATAAAAATGAGCTGAAAACCCAATCTTACACGATAATTGTAGTGGACTTGTCATTAGATCGTCACCATAACAAAACTGAGATCAGAGACTACGAGGAATTTTACAATGATTGCAACGGATGTTGAAAGTGAAATAAACGAGATCATTAAATTAACTCTCAATGTATTCCTATTTCGTTTTTACTCAAAATTATTTTGGTTGTAAATTGTTCATTTGGGCTTGATTTATGCTAAGTTTCTTACAAGGCCCAACTTAGAGCAATGAGAACATTTTGCAAGCATATTTTATGAGATTAGCCCAAGAAAAGCCTTTTAAATCTGTTAAAAACCCTAAAAAATCTACCCTATAAATAATCGACTTTATATACCTTCCTGAACAAAGTAAAACGTAACCCGCTCCCCTTAAAAGACGGCGGCTGTTTTCTCTTTCCCCTCATCTCTATCTTCTTCCCTGTCTTCAACAAAACCTAAATGTATTTGTTATTCCACAATATTCACCCCGTATCTCGGCATAATACACATATCAAATCAATGTTACTTCCAACAAAAAATCTACATCGTCATTATTATAAATATTAAACAAATTCTAGGATATCTGGGTTCCTCGTTGTCAAGTCTCTTTTTCACTTTATCTAAGGATTTAATGGTATACATTTATTTCTATTTATTTTGTGTATATTTTAATTTATTTAGTTATTGTTTCTTTATGATAACAAATTATTTCTTACTGAATCTATGGCTTTTCAGGTTGATGGAAATAAAGGTAGTGTGGCTTCCTTTTAGCATGTCTATGGTTTTTGTTCATTGTATATGAGCTCGACGGTAAGGTAATTTATCGGATTTCACTCTTAATAGGCCTTTTGAAGTAATTAATCCCTTTTTCATGTTTTACTAGTATACACATTTTAATTGAGAGTACTATAAAAGCGATTTATTAATCGAACTTCATTGTGATTTGCTTATTTACTTTTAGTAACCTGCTATTTTTATTCCTTCAACCTATAATTTTAGATTATAGATGATGACAAAATGTAAAATGAGTCTTTTATGACTTCAATTCACAGAGCAAGAAAAACTAAAAATTCAATATATTTTATTAAAAACAGCAACGCTAGATTTTGTAAGCGGGATAAATAGTGACCTAATTTCATTTTGTTATTATTCTTTTCTTTTGTCATTTGTTTCAAAATACATTGTCATTTCATAACTTCACTTAAACAAAAATAGGGGAGAGAAAGTGAGACTTCAGTTATAAGTGCTCAACAAACCCTAAAAATAATATAAGAGGCTAAGATAGAAACCAAGGTATACTGATGCTCAATTTTCTAAGTCAAATTGCAGAGGCAGACACAAGGGTATTAATGTTGGGACAAGTGTGCCCAGTAAGTTTTCAACATTCAGTGCAATAAATAATTCTTTTAATCTAAAATGTTTATTATATTTGTAAAAGTGAACCCACTTAGTACTTGCCTTTCAATGGTTAGAAGACTATTTATCAAGACAGAGGTCTCAAGTTCAATCTTTGTATTTTGTTGCAATTTAAATTTTGTTTCTTTGTGTACCCACTTACATTTTTCGCTAGGTATACAGTTAACAAGAATTAATTGTTGAAGAGATTAAATAGATGAATATTATATGCGTATTCAATTATCAATCTATCTGATTTAACTTTTCTCTTTGTGTTGGCTCAAAATAATATTAAAAAAAAATCTCTCATATCTCTGACAAAGTCTATATCATTTATTGCTGGAGCTCTATCACCACGGGTGTTGCTAAATCGACCATGTGGAGGTGAAGGCGCAACCGGTCAAGATCTAGAGCCACAAATTAAGACTGGGTGCCAAACCTCTCCGGCAATCAAGAGGCTGCATCTCTCACAAGACTAATAATAGTTAAAAGATTAGGTCGTTGTCCTTCAGTATCACCGAGCAATAGTTAGGTCCAAAGTGAATTAGAAGTACATCCATGACCATTCAGCTAGGAGAGCACCATTTAAGAAAATATCAGAAAGCTTATTAAAAAAGACGAGTGAGCTTACCATGTTCTGCGAATGTTCAAGCATGTTTCATTATCTAAGGGCCATAGTCTCAAACTCCATAGGTTTGGCCATGCCTGAGCATCAGCAAGGGGCAAAGAAGGAGAATTTGGAGAGCTTTACCAACGAGCAAATAAAAATAAAAGAGGAAAAGTTGCGAAACATTGAATGTTGAATTACCGCAATGACATGACTCGGGTCATGTACAAGAGGATGAGAGGTGTGGGAACAAGAAAGGGAAATTTGGAGGGCTTGATGGAGATTGGGTTGATAAGTGATTAAAAGAAGAAGAAGATCTCTAAAAAGGATAGTGAAAATTTGGTTAGGAGGAAGTGTCAATCCTCTGGAAGATGGATGTGGGAAGGAACCCATGCGTGAATTGATTGCAGATCTAATAACCATAGGGATGGGACCCATGGGTTGACTAAAAGATCCAAATATTTCATCAACCTTGCCTATGGATTCTACTGATAATAACTAGGCATTCACAGATGAGCTACTAACTATATATCACAACTTTTACTGAGAGGAGAATTCCATTCTCTTTCCAAACACTCATGTTTAATTAATTTTTGTTCTTAGCATTTTTCCAATGTTTTGTACTTACCAGTGATATGGTGATTGTTGCCTTCTTTTATCCGCAATGAAAGTCTATATTTAATTTTATTTATGCTCATATCTTATTGCCTTTTTATTGCAAAGGATTATGTATATATATATATATATATATATATATATATATTTCTTTGTGTGTGTGTGTGTGTGTAACAAAGTGTTTTGATAATGTTTGAGCATTTAATGGGACAAAGTTAAATAGTATAAATTACAAAGACAGAATGTTACAAAGTTTCACAAAGACCCATGAAGTTTCCAAAGTTTTAACAAGGATTTCCACCTCGTAAATGAGTCCTAAAATATTAATATTGGACACACTGAAAAGGAAACTCAAAGCAAACAAGAATGTGCATCTGAACACCAAGTGAAATGATATATGATATTTACTAAAAAGGAGAAATAACGATTTAAAGTCAAGGCTTTAATATGAATGTTTATTTGTCATCAGCCATTCAATCCAAGACTTGCAATTGCGTTGCAAAGTCATGAAGTTGTATTGTGTGAATATCCGTATTTCACTTGTAGTTAATTAGATATTACTGACATCTTTTAAAATATAATAGTCCATGTTTTATATAAACAAAACACTCCAAATAAAATTAAATGTTCCTTTTTCGGAGAGTTTACTAAATTATCCATCATCAAACAATATGTTTTACTTTTCAAGAGAGAATTCAAACAACAATATAATATATTTTGTTAAAGTTGTAAGGTTGCGTGACACAAGTGTTGTCCTTTTATTAGTATGTTGTTTGGTTTTTCAATTAAAATACATGGGAGAACACATTTCGACAACTATTTCGAACATCAATAAGATTTGCTAATGGAACACTAGATCATTATATAAAGTTTGATATGTAAATAAAAATGAGCTGAAAACCCAATCTTACACGATAATTGTAGTTGACTTGTCATTAGATCATCACCATAACAAAACTGAGATCAGAGACTACGAGGAATTTTACAATGATTGCAACAGATGTTAAAAGTGAAATAAACGAGATCATTAAATTAATTCTCAATGTTTTCCTATTTCGTTTTTACTCCAAATTATTTTGGTTGTAAATTGTTCATTTGGGCTTGATTTATTCTAAGTTTCTTACAAGGCCAACCTTAGAGCAATGAGAACATTTTGCAAGCATATTTTATGAGATTATCCCAAGAAAAGCCTTTTAAATCTGTTAAAAACCCTAAAAAATCTACCCTATAAATAATCGATTTTATATACCTTTCTGAACAAAGTAAAACCTAACCCGATCCCCTTAAAAGACGGCGGCTGTTTTCTCTTTCCCCTCATCTCTATCTTCTTCCCTGTCTTCAACAAAACCTAAATCTATTTGTTATTCTACAATATTCACCCCGTATCTCGGCATAATACACATATCAAATCAATGTTACTTCCAACAAAAAATCTACATCGTCATTATTATAAATATTAAACTAATTCTAGGATATCTGGGTTCCTCGTTGTCAAGTCTCTTTTTCACTTTATCTAAGGATTTAATGGTATACATTTATTTCTATTGATTTTGTGTATATTTTAATTTATTTAGTTATTGTTTCTTTATGATAACAAATTATTTCTTACTGAATCTATGTCTTTCCAGGTTGATGGAAATAAAGCTAGTGTGGCTTCCTTTTAGCATGTCTAAGGTTTTTGTTCATTGTATATGAGCTCGACGGTAAGGTAATTTATAGGATTTCACTCTTAATAGGCCTTTTGAAGTAATTAATCCCTTTTTCATGTTTTACTAGTATACACATTTTAATTGAGAGTTCTACAAAAGCGATTTATTAATCGAACTTCATTTTGATTTGCTTATTTACTTTTCGTAACCTGCTATTTTTATTCCTTCAACCTAGAATTTTAGATTATAGATGATGACAAAATGTAAAATGAGTCTTTTATGACTTCAATTCACAGAGCGAGAAAAAATAAAAATTCAATATATTTTATTAAAAACAGCAACGTTAGATTTTGTAAGCGGGATAAATAGTGACCTAATTTCATTTTGTTATTATTCTTTTCTTTTGTCATTTGTTTCAAAATACATTGTCATTTCATAACTTCACTTACACAAAAATAGGGGAGAGAAAGTGAGACTTCAGTTATAAGTGCTCAACAAACCCTAAAAATAATATAAGAGGCTAAGATAGAAACCAAGGTGTACTGATGCTCAATTTTCTAAGTCAAATTGCAGAGGCAGACACAAGGGTATTAATGTTGGGACAAGTGTGCCCAATAAGTTTTCAACATTCAGTGCAATAAATAATTCTTTTAATCTAAAATGTTTATTATATTTGTAAAAGTGAACCCACTTAGTACTTGCCCTTCAATGGTTAGAAGACTATTTATCAAGACAGAGGTCTCAAGTTCAATCTTTGTATTTTGTTGCAATTTAAATTTTGTTTCTTTGTGTATCCACTTACATTTTTCGCTAGGTATACAGTTAACAAGCATTAATTGTTGAAGAGATTAAATAGATGAATATTATATGCGTATTAAATTATCAATCTATCTGATTTAACTTTTCTCTTTGTGTTGGCTCAAAATAATATTAAAAAAAAAAATCTCTCATATCTCTGACATAGTTTATATCATTTAGTGCTGGAGCTCTATCACCACGGGTGTTGCTAAATCGACCATGTGGAGGTGAAGGCGCAACCGGTCAAGATCTAGAGCCACAAATTAAGACTGGGTGCGAAACCTCTCCGGCAATCAAGAGGCTGCATTTCTCACAAGACTAATAATAGTTAAAAGATTAGGTCGTTGTCTTTCAGTATCACCGAGCAATAGTTAGGTCCAAAGTGAATTATAAGTACATCAAAGGCAATTCAGCTAGGAGAGCACCATTTAAGAAAATATCAGAAAGCTTATTAAAAAAGACGAGTGAGCTTAGCATGTTATGCGATGTTCAAGCATGTTCCATTATCCAAGGGCCATAGTCTCAAACTCCATAGGTTTGGCCATGCCTGAGCATCAGCAAGGGGCAAAGAAGGCGAATTTGGAGAGCTTTACCAACGAGCAAATAAAAATAAAAGAGGAAAAGTTGGGAAACATTGAATGTTGAATTACCGCAATGACATGACTCAGGTCATGTACAAGAGGATGAGAGGTGTGGGAACAAGAAAGGGAAATTTGGAGGGCTTGTTGGAGATTGGGTTGATCAGTGATTAAAGAAGAAGAAGATCTCTAAAGAGGATAGTGAAAATTTGGTTAGGAGGAAGTGTCAATCCTCTGGAAGATGGATGTGGGAAGGAACCCATGTGTGAATTGACTGCAGATCCAATAACCATAGGGATGGGACCCATGGGTAGACTAAAAGATCCAAATATTTCATCAACCTTGCCTATGGATTCAACTGATAATAACTAGGCATTCACAGATGAGCTACTAACTATATATCATAGCTTTAGCTGAGAGGAAAATTCCATTCTCTTTCCAAACACTCATGTTTAATTAATTTTTGTTCTTAGCATTTTTCCAATGTTTTGTACTTACCAGTGATATGGTGATTGTTGCCTTCTTTTATCCGCAATGAAATTCTATTTTTAATTTTATTTATGTTCATATCTTATTGCCTTTTTATTTCAAAGGATTATGTATATATATATATATATATATATATATTTCTTTGTGTGTGTGTGTGTGTAACAAAGTGTTTTGATTATGTTTGAACATTTAATGGGACAAAGTTAAATAGTATAAATTACAAAGACAGAATGTTACAAAGTTTCACAAAGACCCCTGAAGTTTCCAAACTTTTAACAAGGATTTCCACTTCGTAAATGAGTCCTAAAATATTAATATTGGCCACACTGAAAAGGAAACTCAAAGGAAACAAGAATGTGCATCCGAACACCAAGTGAAATGATATATGAGATTTACTATAAAGGAGAAATAACGATTTAAAGTCAAGGGTTTAATATGAATGTTTATTTACCACCAGCCATTCAATCCAAGACTTGCAATTGCGTTGCAAAGTCTTGAAGTTGTATTGTGTGAATATCCGTATTTCACTTGTAGTTAATTAGATATTACTGACATCTTTTTAAAAATAATAGTCCATGTTTTATATAAACAAAACACTCCAAATAAAATTAAATGTTCCTTTTTCGGAGAGTTTACTAAATTATCCATCATCAAACAATATGTTTTACTTTTCAAGAGAGAATTCAAAGAACAATATAATATATTTTGTTAAAGTTGTAAGGTTCCGTGACACTAGTGTTGTCCTTTTATTAGTATCTTGTTTGGTTTTTCAATTAAAATACATGGGAGAACACATTTCGACAACTATTTCGAACATCAATAAGATTTGCTAATGGAACACTAGATAATTATATAAAGTTTGATATGTAAATAAAAATGAGCTAAAAACCCAATCTTTGGACTTGTCATTAGATCGTCACCATAACAAAACTGAGATCAGAGACTACGAGGAATTTTACAATGATTGCAACGGATGTTGAAAGTGAAATAAACGAGATCATTAAATTAACTCTCAATGTTTCCTATTTCGTTTTTACTCAAAATTATTTTGGTTGTAAATTGTTCATTTGGGCTTGATTTATGCTAAGTTTCTTACAAGGCCCAACTTAGAGCAATGAGAACATTTTGCAAGCATATTTTATGAGATTAGCCCAAGAAAAGCCTTTTAAATCTGTTAAAAACCCTAAAAAAAATCTACCCTATAAATAATCGACTTTATACACCTTTCTGAACAAAGTAAAACCTAACCCGCTCCCCTTAAAAGACGGCGTGTAACGACCCCAAAAATCCGTTTTATTTATTTTATAATTATTTTATATTTTGAGAATTTTAACTTAAAATTATATGTGCATTTTATGTGTTGCATCATATTATATGAGTTGCACATTTTATTTGATTATTTGTGTTAGTTAAAATGTTAGTAGTCAAGTTTATTTGGGGAGTTAAGTTGTTAGTGGGGAATTATGGGGGGCCTTTGTAGAATTGTTGGTTAGGGGCTTAAGTGTTAAGTCTAGAACTTGGGTGATTTATTTGAGAGAAAGAGAGAAAATTTCTTCATGATACCCTTCTCCTTCCCCTCTCCTGCGCCATAACCTCACCATTTCTTCCCCAAAACTTTTCTCACCTCCATTGTTGTAGCAAGAAGAAGAAAAGGTAAGTTTTGTTCTTGTTAATTTTCTATCATTTTATTTACTACTCCATTTTCAAATCTAAAAATATATAAATGTTCAGGGTGTTGAGTAGGCCACATCTACCGAACAATATAATTTTCTTGACTCGTTTCCGGAAAATAGGTAAGTTACTAATCCCCCCTTTAAATGTTAAAATGGTCATAAGTATGCTATATATGCTTTATATGTTATAAAATAATGTTTTGGGTATACTTTTTATATACTTGTAATTTTGGGACGGAGGGAGTAGTAATACTTTTATATACTTGTAATTTTGGGACGGAGGGAGTAGTAATACTTTTATATACTTGTAATTTTGGGACGGAGGGAGTAGTAATACTTTTATATACTTGTAATTTTGGGACGGAGGGAGTAGTAATAACTTTTTATATACTTGTAATTTTGAGACAGAGGGAGTAATAAAATTGGTTATAGACTTGTTATTTGTGGGAAGTGGGTATATGGGTATAGTAGTTTGGTTTTTGGGAAGTATGAGAGGATGCGACATTATATATGCTTTATATATTATACTCCTACTCGTGGGACGGTAAAATAATATCTTTAGTTAAAGGTTAAATAAATGTATTATAAAATTATACTGTTACTTATGAGACGGGGAAAGAAGTGAAAGTATTCTAATTGGGTATATTAGTATATTAAAAATTATAATGATACTTGTGAAACGGAGAGAGTAGTAATAAATTGTTGCATGTGGGAAATGTTAATACAAATGGGTGTTGTAGTATTGGGAAAGTATGGTAATCTTGTTGTACCTAATAAAATGGATATAAACATGTTATATATGTCTAGTAGGTTGTGAAATAATGTTTTGGTATGTTTTAATTATATTTGTAATTTTGGGACATAAGGAGTAGTAAGAACTTGTTACCTAGCTTGTTATTGTTGTGAATGCTATAGAAGTTGGTGTTAGTATTGTTCTTAGGCTGAGTTTTTAGCTTTGGTGAAAGTTGCAAAGTTTAGGGGTTGCAAGTATTGGTAATTTTTGGGTTGTAAAGGAAAGGAGTGAATTTTGGTAAAGTTTTGGTCTGCCAGGTGATG
Source organism: Campanula takesimana (assembly GCA_026119855.1). Taxonomy (NCBI): domain Eukaryota; kingdom Viridiplantae; phylum Streptophyta; class Magnoliopsida; order Asterales; family Campanulaceae; genus Campanula; species Campanula takesimana. Next base: position 596,985 of record JAOWBW010000812.1, on the reverse strand, counting down.
TGGGCGGCCGCCCAAAAGTGGGCGTGCGGCCGCACATCTATCTGAAGGCTTTTCTTCTTGGAACAGAGCATTTTGGGCGGCCGCACAGCCCTGTTTGGGCGACCGCCCAGTTGTCTGAAAAGTTTAGAATTTTTAAAACTTAGGGATTTAGAGGTCAATCTTAGTTTAGTTTTGGGGAGTGTCCTAAAGTACTTAGATGATTGTTGTGGATCACTAAAGTGGTAGAATTGGTTCCTTTGTGAACACAAGTGTTGTGAAATGTGAGTAATTGATTAAGTGAGTATTGTTGAACATTTTGTAATGTGTTGAATGGTTCATCTTCTTGATGTGTTTGGCATGGTTCCCTACATTGGAATCATTGTCCCTGATTGTTGTTTAAGCAAGTATTTCTATATGGTGCTTGCGTGTAAAGTCCAGCTGGTACTTTTGTGTGTGTTGGGCAGTGATAGGGATTATAATGGTCTCCGAGCCAAGTACATTATAAGGCTCCTATCATTGGTTTCCCATTTTTAACCCCCTTCCTTAGGCCAAAGGTTGGGCACTTTGGGTTATGACTTTGTGTCATTTTCCCCCCGTTGTTGTTGTTGTTGTTTGGTTCCGGAACCCGTCTCAGCTCTTCGATGCTGCTCAGTTGATGCCTCTCAGATGGCTATTGTTTGGTTTGAGAACCTTGGCTCAGTATCCACGTATGAGTGTTTATTTCCGTTTTATGTGTTGCGTGATGAGTTGGTCGTTATTTCCAACCGGTATGGGACGGTTGGCGATAGGGAGCCTCTCATGTTATGTGCTATGTGTTATACGCTTATTTGTTAATATTGTTTCTTCATGATCTTCATATCAGCATGTAATGTAGTTGCATTTTAGTAACTTACTGAGATTTATTCTCACCCCTTATTTGTTTACCGTTTTAGATAAGAAGGAGTCCAGGGAATAGGTCACAGCACAGGGAGGACGTTGGTAAAGAGATCTTTGGTAAGACTTTTGGGAAGTGATATGTATAAAGGATACATTATGTAAATGTAATACCTTTAGGGTAGTGTACCCGTGACTCAGTTACTTGTATCATCTCTTTTAGTTGGTGTTCGTGTTTGTAAATTTTATAAGTAAAGTTTGTTATAGCCAAGTGGCTAAGTACTCATTTGAGAAAGTTTGTTTTGTGACTTGTAGTCAAGTCTAATAAATGTTGTTTAGTCATATAAGACTTTTGGTAACGTTTTGGTTGTGTGAACCTTTTTAAGAAAATATATTTTGAAAAATTTTAGTAGAGTTGCTTTACGACGTCTTCCTCGCGTGTCCCGGGCGTGGGGCCAAGTAGGACCACGGGTCGGGGCGCGACAGTTGGTATCAGAGCTAGGTTGTAGATGGTCTAGAATGACTAAATGACCTAGGAGGGTAGTTGTGTATAGGGTAAGTAACGTTGAGAGTTTTATGCAGGTACTTATTGAAAATGGTTGGCACCGAAGGGAATCAGTCAGGGCCTTCAGGGTCGGGTAACGCTAGAGAAGAGGTTCGAGCACTGTTCCAAGGTATGTTTGAAGCTGTCATGAAAATCATTGACGATATAGAGGAGCATAAAACCAAGATTGAAACCTCAGATGTGACAAAACGAGGAGAACAGGTAAAACTGCAACCCCAGCGTGGAGATAGTAGAGAATATCAAGAAACACCTTCGCAAGCTAGGGCATCTTTTCAAGGGCCGCATAATAGAGGAACCCAAAGTAAACGAGTATGTAACTACTGTCAAAGGATGGTACATCTAGAAGAAAAATGTTGGAAGAAGCAAGGCAAATGTTTGAGTTGTGGTCAGTTGGGTCACTTTCAGAAGAGTTGCTTTAGATTAAGAATCAGTTATCGGGAAGTGCAGCTGGGTCATCTCGGGGTCAAAAGAGGGATGCTTCAGGAAAGGTTAAGGTGCAAGATCGTGTTTCTTCCATCAATCAACAACAGATTTCAGATTCTTCTAATGTGACTGGAGGTATAATTTCTATGTCTAGTTTGAGAGCACACACACTTATAGACCCTGGCTCTTCGCATACTTGTGTGTTTGTGCATTGTGTTTCTTGATTGCATGTGTCTTCTGAGTCTTTACCTTATGTGTTAGATGTGTCTTCCTAAGTGGGAGTGTTAGATGACCGATAAAGTGTCGTATACTTGTGATGTGCGTATTCATGGGCATGTTTTATTTGCCGGTTTAGTGATGTTGTCATCACAAGATTTTGATGTTATGGTGGTGGAATTTTATATTCTAGTGTGTTTTAGTTAAGCATGGTATATATATGTGTTTAGCTTTCATGCTATTTATGCATTAAGAAATTTGTAAATTGTTGTTGCAAGCTTGTGCCTGGTAGTTGGTTTATGGAGTTAGTAGTGAAAAATTTGCATTTAAATTGAAAGATATCTTTTCCTTGTGAGATTTTAAATTTATTTCCCTTGAAGTGGTACTTGTTCTTGAGGAGAACCTTGGGTGATCTTGAGTGGTTGGGTGCTATGTTTGAGCAACATCAGAGATCAGTAATTGTTTAGTGATTGATTTGAAGTGATTATCATTTGTTGAGAATTTTAGTTGAGTATATTTCAAAGATGGCTTTTATATCGGGTATGGACATCATGGAGGGTGGTTATATAGTTTGAATTCTCATCTGCTTCAGTGGTATTGTTGGATACGTTGAATTGTATAAGTAATCCTAGTCTGAGTTCTTTGAGAGCGGTAGCAGTTTGTAAAATCAGGGTAGAATGTCTTCATGTTAGAGGATATATTATTTTGAGGAAAGTTTCAACTCAGGCATAGGGATTGAGGATTTATTGATGGAATTCTAAGGTAGCTACACTGTTAACTGCATAGCACAGAAAGATGCACTATCTCGATGGATTGGTAAGAGTGAACGAGTTTAATTGTTGCGAGTGTTAATTGATGAATCGAGAGTTGATGACAACTTCAGTATTGATATTGCTTAATGGATTTAACTAGTACTACAGTTATCTAGAGGATATGATTAGTGTTACTAATTTCTAGTGGATATGTCAAGCTTACCCTTATAGTGGATTTGATAAATTCATTATTCATAGAGATGCCTTAAAGAGTGATTGAGATGTTCATTGCTTCAGGATGGTACGGTAACAATGTGTGCTTTGAGAAGATTGATTCCTTATCAACAAAATTATCCTACCCATAAATTGAGATTTATTGCGATTATACATCCATTGCATTAGTGAATGACTTTGATGGAGTTAGATTTGAAGTGTTTACCATATTATATCATTGGGAAAGGTATTGTGTTAGAGGATTCATTGACTTATAGTCCATGGGTGATAAAACTAAATGGGGATTGTTAGAGGAATTAACACTTTGGAGTCTTCGTGAGTTGAGACATGGTGTGAATTTGTGATTGCGAAAGCTTTAAATTTCTACTCTATTGAATAATATCAACTATCGAAAATTACTCGTGGAATGAATAATGACAGACAATAAGATTTTGTTCGTGGCTAGTGATGGAATTTTAACTTCTATAGCAGAGTATGTAGTCAACACTTAGTGGAATTAAACATGTATAACGGAGTTCAACTATAGATACTTGAAGGGATACACAAGACCAATTTAATTATGAATCCAAGTAGAAGTAGAGTATTGAGATAAATTCGAGGAGTTACCTTTAATTGTTTGATGCGAGGAATTCTAAGTATTCAACTAAGTCCTTAAGTTGTGAATAATCTGGAAGTAAATTATCAGTTGTCAGTTATTTGTTCAGAAGATAGTTCGATTCCATGGGATATCTACAAGCATGGTAATAGATATGGGTTCCTTATTTACATCTTGATTTTGGCAATCATTTCAGAAGGCCTTGGGTTCGGAATTTAGACTTAGTATGACTTTCACCCTCAGTCAGATGGTCCGTTAGAAATAACCATTCAGATTCTTGAGAACTTGTTTAGTTGATTCTAAGAATTCGAGGGATATACCTTTACTTCTCGTGGAATTGTTTAATATGTCAGTTCTTTTGAGATTTTGGAAAGAGCTAAAGGTTGAGTTTATCGTCTGGTGTTACTTCCTTCTCTCGACGAGGTTAATAATGAGTTCCATGTGTTGATGCCACGCAATTGTATTTATGATTCTTCTCCGATATGTCTAAAGTTTTAGAGGATATTGAACTCAGTATGGAGTTTCGGAATTGAAATAAAAGGAAGTATCCTGGGTTGTTTGAGGGTTGAGGTAAACAATCCTAAAATTCGGGTCGAATTTTCTTTAAGGGGGAGTGAGTGTAACGACCCCAAAAATCCATTTTATTTATTTTATAATTATTTTATATTTTGAGAATTTTAACTTAAAATTATATGTGCATTTTATGTGTTGCATCATATTATATGAGTTGCACATTTTATTTGATTATTTGTGTTAGTTAAAATGTTAGTAGTCAAGTTTATTTGGGGAGTTAAGTTGTTAGTGGGGAATTATGGGGGGCCTTTGTAGAATTGTTGGTTAGGGGCTTAAGTGTTAAGTCTTGAACTTGGGTGATTTATTTGAGAGAAAGAGAGAAAATTTCTTCATGATACCCTTCTCCTTCCCCTCTCCTGCGCCATAACCTCACCATTTCTTCCCCAAAACTTTTCTCACCTCCATTGTTGTAGCAAGAAGAAGAAAAGGTAAGTTTTGTTCTTGTTAATTTTCTATCATTTTATTTACTACTCCATTTTCAAATCTAAAATATATAAATGTTCAGGGTGTTGAGTAGGCCACATCTACCGAACAATATAATTTTCTTGACTCGTTTCCGGAAAATAGGTAAGTTACTAATCCCCCCTTTAAATGTTAAAATGGTCATAAGTATGCTATATATGCTTTATATGTTATAAAATAATGTTTTGGGTATACTTTTTATATACTTGTAATTTTGGGACGGAGGGAGTAGTAATACTTTTATATACTTGTAATTTTGGGACGGAGGGAGTAGTAATACTTTTATATACTTGTAATTTTGGGACGGAGGGAGTAGTAATACTTTTATATACTTGTAATTTTGGGACGGAGGGAGTAGTAATAACTTTTTATATACTTGTAATTTTGAGACAGAGGGAGTAATAAAATTGGTTATAGACTTGTTATTTGTGGGAAGTGGGTATATGGGTATAGTAGTTTGGTTTTTGGGAAGTATGAGAGGATGCGACATTATATATGCTTTATATATTATACTCCTACTCGTGGGACGGTAAAATAATATCTTTAGTTAAAGGTTAAATAAATGTATTATAAAATTATACTGTTACTTATGAGACGGGGAAAGAAGTGAAAGTATTCTAATTGGGTATATTAGTATATTAAAAATTATAATGATACTTGTGAAACGGAGAGAGTAGTAATAAATTGTTGCATGTGGGAAATGTTAATACAAATGGGTGTTGTAGTATTGGGAAAGTATGGTAATCTTGTTGTACCTAATAAAATGGATATAAACATGTTATATATGTCTAGTAGGTTGTGAAATAATGTTTTGGTATGTTTTAATTATATTTGTAATTTTGGGACATAAGGAGTAGTAAGAACTTGTTACCTAGCTTGTTATTGTTGTGAATGCTATAGAAGTTGGTGTTAGTATTGTTCTTAGGCTGAGTTTTTAGCTTTGGTGAAAGTTGCAAAGTTTAGGGGTTGCAAGTATTGGTAATTTTTGGGTTGTAAAGGAAAGGAGTGAATTTTGGTAAAGTTTTGGTCTGCCAGGTGATGTGGGCGGCCGCCCAAAAGTGGGCGTGCGGCCGCACATCTATCTGAAGGCTTTTCTTCTTGGAACAGAGCATTTTGGGCGGCCGCACAGCCCTGTTTGGGCGACCGCCCAGTTGTCTGAAAAGTTTAGAATTTTTAAAACTTAGGGATTTAGAGGTCAATCTTAGTTTAGTTTTGGGGAGTGTCCTAAAGTACTTAGATGATTGTTGTGGATCACTAAAGTGGTAGAATTGGTTCCTTTGTGAACACAAGTGTTGTGAAATGTGAGTAATTGATTAAGTGAGTATTGTTGAACATTTTGTAATGTGTTGAATGGTTCATCTTCTTGATGTGTTTGGCATGGTTCCCTACATTGGAATCATTGTCCCTGATTGTTGTTTAAGCAAGTATTTCTATATGGTGCTTGCGTGTAAAGTCCAGCTGGTACTTTTGTGTGTGTTGGGCAGTGATAGGGATTATAATGGTCTCCGAGCCAAGTACATTATAAGGCTCCTATCATTGGTTTCCCATTTTTAACCCCCTTCCTTAGGCCAAAGGTTGGGCACTTTGGGTTATGACTTTGTGTCATTTTCCCCCCGTTGTTGTTGTTGTTGTTTGGTTCCGGAACCCGTCTCAGCTCTTCGATGCTGCTCAGTTGATGCCTCTCAGATGGCTATTGTTTGGTTTGAGAACCTTGGCTCAGTATCCACGTATGAGTGTTTATTTCCGTTTTATGTGTTGCGTGATGAGTTGGTCGTTATTTCCAACCGGTATGGGACGGTTGGCGATAGGGAGCCTCTCATGTTATGTGCTATGTGTTATACGCTTATTTGTTAATATTGTTTCTTCATGATCTTCATATCAGCATGTAATGTAGTTGCATTTTAGTAACTTACTGAGATTTATTCTCACCCCTTATTTGTTTACCGTTTTAGATAAGAAGGAGTCCAGGGAATAGGTCACAGCACAGGGAGGACGTTGGTAAAGAGATCTTTGGTAAGACTTTTGGGAAGTGATATGTATAAAGGATACATTATGTAAATGTAATACCTTTAGGGTAGTGTACCCGTGACTCAGTTACTTGTATCATCTCTTTTAGTTGGTGTTCGTGTTTGTAAATTTTATAAGTAAAGTTTGTTATAGCCAAGTGGCTAAGTACTCATTTGAGAAAGTTTGTTTTGTGACTTGTAGTCAAGTCTAATAAATGTTGTTTAGTCATATAAGACTTTTGGTAACGTTTTGGTTGTGTGAACCTTTTTAAGAAAATATATTTTGAAAAATTTTAGTAGAGTTGCTTTACGACGTCTTCCTCGCGTGTCCCGGGCGTGGGGCCAAGTAGGACCACGGGTCGGGGCGCGACAGTTGGTATCAGAGCTAGGTTGTAGATGGTCTAGAATGACTAAATGACCTAGGAGGGTAGTTGTGTATAGGGTAAGTAACGTTGAGAGTTTTATGCAGGTACTTATTGAAAATGGTTGGCACCGAAGGGAATCAGTCAGGGCCTTCAGGGTCGGGTAACGCTAGAGAAGAGGTTCGAGCACTGTTCCAAGGTATGTTTGAAGCTGTCATGAAAATCATTGACGATATAGAGGAGCATAAAACCAAGATTGAAACCTCAGATGTGACAAAACGAGGAGAACAGGTAAAACTGCAACCCCAGCGTGGAGATAGTAGAGAATATCAAGAAACACCTTCGCAAGCTAGGGCATCTTTTCAAGGGCCGCATAATAGAGGAACCCAAAGTAAACGAGTATGTAACTACTGTCAAAGGATGGTACATCTAGAAGAAAAATGTTGGAAGAAGCAAGGCAAATGTTTGAGTTGTGGTCAGTTGGGTCACTTTCAGAAGAGTTGCTTTAGATTAAGAATCAGTTATCGGGAAGTGCAGCTGGGTCATCTCGGGGTCAAAAGAGGGATGCTTCAGGAAAGGTTAAGGTGCAAGATCGTGTTTCTTCCATCAATCAACAACAGATTTCAGATTCTTCTAATGTGACTGGAGGTATAATTTCTATGTCTAGTTTGAGAGCACACACACTTATAGACCCTGGCTCTTCGCATACTTGTGTGTTTGTGCATTGTGTTTCTTGATTGCATGTGTCTTCTGAGTCTTTACCTTATGTGTTAGATGTGTCTTCCTAAGTGGGAGTGTTAGATGACCGATAAAGTGTCGTATACTTGTGATGTGCGTATTCATGGGCATGTTTTATTTGCCGGTTTAGTGATGTTGTCATCACAAGATTTTGATGTTATGGTGGTGGAATTTTATATTCTAGTGTGTTTTAGTTAAGCATGGTATATATATGTGTTTAGCTTTCATGCTATTTATGCATTAAGAAATTTGTAAATTGTTGTTGCAAGCTTGTGCCTGGTAGTTGGTTTATGGAGTTAGTAGTGAAAAATTTGCATTTAAATTGAAAGATATCTTTTCCTTGTGAGATTTTAAATTTATTTCCCTTGAAGTGGTACTTGTTCTTGAGGAGAACCTTGGGTGATCTTGAGTGGTTGGGTGCTATGTTTGAGCAACATCAGAGATCAGTAATTGTTTAGTGATTGATTTGAAGTGATTATCATTTGTTGAGAATTTTAGTTGAGTATATTTCAAAGATGGCTTTTATATCGGGTATGGACATCATGGAGGGTGGTTATATAGTTTGAATTCTCATCTGCTTCAGTGGTATTGTTGGATACGTTGAATTGTATAAGTAATCCTAGTCTGAGTTCTTTGAGAGCGGTAGCAGTTTGTAAAATCAGGGTAGAATGTCTTCATGTTAGAGGATATATTATTTTGAGGAAAGTTTCAACTCAGGCATAGGGATTGAGGATTTATTGATGGAATTCTAAGGTAGCTACACTGTTAACTGCATAGCACAGAAAGATGCACTATCTCGATGGATTGGTAAGAGTGAACGAGTTTAATTGTTGCGAGTGTTAATTGATGAATCGAGAGTTGATGACAACTTCAGTATTGATATTGCTTAATGGATTTAACTAGTACTACAGTTATCTAGAGGATATGATTAGTGTTACTAATTTCTAGTGGATATGTCAAGCTTACCCTTATAGTGGATTTGATAAATTCATTATTCATAGAGATGCCTTAAAGAGTGATTGAGATGTTCATTGCTTCAGGATGGTACGGTAACAATGTGTGCTTTGAGAAGATTGATTCCTTATCAACAAAATTATCCTACCCATAAATTGAGATTTATTGCGATTATACATCCATTGCATTAGTGAATGACTTTGATGGAGTTAGATTTGAAGTGTTTACCATATTATATCATTGGGAAAGGTATTGTGTTAGAGGATTCATTGACTTATAGTCCATGGGTGATAAAACTAAATGGGGATTGTTAGAGGAATTAACACTTTGGAGTCTTCGTGAGTTGAGACATGGTGTGAATTTGTGATTGCGAAAGCTTTAAATTTCTACTCTATTGAATAATATCAACTATCGAAAATTACTCGTGGAATGAATAATGACAGACAATAAGATTTTGTTCGTGGCTAGTGATGGAATTTTAACTTCTATAGCAGAGTATGTAGTCAACACTTAGTGGAATTAAACATGTATAACGGAGTTCAACTATAGATACTTGAAGGGATACACAAGACCAATTTAATTATGAATCCAAGTAGAAGTAGAGTATTGAGATAAATTCGAGGAGTTACCTTTAATTGTTTGATGCGAGGAATTCTAAGTATTCAACTAAGTCCTTAAGTTGTGAATAATCTGGAAGTAAATTATCAGTTGTCAGTTATTTGTTCAGAAGATAGTTCGATTCCATGGGATATCTACAAGCATGGTAATAGATATGGGTTCCTTATTTACATCTTGATTTTGGCAATCATTTCAGAAGGCCTTGGGTTCGGAATTTAGACTTAGTATGACTTTCACCCTCAGTCAGATGGTCCGTTAGAAATAACCATTCAGATTCTTGAGAACTTGTTTAGTTGATTCTAAGAATTCGAGGGATATACCTTTACTTCTCGTGGAATTGTTTAATATGTCAGTTCTTTTGAGATTTTGGAAAGAGCTAAAGGTTGAGTTTATCGTCTGGTGTTACTTCCTTCTCTCGACGAGGTTAATAATGAGTTCCATGTGTTGATGCCACGCAATTGTATTTATGATTCTTCTCCGATATGTCTAAAGTTTTAGAGGATATTGAACTCAGTATGGAGTTTCGGAATTGAAATAAAAGGAAGTATCCTGGGTTGTTTGAGGGTTGAGGTAAACAATCCTAAAATTCGGGTCGAATTTTCTTTAAGGGGGAGTGAGTGTAACGACCCCAAAAATCCATTTTATTTATTTTATAATTATTTTATATTTTGAGAATTTTAACTTAAAATTATATGTGCATTTTATGTGTTGCATCATATTATATGAGTTGCACATTTTATTTGATTATTTGTGTTAGTTAAAATGTTAGTAGTCAAGTTTATTTGGGGAGTTAAGTTGTTAGTGGGGAATTATGGGGGGCCTTTGTAGAATTGTTGGTTAGGGGCTTAAGTGTTAAGTCTTGAACTTGGGTGATTTATTTGAGAGAAAGAGAGAAAATTTCTTCATGATACCCTTCTCCTTCCCCTCTCCTGCGCCATAACCTCACCATTTCTTCCCCAAAACTTTTCTCACCTCCATTGTTGTAGCAAGAAGAAGAAAAGGTAAGTTTTGTTCTTGTTAATTTTCTATCATTTTATTTACTACTCCATTTTCAAATCTAAAATATATAAATGTTCAGGGTGTTGAGTAGGCCACATCTACCGAACAATATAATTTTCTTGACTCGTTTCCGGAAAATAGGTAAGTTACTAATCCCCCCTTTAAATGTTAAAATGGTCATAAGTATGCTATATATGCTTTATATGTTATAAAATAATGTTTTGGGTATACTTTTTATATACTTGTAATTTTGGGACGGAGGGAGTAGTAATACTTTTATATACTTGTAATTTTGGGACGGAGGGAGTAGTAATACTTTTATATACTTGTAATTTTGGGACGGAGGGAGTAGTAATACTTTTATATACTTGTAATTTTGGGACGGAGGGAGTAGTAATAACTTTTTATATACTTGTAATTTTGAGACAGAGGGAGTAATAAAATTGGTTATAGACTTGTTATTTGTGGGAAGTGGGTATATGGGTATAGTAGTTTGGTTTTTGGGAAGTATGAGAGGATGCGACATTATATATGCTTTATATATTATACTCCTACTCGTGGGACGGTAAAATAATATCTTTAGTTAAAGGTTAAATAAATGTATTATAAAATTATACTGTTACTTATGAGACGGGGAAAGAAGTGAAAGTATTCTAATTGGGTATATTAGTATATTAAAAATTATAATGATACTTGTGAAACGGAGAGAGTAGTAATAAATTGTTGCATGTGGGAAATGTTAATACAAATGGGTGTTGTAGTATTGGGAAAGTATGGTAATCTTGTTGTACCTAATAAAATGGATATAAACATGTTATATATGTCTAGTAGGTTGTGAAATAATGTTTTGGTATGTTTTAATTATATTTGTAATTTTGGGACATAAGGAGTAGTAAGAACTTGTTACCTAGCTTGTTATTGTTGTGAATGCTATAGAAGTTGGTGTTAGTATTGTTCTTAGGCTGAGTTTTTAGCTTTGGTGAAAGTTGCAAAGTTTAGGGGTTGCAAGTATTGGTAATTTTTGGGTTGTAAAGGAAAGGAGTGAATTTTGGTAAAGTTTTGGTCTGCCAGGTGATGTGGGCGGCCGCCCAAAAGTGGGCGTGCGGCCGCACATCTATCTGAAGGCTTTTCTTCTTGGAACAGAGCATTTTGGGCGGCCGCACAGCCCTGTTTGGGCGACCGCCCAGTTGTCTGAAAAGTTTAGAATTTTTAAAACTTAGGGATTTAGAGGTCAATCTTAGTTTAGTTTTGGGGAGTGTCCTAAAGTACTTAGATGATTGTTGTGGATCACTAAAGTGGTAGAATTGGTTCCTTTGTGAACACAAGTGTTGTGAAATGTGAGTAATTGATTAAGTGAGTATTGTTGAACATTTTGTAATGTGTTGAATGGTTCATCTTCTTGATGTGTTTGGCATGGTTCCCTACATTGGAATCATTGTCCCTGATTGTTGTTTAAGCAAGTATTTCTATATGGTGCTTGCGTGTAAAGTCCAGCTGGTACTTTTGTGTGTGTTGGGCAGTGATAGGGATTATAATGGTCTCCGAGCCAAGTACATTATAAGGCTCCTATCATTGGTTTCCCATTTTTAACCCCCTTCCTTAGGCCAAAGGTTGGGCACTTTGGGTTATGACTTTGTGTCATTTTCCCCCCGTTGTTGTTGTTGTTGTTTGGTTCCGGAACCCGTCTCAGCTCTTCGATGCTGCTCAGTTGATGCCTCTCAGATGGCTATTGTTTGGTTTGAGAACCTTGGCTCAGTATCCACGTATGAGTGTTTATTTCCGTTTTATGTGTTGCATGATGAGTTGGTCGTTATTTCCAACCGGTATGGGACGGTTGGCGATAGGGAGCCTCTCATGTTATGTGCTATGTGTTATACGCTTATTTGTTAATATTGTTTCTTCATGATCTTCATATCAGCATGTAATGTAGTTGCATTTTAGTAACTTACTGAGATTTATTCTCACCCCTTATTTGTTTACCGTTTTAGATAAGAAGGAGTCCAGGGAATAGGTCACAGCACAGGGAGGACGTTGGTAAAGAGATCTTTGGTAAGACTTTTGGGAAGTGATATGTATAAAGGATACATTATGTAAATGTAATACCTTTAGGGTAGTGTACCCGTGACTCAGTTACTTGTATCATCTCTTTTAGTTGGTGTTCGTGTTTGTAAATTTTATAAGTAAAGTTTGTTATAGCCAAGTGGCTAAGTACTCATTTGAGAAAGTTTGTTTTGTGACTTGTAGTCAAGTCTAATAAATGTTGTTTAGTCATATAAGACTTTTGGTAACGTTTTGGTTGTGTGAACCTTTTTAAGAAAATATATTTCGAAAAATTTTAGTAGAGTTGCTTTACGACGTCTTCCTCGCGTGTCCCGGGCGTGGGGCCAAGTAGGACCACGGGTCGGGGCGCGACACGGCGGCTGTTTTCTCTTTCCCCTCATCTCTATCTTCTTCCCTGTATTCAACAAAACCTAAATCTATTTGTTATTCCACAATATTCACCCCGTATCTCGGCATAATACACATATCAAATCAATGTTACTTCCAATAAAAAATCTACATCGTCATTATTATCAATATTAAACAAATTCTAGGATATCTTGGTTCCTCGTTGTCAAGTCTCTTTTTCACTTTATCTAAGGATTTAATGGTATACAATTATTTCTATTTATTTTGTGTATTTTTAATTTATTTAGTTATTGTTTCTTTATGATAACAAATTATTTCTTATTGAATCTATGGCTTTTCAGGTTGATGGAAATAAAGGTAGTGTGGCTTCCTTTTAGCATGTCTAAGGTTGTTATTCATTGTATATGAGCCCGACGGCAAGGTAATTTATCGGATTTCACTCTTAATAGGCCTTTTGAACTAATTAATCCCTTTTTCATGTTTTACTAGTATACACATTTTAATTGAGAGTTCTATAAAAGCGATTTATTAATCGAACTTCATTGTGATTTGCTTATTTACTCTTAGTTACCTGCTATTTTTATTCCTTCAAACTAGAATTTTAGATTATAGATGATGACAAAATGTAAAATGAGTCTTTTATGACTTCAATTCACTGAGCGAGAAAAAATAAAAATTCAATATATTTTATTAAAAACAGCAACGTTAGATTTTGTAAGCGGGATAAATAGTGACCTAATTTCATTTTGTTATTATTCTTTTCTATTGTCATTTGTTTCAAAATACATTGTCATTTCATAATTTCACATAAACAAAAATAGGGGAGAGAAAGTGAGACTTCAGTTATAAGTGCTCAACAAACCCTAAAAATAATATAAGAGGCTAAGATAGAAACCAAGGTGTACTGATGCTCAATTTTCTAAGTCAAATTGCAGAGGCAGACACAAGGGTATTAATGTTGGGACAAGTGTGCCCAATAAGTTTTCAACATTCAGTGCAATAAATAATTCTTTTAATCTAAAATGTTTATTATATTTGTAAAAGTGAACCCACTTTGACAAATAAATACTTGCCCTTCAAGGGTTAGAAGACTATTTATCAAGACAGAGGTCTCAAGTTCAATCTTTGTATTTTGTTGCAATTTAAATTTTGTTTCTTTGTGTACCCACTTACATTTTTCCCTAGGTATACAGTTAACAAGCATTAATTGTAGAAGAGATTAAATAGATGAATATTATATGCGTATTAAATTATCAATCTATCTGATTTAACTTTTCTCTTTGTGTTGGCTCAAAATAATATTAAAAAAAAATCTCTCATATCTCTGACATAGTCTATATCATTTAGTGCTGGAGCTCTATCACCACGGGTGTTGCTAAATCGACCATGTGGAGGTGAAGGCGCAACCGGTCAAGATCTAGAGCCACAAATTAAGACTGGGTGCCAAACCTCTCCGGCAATCAAGAGGCTGCATTTCTCACAAGACTAATAATAGTTAAAAGATTAGGTCGTTGTCTTTCAGTATCACCGAGCAATAGTTAGGTCCAAAGTGAATTATAAGTACATCAAAGGCAATTCAGCTAGGAGAGCACCATTTAAGAAAATATCAGAAAGCTTATTAAAAAAAGACGAGTGAGCTTAGCATGTTATGCGATGTTCAAGCATGTTCCATTATCCAAGGGCCATAGTCTCAAACTCCATAGGTTTGGCCATGCCTTAGCATCAGCAAGGGGCAAAGAAGGCGAATTTGGAGAGCTTTACCAACGAGCAAATAAAAATAAAAGAGGAAAAGTTGGGAAACATTGAATGTTGAATTACCGCAATGACATGACTCAGGTCATGTACAAGAGGATGAGAAGTGTGGGAACAAGAAAGGGAAATTTGGAGGGCTTGTTGGAGATTGGGTTGATCAGTGATTAAAGAAGAATAAGATCTCTAAAGAGGATAGTGAAAATTAGGTTAGGAGGAAGTGTCAATCCTCTGGAAGATGGATGTGGGAAGGAACCCATGCGTGAATTGACTGCAGATCCAATAACCATAGGGATGGGACCCATGGGTTGACTAAAAGATCCAAATATTTCATCAACCTTGCCTATGGATTCAACTGATAAAAACTAGGCATTCACAGATGAGCTACTAACTATATATCACAGCTTTAGCTGAGAGGAAAATTCCATACTCTTTCCAAACACTCATGTTTAATTAATTTTTGTTCTTAGCATTTTTCCAATGTTTTGTACTTACCAGTGATATGGTGATTGTTGCCTTCTTTTATCCGCAATGAAATTCTATATTTAATTTTATTTATGTTCATATCTTATTGCCTTTTTATTTCAAAGGATTATATATATATATATATATATATATATATATATATATATATATATATATATTTCTTTGTGTGTGTGTGTGTGTAACAAAGTGTTTTGATAATGTTTGAACATTTAATGGGACAAAGTTAAATAGTATAAATTACAAAGACAGAATGTTACAAAGTTTCACAAAGACCCCTGAAGTTTCCAAACTTTTAACAAGGATTTCCACTTCGTAAATGAGTCCTAAAATATTAATATTGGACACACTGAAAAGGAAACTCAAAGGAAACAAGAATGTGCATCCGAACACCAAGTGAAATGATATATGAGATTTACTAAAAAGGAGAAATAACGATTTAAAGTCAAGGGTTTAATATGAATGTTTATTTACCATCAGCCATTCAATCCAAGACTTGCAATTGCGTTGCAAACTCTTGAAGTTGTATTGTGTGAATATCCGTATTTCACTTGTAGTTAATTAGATATTACTGACATCTTTTTAAAAATAATAGTCCATGTTTTATATAAACAAAACACTCCAAATAAAATTAAATGTTCCTTTTTCGGAGAGTTTACTAAATTATCCATCATCAAACAATATGTTTTACTTTTCAAGAGAGAATTCAAAGAACAATATATTATATTTTGTTAAAGTTGTAAGGTTCCGTGACACTAGTGTTGTCCTTTTATTAGTATCTTGTTTGGTTTTTCAATTAAAATACATGGGAGAACACATTTCGACAACTATTTCGAACATCAATAAGATTTGCTAATGGAACACTAGATAATTATATAAAGTTTGATATGTAAATAAAAATGAGCTGAAAACCCAATCTTTGGACTTGTCATTAGATCGTCACCATAACAAAACTGAGATCAGAGACTACGAGGAATTTTACAATGATTGCAACGGATGTTGAAAGTGAAATAAACGAGATCATTAAATTAACTCTCAATGTATTCCTATTTCGTTTTTACTCAAAATTATTTTGGTTGTAAATTGTTCATTTGGGCTTGATTTATGCTAAGTTTCTTACAAGGCCCAACTTAGAGCAATGAGAACATTTTGCAAGCATATTTTATGAGATTAGACCAAGAAAAGCCTTTTAAATCTGTTAAAAACCCTAAAAAAAATCTACCCTATAAATAATCGACTTTATACACCTTTCTGAACAAAGTAAAACCTAACCCGCTCCCCTTAAAAGATGGCGGCTGTTTTCTCTTTCCCCTCATCTCTATCTTCTTCCCTGTATTCAACAAAACCTAAATCTATTTGTTATTCCACAATATTCACCCCGTATCTCGGCATAATACACATATCAAATCAATGTTACTTCCAATAAAAAATCTACATCGTCATTATTATCAATATTAAACAAATTCTAGGATATCTTGGTTCCTCGTTGTCAAGTCTCTTTTTCACTTTATCTAAGGATTTAATGGTATACAATTATTTCTATTTATTTTGTGTATTTTTAATTTATTTAGTTATTGTTTCTTTATGATAACAAATTATTTCTTACTGAATCTATGGCTTTTCAGGTTGATGGAAATAAAGGTAGTGTGGCTTCCTTTTAGCATGTCTAAGGTTGTTATTCATTGTATATGAGCCCGACGGCAAGGTAATTTATCAGATTTCACTCTTAATAGGCCTTTTGAACTAATTAATCCCTTTTTCATGTTTTACTCGTATACACATTTTAATTGAGAGTTCTATAAAAGCGATTTATTAATCGAACTTCATTGTGATTTGCTTATTTACTCTTAGTTACCTGCTATTTTTATTCCTTCAAACTAGAATTTTAGATTATAGATGATGACAAAATGTAAAATGAGTCTTTTATGACTTCAATTCACTGAGCGAGAAAAAATAAAAATTCAATATATTTTATTAAAAACAGCAACGTTAGATTTTGTAAGCGGGATAAATAGTGACCTAATTTCATTTTGTTATTATTCTTTTCTATTGTCATTTGTTTCAAAATACATTGTCATTTCATAATTTCACATAAACAAAAATAGGGGAGAGAAAGTGAGACTTCAGTTATAAGTGCTCAACAAACCCTAAAAATAATATAAGAGGCTAAGATAGAAACCAAGGTGTACTGATGCTCAATTTTCTATGTCAAATTGCAGAGGCAAACACAAGGGTATTAATGTTGGGACAAGTGTGCCCAATAAGTTTTCAACAATCAGTGTAATAAATAATTCTTTTAATCTAAATTTTTTATTATATTTGTAAAAGTGAACCCACTTTGACAAATAAATACTTGCCCTTCAATGGTTAGAAGACTATTTATCAAGACAGAGGTCTCAAGTTCAATCTTTGTATTTTGTTACAATTTAAATTTTGTTTCTTTGTGTACCCACTTACATTTTTCGCTTGGTATACAGTTAACAAGCATTAATTCTTGAGGAGATTAAATAGATGAATATTATATGCGTATTAAATTATCAAACTATCTGATTTTACTTTTCTCTTTGTGTTGGCTCAAAATAATATTAAAAAAAAAAAATTTCTCATATCTCTGACATAGTCTATATCATTTAGTGCTGGAGCTCTATCACCACGGGTGTTGCTAAATCGACCATGTGGAGGTGAAGGCGCAACCGGTCAAGATCTAGAGCCACAAATTAAGACTGGGTGCCAAACTTCTCCGGCAATCAAGAGGCTGCATCTCTCACAAGACTAATAATAGTTAAAAGATTAGGTCGTTGTCCTTCAGTACCACCGAGCAATAGTTAGGTCCAACGTGAATTAGAAGTACATCCATGACAATTCAGCTAGGAGAGCACCATTTAAGAAAATATCAGAAAGCTTATTAAAAAAGACGAGTGAGCTTACCATGTTATGCGATGTTCAAGCATGTTCCATTTTCTAAGGGCAATAGTCTCAAACTCCATAGGTTTGGCCATGCCTGAGCATCAGCAAGGGGCAAAGAAGGCGAATTTGGAGAGCTTTACCAACGAGCAAATAAAAATAAAAGAGGAAAAGTTGCGAAACATTGAATGTTGAATTACCGCAATGACATGACTAGGGTCATGTACAAGAGGATGAGAGGTGTGGGAACAAGAAAGGGAAATTTGGAGGGCTTGATGGAGATTGGGTTGATCAGTGATTAAAAGAAGAAGAAGATCTCTAAAAAGGATAGTGAAAATTTGGTTAGGAGGAAGTGTCAATCCTCTGGAAGATGGATGTTGGAAGGAACCCATGCGTGAATTGATTGCAGATCCAATAACCATAGGGATGGGACCCATGGGTTGACTAGAAGATCCAAATATTTCATCAACCTTGCCTATGGATTCTACTGATAATAACTAGGCATTCACAGATGAGCTACTAACTATATATCACAGCTTTTACTGAGAGGAGAATTCCATTCTCTGTCCAAACACTCATGTTTAATTAATTTTTATTCTTAGCATTTTTCCAATGTTTTGTACTTACCAGTGATATGGTGACTGTTGCCTTCTTTTACCCGCAATGAAAGTCTATATTTAATAGTATTTATGTTCATATCTTATTGCCTTTTTATTGCAAAGGATTATGTATATGTATATATATATATATATATTTCTTTGTGTGTGTGTGTGTGTAACAAAGTGTTTTGATAATGTTTGAACATTTAAAGGGACAAAGTTAAATAGTATAAATTACTAAGACAGAATGTTACAAAGTTTCACAAAGACCCATGAAGTTTCCAAAGTTTTAACAAGGATTTCCACCTCGTAAATGAGTCCTAAATTATTAATATTGGACACACTGAAAAGGAAATTCAAAGCAAACAAGAATGTGCATCCGAACAACAAGTGAAATGATATATGAGATTTACTAAAAAGGAGAAATAACGATTTAAAGTCAAGGGTTTAATATGAATGTTTATTTACCATCATCCATTCAATCCAAGACTTGCAATTGCGTTGCAAAGTCTTGAAGTTGTATTGTGTGAATATCCGTATTTCACTTGTAGTTAATTAGATATTACTGACATCTTTTTAAAAATAATAGTCCATGTTTTATATAAACAAAACACTCCAAATAAAATTAAATGTTCCTTTTTCGGAGAGTTTACTAAATTATCCATCATCAAACAATATGTTTTACTTTTCAAGCGAGAATTCAAACAACAATATAATATATTTTGTTAAAGTTGTAAGGTTCCGTGACACTAGTGTTGTCGTTTTATTAGTATCTTGTTTGGTTTTTCAATTAAAATACATGGGAGAACACATTTCGACAACTATTTCGAACATCAATTTGATTTGCTAATGGAACACTAGATAATTATATAAAGTTTGATAGGTAAATAAAAATGAGCTGAAAACCCAATCTTACACGATAATTGTAGTGGACTTGTCATTAGATCGTCACCATAACAAAACTGAGATCAGAGACTACGAGGAATTTTACAATGATTGCAACGGATGTTGAAAGTGAAATAAACGAGATCATTAAATTAACTCTCAATGTATTCCTATTTCGTTTTTACTCAAAATTATTTTGGTTGTAAATTGTTCATTTGGGCTTGATTTATGCTAAGTTTCTTACAAGGCCCAACTTAGAGCAATGAGAACATTTTGCAAGCATATTTTATGAGATTAGCCCAAGAAAAGCCTTTTAAATCTGTTAAAAACCCTAAAAAATCTACCCTATAAATAATCGACTTTATATACCTTCCTGAACAAAGTAAAACGTAACCCGCTCCCCTTAAAAGACGGCGGCTGTTTTCTCTTTCCCCTCATCTCTATCTTCTTCCCTGTCTTCAACAAAACCTAAATGTATTTGTTATTCCACAATATTCACCCCGTATCTCGGCATAATACACATATCAAATCAATGTTACTTCCAACAAAAAATCTACATCGTCATTATTATAAATATTAAACAAATTCTAGGATATCTGGGTTCCTCGTTGTCAAGTCTCTTTTTCACTTTATCTAAGGATTTAATGGTATACATTTATTTCTATTTATTTTGTGTATATTTTAATTTATTTAGTTATTGTTTCTTTATGATAACAAATTATTTCTTACTGAATCTATGGCTTTTCAGGTTGATGGAAATAAAGGTAGTGTGGCTTCCTTTTAGCATGTCTATGGTTTTTGTTCATTGTATATGAGCTCGACGGTAAGGTAATTTATCGGATTTCACTCTTAATAGGCCTTTTGAAGTAATTAATCCCTTTTTCATGTTTTACTAGTATACACATTTTAATTGAGAGTACTATAAAAGCGATTTATTAATCGAACTTCATTGTGATTTGCTTATTTACTTTTAGTAACCTGCTATTTTTATTCCTTCAACCTATAATTTTAGATTATAGATGATGACAAAATGTAAAATGAGTCTTTTATGACTTCAATTCACAGAGCAAGAAAAACTAAAAATTCAATATATTTTATTAAAAACAGCAACGCTAGATTTTGTAAGCGGGATAAATAGTGACCTAATTTCATTTTGTTATTATTCTTTTCTTTTGTCATTTGTTTCAAAATACATTGTCATTTCATAACTTCACTTAAACAAAAATAGGGGAGAGAAAGTGAGACTTCAGTTATAAGTGCTCAACAAACCCTAAAAATAATATAAGAGGCTAAGATAGAAACCAAGGTATACTGATGCTCAATTTTCTAAGTCAAATTGCAGAGGCAGACACAAGGGTATTAATGTTGGGACAAGTGTGCCCAGTAAGTTTTCAACATTCAGTGCAATAAATAATTCTTTTAATCTAAAATGTTTATTATATTTGTAAAAGTGAACCCACTTAGTACTTGCCTTTCAATGGTTAGAAGACTATTTATCAAGACAGAGGTCTCAAGTTCAATCTTTGTATTTTGTTGCAATTTAAATTTTGTTTCTTTGTGTACCCACTTACATTTTTCGCTAGGTATACAGTTAACAAGAATTAATTGTTGAAGAGATTAAATAGATGAATATTATATGCGTATTCAATTATCAATCTATCTGATTTAACTTTTCTCTTTGTGTTGGCTCAAAATAATATTAAAAAAAAATCTCTCATATCTCTGACAAAGTCTATATCATTTATTGCTGGAGCTCTATCACCACGGGTGTTGCTAAATCGACCATGTGGAGGTGAAGGCGCAACCGGTCAAGATCTAGAGCCACAAATTAAGACTGGGTGCCAAACCTCTCCGGCAATCAAGAGGCTGCATCTCTCACAAGACTAATAATAGTTAAAAGATTAGGTCGTTGTCCTTCAGTATCACCGAGCAATAGTTAGGTCCAAAGTGAATTAGAAGTACATCCATGACCATTCAGCTAGGAGAGCACCATTTAAGAAAATATCAGAAAGCTTATTAAAAAAGACGAGTGAGCTTACCATGTTCTGCGAATGTTCAAGCATGTTTCATTATCTAAGGGCCATAGTCTCAAACTCCATAGGTTTGGCCATGCCTGAGCATCAGCAAGGGGCAAAGAAGGAGAATTTGGAGAGCTTTACCAACGAGCAAATAAAAATAAAAGAGGAAAAGTTGCGAAACATTGAATGTTGAATTACCGCAATGACATGACTCGGGTCATGTACAAGAGGATGAGAGGTGTGGGAACAAGAAAGGGAAATTTGGAGGGCTTGATGGAGATTGGGTTGATAAGTGATTAAAAGAAGAAGAAGATCTCTAAAAAGGATAGTGAAAATTTGGTTAGGAGGAAGTGTCAATCCTCTGGAAGATGGATGTGGGAAGGAACCCATGCGTGAATTGATTGCAGATCTAATAACCATAGGGATGGGACCCATGGGTTGACTAAAAGATCCAAATATTTCATCAACCTTGCCTATGGATTCTACTGATAATAACTAGGCATTCACAGATGAGCTACTAACTATATATCACAACTTTTACTGAGAGGAGAATTCCATTCTCTTTCCAAACACTCATGTTTAATTAATTTTTGTTCTTAGCATTTTTCCAATGTTTTGTACTTACCAGTGATATGGTGATTGTTGCCTTCTTTTATCCGCAATGAAAGTCTATATTTAATTTTATTTATGCTCATATCTTATTGCCTTTTTATTGCAAAGGATTATGTATATATATATATATATATATATATATATATTTCTTTGTGTGTGTGTGTGTGTGTAACAAAGTGTTTTGATAATGTTTGAGCATTTAATGGGACAAAGTTAAATAGTATAAATTACAAAGACAGAATGTTACAAAGTTTCACAAAGACCCATGAAGTTTCCAAAGTTTTAACAAGGATTTCCACCTCGTAAATGAGTCCTAAAATATTAATATTGGACACACTGAAAAGGAAACTCAAAGCAAACAAGAATGTGCATCTGAACACCAAGTGAAATGATATATGATATTTACTAAAAAGGAGAAATAACGATTTAAAGTCAAGGCTTTAATATGAATGTTTATTTGTCATCAGCCATTCAATCCAAGACTTGCAATTGCGTTGCAAAGTCATGAAGTTGTATTGTGTGAATATCCGTATTTCACTTGTAGTTAATTAGATATTACTGACATCTTTTAAAATATAATAGTCCATGTTTTATATAAACAAAACACTCCAAATAAAATTAAATGTTCCTTTTTCGGAGAGTTTACTAAATTATCCATCATCAAACAATATGTTTTACTTTTCAAGAGAGAATTCAAACAACAATATAATATATTTTGTTAAAGTTGTAAGGTTGCGTGACACAAGTGTTGTCCTTTTATTAGTATGTTGTTTGGTTTTTCAATTAAAATACATGGGAGAACACATTTCGACAACTATTTCGAACATCAATAAGATTTGCTAATGGAACACTAGATCATTATATAAAGTTTGATATGTAAATAAAAATGAGCTGAAAACCCAATCTTACACGATAATTGTAGTTGACTTGTCATTAGATCATCACCATAACAAAACTGAGATCAGAGACTACGAGGAATTTTACAATGATTGCAACAGATGTTAAAAGTGAAATAAACGAGATCATTAAATTAATTCTCAATGTTTTCCTATTTCGTTTTTACTCCAAATTATTTTGGTTGTAAATTGTTCATTTGGGCTTGATTTATTCTAAGTTTCTTACAAGGCCAACCTTAGAGCAATGAGAACATTTTGCAAGCATATTTTATGAGATTATCCCAAGAAAAGCCTTTTAAATCTGTTAAAAACCCTAAAAAATCTACCCTATAAATAATCGATTTTATATACCTTTCTGAACAAAGTAAAACCTAACCCGATCCCCTTAAAAGACGGCGGCTGTTTTCTCTTTCCCCTCATCTCTATCTTCTTCCCTGTCTTCAACAAAACCTAAATCTATTTGTTATTCTACAATATTCACCCCGTATCTCGGCATAATACACATATCAAATCAATGTTACTTCCAACAAAAAATCTACATCGTCATTATTATAAATATTAAACTAATTCTAGGATATCTGGGTTCCTCGTTGTCAAGTCTCTTTTTCACTTTATCTAAGGATTTAATGGTATACATTTATTTCTATTGATTTTGTGTATATTTTAATTTATTTAGTTATTGTTTCTTTATGATAACAAATTATTTCTTACTGAATCTATGTCTTTCCAGGTTGATGGAAATAAAGCTAGTGTGGCTTCCTTTTAGCATGTCTAAGGTTTTTGTTCATTGTATATGAGCTCGACGGTAAGGTAATTTATAGGATTTCACTCTTAATAGGCCTTTTGAAGTAATTAATCCCTTTTTCATGTTTTACTAGTATACACATTTTAATTGAGAGTTCTACAAAAGCGATTTATTAATCGAACTTCATTTTGATTTGCTTATTTACTTTTCGTAACCTGCTATTTTTATTCCTTCAACCTAGAATTTTAGATTATAGATGATGACAAAATGTAAAATGAGTCTTTTATGACTTCAATTCACAGAGCGAGAAAAAATAAAAATTCAATATATTTTATTAAAAACAGCAACGTTAGATTTTGTAAGCGGGATAAATAGTGACCTAATTTCATTTTGTTATTATTCTTTTCTTTTGTCATTTGTTTCAAAATACATTGTCATTTCATAACTTCACTTACACAAAAATAGGGGAGAGAAAGTGAGACTTCAGTTATAAGTGCTCAACAAACCCTAAAAATAATATAAGAGGCTAAGATAGAAACCAAGGTGTACTGATGCTCAATTTTCTAAGTCAAATTGCAGAGGCAGACACAAGGGTATTAATGTTGGGACAAGTGTGCCCAATAAGTTTTCAACATTCAGTGCAATAAATAATTCTTTTAATCTAAAATGTTTATTATATTTGTAAAAGTGAACCCACTTAGTACTTGCCCTTCAATGGTTAGAAGACTATTTATCAAGACAGAGGTCTCAAGTTCAATCTTTGTATTTTGTTGCAATTTAAATTTTGTTTCTTTGTGTACCCACTTACATTTTTCGCTCGGTATACAGTTAACAAGCATTAATTGTTGAAGAGATTAAATAGATGAATATTATATGCGTATTCAATTATCAATCTATCTGATTTAACTTTTCTCTTTGTGTTGGCTCAAAATAATATTAAAAAAAAATCTCTCATATCTCTGACAAAGTCTATATCATTTAGTGCTGGAGCTCTATCACCACGGGTGTTGCTAAATCGACCATGTGGAGGTGAAGGCGCAACCGGTCAAGATCTAGAGCCACAAATTAAGACTGGGTGCCAAACCTCTCCGGCAATCAAGAGGCTGCATCTCTCACAAGACTAATAATAGTTAAAAGATTAGGTCATTGTCCTTCAGTATCACCGAGCAATAGTTAGGTCCAAAGTGAATTAGAAGTACATCCATGACAATTCAGCTAGAAGAGCACCATTTAAGAAAATATCAGAAAGCTTATTAAAAAAGACGAGTGAGCTTACCATGTTCTGCGATGTTCAAGCATGTTCCATTATCTAAGGGCCATAGTCTCAAACTCCATAGGTTTGGCCATGCCTGAGCATCAGCAAGGGGCAAAGAAGGCGAATTTGGAGAGCTTTACCAACGAGCAAATAAAAATAAAAGAGGAAAAGTTGCGAAACATTGAATGTTGAATTACCGCAATGACATGACTCGGGTCATGTACAAGAGGATGAGAGGTGTGGGAACAAGAAAGGGAAATTTGGAGGGCTTGATGGAGATTGGGTTGATTAGTGATTAAAAGAAGAAGAAGATCTCTAAAAAGGATAGTGAAAATTTGGTTAGGAGGAAGTGTCAATCCTCTGGAAGATGGATGTGGGAAGGAACCCATGCGTGAATTGACTGCAGATCCAATAACCATAGGGATGGGACCCATGGGTTGACTAAAAGATCCAGATATTTCATCAACCTTGCCTATGGATTCTACTGATAATAACTAGGCATTCACAGATGAGCTACTAACTATATATCACAGCTTTAACTGAGATGAGAATTCCATTCTCTTTCCAAACACTCATGTTTAATTAATTTTTGTTCTTAGCATTTTTCCAATGATTTGTACTTACCAGTGATATGGTGATTGTTTTATCCGCAATGAAAGTCTATTTTTAATTTTATTTATGTTCATATCTTATTGCCTTTTTATTGCAAAGGATTATGTGTATGTATATATATATATATATATATATATATATATATATATATTTCTGTGTGTGTGTGTGTGTAACAAAGTGTTTTGATAATGTTTGACCATTTAAAGGGACAAAGTTAAATAGTATAAATTACAAAGACAGAATGTTTCAAAGTTTCACAAAGACCCATGAAGTTTCCAAAGTTTTAACAAGGATTTCCACCTCGTAAATGAGTCCTAAAATATTAATATTGGACACACTGAAAAGGAAACTCAAAGCAAACAAGAATGTGCATCTGAACACCAAGTGAAATGATATATGAGATTTACTAAAAAGGAGAAATAACGATTTAAAGTCAAGGGTTTAATATGAATGTTTATTTATCATCAGCCATTCAATCCAAGACTTGCAATTGTGTTGCAAAGTCTTGAAGTTGTATTGTGTGAATATCCGAATTTCACTTGTAGTTAATTAGATATTACTGACATCTTTTAAAATATAATAGTCCATGTTTTATATAAACAAAACACGCCAAATAAAATTAAATGTTCCTTTTTCGGAGAGTTTACTAAATTATCCATCGTCAAACAATATGTTTTACTTTTCAAGAGAGAATTCAAACAACAATATAATATATTTTGTTAAAGTTGTAAGGTTCCGTGACACAAGTGTTGTCCTTTTATTAGTATCTTGTTTGGTTTTTCAATCAAACAACAATATAATATGTTTTTCAATATAATATATAAAGTTTGATATGTAAATAAAAATGAGCTGAAAACCCAATCTTACACGATAATTGTAGTGGACTTGTCATTAGATCATCACCATAACAAAACTGAGATCAGAGACTACGAGGAATTTTACAATGATTGCAACGGATGTTAAAAGTGAAATAAACGAGATCATTAAATTAATTCTCAATGTTTTCCTATTTCGTTTTTACTCAAAATTATTTTGGTTGTAAATTCTTCATTTGGGCTTGATTTATGCTATGTTTCTTACAAGGCCCAACTTAGAGCAATGAGAACATTTTGCAAGCATATTTTATGAGATTAGCCCAAGAAAAGCCTTTTAAATCTATTAAAAACCCTAAAAACTCTACCCTATAAATAATCGACTTTATATACCTTCCTGAACAAAGTAAAACCTAACCCGCTCCCCTTAAAAGACGGCGACTATTTTCTCTTTCCCCTCATCTCTATCTTCTTCCCTGTCTTCACCAAAACCTAAATCTATTTGTTATTCCACAATATTCACCCGTATCTCGGCATAATACACATATCAAATCAATGTTACTTCCAACAAAAAATCTACATCGTCATTATTATAAATATTTGTTAGGACCTAACTTTGATCAAAGTCATAGTTAGATGGTTTTGATAAAGGAATATATAAGGAACAGGGTTTATATCAAAAGATGAAAACTGTCAGTCATAACTGTCAGTCATGACTGACAGTTAAGATGATAACTGACCAAATCAACACTCATATTCATCTTGTTACTCAACAGTTATGTAACTCAAAATGGCTGAGAACAATAAGTTAATTACATGTTTACATTATTCAAATCAAATACATGTCTTAACTAATGATCTAAGCCATAGTATAAACTGACAGCTAAGGCTTCAGTTTATCTAACAGCTGTGAGTCTGACAGCTATGATTCTCATTCTTACATTGATTGTATACTACAAAAACATGAATCATATATCTGTTCTAAGCCATCAAGATCTTTAACAGCTCCTCCACCCATATTGAAGATCATCTCTGATAGCTAAGCCTTGTTGTGATCTGACAGCTATGGCTTCCTCATCAGACAGCCATTGTTCTGTCTCATCCTTTGCTATCACAATCTCAACCAAGATGGATCCTGTATCTTCACAGCTATCAAGACCACCATTGAAGACCATTGAAGACCTTCTGGAAGCCATTCCCTCAATCCAGCTCAATGAAGACCTGCAAGTGGACAAGTGGGGCAAAGACCAGTAAAAGACACATTAATGGTGCTGCAACAGTTATATTCCAACGGCTACATTAATGTGTATAAATAGAAGACTTCATCCTCTGCACTAACCACCCTTTTTGACAATCCAAAAACACCCTTTCCCTTACCCCTTACACTCCTCCTGTAATTCAAAACCTTACACATCAATCCCTACCCATCAAACATCATTCCAAATCCAAACCTTCAGCCCCTGTTTCTACTACAACAACCTCAGTGTGATAACTCACAATTAGCAAATCTTGAGACTGTACTTCAAGTTGAAAAAGCACTTAAGACTGTAATTTAAGTGTATGATTGTAAACACCTAAGACTGTACTTTAGGTGTACAAATATTTTGTAAACACTCAAGACTGTACTTTGAGTGTATTTATGTTGTAAATCTTGAGACTGTACTTCAAGTTGTAAAAGCACTTAAGACTGTACTTTAAGTGTATCCCTAGTTGACTGTACTAATTAGGAAGAGGAAGTTCAAGGAACTTACCTATCAATTTATGTAATTCTTGTTGATTAAGAGTATAATAAATTGATCTCACTTGTCAAAGTTTGACAGTGGGGGTGGATGTAGGAGGAGTGAACTCTGAACCACTTTAAATATTGTTGTGTTATTTCCTTTTCTGCAATCACACACACACTCTTGCATTATTTCATTGTGTTAATTGTCCTATCATTATTTCAAACCATATATATATATATTCCGCTGCACAACTCTTCAAATATCTGACAGCTAAGCCAAACCATAGCTGTCTGATCATTTGCAATTCAAACAAGGGCCTTTCAATTGGCATCAGAGCTTGTCTTCACATTCAAAGTCTAACAACTTGTGAAAGATCCTCTTCAAACCCACCATGCCTCAACCAAGAAGAAATAATGAGAAAGACATCCCACACATTGATGACTGTGGATCTTTTAAGATCTATGCATCAAAAATCAAAACATATCTTGATGCAAACAGTATATGGAACTGGTATGTTCTAAATAATGAAATAACCTACCCAACTCAAATAGATACTAATGGAGGAGGTAGTAAGATGAAGTCCCCAGAAACATGGTCTGAAGCTGAAAAGCAATTGGTCAGTGCAAATTTAAAAGTTAAAAACATTCTTCAAAAGAGTGTAAATGACTCTCTAGCACAAGAAATTGCTAAGGAACCAAATGCCAGATCAGCATGGGCTCTCATTCAAACCAAGTTCACTAAACATACCAGTGTCAGGACTCAAAACTTGTATAACTTGCTTAGACAATTAGACAACTTCAAGTTCTATCCTGGAGAAAAAGTTAGTGCTGCTCAACCAAGATTTGAAAATCTTGTCAGATCCATTGCTGATCATGGAAAAACTTTTGAACAGCAAGATCTATGCCTCAAGATATATTCCAATCTCCCTCAAGAATATGAAAAGGTAGCATTACCTATCAGGGAAGGATCTGAATGGAGCACAATGACTGTTGAGCAATATTTTGGAAAGCTTGAGGCCTATGAACTGGAAGGAATGATTAAAATTCAACCAGTTCCAACCATTTCACAAACCTTAGCTTTAACTGCTCAAGAAACTGCTCACAAGCCTATCACTCACCAAGACATTGAGACCATTGTCATCAATGCTCTCCAAAAGATAAACATCTCATCCAAACCTGTGAGTAAACCTGTCCTTCAAGAAGACCTTCCAAGTCTTATATCCATGGCTGTCAGAAATGCCATGAAGTTTCAAAAGAAATCCTTTGACAGAAAATACAATCCTTCCACATCTAATCCTCAACAAGATAATCACAAGAAGATAGTTGATTGCTTCAACTGTGGAAAGCAAGGCCATTACTCTTCAGAATGCCCTGAACCAAGGAAACCTAGGGACAACCAGACAGCCAAGAGAATGACCTACTCAAAAGAAATCATTCATAGCTCCATATGCAACTGCTTCAACTGCTCCAAGAACAAAAATGACAAAAACAAAGAATAAGTGATGATTGCTGACTCATCAAAATTCAGTGATGAAGAATTTGAGTCCAGTGATGACTCTGACAATGAAGGAGAGGAAGCCATGCTATGCTTTATGGCTGAAGATGAGGAAGAGTCAGACAATGAGGAAGAAATGGAAGCTCTTGCTGCTGCTGAAGAACTAAAAGAGGTACATGATTTTAACTCTTTAAACATTGATGGTTTTAAACAATTAGTTTGTACTCTGTTAATTCAAACCAAAAGACAAAAAACTAGCTTTGCCTCATTGGTCAATGAGAACCTCTCCCAATCCTCAACCATAAATAACCTCACTAAAACCAACTCTGAGCTTGAGAAAGCCTGCCAAGGGCTTAAAGAACAATGCCACATGCTTGAAAAACTAAACATGGATCTGACAGCTGAGACATCCAGTACTCAAGAAAACTACCTAAGACTCATAAATCTTGAAAAAGAAAATGATGCTCTTAAAAGGAAAATAGATTCATGGAACAAATCAAGCAAGGCATTATCCCTGTTCACCTACCAGCAAAGACATCCTAGTGATAAAACAGGGATTGGTGCCAACAACCCTACACTAAAGATGTACACACCTCCCACTGGTGAAAGGGCCATTGAAAAAATGGTTCTAGAAAGCCTAAGCTCTGGCAGCTATCAAACTCAAACCTATCCTGTTCAAGCCAAAGGAAAATCAAAAGAAGTCTCAACTGGTCCAAACCATCCAAAGGAAGGACCAAGTAAAATTCAAGGAAGTAAGTATATTTGGGTTCAAAAAGGAGCCAATATACAGAAAGAAATTATGATGCAAAAAGGGGCTAGTCAGTCAAGATCTGTCAGACAGCCAAGGTCTGACAGACAGCCAAGACCTGACAGACAGCCAAGGTCTTCCAACCAACAAAGAACCACAAGGCAACAAAGATTCTACAATAAGCATAGATACTCCAAACAACAAAGACCTCAATGGCAATGCTCAAATGGAAAGGGCCATGCTTATCAAAATGAATCTCCTAGATCATCCTATCCAAATGCCGTCCAGTTTCAGCCCCAATACAATAACCCCAACCATTACTTTAATCCATCCCAAACCAGTGTTCTTACCCCCTACATGATGCAAATCATGTCATACTACAATACCCTAAACCAGTTCTTTAAAAGACCAATGAACAGAGCTAGGGTACCAAAGAAAAACTAATCCTTTGGACCCAAAAAGGAATAAAAAGGGTACCATAAATTTTACTTTTTGTTTTGCAGGTACCTAGGAAAGGACTCTGGTATTTAGACAGTGGTTGTAGTAGGCATATGACCTTCAATAAAGACTGGTTGCAACAATATATCCCTAAAAATGGTCCAAATGTAACCTTTGGTGACAATTCCCAAGCTAAGGTCAAAGGATCAGGAAACCTTGTTACTAAAGACATCATTTTCACAAATGTGTCTTATGTAGAAGGTCTCAAACACAATTTGATTAGTATTAGTCAAATCTGTGATAAGGGATATCATGTTGTTTGCACCAAGGATCTATGCAATGTAAAAGACAAAAGCAATAAAGTCATTCTGACTGGTTCAAGAAAAGGAAATCTCTACTGCCTAAACTTAGAGATTGTTGAATCCTCATCTGCTCACTGCCTTCTGTCTTTTAGTCAATCTGATATGTCATGGTTATGGCACAAAAGACTGGCTCATCTAAACTTCAAAACCATATCCAAGCTTGCAAACTCCAACCTAGTTAAAGGCCTTCCAAAGATTCCATTCAAGAAGGACAAACTCTACAAAGCATGCCAATGTGGGAAGCAAAAGAGATCTTTCAAGCCCAAGACCAGATTGGACACCTCAAGACCTATTGAACTTCTTCATATGGATCTATTTGGACCCATAAGAACTAGGTCTTTAGGAGGAAAAAGATACTCCCTAGTTGTGGTTGATGACTACACAAGATTCACTTGGATCATTCTTCTTGAATCCAAAAGTGACACTCTTAGCTGTCTGACAAAGATGTTAAATAAAATTCAAAATCAAAAAGGATCTTCCATAATCAAAATCAGATCTGATCATGGAAAGGAATTTGAAAATACAGGAGTAGAAGAATATTGTGACAGCAAAGGAATTGAACACAATTTCTCAGCCCCAAGAACACCTCAACAAAATGGAGTTGCTGAAAGGAAAAACAGAACTATTTGTGAGGCAGCAAGAACAATGCTGTCAGAGCACAACCTTCCAAAATACTTCTGGGGTGAAGCTGTCACTACTGCTGTGTATGTTCAAAACAAGACTCTAATCAACAAATTCCATAAGAAGACTCCATATGAATTATGGAATGACAAAGTTCCTACCATTT
This sequence comes from Campanula takesimana, assembly GCA_026119855.1. Taxonomy (NCBI): domain Eukaryota; kingdom Viridiplantae; phylum Streptophyta; class Magnoliopsida; order Asterales; family Campanulaceae; genus Campanula; species Campanula takesimana. The sequence goes on along the minus strand of JAOWBW010000812.1, from coordinate 565,104 downwards.
CCTACTTTCACAGTTTTTGAAGTAGATGCTTCATTCACAATAATGGAAAGAATAATTTGGACAAATTTGACTCTAAAAGTGATGAAGGATTCTTTCTTGGGTACTCTAATACAAGCAAAGCCTATAGAGTATACAACAAAAGAAGACTTGTAGTGGAAGAATCAATTCATGTTGACTTTGATGAAATCAATGATCAAAGTGGGACTGAATTGTGTGATTTTGATGAAGGATTAGGAAACTCAGACAATCTTCCTGAAGTTTCTCCTATCACTGACTCAACTGTACTTCATCATGAATTAGATTCATCAAACCTTCCTTACATGGTACCAAGAGATTCATCTGTCAGCTACACTATGCCTGACAGTCATCCTGTGTCTGACAGCCATCACTCACATCATCAACCAACCCTCTCAACCAAGCCTTTGTCCATCTTATCCCCAACTAATCAAGATGATGAAGAAGAAAATACCCAACTGCAAAGCCAACCCTTGACTGACAGTCATCCTGTGACTGACAGCCATCCTATACCTGACAGTCATCATCCATCTGACCACAGAACCTTCTCAAATATCAATGAGAAACCCTCTTCCTCAAGTGTTATCACCCATAAAATAGCTCCAAACAATGATATCTTCATTAACCTTCCCATCAACAGATCTTCTATCCCCTCTGACATACCTCTCTATGATGTCCTAATGAGTGCCTTCATCTCTCAACTAGAGCCCAAAAAGATAAATGAAGCTTTACAAGATGCTGATTGGATTGAAGCTATGGAAGAAGAACTGGAGCAATTTGAGAGAAATAAAGTATGGCAGCTAGTTCCTAAACCCAAGAATCAAACTGTCATTGGAACAAGATGGGTTTTCAGGAACAAAATGAATGAAGATGGCACTGTTGTGAGAAACAAAGCAAGACTTGTTGCTCAAGGATAGAGGCAAGAGGAAGGAATTGACTATGATGAAACATTTGCACCTGTTGCAAGACTGGAAGCAATAAGGCTGTTTCTTGCATTTGCTTCATACAAAAAGATGAAGGTGTTTCAAATGGATGTCAAAAGTGCCTTTCTCAATGGAGTTCTAAATGAAAAAGTATTTGTGTCTCAACCCCCTGGCTTTGATCATCCAAAGTTTCCAGATCATGTTTATAAACTTGACAAAGCCTTGTATGGACTTAAACAGGCCCCTAGAGCCTGGTATGACACACTGTCAAAATACCTACTTGGTAAAGGATTCACAAAAGGCCATATTGACAATACTTTGTTCATCAAGAAATATGGAGAAGATCTTCTACTTATTCAAGTTTATGTAGATGATATCATCTTTGGATCATCCAATGAATCTCTCTGTTCTGAATTTGGAGAGATCATGAAGAACAAATTTGAAATGAGTATGATTGGTGAATTAACTTTCTTCCTTGGACTTCAAGTTAAGCAAATGGAGGAAGGAATTTTTATCAACCAAGCCAAATACACTAGAGATATGATCAAAAAATTTGATATGCAAACTGCATCTCCTGCAAGATCACCTCTATCAACAACAACAAAGCTCCATGCTGGCCCTGATGGAAAAAGTGTAAACCAAACACTCTATAGGAGCTACATTGGATCTCTTCTATATGTCACTGCATCCAGACCAGACATTATGTTTAGTGTATGCCTCTGTGCAAGATTTCAGGCTGATCCAAAAGAATCCCATCTCTCAGCTGTCAAAAGGATCCTGAGGTATCTCAAAGGAACCCCTGACTATGGTCTATGGTATCCCTCAAGCTCACCTTTCTCTCTTATAGGATTCACTGATTCTGATTATGCTGGTTGCAATCTTGACAGAAAGTCAACTAGTGGGGGATGTCAATTCATTGGGTCAAGAATTATTTCATGGTCAAGTAAAAAGCAAACTTCAGTTGCTACTTCAACAGCTGAGGCTGAATACATTGCTGCAGGGCTCTGCTGTTCTCAAATGCTATATCTCAAAAGTCAATTACAAGACTTTGGGATAAATTTGACAAATGTACCAATTTTCTGTGACAATTCTAGCACAATTGCCATGACAGAAAATCCTGTTCAGCACTCCAAAACCAAACATATTGAAGTAAGACATCACTTCATAAGAGACCATGTTGAAAAGGGAAACATTAATCTTTCAAAAGTCTGCACTGAAGATAATGTTGCTGATATTCTCACCAAAGCCATGGATGAGAAAAGATTTGAGCTTTTAAGAGCTATGCTTGGAATGATAAACTTGCCAAAATAAAAGGCTTTTCATTAATTAATAAAAGAGCATACAAAAGAGAGCAATGCTGTCCCAGTAAAGCCAGACAGCTATTCTCCCAAAATAAACCTAATGGCTGACTACTGACAGCTATCTATTCCCAACACCAGAAAAACCAAAAACAAACATAAAACAACCTTAAAAATACCACACAAGCCTTCACTCCATACCAAAAACTAACCAAAACTCACACAAACCTTCAAATCCAGTCCTCTCTCAAATCTTCACTCCTCAGCTATCAGACATCTTCTGGAAATGTCACTGTCTCTCTAGATCCTCCACCTGCACTCATTCCTCCACATCTTGCCTCCTGAGTTGATTGCAGGGTCTGATGATACCTTTGCAACCACACTGGATGCCTCTCTAGAAAGGGATCAATTGATGTGATAGAGTACTGAAGAGAAGGACTAGCTCTTCTTGGCCACCACTCTTCCACTGCATCATAAGGCTGAAGCAAACCTTCCAGTGGTGTCACAAAGCTGAAATCTCCAGAAGAACCATTTCCAGCAATAGCAAATAGTTGGCTAGGTCTGGACTCATCTCTTTCCTCAGCTGGAACTCTGACAGGGCTAAAACAACCTATGAACTGGTTGAAAAGATGAGATATGGTTGAAGAAGGAGATACATGCATCCCAGCAAAGTTATCACCTCTACCCTCCAACAAACCAACTCCAGGAGAAAGTGAATCCCTGGTCACTTCTGTGTACTTCTTCTCAGACTCAACTTTTTGCTTGATAGCTAAGCCCCTATCAATAGCTGTCTGAACCCTGTCCTTCCTAATCAATTCTCCCAGTGTATAAACCCTCTCTACCTTATCTTTTGTCTTGCTAGACTCACCCTGTTCAACCCTAATGTTTTTTCCAAAAAGTCTTATCCCCTCTCCATCTCCACTATCAATCCCCTCTCTGACAGCTATCCCTCTTGAACCATCATCCTGATCTACTCTCACTCTTTTATTCTTACCCTTGTCATCACCATGAGATCTCTCAAAAACCAGTTGCTTAGCTGTCTGAGCCATTTTTATGGGATTAAACTTTGATGCAAATTTACCCATGTATGTTTTGTGATTTGAACTGAATGAATTTCATCAAAGTTTTTCATTGTTTTATAGGCAAAATTATCCATAGTTATCCTAGATAGCCATCATAGCTATCTGTAGTCTAAGTTGTCAAAATCTCTTAAATTATATCTGACAGCTATGGTGATCTGATGGATTTCTAACTTGTGGATAAGAATTTGTGTTAATAGCTCACAAAGTTCATTAACTCAGATGTCTATTCCCCTGCAAAAGCCTTGAAAAAAGAGAATGTTTTTCCCATGTTTCGTGGAAGTTAATCGTTGTAACGTGGGGAAGGCAAAAGTAACTGTTCAATGAACAGTTACTAAACTTTTGAACCCCCAATGCGCATTAATTTCATTTAAACCCACTCTCCCCTCATTCCCTCCCACTCTCTCTTTTTCAAAACCAAAACCCCTGTCGAATTACCGCTCTTTTCATAATCCATTTCCGTTCTTCATCCTTTCAACCAACAGATTCCTTCAAAACCCTAATCCTTTCAATCATCAATGGCAGAATCAAAAGCTATTTACCCAGATGCTCACAGCTATTTCATAAAACCTAATTTCTATGATTCTGATGTTGGGGCCCTCATAAAAGAGTTACTTGAGGCGAATGAACTCCTTGATTTCATGGGAGCAAGACCCCCAATCTATGAAGAGCTATGCAGAGAGATTTACCTTGTGGGAAAAAGAAACAAGGAGGACAACTCAATCACAGCCACCATTGACAACACAGAGATAATCATCACTCAGGATTTGGTTCACGAAGTCTATGGAATCCCCAACAAACAAGAAGCAGAGAAGAACATTTGGAATAGAAATTCAGAAAGATTGAAGCCAGTTTATGAAAAGTTCTTTGGTGTTGAAGTCCATGAGTTCAAGGATGTACAGGACAAAGCTGTTACCAAAGACAAGTCTGACATCTTCAAATCAACCCTCATGGATGTGGTCAACAAAGCCATTGATGGGAAGCAATCTTCATTTGACCAAATGGGAGCAAATGAATGGAAGCAGATGCTGAGCTTGATGACAACAGATACAAACTGGTGCACTGTTCTCCTTCACAACTTCCAACTTGTCTCCTCAATATCCTCTCTCAAGTTCAAAAAGAAAACTGGAAAGATGAACAACTTCAGATTTACGAGTGGAATCCTTGAGGTGTTGATCCCAAGACTTAAACCTTCTCTTAACAAGAAATGGCTGAAAACAGTGAAGCTGTCTGAGACAAGATGCTTCAATGACAGAACAGTTGTCTTGAAGCAAAAGAAAGGAGGTGTAGTGAAAGGTGCTAATGATGGAAGCACTAGAGATTTCAATGATGCCTTAGAAAAGGAAAGAGAGGAATACAAAAGAAAGATAGCACACTGGAAGGACTTGGTAGCATTGGGTACAAGTGGGAAAGAAGAAGTTTACAAGAGAAAAAAGAAGATTGCAAAAACACAAATCAAGAAAACTGGAGTTTTTAAGAAGAATGTTGTGTCTCCTGCCAAAACTGGTGAGAAAGGAAAAGAAAAGGCTGATCATGTAGCTGACAGTGAGAAGACTGTATCTGACAGCCATGGAAAAGGTGATGAAGAAATGGATGCTGCTGACAGTCATAAGGATGAAACCACAGGTCAAGCTGATGTTGGTGATGCTGATATAGATCCCCAAGAAATCCAGGTAGCTATTGACTTGTCCAAAATAAAGCAGAAAGGCAAGCAACCTCTGACAGCCATCCCCTCCAGGAAAGCTGTCACAAGATCACAGGTAACATCTTCCTCTCCCCTTCCTTCTACTGTCTTGCCTCAAAAAAGAAAACCAGAAAAGATAGAACCAAAACCCAAGAAAACCAAACAAAATACCCCTCCCCCTTCTCCAAAATCAACAACTATCAGTCCTTCTATTGAAAAATCATTTTCAACCTCCAAGGACCAATCTAGCTCTGACCATCATTCTACTGTAGAATCAATCCTAAATCTCAATGAACCATTAGGAGAGCAAACCTTAAGGGGGAATAGTGATGAGAATATTCCATCTGCCCAACCTCAGCTGTCAGCCAAAATTCTAAGTGCTATTGAAGCTATTAGATTGGATGGACATCCTAATACTGAAAAAGTTGTTCTCATTCATCTTAATCAAGTGTTGAATGAAGGTGAGATAAGGATAGCCATAGAATAACTTAGGATTAGGCTAATGAAAGAGAGAAGTGGTCCAGGAGAATCATCCAGTCATCCCAGTCAGACAGCTATGGAAACTGATACTCATTCCATCCCTTCCATACCTGATAAAGAGGCTGAGAATGAGCCTGCTCCAAATGTTCAAAGTGATAGGGGGAATGTTAGTCAAATACATGAAGTGATTCAAAGATTAAACAAAGAAGGACATGAGATTGATCCCAAAAGAGTTTCAAGGGGAGAATTGTTCTTGAAATCATGTAAAGGGCTTACTTATGATGGAACCCCAGAAAATGAAAAAGCTCTTATTCTTGATCTTGAAAAGAGAATAGCCAAATCTTATGTCAGTGGAGCCTTGAACTACCTCAAAGCCCATTTCATAGCTGAACTTCATATGAACTATCCTGATCCATCACCTCACTCTCTCTCCAAACCTTTAACCAATCTCTCTGCTCCTTCCAAGCCCATCCCTTCAATCCCTGGAAATGAACCCTTTCAAGAACCCTCTCATAGCCCAAACCTGGCTGGACATGGCCAAGATATCTCTGACAGTGAACCCATCCATGACAGTCCCTTAGCCCTGACAGTCATGACATTTCTCCATCTCATTCAAGCCCTCCAATTCTCAATCAATTCTTTCTTCCCAAACGAGAACACTGGATGCTAAAATGTGGCATTGATTTTTCTTACTCATCCATCAAAAAGGCAAATGATAAGTTAGAAGGTGTAGTTCACATCCCAGAAATTGCTAATCCCTTCACTTATCATAAATTCTAGGAATTGTCCAGAAATGGACTGATTTTAGTGGCAAGAAACCTTGCAGGACTGGTTTTCTTTGCCTATGAAGAATGGAAAAAGTCCAGAACAGCCTCCACCTCCAATTTTGTCCATCAAATCCCATCTCTCCCTAAATTCATCACTCCAAATACACTTGTTGATTGGGAAAGACTCTTTAGCCAACTCCTCTCTCCATCACTATATTCCTGCCTCTATATGCCTCTGGGACTAGTCTACTCCTTGTGCATTGATCTTGCCAAGACATTCTATTATTCTCTGTTTGAGAGAAAGTTTGCACTTATGCTTTTCATAAGCAAAGGAGGAGTCAATATCTTTCATCCAGTCCTTCACCCAGGAATTGAGCCACTTCTTTCAAATCCAATCTCTATTGATCCCTTACTTTTTAACTCTCCCAATGTCAACTCCATCTCCATGAGAAAGAAATCAATCCCAGAGATCAAACAGTTCAGGGAATCCTTAGCTGTCAGCCACAACAGGGTCAATGATATTATTGATGTCTCTTCAGACTCTGACAGCTCTGGAAATAATGATGATGATAATGATACAAGCCCAAATGCAGACTCACCAATCAATATTCCATCTCCTACCACCAAAAGCCCTCCTCAGAAATCCTCTCATACTTCCCCTGAACCTTAAGCACCAACTCAACACCAACTTGGCCCATCCTCTATGCCCAAGCAAGAGAAGACAGCAAGAAGAAAGCAAAAGCACTTGTGGGGTCCAATGAGAATCAGAAATGACCAAATGCCACTGAGGAAGGATCAGCTCAGAGCAAGGGAAGATGACTCCTTCAAGTATGATGACAGGATGACTTGGGAATGGAATAATGAATTCTATTACAGAGGGGTTGAACCAGATATGAGAAGAATGCTGGAAGAAGAAAGAGATGACCTTCTGTCTACAAGACAAGAGCGTGAAGAATTCTATGATCAACTTCATGATGCATGACCCTTTATGGTGTATTGAAATGATTGTTGTATTTTGGTGTTTGAAACAATTTTTTTGGTATTGATGGAAGTAATACCTAAACATCTCTTCTTTGAGTTACATTCAAGTATTTCTATTTCATTCAAAAGTACTTGTGAATGTTGAGAATCCCTGAATTATCTAATTTCATATCTTTCTTATCATTAACTGTGAAGACAAGTTCTAAATATATCTTCCTTTACCAAAAAGGGGGAAATTGTTAGGACCTAACTTTGATCAAAGTCATAGTTAGATGGTTTTGATAAAGGAATATATAAGGAACAGGGTTTATATCAAAAGATGAAAACTGTCAGTCATAACTGTCAGTCATGACTGACAGTTAAGATGATAACTGACCAAATCAACACTCATATTCATCTTGTTACTCAACAGTTATGTAACTCAAAATGGCTGAAAACAATAAGTTAATTACATGTTTACATTATTCAAATCAAATACATGTCTTAACTAATGATCTAAGCCATAGTATAAACTGACAGCTAAGGCTTCAGTTTATCTAACAGTTGTGAGTCTGACAGCTATGATTCTCATTCTTACATTGATTGTACTACTACAAAAACATGAATCATATATCTGTTCTAAGCCATCAAGATCTTTAACAGCACCTCCACCCGTATTGAAGATCATCTCTGATAGCTAAGCCTTGTTGTGATCTGACAGCTATGGCTTCCTCATCAGACAGCCATTGTTCTGTCTCATCCTTTGCTATCACAATCTCAACCAAGATGGATCCTGTATCTTCACAGCTATCAAGACCACCATTGAAGACCTTCTGGAAGCCATTCCCTCAATCCAGCTCAATGAAGACCTGCAAGTGGACAAGTGGGGCAAAGACCAGTCAAAGACACATTAATGGTGCTGCAACAGTTATATTCCAACGGCTACATTAATGTGTATAAATAGAAGACTTCATCCTCTGCACTAACCACCCTTTTTGACAATCCAAAAACACCCTTTCCCTTACCCCTTACACTCCTCCTGTAATTCAAAACCTTACACATCAATCCCTACCCATCAAACATCATTCCAAATCCAAACCTTCAACCCATGTTTCTACTACAACAACCCCAGTGTGATAACTCACAATTAGCAAATCTTGAGACTGTACTTCAAGTTGAAAAAGCACTTAAGACTTTAATTTAAGAGTATGATTGTAAACACCTAAGACTGTACTTTAGGTGTACAAATATTTTGTAAACACTCAAGACTGTACTTTGAGTGTATTTATGTTGTAAATCTTGAGACTGTACTTCAAGTTGTAAAAGCACTTAAGACTGTACTTTAAGTGTATCCCTAGTTGACTGTACTAATTAGGAAGAGGAAGTTCAAGGAACTTACCTATCAATTTGTGTAATTCTTGTTGATTAAGAGTATAATAAATTGATCTCACTTGTCAAAGTTTGACAGTGGGGGTGGATGTAGGAGGAGTGAACTCTGAACCACTTTAAATATTGTTGTGTTATTTCCTTTTCTGCAATCACACACACACTCTTGCATTATTTCATTGTGTTAATTGTCCTATCATTATTTCAAACCATATATATATATATATATTCCGCTGCACAACTCTTCAAATATCTGACAGCTAAGCCAAACCATAGCTGTCTGATCATTTGCAATTCAAACAAGGGCCTTTCAATATTAAACAAATTCTAGGATATCTGGGTTCCTCGTTGTCAAGTCTCTTTTTCACTTTATCTAATGATTTAAGGGTATACATTTATTTCTATTTATTTTGTGTATATTTTAATTTATTTAGTTATTGTTTCTTTATGATAACAAATTATTTCTTACTGAATCTATGGCTTTTCAGGTTGATGGAAATAAAGGTAGTGTGGCTTCCTTTTAGCATGTCTAAGGTTTTTGTTCATTGTATATCGACGGTAAGGTAATTTATCGGATTTCACTCTTAATAGGCCTTTTGAAGTAATTAATCCCTTTTTCATGTTTTACTAGTATACACATTTTAATTGAGAGTACTATAAAAGCGATTTATTAATCGAACTTCATTGTGATTTGCTTATTTACTTTTAGTAACCTGCTATTTTTATTCCTTCAACCTAGAATTTTAGATTATAGATGATGACAAAATGTAAAATGAGTCTTTTATGACTTCAATTCACAGAGCGAGAAAAACTAAAAAATCAATATATTTTATTAAAAACAGCAACGTTAGATTTTGTAAGCGGGATAAATAGTGACCTAATTTCATTTTGTTATTATTCTTTTCTTTTGTCATTTGTTTCAAAATACATTGTCATTTCACAACTTCACTTAAACAAAAATAGGGGAGAGAAAGTGAGACTTCAGTTATAAGTGCTCAACAAACCCTAAAAATAATATAAGAGGCTAAGATAGAAACCAAGGTGTACTGATGCTCAATTTTCTAAGTCAAATTGCAGAGGCAGACACAAGGGTATTAATGTTGGGACAAGTGTGCCCAATAAGTTTTCAACATTCAGTGTAATAAATAATTCTTTTAATCTAAAATGTTTATTATATTTGTAAAAGTGAACCCACTTTGACAAATAAATACTTGCCCTTCAATGGTTAGAAGACTATTTATCAAGACAGAAGTCTCAAGTTCAATCTTTGTATTTTGTTGCAATTTAAATTTTGTTTCTTTGTGTACCCACTTACATTTTTCGCTAGGTATACAGTTAACAAGCATCAATTGTTGAAGAGATTAAATATATGAATATTATATGCGTATTAAATTATCAAACTATCTGATTTAACTTTTCTCTTTGTGTTGGCTCAAAATAATATTAAAAAAAAAAATCTCTCATATCTCTGACATATTCTATATCATTTAGTGCTGGAGCTCTATCACCACGGGTGTTGCTAAATCGACCATGTGGAGGTGAAGGCGCAACCGGTCAAGATCTAGAGCCACAAATTAAGACTGGGTGCCAAACCTCTCCGGCAATCAAGAGGCTGCATCTCTCACAAGAGTAATAATAGTTAAAAGATTAGGTCGTTGTCCTTCAGTATCACCGAGCAATAGTTAGGTCCAAAGTGAATTAGAAGTACATCCATGACAATTCAGCTAGGAGAGCACCATTTAAGAAAATATCAGAAAGCTTATTAAAAAAGACGAGTGAGCTTACCATGTTATGCGATGTTCAAGCATGTTCCATTATCTAAGGGCCATAGTCTCAAACTCCATAGGTTTGGCCATGCCTGAGCATCAGCAAGGGGCAAAGAAGGCGAATTTGGAGAGCTTTACCAACGAGCAAATAAAAATAAAAGAGGAAAAGTTGCGAAAATTGAATGTTGAATTACCGCAATGACATGACTCGGGTCATGTACAAGAGGATGAGAGGTGTGGGAACAAGAAAGGGAAATTTGGAGGGCTTGATGGAGATTGGGTTGATCAGTGATTAAAAGAAGAAGAAGATCTCTAAAAAGGATAGTGAAAATTTGGTTAGGAGGAAGTGTCAATCCTCTGGAAGATGGATGTTGGAAGGAACCCATGCGTTAATTAATTTTTATTCTTAGCATTTTTCCAATGTTTTGTACTTACCAGTGATATGGTGATTGTTGCCTTATTTTATCCGCAATGAAAGTCTATTTTTTATTTTATTTATGTTCATATCTTATTGCCTTTTTATTGCAAAGGATTATGTATATGTATATATATATATATATATATATATATATATATATATATATTTCTTTGTGTGTGTGTGTGTGTAACAAAGTGTTTTGATAATGTTTGAACATTTAAAGGGACAAAGTTAAATAGTATAAATTACAAAGACAGAATGTTACAAAGTTTCACAAAGACCCACGAAGTTTCCAAAGTTTTAACAAGGATTTCCACCTCGTATATGAGTCCTAAAATATTAATATTGGACACACTGAAAAGGAAACTCAAAGCAAACAAGAATGTGCATCTAAACACCAAGTGAAATGATATATGAGATTTACTAAAAAGGAGAAATAACGATTTAAAGTCAAGGGTTTAATATGAATGTTTATTTATCATCAGCCATTCAATCCAAGACTTGCAATTGCGTTGCAAAGTCTTGAAGTTGTATTGTGTGAATATCCGTATTTCACTTGTAGTTAATTAGATATTACTGACATATTTTAAAATATAAAAGTCCATGTTTTATATAAACAAAACACTCCAAATAAAATTAAATGTTCCTTTTTCGGAGAGTTTACTAAATTATCCATCATCAAACAATATGTTTTACTTTTCAAGAGAGAATTCAAACAACAATATAATATATTTTGTTAAAGTTGTAAGGTGCCATGACACTAGTGTTGTCCTTTTATTAGTATCTTGTTTGGTTTTTCAATTAAAATACTTGGGAGAACACATTTCGACAACTATTTCGAACATCAATAAGATTTGCTAATGGAACACTAGATCATTATATAAAGTTTGATAGGTAACTAAAAATGAGTTGAAAACCCAATCTTACACGATAATTGTAGTGAACTTGTCATTAGATCGACACCCTAACAAAACTGAGATCGGAGACTACGAGGAATTTTACAATGATTGCAACGGATGTTGAAAGTGAAATAAACGAGATCATTAAATTAATTCTCAATGTATTCCTATTTCGTTTTTACTCAAAATTATTTTGGTTGTAAATTGTTCATTTGGGCTTGCTTTATGCTATGTTTCTTACAAGGCCCAACCTAGAGCAATGAGAACATTTTGCAAGCATATTTTATTAGATTAGCCCAAGAAAAGCCTTTTAAATCTGTTAAAAAACCCTAAAAAAATCTAACCTATAAATAATCGAATTTATACACCTTTCTGAACAAAGTAAAACCTAACCCGCTCCACTTATAAGATGGCGGCTGTTTTTTCTTCCCCCTCATCTCTATCTTTTTCCCTGTCTTCAACAAAACCTAAATCTATTTGTTATTCCACAATGTTCACCCCGTATCTCGGCATAATACACATATCAAATCTATGTTACTTCCAACAAAAAATCTACATCGTCATTATTATCAATATTAAACAAATTCTAGGATATCTTGGTTCCTCGTTGTCAAGTCTCTTTTTCACTTTATCTAAGGATTTAATGGTATACATTTATTTCTGTTTATTTTGTGTATATTTTAATTTATTTAGTTATTGTTTCTTTATGATAACAAATTATTTCTTACTGAATCCATGGCTTTTCCGGTTGATGGAAATAAAGGTAGTGTGGCTTCCTTATAGCATGTCTAAGGTTGTTGTTCATTGTATATGAGCTCGACGGCAAGGTAATTTATCGGATTTCACTCTTAATAGGCCTTTTGAACTAATTAATCCCTTATTCATGTTTTACTAGTATACACATTTTTATTGAGAGTTCTATAAAATCGATTTATTAATCGTACTTCATTGTGATTTGCTTATTTACTTTTAGTAACCTGCTATTTTTATTCCTTCAACCTAGAATTTTAGATTATAGATGATGACAAAATGTAAAATGAGTCTTTTATGACTTCAATTCACAGAGCGAGAAAAACATAAAAATGCAATATATTTTATTAAAAACAGCAACGTTAGATTTTGTAAGCGGGATAAATAGTGACCTAATTTCATTTTGTTATTATTCTTTTATTTTGTCATTTGTTTCAAAATGCATTGTCATTTCTTAACTTCACTTAAACAAAAATAGGGGAGAGAAAGTGAGACTTCAGTTATAAGTGCTCAACAAACCCTAAAAATAATATAAGAGGCTGAACGACATAAACCGACTTGGTTAGACGGAACCCAGATACTCTGGACCCACATACCTAACAGACCTATACCGAGAGGACAAGTCACGAGAAGCCCATGTTTATAGGCCGACATCAATAAGGCCGAGCAGGCAGTCCTTGCCTAGGCCGAGCCCGAGAAGCCCAATCTCTAGCCGGCCTCTATGACGAGCCGAGTTAGATGACGGGCCGACTTACATCAGAAACCTCCCATTATCGTTGGGAAACCTCTTACAGAGTTTGATTACAACTCTAACAGTGAAGATCTTTATCTAAACAAGGATATCTCTTCTATCAGATAACAGGATATCATCCATCCTCATCAGGAGTCTATCTCCAAGGAATGCAAGTCCTACATCAACACGGGCATCCTAGCTTCTCTAACAAGCTAGGACTCATTCACCCACACCTATAAAAACAGGTCCTCACGACAGGAAGAAGGTAATGAACTTTTGGCTCTGAATTAGTCAATTGATTTCTCTATTTCTAATCACCCATATCCTTATTCTCACACCGGAGGGCCTTCGCCGGTGAAACCCCGGTGTAGTTTACGTTTGTTCCGTGTGTGTAGCTCCGGCCATTAAGAACTGTCGCTGGGATTATCCGAACCGCTGGACGAAGGCTGATCCAACCAGATTTTGGCGTCATCAGTTTGGTTCCATTGCCGGGAAACCGATTGGTCAGTTCTTTAGCCAGATAATTCCAAACCATGGCCGGAGAATTGGTTGACGGGTGAGAAGCCAGCCCTTCAAAAGAAACTGCAAGAGATGCACCGCCCCCCGAAAACATGAACGCTGCTGAACAAAACCAGAGGCTCCCACCTACAGCACCTGCACAAGGGGGAGGAATGCATACCCGTTCAAAGGGGCCGGCCCCCAATGTTGTTAATTAATATGGGCGCCGCCGACGGACAGGATCCCGAAACAATGGAGCAGGACCATCACAGCCGCTGCCATTGGACAAGAGAACATTTCTTCAACAGAATGTTCAAACACTTCAACAGCTGGCTGACGCACAGCGGGCCCTGTTAGAACTTGACCCCGAAAACTCCTTGGCTAACCTACTCCAGCCGTCTGGAACAAGGGGGACAAATCTGGATGACAGAGCAAGCAGAAGGGAGCCCCTACAAAATCGTAAACGGGATGCGCCTCCCAGGAGCCGTGTAAGTCGCCAAGACGGACGGCTAGGAAGACTCCATATCGACGGGGACCTGAGAGACCACATTAATCGCCGCCGGGAAGAACAAGAAGATGAATCCTCAGGAGTGGAAATTATAAAGGAAAGACGTCGTGGGGACGCCCGACGTCGTTCACCTCCCAGGCATGATCCACCACGGCGCACACCACCCCGGCAGGATCCACCCCGGCATACTCCGCCTCGCTGTACTCCTTCAAGGCATCGTCTCGAACTTAACCAAGGTGAAAGGAGACGCCGAGACTGAAGCATAGTCAGTTCCAGTCACACCTCGGCATTCAGTACAAGGGACATTGTCGACCTTAGACAAAGGCTCGACAACATTGAGATGATGAATCAGGGGCACAGGAAACCCAATAATGACTACGATGCTATGCGCCCTTTCGCGCAGAGGATTAAAGATGCACCACCTAATCCACAGTTAAAGCTTCCACACCTAGACAAATACTCCGGCAACGCCGATGCTCTGGATCACGTCCAAGCCTTTGAGGCCACTATGGCCCTAGTGTCCAATCAGGATGACGTACTGTGTAAGGCCTTTGTAAGCACCTTAACATAGGAAGCTCGGTCCTGGTTCATGGATCTTGAGAAAAGCAGCATCAATTCCTTTGCCAAGTTGAAATCACAATTTTTGGAATATTTTGCTACCGCTGGGGCAAGGAAGAAAAGATTGTCTGACCTAGCCAACATGGTCCAGAGTAAAAACGAGTCCACCCTAAGCTTCTACAACCGGTTTAGAGACCTTGCCGACTCAATAGAAGAACGCCTGACCAACAGGGAGATCATTGTATGCTTCAAGAATGGTCACAGGTCAGAGAAGTTAACTTATGAACTGTCGGTCAGAGAGCCACTCACAAAAGCCGAATTGTACCACGTTGCTTACGCCACGGCCATCGCGAGGAGAAGAAAAAGACGTTATATGGTCATAAGGAACGGGACCGAGATCATGACAAGTCGCATAACGGGAACTCGTCCCAGGGGAACAACGGGGGAAACGGCAAAGGCAAGAACAGGACCAGGGGGACCGAGACATTCACCACATTCAATAAACCGATCTCTGAGATCATAAATCTAGTGGATCTCCCTAACCCCAAGCCTCTAAAAGACAACCCGAAATACCCGAGGGATACCACAAAGTATTGCTCCTATCACAGAGATAACGGCCACGACACCGAGAACTGTTTTGCTCTGAAGAAGATTCTACAGAAATGGGCCGATCAAGGCAAGCTCAATCAGTTCATGGCCAAGGACAATAAACGCCCAAGGGAAGAAGACAAAAACAATGACCAGGTAGACAGGCCACCTCGGGCCAGGTTGATAGGCGTGATCAGAGAAGAAATCCCATCAAACAAGAAACTCAAGGAGCAGATTTACGAGCTAAGTAAAGTCTTCCACATCCCTCCTTGGATCCATGAGAGGGAGGAAGTGATCAGTTTTTCTCCGAATGAGTTGGCGGGAAACCGTGCGATGAGAGAACAACCATTGGTCATCACAGGCCGCATTGATAATTGCGAGTCAGACAGGCTCCTCATAGACTCCGGAGCGGCCAAGGATGTGCTATACTATCGCACTTTTAAAGAAATGGAACTTCCTGATACAATGCTGACCCCATATAATGGAAGGCTAGAAGGGTTCACTAATCATAAGGCCGATGCCAAAGGAACCGTCGACTTACTCTTGGAAATCGGCACTCATCCCTAAAAAACCTCGGCCACGGTCGCCTTCATAGTTATGGATCTGGACAGTTATTACCATGCTATCCTAGGTGCACCCAGTTAAGGAAAGCTGGGTCTGGTTGCCTCCCTCCCCCACCAAAGGGTGAAGTTCCCCACCCCGGCTGGAATTGGGTGCGTCCCAGGCTCACCTAGAGATTTTTTGGAACAGTGAAGAAGTCCAGGAAAGCAAAGGCCAAGATGGAGATTGATACTCCAGATAAAAGAATCACGGTTTCAAAATCAACCATGGTTAAAACCTCGACGCCACATATGGGTGTTATATTGGCAACTGTTGAAGATGAACCTGAAGAGTGGGTTATTCTTGACAACGACGTCCCAACTAAAGCCGAGGTTACTTATGGCTTAGACGGCTTCGGCTGCATCTCGATGAACACAGCTTCGGACAAGCCGAGTAACTTGGCTCTCACCATCGTCCCAAGCTCAGGGGCCACACAGCCGACTAACATGGAAACCGAGATCGAGAAACTGTTAGACATGGAAAACCTAAGTTTGGAAGGGGAGGACAAGGAAAAGGTCAAGCAGATCATTGTCGAGACCCTGGAGTTCAGAGACGGCCCCGAACTTAAACCTGTGGATCAGTTAGACGAGGTCGTCATCAACCCAGACTATCCAGATCAGAAAATCAAGATTGGGAAGCAACTCTCCCAACAAGAACGAGAAGAGCTCATCTCCCTACTTCAAAACAACTTGGACGTATTTGCCTGGAAAGTAGATGACATGGTGGGAGTAAAGGAAGCTGTCGCTCTCCACAAACTGGAAGTCGATAAGTTCTTCAAACCGGTCAAGCAAACGAGATGAGTCTTCTCTACCGACAAGGAAAAAGCAATTGGGTCCGAGGTTGACAAACTCCTCAAAGCCGGCATCATAAGAGAGGAAACATACCCCGAGTGGCTTGCCAACGTTGTCATGGTAAAGAAGCACAACGGCAAGTGGAGGATGTGCGTGGACTTTACGGACCTGAACAAGGCCTGTCCCAAAGATAGCTATCCCCTCCCCAGGATTGACAAGCTCGTAGACTCTATCACCGGCCATCAAACCCTCAGTTTCTTGGACGCCTATTCCGGCTACCACCAAATCAAAATGGCCGAGGACGACATAGAGAGGACGGCTTTTCAAGCTGCAGGTGGCATATACTGCTACGTCATGATGCCTTTCGGCCTAAAGAATGCAGGAGCCATGTATCAGAGGATGGTGAACAAGGTCTTCAAATCTCAGATAGGCCGGAATATGGAGGCCTACATTGATGACATGGTAATCAAGACCAAGATCGGCAACCATGTACCAGATCTGAAAGAGACCATGGACAACTTGAAAGCTAACGATATGAAGCTCAACCCTAGCAAGTGCGTCTTCGGGGTTACCGGGGGCAAGTTTCTAGGTTTCATGGTTTCTCAACGAGGCATCGAGGCTAATCCAGAAAAGATCCAAGCCTTGATTGACATGAGGGAGCCGATTTGTATCAAAGAGGTTCAAAGGTTGAACGGGAGAGTAGCGGCACTCGGTAGGTTTATCGCCAAATCGGCAGAAAAATCCCTCCCCTTTTTCAAAGCCTTGAAGGGAACGAAGGATTTTGCTTGGACGCCTGAGTGCTCGACCTCGTTCCAGCAACTGAAAGACTACCTCGGCTCTCCACCTCTACTCAGCAGCCCGGTCATGGGAGAGACATTGTATGTCTTCTTAGCAGCGACCGACCGAGCCGTGGCAGCTGTACTCGTTAGAGAAGAAAGCGGCATCCAGAAGCCGGTCTACTATGTCAGCAAGGCACTATTAGACACCGAGAGCAGGTACTTCAATGCCCAGAAAATTGCTTATGCCTTGGTAATTGCGGCCAGAAAATTACGAGCCTACTTCTCAGCTCATCCAATCACGGTCTATACCGACGCTCTTCTTAGGAAAATACTTCACAAGATGGACAGCTCAGGACGCCTACTTAACTGGTCGATCGAACTGACCGAATTTGATATAACCTACAAGCCGAGGAAGACTCTTCTGGCCCAACCTCTTGCCGACTTCTTGGTCGAGACCGCCTTCACAAGTGAACACATGCCGACCATCCGAAAGAGGAAGTTCCCTATGGATAGAGAGCCCTTGGAAGAGCTACCTCCCAACTGTTGGGTCCCATACACCGACGGGTCAACTACCCAAGGTAGAAGTGGCGCCAGAGTCTACTTGACTAGCCCTACCAGCGAGCATGTTGCACGTGATTTTATCAGGTTCAAGTTCCTTGCCTCAAATAATCAAGCTGAATATGAAGCCCTAAACCTGGGACTTGAAAGAGCCAAGTTCTTTGGTGCAACAAGATTGGTAGCATACAGCGACTCCCAACTGGTGGGGAATCAAGTTAAAGGGGAATACAACACCGAAAACCACATGCTGACCAAGTACAAAGATCTCGTCCTAAACATGACCAAGAACTTTGAGTTCTGGGATATACGGCAAGTTGGTAGAGAATACAACCTGGAAGCCGACCTGCTTTCAATGATGGCAACAGCTGAAGACTCGGATCCCTTAATCATTTATGCCGACCGGCCTCCTTATAAAAGACTAGAGATCTTGCTCCTGGATGATGAGGAAAGGACATGGATCGACAACTACAAAGACTACTTGGAGAAGGGAAAGCTTCCTGAAGACGAGTTAGAGGCCAAGTCAATCAAAAAGAAGACGACAAGATACATAGTCTGGAACGGCATCTTGTACAGAAGGTCATTCTCCAGACCTCTCCTTAGATGTGTTGCGCCAAAAAGCACCGAGAAACTCCTCGCCGAAGTACATAGGGGAGTTTGTGGGGGACACCCGGGGGCCAGAACCCTTGCCGACAAGATCATCACACTTGGCTACTATTGGCTAAATATAAGGGAGGATGCCCAAGCCTATGTAAAGAATTGTGACAAATGTCAACGCTACTCCGACTTACCCAAAGTACCTGCCATAGAGAAAACCTTGATCATACCGACATGGCCATTCGACATGTGGGGAGTCGACATCATTGGACCATCCCATTAGCCAAAGGGAGCAACAAATACGTAATTGTGGCGGTCGATTACTTCACCAAGTGGGTAGAGGCGAAACCACTAGCAAAGATCACTGAAGAGAACGCCATCAACTTCATCCATGATTACATATGGTGTCGGTTTAGCGTGCCCCACACTATAGTGACAGACAACAGCCTACAATTCTCTAATGCTTTCACCGAGGAGATGAATAGGTTGGGAGTCAAGCACAAGAAGTCGTCAGTCAGCCACCCTCAAGGCAATGGACAAGCCGAAGCCGCCAACAAACTTGTCTTAAGAGCACTCACCAAGAACTTAGAAGGCAGTCAAGGAAAGTGGCTAGACGAACTCCCCCTAGCTTTATGGGCTGTCCGTACAACCACTCGGGGTCCAACTAGGGAGACACCCTTTGCTATGACTTACGGTTCAGAAGCAATGGCACCAGCCGAGATGGCCTTGCCGACTTTCAGAGTAACCAACTATGACGAGGTCGTTAATGAATACAACCGACTACTGGACCTAGACCTAGTCGATGAAAAAAGGCTAACTGCCCAACTCAAAATGATCAATTACAAGCAAAGAACCAAGGCCTACCATGACAGTAAAGTGAAAAAGAGAACCTTTGAAGTCGGTGACCGGGTACTTAGAAAAATTGAGTCGACACATTTGAAGGCACAACAGAATAAGCTCTCGCCAAACTGGAAAGGCCCTTACATCATCACCCACATTATACGGGAAGGGACTTACATGCTCAAAACTCCAGAAGGAAAAGAGCTCAAACACCCATGGCATTCCGAGCACTTGAGAAAGTACTATCAGTAGCACCTCGGTTAGCTATTTATTCTTTTTATCAGATTTTCGGTCTTAGATTCTATAGTTGATATCTAGTTGTTTCTTAGTTTGATTTCATCAATAAAATTTCCTTTATTTTATTTACATCAAGCTTTGATTATAGTACATAACACGGTCTTAGCGTTATTTACAATGCCGGGATCACCTAACGAAGTCGATGAGCACACTTAAAGCATGACTTCTAAAGCCTAGTAACGATAACTAGCACCCAAACGAAGTTGACGAGCACACTTACGCATAACTTCTAAAGCCTAGTCCTAACAACTAGCACATAAGACGACTTGAGCTAGTCCTAACGGTTAGACTCAAATTCGGATAGTAAATTCCCAACGATTTGAAACTAATCTCGAATGCTAGCTCTCGCGTATCAAAACCGAGCACTAGATGTTCGTCACGGCCATAACGGTGAACGACCATGGCCTACAAACGTAGCCTAACTCGGTTACAATCAAAACCTAACTCTGTCGGGATTAGTACTCTCAAATTTGGGTTAAGATTGATACATCTAGCTCCCATGACAATAATGAGACTAATCGCGGTTTAGTTCTTGCAAACTGAGCTCCTAACGCTCATCGCTGCCAAAACGGTGAACGACCACGGCCTGTGTCGCAGCCTAATCAACACATCTCATTTCAGTGTTAACGTCTCAAACCGAGATAAAATAACCTGATCAAATGATAAGGTAACACTTGACTACCTAACAGTTGAGAAAACAGGTTTACACCTCGCTCCGAGGTAAACAAGTCCTTACAAAAGAAAAGTGTTTACGCCCCCCCAGACTACGCTGGGCCCCGGCATACAAATACTAAACAAAAAACTGATTGTTCCTGGCCAAACCGGCTTACTGCAATAAAACAAACATTGTACCAAGAGGCCCCACCGGCCTTACATCACAAAAACAACATCAATCAACACCTGCATCAGCATCCGTCAGCTCTTTCCAAAAGCTTTTCAAAGTTATTAGGATCCAATTCTGGTGGGTCCCAAACGGGCCTGTTAGCTTTTCGGTCCCGAGCCTTGATGATCCTTAGAGCACCTTCTGAAAAGGGGACCATAGAGTGAGCCACCCTTGCCTCCACACTATAAGCATCTTACTGGAAAAGATGAGCACATTTTTCCAATGGCACGTTAACTTCCAGATAGATGTAGAGAAGACGAGTCAAATTAGACCAGGCATCATTATATACCGTGCCGACACAGTCGCTCAAATCCTCCCTAAATTGGGGCCCATTCTTATAAGCTTCAACAGCAGCTTTCTCCCTTCCCAACACGCTCTCCTCCAAACGGGCATATCGGTCCTCCAACAAGGCAAGTTTTTCCTCAGCCGTGGCTTTCTCAAAAGCGAGCATCTCAACCTTTTTCCTTTCTTCCTCGACATCGGCTCTTGAAGACAACAGAGTTTCATTCAAAGTAGCCAACTCGGCCTTAGCCTGACATTGCAGAGTATCGAGAGAGGCCTTTTCCTTCTCCAAGGCGATCACCCTACCATTAAGATCACCGTTAAGATCTTTGAGCTTTCCTACCTCGCCTTCTTTTTCCTTCAGAGTTTCGTAGACTTGTCGATACATGGTGTAATCGACCTGTGCAAGGGAAGCAAGCTGCCAAAAAGGAAAAGTGAGCAAACGTATGTAGAGTGCAAAGAAGCCAGAATAACCAGAAATAGTACCTCGCTAAGTATAAAGCCCTTACGGTTCAACATCTGTTGAGAGGTGAGTCTCTCGATAGCCAGCTTGTCTATGGTATCGGCATTCATAGCCCTTTTTATCACAGGGCCTCCCTTCTTCAGTGGAAGACCAGACCGAACCGACACGTCCAAGCCCGACAGGATGGAAACTTCACCAAAATGCTCCACCCAACGTTTCACCTCGTCTTCAGAAGTGACTGGGGCAGAAGCTGAGTCAGGGGTAGTGGCCACCCTCTTCGTGGACCGATCACGGGTCTCGACCTCCCTGGCTCTTTTCGGGCGACCATGAACGTCTCCCTGTTCCACCTCGGTCGTGCCCTGAGCGTCCTGACCCTGGTCCTGAATCTCAGTCTGGTTATCTGAATGGGCTTGCTCGGTCTCGGGGACTACCTCATCGGTACCCCCACCAGCCTCCTCGACGACTCGGTCCGACAGAGGAACCGCTGAAGCTTCTTTATTTTGGAGCAACGCCTGCCTAGCGTCCATATCAGCATGACGTTTTTCCAAGGCAGCGGCCCTCGATTTTTCCTTCTTCAACCTGGCCGCTTCAACAGGATCAACTTCATCGATCTCAATCTCGTTTATTTGTTCCATGGTCAAAACTGCACAGATGATAAATATCAGACCGAGACGAGATAAAAATCATGAAGGAAACAAAAAGAACAAGATTTGATAATTACAGCCAATCGTGTCTTCGGCCCTAAGACAAATTTTGTTCTGTTCTTAACAACGCAAGCATTCATGAAGAAAAACAAAGTTTGGGTGGACAATCCAATCAGGAAACCTATTCCCCCGCAAAACATCCACCTTGGGCACAACGCCGTCAAGAGGCCCCTTCATCAACCCGGCTTGAACATAATACCGAGGATCTCTTTCCAGCTCACTCCAATCCAGGGTACCAAGGTTAGAAAATTCCTCAAGTTTGGCGATCAGGTCGTCGCTCCATGCGGGCTTATGGATCTCAGTAGGATGACAAGGAACATAATCCGAAACAAAAAACTCCCATCCAAAACGAGACTCTACTCTAATCACATGGGCGTTCCACCCAGACACTTTACTGACGGTGCCAGAAATGGGGGAGATGATTTTAGGTTTGGTGGAGTCCGACTTAATAGTTAGATTCCTCGTAGCCTTATTAAAACTCATGTTGAAAAAATGATCAAAAGCAGACATACAAGGCTCGAAGTTAAGACTACGGCACAATACAATGAAACTGACCAAATATCGAATGGCATTGGCACCGATATGAGCCGGCACGATCTCCCAAGACTCCAGGAATTCGTTGATAAAGGGATCAAGAGGGAGCCTTAAACCCAGCTGAAACTGCTTGAAGAAAAACGAAACGACTGCCTGATCATAATAGAAATTATGGGCTTTCTCATTGGTGTCCAAGGGAACGGCTTTACTATAATACAGACGGTACTCATCACGATCTATTCTATATCGGGAATACAGAGTTTTTAACATCTCATCCCCAGGTTTGGGATGTCTGTCTATAACGGGACCTGACTTCCCCATTTTCTTACTAGTCGTCTTAACACTTGCACCACGTCTCGGCCTGGAAACACCGGCATCAAAGCGGTCCACTATCCTATCGGAAGTGCTCTCCCTGGCCATACCTGTAGAAGAAGCAGAGGGGTTAGACTCATCGAGAAGCCTGGGTAAGGCCGTATCCCCCCCCCCCCGAATCGACTACGAGGACCGAGGAAGTTGCACCCTCAAGACGAGATCGAATCAAGGATTTGTCCATTACATAGAATAAATAAATATGGTCAAGGACTTTATCCTTATTATCTAAGACAATCATATCGGTATCGTCATCCTCCCTAACCCTTGGGGCATAAAGGCCAGATGGATACCTCAGATCTTCCCTAGGTGACCCCCTCGAGTATAGGATATCCCACACGGCTAATAACGACAGCATATTCCAGTGCCCATTTGATTTAATATAAATCCTATTGTTTCTTTGATAAAAACCATACAAGGGATTTTCACCCTCCGAGTTCAGAGATCCATACATTGGAAAGAGGTGAAAGGTCAAAAAATATAGCTAAGTAAGAACAATGGCAGGCGAAGCAGTAAAACCCTCAAAGAAACGCTCGGATCCCCAACTGTGGAAAATCAACAAGAGTAAAGGTGAAAAATACCTTAAAAATGGAAAGGGAACGGAGGGAGCTAGTCGAAAGGCCGCCTTAAGCACTTTTATCGAAGCAGATTGGGGGGAGTCGCTTCAAAAGCAGAGTTGTCGCTTGATTCGCCGGCGGCAGACACACTACGCAGGCGAGGAATTTGAAAATGGGATATTTTCAAGGGTTTATTTTGGGGCATATATAGGCGGGTCAAAAATTATGGATCCAGGTTTAACCCGGACCTGGCCCTCGACCCATGGGTTGCACGTACTCCCACCAGCCTATCATGATTCACATTTAATGGGCAACGTTTTTAAGGTGAATGTCTCATCACTAGGACACGTGCACCAATCGATATAAAGGGAAGACAAACGATTGAAATGACCCAACCGCAGTTTGAAAAACACGAGCAGACTGCCAAATGCTAGATCAACACGTGGCAAGCCGAGACCTATGGCAGGAATGCCAGTCGATTTCGGGAAACACGACATTTCGGGCGTCTGGATCGACATTGAAGAGTTCAGCACATAGACGTAACCGACATCACAACTATGGACCGACATCCTTAATGGTATCAAAGAATGAGACGAGACCGAGATGAGAAAAGGTTAGGGGTAGGTCGATGTCGGGCGATGATTGAAGTTATGGTTGAACGACAGATGCAAATGCCTTCCATGCCGGCATGTCAACTAAGATCAGATGATCAGCATTACTTTATAACCACATCATGTAAAAGGCAGTGGTAATGAAAAAAGTCAAGTCCAGGCGAGATGCATGAAGTTCAAGCTATGAAATCAAAATCGGAGCAAAGATGGCAAAGGATAAAACCCCAGTATATATATATTTAACAAAAAGACCCCCACAGCAAGGCCGGGGGCCTGGCCTATACCAAAAAAAAAAAAAAAAAAAAAAAAAAAAGGGTTACTACTATCACTGGATCAACATGAAACTATTTATTCTGGTTCTTTCGATACCACTCCATCTCTTCCCGGAAAGCTTTGGAATCTCTTTCTTCTTCTTCGTCCTCTTCATCTACCTCACTGGAACTGCTGTCCTTATCATCACTTGAATCTTCATCACTACCTTCGAAGCAGGGCTCCTCCCATTCACGATTGCTGTCATCCGAGTCTTCATCATCCTGACAGTGATCATCATGGGGAAGTGAGGAGTCGTTATCAGATTCTCGAGCATTCGGGACGGGCGGGTTCTTCGCATCTTCCGAGGAATCATATTCCTCTGGGAAAGCATTATCATAATCTCTTTTTTCCATGAATGAAGCTCGAAAGAAGAAAAGAAGGTGATGATAATGTGAAAAATTAAAGGGTTGATCCTCTATTTATACTACTGAAGGAGTTAGTTGAAGGGTAATTAATGTTACTCATAGTTGGAATCCAACAAGAGGTTTCCCCCATTCCAAGAAGAACAATGATTCAACTGGCATTAAATCCTATTGGCGTCAGCAAATCAAAGCAAGTGAGGATTTTGGCAGCTACAACTGTCACATCAATCAATCAGAAATTAAATACCCAACAATTTCTACTCGCCATGCCGAGATAGAAACTCAAGGGCCACTGAACGACATAAACCGACTTGGTTAGACAGAACCCAGATACTCTAGACCCACATACCTAATAGACCTATACCGAGAGGACAAGTCACGAGAAGCCCATGTTTCTAGGCCGGCATCAATAAGGCCGAGCAGGCAGTCCTTGCCTAGGCCGTCCTTGCCTAGGCCGAGCCCGAGAAGCCCAATACCTAGCCGGCCTCTATGACGAGCCGAGTTAGATGACGGGACGACTTACATCCGAAACCTCCCATTATCGTTGGGAAACCTCTTACAGAGTTTGATTACAACTCTAACAGTGAAGATCTTTATCAAAACAAGGATATCTCTTCTATCAGATAACAGGATATCATCCATCCTCATCAGGAGTCTATCTCCAAGGAATGCAAGTCCTACATCAACACGGGCATCCTATCTTCTATAACAAGATAGGACTCATTCACCCACGCCTATAAAAACAGGTCCTCACGACAGGAAGAAGGTAATGAACTTTTGGCTCTGAATTAGTCAATTGATTTCTCTATTTTTAATCACCCATATCCTTATTCTCACACAAGAGGGCCTTCGTCGGTGAAGTCCCGGTGTAGTTTACGTTTGTTTCGTGTGTGTAGCTCCGGCCATTAAGAACTGTCGCTGGGATAATCCGAACCGCTGGACGAAGGCTGATCCAACCAGATTTTGGCGTCATCAGAGGCTAAGATAGAAACCAAGGTGTACTGATGCTCAATTTTCTAAGTCAAATTGCAGAGGCAGACACAAGGGTATTAATGTGGGGACAAGTGTGCCCAATAAGTTTTCAACATTCAGTGCAATAAATAATTATTTTAATCTAAAATGTTTATTATATTTGTAAAAGTGTACCCACTTTGACAAATAAATACTTGCCCTTCAATGGTTAGAAGAATATTTATCAAGACATAGGTCTCAAGTTCAATTCTTGTATTTTGTTGCAATTTAAATTTTGTTTCTTTGTGTAGCCACTTTCATTTTTCGCTAGGTATACATGTTAACAAGCATTAATTGTTGAAGAGATTAAATAGATGAATATTATATGCTTATTCAATTATCAATCTATCTGATTTAACTTTTCTCTTTGGATTGGCTCAAAATAATATTAAAAAAAATCTCTCATATCTCTGACATAGTCTATATCAGTTAGTGCTGCAGCTCTATCACCCCGGGTGTTGCTAAATCGACCATGTGGAGGTTAAGGCGCAACCGGTCAAGATCTAGAGCCACAAATTAAGACTGGGTGCCAAGCCTCTCCGGCAATCAAGAGGCTGCATCTCTCACAAGACTAATAATAGTTGAAAGATTAGATCGTTGTCTTTCAGTATCACCGAGCAATAGTTAGGTCCCAAGTGAAGTATAAGTACATCCATGGTAATTCAGCTAGGAGAGAACCATTTAAGAAAATATCAGAAAGCTTATTAAAAAAGACGAGTGAGCTTAGCACGTTATGCGATGTTCAAGCATGTTCCATTATCTATGGGTCATATTCTCAAACTCCATAGGTTTGGCCATGCATGAGCATCAACAAGGGGCAAAGAAGGCGAATTTGGAGAGCTTTACCAATGAGCAAATAAAAATACAAGAGGAAAAGTTGCGAAACATTGAATGCTGAATTACCGCAATGACATGACTCGGGTCATGTACAAGAGGATGAGAGGTGTGGGAAAAAGAAAGGGAAATTTGGAGGGGTTGTTGGAGATTGGGTTGGTCAGTGATTAAAAGAAGAAGAAGATCTCTAAAAAGGATAGAGAAAATTAGGTTGGGAGGAAGTGTCAATCCACTGGAAGATGGATGTGGGAAGGAAACCATGCGTGAATTGACTACAGATCCAATAACCATAGGGATGGGACCCATGGGTTGACTAAAAGATCCAAATATTTCATCAAACTTGCCTACGGATTCAACTGATAATAACTAGGCATTCACAGATGAGCTACTAACTATATATCACAGCTTTAGCTGAGAGGAGAATTCCATATTCTTTCCAAACACTCATGTTTAATTAAGTTTTATCCTTAGCATTTTTCCAATGTTTTGTACTTACCAGTGATATGGTGATTATTGCCTTCTTTTATCCGCAATGAAAGTCTATATTTAATTTTATTTATGTTCATATCTTATTGCCTTTTTATGGCAAAGGATTATGTATATATATATATATATATATATATATTTCTTTGTGTGTGTGTGTGTAACAAAGTGTTTTGATAAAGTTTGAACATTTAATGGGACAAAGTTAAATAGTATAAATTGCAAAGGCAGAATGTTACAAAGTTTAACAAAGACCCCTGAAGTTTCCAAAGCTTTAACAAGGATTTCCACCTCGTAAATGAGTCCTAAAATATTAATATTGGACACAATGAAAAGGAAATTCAAAGCAAACAAGAATGTGCATCCGAACACCAAGTGAATTGATATATGAGATTTACTAAAAAGGAGAAATAACGATTTAAAGTCAAAGGTTTAATATGAATGTTTATTTATCGTCGGCCCTTCCATCCACGACTTGCAATTGCGTTGCAAAGTCTTGAAGTTGTATTGTGTGAATATCCGTATTTCACTTGCAGTTAATTAGATATTACTGATATCTTTTTAAAAATAATAGTCCATGTTTTATATAAACAAATGACTCCAAATAAAATTAAATGTTCCTTTTTCGGAGAGTTTACTATTTTATCCATCATCAAACAATATGTTTTACTTTTCAAGAGGGAATTCAAACAAGAATATAATATATTTTGTTAAAGTTGTAAGGTGCCATGACACTAGTGTTGTCCTTTTATTAGTATCTTGTTTGGTTTTTCAATTAAAATACTTGGGAGAACACATTTCGACAACTATTTCGAACATCAATAAGATTTGCTTATGGAACACTAGATCATTATATAAAGTTTGATAGGTAACTAAAAATGAGTTGAAAACCCAATCTTACACGATAATTGTAGTGGACTTGTCATTAGATCGACACCCTAACAAAACTGAGATAGGAGACTACGAGGAATTTTACAATGATTGCAACGGATGTTGAAAGTGAAATAAACGAGATCATTAAATTAATTCTCAATGTATTCCTATTTCGTTTTTACTCAAAATTATTTTGGTTGTAAATTGTTCATTTGGGCTTGCTTTATGCTAAGTTTCTTACAAGGCCCAACCTAGAGCAATGAGAACATTTTGCAAGCATATTTTATTAGATTAGCCCAAGAAAAGCCTTTTAAATCTCTTAAAAAACCCTAAAAAATCTACCCTATAAATAATCGACTTTATACACCTTTCTGAACAAAGTAAAACCTAACCCGCTCCCCTTATAAGATGGTGGCTGTTTTTTCTTCCCCCTCATCTCTATCTTCTTCCCTGTCTTCAACAAAACCTAAATCTATTTGTAATTCCACAATATTCACCCCGTATCTCGGCATAATACACATACCAAATCTATGTTACTTCCAACAAAAAATCTACATCATCATTATTATCAATATTAAAAAATTCTAGGTATTCTTGGTTCCTCGTTGTCAAGTCTCTTTTTCACTTTATCTAAGGATTTAATGGTATACATTTATTTCTGTTTATTTTGTGTATATTTTAATTTATTTAGTTATTGTTTCTTTATGATAACAAATTATTTCTTACTGAATCTATGGCTTTTCAGGTTGATGGAAATAAAGGTAGTGTGGCTTCCATTTAGCATGTCTAAGGTTGTTGTTCATTGTATATGAGCTGACGGCAAGGTAATTTATTAGATTTCACTCTTAATAGGCCTTTTGAACTAATTAATCCCTTTTTCATGTTTTACTAGTATACACATTTTAATTGAGAGTTCTATAAAAGCGATTGATTAATCGAACTTCATTGTGACTAGTGGGTAACCCATGCTCTGAACGGGTAACTAATTTGAAATTTTTTTTTTTTTGCATTTTACTCTTTTTATATTTTTATTTAATAATGTAGCATAACAGTTTTTTATAATATAAATATATTATATATGAAAAATAATTTTTAAATTATAGTTAACTAAAATATTAAACATCATCTTAACAAAAACCATTAATAGTAAAAATTAATCCATATAATAATATCAATAACTAATACTATTAATAATACTTATTAATATTTATATTAACTATTATAATTAACTAATACTATTAACAAAAATGTTAACCTATATAGTAATTACTATGAGTAACTAATAATATTAATAGTAAAAATTAACATATATTATATCTGTTATGATTAACTAATACTATTAATAGTAATAGTTAATTTTTAAATAGTAATAGTTAATTTATAAAGTAACCATTATAGTTAACTTGTATAGTAACTATTATTGTTAATTATACTATTAATAGTAATAATTATATATTATAGTAACTATTATAGTTGACTAATACTATTAATAGTAATAGTTAACTACTATAGTAACTATTATAGTTAAGTAATACTATTAATAGTAATAATTAACTCATATCATAACTATTATTATGAGCTAATAGTATTAGCTAATAATGAGAATATCAAAAGTCACACACATTTAGGATAGTGATGATGTGGCTTCACACAAATGAAGCTTTAACCTATGTTTGTTTATGTGTCAAAACCATAGCCCTCATCACCAACTTTAATATATATATATATATATATATATATATATATATATATAGATTTGCTTATTTAGTTTTATTAACATGCTATTTTTATTCCTTCAACCTAGAATTTTAGATTATAGATGATGACAAAATGTAAAATGAGTCTTTTATGACTTTAATTCACTGAGCGAGAAAAACATAAAAAATGCAATATATTTTATTAAAAATAGCAACGTTAGATTTTGTAAGCGGGATAAATAGTGACCTAATTTAATTTTTATTATTCTTTTCTTTTGTCATTTGTTTCAGAATACATTGTCATTTCTTAACTTCACTTAAACAAAAATAGGGGAGAGAAAGTGAGACTTCAGTTATAAGTCCTGAACAAACCCTAAAAATAATATAAGAGGCTAAGATAGAAACCAAGGTGTACTGATGCTCAATTTTCTAAGTCAAATTGCAGAGGCAGACACAAGGGTATTAATGTGGGGACAAGTGTGAATCCAGATCCTCTCCCTCCTTATTATCCTTCCTTATATCCCTCCTTCATTTAATTGGTCCAACTCATCTACTCTTTATTACACTTTACTACCTCTATTTTCTCCCTAATTTCACTCAAATAAATTCCTCACCATCCCACGTTTCTCCTCCATCTCTCCCACGCACAACACTCAATTCATTAAAAAAATAAACATCAATTCATTAATAAAATTACCTCTCTAATTTCACTCAATTTAATGGTCCGTAACTCTTCAATGATTTAAAGCGAAACTATTGGAGACATTTGCACTTTAACAAAAGATTTGAAATTTGGCCATTCAATAAACCAAGAAAATTCACAAAACCCATTAATAATGACAAGTTCTATATTTTTATTAAAAAAATTACAATAAACCAAAATCAACAAAAGGTGTTAAGGCAATTTGCTATTGAAAGTCTATATTTAATTTTATTTATGTTCATATCATATTGCCTTTTTATTGCAAAGGATTATGTATATATATATATATATATATATATATATATATATATATATTTCTTTGTGTGTGTGTGTGTGTGTGTAACAAAGTGTTTTGATAAAGTTTGAACATTTAATGAGACAAAGTTAAATAGTATAAATTGCAAAGACAGAATGTTACAAAGTTTCACAAAGACCCCTGAAGTTTCCAAAGTTTTAACAAGGATTTCCACCTCGTAAATGAGTCTATAAATATTAATATTGGACACACTGAAAAAGGAAACTCAAAGCAAACAAGAATGTGCATCCGAACACCAAGTGAAATGATATATGAGATTTACTAAAAGGGAGATATAACGATTTATAGTCAAGGGTTTAATATGAATGTTTATTTATCATCGGCCATTCCATCTAAGACTTGCAATTGCGTTGCAAAGTCTTGAAGTTGTATTGTGTGAATATCCGTATTTCACTTGTAGTTAATTAGATATTACTGACATCTTTTTAAAAATAATAGTCCAAGTTTTATATAAACAAAAGACTCCAAATAAAATTCAATGTTCCTCTTTCGGAGAGTTTACTAAATTATCCATAATCAAACAATATGTTTTACTTTTCAAGAGAGAACTAAAACAAGAATATAATATATTTTGTTAAATTTGTAAGGTTCCATGACACTAGTCTCCTTTTATTAGTATCTTGTTTAGTTTTTCAATTAAAATACATGGGAGAACACATTTCGACAACTATTTCGAACATCAATAAGATTTGCTTATGGAACACTAGATCATTATATAAAGTTTGATAGGTAACTAAAAATGAGTTGAAAACCCAATCTTACATGATAATTGTAGTGGACTTGTCATTAGATCATCACCCTAACAAAACTGAGATTGGAGACTACGAGGAATTTTACAATGATTGCAACGGATACTGAATGTGACATAAACGAGATCATTAAATTAATTCTCAAAGTATTCCTATTTCATTTTTACTCAAAATTGTTTTGGTTGTAAATTGTTCATTTGGGCTTGCTTTATGCTAAGTTTCTTACAAGGCCCAACTTAGAGCAATGAGAATATTTTGCAAGCATATTTTATGAGATTAGCCCAAGAAAAGCCTTTTAAATCTGTTAAAAAAACCCAAAAAAATCTACCCTATAAATAATCGACTTTATACACCTTTCTGAACAAAGTAAAACCTAACCCGCTCCCCTTAAAAGACGGCGGCTGTTTTCTCTTCCCCCTCATCTCTATCTTCTTCCCTGTCTTCAACAAAACCTAAATCTATTTGTTATTCCATAATATTCACCCGTATCTTGGCATAATACACATATCAAATTAATGTTATTTCCAACAAAAAATCTACATCGTCATTATTATCAATATTAAATAAATTCTAGGATATCTTGGTTCCCCGTTGTCAAGTCTCTTTTTCACTTTATCTAAGGATTTAATGGTATACATTTATTTCTGTTTATTTTGTGTATATTTTAATTTATTTAGTTATTGTTTCTTTATGATAACAAATTATTTCTTACTGAATCTATGGCTTTTCAGGTTGATGGAAATAAAGGTAGTGTGGCTTCCTTTTAGCATGTCTAAGGTTGTTGTTCATTGTATTTGAGCTCGACGGCAAGGTAATTTATCGGATTTCACTTTTAATAGGCCTTTTGAACTAATTAATCCCTTTTTCATGTTTTACTAGTATACACATTTTAATTGAGAGTTCTATAAAAGCGATTGATGAATCGAACTTCATTGTGATTTGCTTATTTACTTTTAGTAACCTGCTATTTTTATTCCTTCAACCTAGAATTTTAGATTATAGATGATGACAAAATGTAAAATGAGTCTTTTATGACTTCAATTCACAGAGCGATAAAAACATAAAAATGCAATATATTTTATTAAAAACAGCAACGTTAGATTTTGTAAGCGGGATAAATAGTGACCTAATTTCATTTTGTTATTATTCTTTTCTTTTGTCATTTGTTTCAAAATATATTGTCATTTCTTAACTTCATTTAAACAAAAATAGGGGAGAGAAAGTGACACTTCAGTTATAAGTGCTCAACAAACCCTAAAAATAATATAAGAGGCTAAGATAGAAACCAAGGTGTACTGATGCTCAATTTTCTAAGTCAAATTGCAGAGGCAGACACAAGGGTATTAATGTGGGGACAAGTGTGCCCAATAAGTTTTCAACATTCAGTGCAATAAATAATTATTTTAATCTAAAATGGTTATTATATTTGTAAAAGTGTACCCACTTTGACAAATAAATACTTGCCCTTCAATGGTTAGAAGACTATTTATCAAGACAGAGGTCTCAAGTTCAATTCTTGTATTTTGTTGCAATTTAAATTTTGTTTCTTTGTGTACCCACTCACATTTTTTGCTAGGTATACATGTTAACAAGCATTAATTGTTGAAGAGAGTAAATAGATGAATAGTTTATGCTTATTCAATTATCAATCTATCTGATTTAACTTTTCTCTTTGGATTGGCTCAAAATAATATTAACAAAACAATCTCTCATATCTCTGACAAAGTCTCTATCATTTAGTGCTGGATATCTATCACCACGGATGATGCTAAATCAACCATGCGGAGGTGAAGGCGCAACAGGTCAAGATCTAGAGCCACAAATTAAGACTGGGTGCCAAGCCTCTCCGGCAATCAAGAGGCTGCATCTCTCACAAGACTAAAAATAGTTAAAAGATTAGGTTGTTGTCTTTCAGTATCACCGAGCAATAGTTAGGTACCAAGTGAGCACGTTATGCGATGTTCAAGCATGTTCCATTATCTATGGGCCATAGTCTCAAGCTCCATAGGTTTGGAGAGCTTTACCCAAAGAGCAAATAAAAATACAAGAGGAAAAGTTGCGAAACATTGAATGCTGAATTCCCGCAATGACATGACTCGGGTCATGTACAAGAGGATGAGAGGTGTGGGAACAATAAATGGAAATTTGGAGGGCTTGTTGGAGATTGGGTTGATCAGTGATTAAAAGAAGAAGAAGATCTCTAAAAAGGATAAAGAAAATTAGGTTGGGAGGAAGTGTCAATCCTCTGGAAGATGGAAGAGGGAAGGAACCCATGCGTGAATTGACTGAGATCCAATAACCCTAGGGATGGGACCCATGGGTTGACTAAAAGATCCAAATATTTCATCAACCTTGCCTATGGATTCAACTGATTATAACTAGGCATTCACAGATAAGCTACTAACTATATATCACAGCTTTAGCTGAGAGGAAAATTCCATTCTCTTTCCAAACACTCATGTTTAATTAATTTTTGTTCTTAGCATTTTTCCAATATTTTGTACTTACCAGTGATATGGTGATTGTTGCCTTCTTTTATCCGCAATGAAAGTCTATATTTAATTTTATTTATGTTCATATCTTATTGCCTTTTTATTGCAAAGGATTATGTGTATATATATATATATATATATTTCTTTGTGTGTGTGTGTGTAACAGTGTGTTTTGATAAAGTTTGAACATTTAATGGGACAAAGTTAAATAGTATAAATTGAAAAGACAGAATGTTACAAAGTTTCACAAAGACCCCTGAAGTTTCCAAAGTTTTAGCAAGGATTCCCACCTCGTAAATGAGTCTTAAAATATTAATATTGGACACACTGAAAAGGAAACTCAAAGCAAACAAAAATGTGCATCCGAACACCAAGTGAAATGATATATGAGATTTACTAAAAAGGAGAAATAACGATTTAAAGTCAAGGGTTTAATATAAATGTTTATTTATCATCGGCCATTCCATCCAAGACTTGCAATTGCGTTGCAAAGTCTTGAAGTTGTATTGTGTGAATATCCGTATTTCACTTGTAGTTAATTAGATATTACTGACATCTTTTTAAAAATAATAGTACATGTTTTATATAAACAAAAGACTCCAAATAAAATTCAATGTTCCTTTTTCGGAGAGTTTACTAAATTATCCATCATCAAACAATATGTTTTACTTTTCAAGAGAGAATTAAAACAAGAATATAATATATTTTATTAAATTTGTAAGGTTCCGTGACACTAGTGTTGTCCTTTTATTAGTATCTTGTTTGGTTTTTCAATTAAAATACATGGGAGAACACATTTCGACAACTATTTCGAACATCAATAAGATTTACTCAAGAAACACTAGATCATTAAATAAAGTTCGATAGGTAACTAAAAATGAGTTGAAAACCCAATCTTACACGATAATTGTAGTGGACTTGTCGTTAGATCGCCACCCTAACAAAACTGAGATCGGAGACTACGAGGAATTGTACAATGATTGCAACGGATGGTGAAAGTGAAATAAACGAGATCATTAAATTAATTCTCAATGTATTCCTATTTCGTTTTTACTCAAAATTATTTTGGTTGTAAATTGTTCAATTGGGCTTGCTTTATACTAGTTTCTTACAAGGCCCAACTTAGAGCAATGAGAACATTTTGCAAGCATATTTTATGAGATTAGCCCAAGAAAAGCCTTTTAAATCTGTTAGAAAACCCTAAAAAATCTACCCAATAAATAATCGACTTTATACACCATTCTGAACAAAGTAAAACCTAACCCGCTCCCCATAAAAGACGGCGGCAGTTTTCTATTCCCCCTCATCTCTATCTTCTTCCCTATCATCAACAAAACCTAAATCTATTTGTTATTCCACAATATTCACCCCGTATCTCGGCATAATACACATATCAAATCAATATTACTTCCAACAAAAAATCTACATCGTCATTATTATCAATATTAAACAAATTCTAGGATATCTTGGTTCCCCGTTGTCAAGTCTCTTTTTCACTTTATCTAAGGATTTAATGGTATACATTTATTTCTGTTTAT
Source organism: Campanula takesimana (assembly GCA_026119855.1). Classification (NCBI taxonomy): domain Eukaryota; kingdom Viridiplantae; phylum Streptophyta; class Magnoliopsida; order Asterales; family Campanulaceae; genus Campanula; species Campanula takesimana. The sequence goes on along the minus strand of JAOWBW010000812.1, from coordinate 529,562 downwards.
TTTGTGTATATTTTATTTTATTTAGTTATTGTTTCTTTATGATAACAAATTATTTCTTACTGAATCTATGGCTTTTCAGGTTGATGGAAATAAAGGTAGTGTGGCTTCCTTTTAGCATGTCTAAGGTTGTTGTTCATTGTATATCAGCTCGGCATGTCTAAGGTTGTTGTTCAGTGTATATGAGCTCGACGGCAAGGTAATTTATCGGATTTCACTTTTAATAGGCCTTTTGAACTAATTAATCCCTTTTTCATGTTTTACTAGTATACACATTTTAATTGAGAGTTCTATAAAAGCGATTGATTAATCGAACTTCATTGTGATTTGCTTATTTGCTTTTAGTAACCTGCTATTTTTATTCCTTCAACCTAGAATTTTAGATTATAGATGATGACAAAATGTAAAATGAGTCTTTTATGACTTCAATTCACAAAGCGAGAAAAACATAAAAATGCAATATTTTTTATAAAAAATAGCAACGTTAGATTTTGTAAGCGGTATAAGTAGTGACCTAATTTCATTTTGTTATTATTCTTTTCTTTTGTCATTTGTTTCAAAATACATTGTCATTTCTTAACTTCACTTAAACAAAAATAGGGGAGAGAAAGTGACACTTCAGTTATAAGTGCTCAACAAACCCTAAAAATAATATAAGAGGCTAAGATAGAAACCAAGGTGTACTGATGCTCAATTTTCTAAGTCAAATTGCAAAGGCAGACACAAGGGTATTAATGTGGGGACAAGTGTGCCCAATAAGTTTTCAACATTCAGTGCAATAAATAATTCTTTTAATCTAATATGGTTATTATATTTGTAAAAGTGTACCCACTTTGACAAATAAATACTTGCCCTTCAATGGTTAGAAGACTATTTATCAAGACAGAGGTCTCAAGTTCAATTCTTGTATTTTGTTGCAATTTAAATTTTGTTTCTTTGTGTACCCACTCACATTTTTCGCTAGGTATACATGTTAACAAGCGTTAATTGTTGAAGAGATTAAATAGATGAATAGTATATGCTTATTCGATTATCAATCTATCTGATTTAACTTTTCTCTTTGGATTGGCTCAAAATAATATTAACAAAAAAATCTCTCATATCTCTGACAAAGTCTATATCATTTAGTGCTGGATATCTATCACCACGGGTGATGCTAAATCGACCATGTGGAGGTGAAGGCGAGACCGGTCAAGATCTAGAGCCACAAATTAAGACTGGGTGCCAAGCCTCTCCGGCAATCAAGAGGCTGCATCTCTCACAAGACTAATAATAGTTAAAAGATTAGGTCATTGTTTTTCAGTATCACCGAGCAATAGTTAGTTACCAAGTGAGCACGTTATGCGATGTTCAAGCATGTTCCATTATCTATGGGCCATAGTCTCAAACTCCATAGGTTTGGCTACGCTTGAGCATCAGCAAGGGGAAAAGAAGGTGAATTTGGAGAGCTTTACCAACGAGCAAATAAAAATACAAGAGGAAAAGTTGCGAAACATAGAATGCTGAATTACCGCAATGACATGACTCGGGTCATGTACAAGAGGATGAGAGGTGTGGGAACAATAAATGGAAATTTGGAGGGCTTGTTGGAGATTGGGTTGATAAGTGATTAAAAGAAGAAGAAGATCTCTAAAAAGGATAGAGAAAATTAGGTTGGGAGGAAGTGTCAATCCTCTGGAAGATGGAAGAGGGAAGGAACCCATGCGTGAATTGACTGAGATCCAATAACCCTAGGGATGGGACCCATGGGTTGACTAAAAGATCCAAATATTTCGTCAACCTTGCCTATGGATTCAACTGATAATAACTAGGCATTCAAAGATGAGCTACTAACTATATATCACAGCTTTAGCTGAGAGGAAAATTCCATTCTCTTTCCAAACACTCATGTTTAATTAATTTTTGTTCTTAGCATTTTTCCGATGTTTTGTACTTACCAGTGATATGGTGATTGTTGCCTTCTTTTATCCGCAATGAAAGTCTATATTTTATTTTATATATGTTCATATCTTATTGCCTTTTTATTGCAAAGGATTATGTGTATATATATATATATTTCTTTGTGTGTGTGTGTGTGTGTAACAGTGTGTTTTGATAAAGTTTGAACATTTAATGGGACAAAGTTAAATAGTATAAATTGGAAAGACAAAATGTTACAAAGTTTCACAAAGACCCCTGATGTTTCCAAAGTTTTAGCAAGGATTTCCACCTCGTAAATGAGTCTTAAAATATTAATATTGGACACACTGAAAAGGAAACTCAAAGCAAACAAGAATGTGCATCCGAACACCAAGTGAAATGATATATGAAATTTACTAAAAACGAGAAATAACGATTTAAAGTCAAGGGTTTAATATAAATGTTTATTTATCATCGACCATTCCATCCAAGGCTTGCAATTGCGTTTCAAAGTCTTGAAGTTGTATTGTGTGAATATCCGTATTTCACTTGTAGTTAATTAGATATTACCGACATCTTTTTAAAAATAATAGTCCATGTTTTATGTAAACAAAAGACTCCAAATAAAATTCAATATCCCTTTTTCGGAGAGTTTACTAAATTATCCATCATCAAACAATATGTTTTACTTTTCAAGAGAGAATTAAAACAAGAATATAATATATTTTGTTAAATTTGTAAGGTTCCGTGACACTAGTGTTGTCCTTTCATTAGTATGTTGTTTGGTTTTTCAATTAAAATACATGGGAGAACACATTTCGACAACTATTTCGAACATCAATAAGATTTGCTTATGGAACACTAGATCATTAAATAAAGTTTGATAGGTAACTAAAAGTGAGTTGAAAACCCAATCTTACACGATAATTGTAGTGGACTTGTCATTAGATCGTCACCCTAACAAAACTGAGATCGGAGACAACGAGGAATTTTACAATGATTGCAACGGATGTTGAAAGTGAAATAAACGAGATCATTAAATTAATTCTCAATGTATTCCTATTTCATTTTTACTCAAAATTATTTTGGTTGTTGTAGACACCCCGCCTTGGACCGCTCACCCCGATTGCACATTTGATCTTGCGTTTCTCCCCATTTTAAGTGTTTCTCGTTAGTTTCTGTCACTTCCGTTAAGTTCCTAACTAACTTCGTTAAGTCCAGGGACTAAACTGAATAACAGGGCTGACTTTCTAGTCCATTCTGTCAAAATTGCCTTCTCTGAGTCGCGCGCCTCCGACAGGAGGATCCAGACGCGCGCGCCTCCCGCCCCCAAAGCAGGAAGCGCGCGCCTCTGGGCGTCGGTTACAGATTTCTGGCCAGGATTCTCTCCCTTGCTCAATTTACAGGATTTTGCCCGGGAAAGATTTCTTGGTGACTAAGTTTTGGCACCAAAAACATCTCTCTTTCACCTATAAAAACCTCCCTTTACCTCCATTTTTAAAGGACCGAAAAACCTTGACCTTGACCTTGGACTTTTGGCTCTCAATCTCATATTACAATAAACCAAATTTCCTACTTTCAAAGCATTTTCCAAATGATTTCTCCAAGTAAATCAACAAGAAGTGTTTGAAGTCTCTTGAAGTCTAGGTAAAGCTATTTCTTTCCCCTTCTCAACTTCATCTCTTTTCTCTTTCTTTTTGTATTATCAAAGTGCAATCACCCAAATCATTTTGGGACATGACTCTAATGATCACCTCATCTCATTGAGGTTGGTTAAGGAGTTATCTCCTACATTCCAAACTCTATTTTAAAACCCCCTTTTTATGATTTAAAGAAGAAGAAGAAGAACGTTTATCATTCATGTAGATTTTGATCAAGCAAGACCAACTTTAGTTGGGCGAGATGGGTGTTTCGGTACTTCCCATCTCGTAATCTAACCCCCGAACCTCAAAACAAGGAATCTCTGTTTTCGTAATCAAACTTAGGCTATTATCAATAGGTTTTTCTTATGTTCCTCTCACTCTCGAGGGGGCGGCAAAAGATTGGTATGCTACTCTCCCGCTCACTGTCCGTCTTGATTGGTACTCCGCCATGCTTGCCTTCAAGAACCAATACCAAGGCAACACCACTCACCGGCCCACAAGGAAAGAGCTAGAGAACACTACTCAACGAGACCACGAGTCCTTCATCGACTTCACAAGGAGATGGAATGATAAACTCTCCGAGATTGTGGAAAGGCCAAATACCAAGGAGCAAATGGACATCTTTCTCAAATGTCTCAAAATTGATCCCCGCACCCACCTAAGTGGGGCTTGCTATGCGGATTTCTCCTAAATGTATGAGGCGGGGGTCCGAATGGACGAGTTGCTCAAGGAAGTGAAGAAAAGTGCTCCTAGTTACCGCTACAAGGCCACTTCCAACTCCACAAAAGAGGCCTCGGTCAACGCCGTCACTATCGATAAGGGGAATTACAAAAAGGTTCCTCCACCCCAAGGGAAGAAGTCTCGAAATGACCGTGTCTATACGCCTCTCCAAGGCATGACTCAAACCGAAGTTTTCAAAGTCCTCAAAGCAAAGGGTCAAGTCACACCCGTACAAGGGTACCAACCCAAGACAGTCAACCCCAACCATGCTCACCACAAATATTGTGGCTACCACCAATATAGTGGCCACACCACCGAGGAATGCTTCGTTCTCCGCAATGTCATTCAAGATCTCATAGACAAGAAAGAATTTGTAGTGACTAATGGCGAACATGTCAATGTAATAGAGATAGGAGAACTCGAGGGGACCACCTATTCAATCCCCATTGTGAATGGGGGCCCCAATGTTATGAATAAACTTGACAATTCTTGTTATGTTGTAACTTACGATGAGGTAATGAGGGAAGTACTAGAGAATAGGAAAAAGAAGCAAGATGGGAACGTCAACAGGCTAACTCGATCCGGTCGAGTCATAGCAAGCAACCCTTCCACCTCCGCTCCAAGCTCCTCTTCTCAAAGGCCGCAAGCTCGCGACATTCCCGAAGATCCTCTACTCGTCCAACTCAAGAAAACTCAAGCCAACATCTCTATTTGGGACCTCATCGCATCCTCAAAGAAACACCGAGATCTTGTCATCCGCAATCTCGATGATACATCAGTTTCTCCCGATACTACTCCCGAGGACCTCACGGCAATGATTGGTCACATTCATTTTGGCAACGTCATCACCTTTGCCGAAATGGACCTTCCACCATTTGGTTCCGACCACAACGAGGCTATTTACCTCAAGGTTCGAGCAAGGGGGAGGCCCATCTCAAGAATCTTAGTGGACGGTGGTTCCGCACTCAACCTCATGCAATACATATTCTAAATACCCCAGACTCCCCTAACGGATAAGAGAACTAGTCCGTTATGATAGCTTTCCCTCGGTTCACTTCGGCTAAGGCAGTAGCTTCGGGCAAGTAGACTGACTGATATGAGATTGAGCGAGGAAATGACAAAGACAAGGCTAACTACTGGGCCTTCGACCAGGCATTCTACCTTTGTCGAATCGGCTGAGCAGACCAATCAGGCATTTTCTAAAAGGGAAGGGAACTTCTCACCGAAGGAGGCAGTAGGAATGAAGGAGGCGGGTAGAATGGTTGCTTATCCTTTACTTTTTTTTAGAGCGTATCTCTATTTTGAAAGAATAAAAAAAGGGGCATACTGGGACTTAAGGATTCCGATTTGAAGCCTTCTACTCAAGTAATCCGAGGTTATGACAGCACCGCTCGTACAGTCATGGGCATGATCGAAATAGACATTGAGTTTGGGAGCATGGTCATGTCTGTTCCATTCCAAGTGCTTGACATCCCGGCCTCGTTCAACTTGCTTTTGGGTCGACCATGGATCCACAGTTCTAATGCCGTCCCATCAACTCTCCAATGTGTCAAGATCCAAAATGGTGATGAAATAGTGACCGTCATGGCCAAAAACGTCACTATCCACAGAAAAGGTGAGCCCGTCCACCAAGTTCAGCATGGTTTACCAGACTCCACTCTCTCCGGTGTCTCAATCAACGCCATTGACAAAGAAGGGGGAAACGGATCATGGACCCCCAGTAATCATAAAGTCCTCCGCATGATGAGGAATATGGACTACTTCCCTGGTTTAGGCCAAGTGAAATATCAACAAGGAATCCTACATCCTGTGCAAGTCCCATTTGTCAAGAGCACATTCGGTTTGGGGTACGAGCCTTCCAGAGAAGACTTGAAACAAGAGCAAGCGATCAAAAATGAAAAGGCCCGAGCTCGTAAAGAAGGCCGTCGTTATGAGGTCCCTAATCTAAGGCCTTACTGCAAGACGTTAAATGGCTATTTTGTCCGCCAAGGGGAAGACATTCCATACATGATCTTTCCCGAGCCATGGGTTAACAATAAGGGTGTCAAAAAGCCCGGTCTCGAAATCTTCTCCGATTGTGAAATCCAGATATCCGAAAGGGAACCAACTCCCATGTCACCCCGTGAATGGTGGGGAAGGAAGGTGACTATAGAGTCCGAGACAGAAATCATCGTGGGGGAAGAACCGACAGATTTAGCCTCCATGTTCGAAGAGCTTGCCATAATGAATGAATGCCAAGTCAACGCCATCCATGACACCGTCATCATGAATGAGACTATCAGTGAGATCCCGCCAAGCTCCGAGCCGATCAACAATTGGTATTCTACGAAAGGGCCCGTGGTATCCGAGGAATTCGTAGTCCAAGAAATGGGTTGCATACCCCGCACAGCAACAAAGGAAGAACAGATCACACTTACTTTCAAGTCTAAGAGTGTCTCTAATACCCTCACCCAAGAGGATATGGAGGCCATAGCCGAGCGTGTGTTTCCTTTCTTTGCTAATGAAAAATTTGATATTTCTGAGTACCCTGAGATTGCAAACATCATAAATGATGAATTAACTAATAATGAACTTAATGAACAAGTTAATAACGATTCAAATTATGATGAAATAGACCACGAAAACACAACATACTTAAATGAACTTGCTCAACAGGTCCGTAGTCGTGGTGAAAATGGTCCAGGGGCTGACGAAGAATTGCATGTTGTTAATCTGGGCACCGACGAAGAGCCAAGAGAAACTAAGATCGGAAGCTTCTTCAAGGGGGACGACAGAGACAGATTGACTGCACTACTACGGGAGTTTGTGGATGTGTTCGCATGGTTATACAAAGACATGCCGGGTTTTGACAGAAAGGTAGCGGAGCACAGAATTCCGATCAGAGAAGATGCCAAGCCGGTAAAACAGAAGCTCAGAAAGATCAAGCCAGAATGGTCTCTGCAAGTCAAAGAAGAGATCGAGAAGCTCCTAAGTGTGGGTTTCATCAAGGTTATTGAGTATCCGACTTGGCTAGCCAACATTGTGACAGTCAAAAAGGCAAACGGCAAGGTTCGAGTTTGTGTGGACTTCCGGGATTTGAACAAAGCTTCCTCGAAAGATGATTTTCCACTCCCTAATATCGACATGCTGGTCGACTCCACTGCTGCCTACGAGGTTCGCTCATTCGTGGATGGGTTCGCTGGGTACAATCAGATTCTCATGGCCGAGGAAGATCAACATAAGACAGCCTTCACAACACCGTGGGGTACCTTTTGCTACACAGTCATGCCATTTGGGTTACGAAACGCTGGGGCTTCCTACCAAAGAGCCGTGACAGACTTGTTCCACGATATGATTCACAAAGAAATCGAGGTCTATGTGGACGACATGATCATTCACTCCAAAGGGACCGATGGTCAACATTTAATCGATCTCCGCAAGTTCTTCGAAAGGCTTCGTCAACACAAGATAAGGCTCAACCCTGTAAAGTGCACGTTCGGGGTTATCCGAGGCAAAGTCCTTGGTTATATGGTCAATGAAAGGGGAATTGAAGTAGATCCTTCCAAAATCAAGGCAATCATTGACATGCCTCCTCCAAAGACGCAGAAAGAGATCAAAGGTTTCATGGGCAGACTGCAATACATCAGTCGGTTTGTGCACCAGCTCACTTCCATGTGCGAGCCAACCTTCAAGCTACTCAAGAAGAATGTAACTTTAGAATGGACCGACGCGTGCCAAGAAGCCTTCAACCAAGTGAAGCATTACTTGACGTGCCCTCCTGTTCTAGTTCCGCCGCACAAGGAAAAGCCTTTTTTGCTCTATCTCACCGTCAATGATGAAGCCCTAGGGGCTATGTTAGCACAAGAGCAACGAGAGTCCACAAAGTAGAACGCCATTTATTTTGTCAGTCACCGATTCCAAGGAGGCGAAAAGAACTACTCTATCTTAGAGAAGTCATGTGCAGCATTGGTTTGGGTTACTCAAAAGCTCAAACACTATATGGAAGCTTTTCCGATCAAGCTAGTAGCAAAGGTGGACCCGCTCCGCTACATCTTCGAGTAGCCTTTCATGTCAACAAGAATAGCCAAATGGTACTTCATGCTCGCCGGCTATAACATCACTTACGTCACACTAAAATCCGTCAGGGGGAAAGTGTTCAGTGACCAGCTTGCCAAATTCCCGTGTGACGAAGTGAAGGGGGAAGACGTACAGTTCCCCAATGAGCATTTAATTTGTACTGCAACCGAGGAAAATAAGTGGCAACTTTTTTTCGATGGCGCCGCCAATAAACACAGTTTTGGTATTGGAATGTTGCTTGTTGATCCAGAGGACATCTACACTCCCATTGACATCCGTCTGGAATTTGAGGCCACCAACAACATTGCCGAGTACGAAGCATGCATAGCAGGGCTTGAAGCAGCTCTCGAAAGAAACGTCACGGAACTAGAAGTATTCGGCGACTCTTTGCTCCTTATCAATCAGCAGTCGGGTAAATGGCGAATCTAAGACCCGACCCTCCAACAGTATGGTCAGCACCTTGAAGAATTGGTTGAACAATTCCAAGAGATCACCTTCAACTACCTGCCAAGGGATAAAAATCGCTTCGCCGATGCACTGGCCACCATAGCTTCATTAGTCGAAATGCCCAAAGGGAAAATGGTGAATCCTTTCAAAATTGCCCGAAGGAACAGTCTGGCGTACTGCATGAGTATCGAGATCAACGAGGTTCAAACAAACTCTCCATGATATTCGGATATCATGAATTTCCTCAAAGATGGCACTTATCCCGAGAATAGTAATAAGAAGTCTCAAGCGGCTCTGCAAAGGCTAGCCTCTCGGTACGTACTGATTGGGGACCGAGTCTATAAAAGGCACCACGACGGTATCAATCTCTTATGCGCCAATGAGGCCGAAGCTCAAGAGATAATGTGTGAAGTGCACGAAGGAGAGTGTGGACCCCACATGAATGGGTTTATGCTAGTCAAGAAGATACTCCGCATTGGTTACTATTGGAGCACTATGGAACGAGACTGTATCGAGAACGTCAAAAGGTGTGCCAAATGCCAATTCCATGCTAATCTGCAGCATGCTCCACCCTCGCAACTTTACAACATGGTCACACCTTGGCCATTCTCTTGTTGGGGCATAGACATCATCGGCAAAGTCCATCCTGCTGGAAGCAATGGGCAGTCATTCGTCCTAGTGGCCGTCGACTACTTCACAAAGTGGGTCGAAGCACAAGTCTATCGGACCCTCAACGCCAAGAAAGTGGCCGAATTTGTAAAGATTAATATCATGTGCCGATACGGCGTGTCTCATGAAATCATTTCCGACAATGGCTCTCACTTTGAGAAGGAAATGGATGCACTTTTGGTAGAATACAAGATCACCAAACACAAGTCATCTCCTTACCGTCCCCAAGGAAATGGCGCGGTTGAAGCAGAAAATAAGACCATCGAGACCATCGTCAAGAAAATGGCCTCAACAGGAAGGGATTGGCCCGAGAAGCTACCATTAGCATTGTGGGGCTACCGCACATCAATACGGTCAGCAACAGGAGAAACTCCTTATGCATTAGTCTATGGTTCTGAAGCCGTACTCCCAATCGAACTTGAAGTCCCATCTCTACGGGTCCTCCTCGAGGATCAAGTCAACGAGGTCGACTGGATGCAAAGTCGATATGAACAACTAGCCTTACTCGACGAGAAAAGGCTAAAAGCACTCGAACGCACAAGGGCGTATCAGCAAAGGATGGCAAGAGCTTTCAACAAAAGGGTGAAGCCTCGAAACATCAATGTGGGAGATTTGATCCTAAGATAACATCCTCCTAATGCCATGAATCCCCTGGGGAAATGGGGACCCCGATGGATCGGTCCGTACGTGGTTAAAAAGATACTAAGCGGCGGTGCAGTCCGGCTCGTGGATTTAGATGGTGACCAGCTGCCAAAGGAGGTCAACCTCGACAAGCTCAAGAGGTTCTACGCATAATAAACAAAGACCATAAAAAAAAAATCGCTCGCTAGGTTGAAAACCCGCAAGGGCGGCCTAGGCAAAAATTAGAGCACGTGCAAAAAAGAAGCCCGCTAGATTGAAAACCCGAAAGGGCGGTCTAGGCAAAAAACAGGGTGCACACCAAAAAAAAAAAAATTAAAAAAAAATGGTCTTTGTTTGTTTGAACTACGGAGACCTGAGCCTCCCAACTGGAGGAACGTAGGCAACCTTCGGGTGCGGTCTAAAACATATCAAAAAAATACCCAATTCACTTCAAATAACAAGATGTAATTTTTATTCATTCAATGAATTATTCAAGCCATTACAATGGATTTATTGAGCAACAAAAGACATCAAAACATTAAATCCTAAAACAAAGTGGTCTAATGTAATTGCAATCTCTTAGGGTACTAAGAAAAGTCCAGTTTTCTCTTAGCCTTCAAAGGACCACCCGATCGTCTCTCAATCCTTTTCTTCTTGGATAACGGAGGAGCACTAATACGCACCAAAACTTTCTGTGTCGCGGCACGTCTCCTAGCATAAAAGTCATCCAAAGGAGTACCGAAAGGGTCAGCAAGAATGTTACTCGAATCAGCAGCAGCCTCCCTATATCTCAAAACGCTGCTAGGCTCAAAACCCTTTCCCAACAACTCGGCACGAAGCACATCGACCCAAGTGATGCCACGGTAAAGGGTGCCAAACAAATAATCCAAATAGCTCTCAGGAAGGAAGACGCTCCCCCGATGCAGAGGAGCAAAAGCCCAACGGTTGCGATCATCTCCCCAAGCCGATTGAAGCTCACTCGAGAAGTCCGGACCCATGTAAGCAACCGGACGAAACATTCCGTCCCTCGGAAAAGGAATTATCTGTTGACAACCAAACTGCCGCAGAACCCGCCCTGGGTGGTAAAATGAAGAATCTCTCAAGCCGGGTACAACCACGTGCTGAAAACCAAGAGTCCATTCCACAAAAGGACGAAGACCCCAAGAAGGAGGGCACCACTCAATATCGACAGTCACCCGAGAGGCAAAGAATTTCTTCCAACCATCTTCAGATAAATCCCGGATCAACCGCTTCCTCCTATGAACAGCAAAAGGGGACAAATCACCATCCGAGGAATAAATCTTGAAGTGTTCTCGGAGCCATATGGTCAAGAGCAAAGGGCTTCCCCGACACATCTTGTCCGTCCTATGTAACTCATCAAGACCGTGCAACGTCTCCCCTACAATAAGAGGGATTATACTAAATTTTTGCTCCTTGGCTTGTAAAATAATCTCAGCCAACGGCGCATCCGCAGTCCCGAAGGGTGTGACGAACAGTACTTCACTAAAAAGACAAGCAGCCATGGCATTTCTCTTGAAAGATTGAACCACCGGATCCTCCGAGTGTAAACTGAAGAACATCGGCAACTCAGTTATGTCGATCACGATACCGTTCAACATCTTCCTCACGTCCTCAACAGGGAGATTCAGTAACTCAACCCAAGAGTCAATGGCACCACGGTGATATTTAGGGACGGCAATCCGACCGGCCAAAGGCATGCCAAGGATGGCCCCAAAATCATCAACAGTCGGCACCATTTCATTAGCTGAAAAGTTGAAGGTATGGCTATCGCAATCCCAGAAAGCCGCGGCAGCTCTCAACAAATCCCAATCCGGCCTCAACGTTCGCAAAGTGAAAAGAATTCGGAAACCGAAGTCTTTAATGAAGGCCTTCTTGGGATGGGTCTTGAAATAATACACAAAAGTGTCCAAGTCCTTTTCATACCCACTAACAACCTTGGCGTCAAGAACAAAAGAATTGGAAGCCATGGAAAATGTTGATCACAAGCAAAGTTGAGCAATAATATGGTGTTCAAAAATGGTAGAAAGGAGCTATGAGAATCAAGTGGTCGAACAGAAGCTGATATTATAGCTGTTGGGATCTTTTGGCCAGCAAATGTCAAGCCCGGAATTCCGCCTCCCAGACGCGCGCGCCTCCCGCCAGCGGTCTGACATGCGCGCGCGTCCCAAGCCTACACAGGAAAGCACGCGCCTCCCAAGTCTAGATCACTTCAGAAAAGACCTTGTCAGAAATCTCCAGCCTAAATCAAGACACAACCCCGGTCCTCGGACACCCAGTTGGGCACACCTTCTTCTGGTCCGCCCTTAAGGCATGTCAAAGATTGAAAGTAGGATAGAAACTCCCACTCAAAAGTAGGCTGTCCTTCTCCAGATTCCGAACTCCCTAAGTTCTATCACGGGTGCCATACCCCCTCAAGATTCAATCTCAACATTTCTTCCCCAGCAGGAACATTTTTCTGGTCGCGGTCAACTGTGTCCGAACCCCACAATTCAAAAAAGTCAAGTGTGACTCCAAGTGGCACGCGACTTCAAAGCAATATTTCATCAACGGATTTCACTAACGGATTCGTCTTCAAAGGTTCACTAACGGCCTCTCCAAAGGTTCACCAACGGCCTCTCCAAAGGTTCACCAACGGCCTCATCAACGGATTTCACTAACGGATTCGTCCTCAAAGGTTCACTAACGGCCTCTCCAAAGGTTCACCAACGGCCTCTTCAAAGGTTCACTAATGGCCTCTTCAAAGGTTCACTAACGGTCTCCTCAAAGGTTCACTAACGGCCTCCTCAAAGGTTCACTAACGGCCTCTCCAAAGGTTCACCAACGGCCTCTCCAAAGGTTCATTAATGGCCTCATCAACGGATTTCACTAACGGATTCGTCCTCGAAGGTTCACCAACGGCCTCTCCAAAGGTTCACCAACGGCCTCTCCAAAGGTTCACCAACGGCCTCTCTAAAGGTTCACCAACTGCCTCTACAAAGGTTCACTAACGGCCTCTTCAAATGTTCACTTACGACCTCTACAAAGGTTCACCAACGGCCTCATTCAAAGGTTCACTAACGGCCTCATCAACGGATTTCACTAACGGATTCGTCTCCAAAGGTTCACCAACGGCCTCTACAAAGGTTCACCAACGGCCTCATTCAAGGGTTCACTAACGGCCTCATCAACGGATTTCACTAACGGATTCGTCTCCAAAGGTTCACCAACGGCCTCTACAAAGGTTCACCAACGGCCTCATTCAAGGGTTCACTAACGGCCTCATCAACGGATTTCACTAACGGATTCGTCTTCAAAGGTTCACTAACGGCCTCTCCAAAGGTTCACCAACGGCCTCTCCAAAAGGTTCACTAACGGCCTCGTTCAAAGGTTCACTAACGGCCTCATTCAACATATTCAGCCGGCAGGTTCACCTAACGGATCATGCCACCCCCTCTATCAACAAAAGCCGCTCACACAGGGAGTGCACCACTATCTCTCGCAATTTCATATTTCTGCTTTCATCGAGTCTTTGCTTTTTCTTGGTGATGTCCTCGGCGGGTGTTTTTAACTTTCGTCGACACGTTTGCTTTGCAATCCACGTCGCCGAGGGGCTCTGTAGACACCCCGCCTTGGACCGATCACCCCAATTGCACATTTGATCTTGCGTTTCTCCCCATTTTAAGTGTTTTTCGTTAGTTTCTGTCACTTCCGTTAAGTTCCTGACTGACTTCGTTAAGTCCAGGGACTAAACTGAATAACAGGGCTGACTTTCTAGTCTATTCTGTCAAAATTGCCTTCTCTGAGTCGCGCGCCTCCGACAGGAGGATCCAGACGCGCGCGCCTCCCGCCCCCAAAGCAGGAAGCGCGCGCCTCTGGGCGTCGGTTACAGATTTCTGGCCAGGATTCTCTCCCTTGCTCAATTTACAGGATTTTGCCCGGGAAAGATTTCTTGGTGACTGAGTTTTGGCACCAAAAACATCTCTCTTTCACCTATAAAAACCTCCCTTTACCTCCATTTTTAAAGGACCGAAAAACCTTGACCTTGACCTTGGATTTTTGGCTCTCAATCTCATATTACAATAAACCAAATTTCCTACTTTCAAAGCATTTTCCAAAGGATTTCTCCAAGTAAATCAACAAGAAGTGTTTGAAGTCTCTTGAAGTCTAGGTAAAGCTATTTCTTTCCCCTTCTCAACTTCATCTCTTTTCTCTTTCTTTTTGTATTATCAAAGTGCAATCACCCAAATCATTTTGGGACATGACTCTAATGATCACCTCATCTCATTGAGGTTGGTTAAGGAGTTATCTCCTACATTCCAAACTCTATTTTAAAACCCCCTTTTTATGATTTAAAAAAGAAGAACGTTTATCATTCATGTAGATTTTGATCAAGCAAGACCAACTTTAGTTGGGCGAGATGGGTGTTTCGGTACTTCCCATCTCGTAATCTAACCCCTGAACCTCAAAACAAGGAATCTCTGTTTTCGTAATCAAACTTAGGCTATTATCAATAGGTTTTTCTTATGTTCCTCAAAACATAGGTGGCGACTCTAAACAATCTAAAACAAGTTAGACATCCTAGGATAATTCACCGCTCTAGCCAAGTTGTGGTTTCCCGGGGTATCTACAGTTGTAAATTGTTCAATTGGGCTTGCTTTATACTTGTTTCTTACAAGGCCCAACTTAGAGCAATGAGAACATTTTGCAAGCATATTTTATGAGATTAGCCCAAGAAAAGCCTTTTAAATCTATTTAAAAACCCTAAAAAATCTACCCTATAAATAATCGACTTTATACACCTTTCTGAACAAAGTAAAACCTAACCCGCTCCCCTTAAAAGACGGCGGCTGTTTTCTATTCCCCCTCATCTCTATCTTCTTCCCTATCATCAACAAAACCTAAATCTATTTGTTATTCCACAATATTCACCCCGTATCTCGGCATAATACACATATCAAATCAATGTTACTTCCAACAAAAAATCTACATCGTCATTATTATCAATATTAAACAAATTCTAGGATATCTTGGTTACCCGTTGTCAAGTCTCTTTTTCACATTATCTAAGGATTTAATGGTATACATTTATTTCTGTTTATTTTGTTTATATTTTATTTTATTTAGTTATTGTTTCTTTATGATAACAATTTGGGCAAATTGCAGATTGGTGACCTGAGTTTGTTTCATGTTTGCAATCCCCAACCCGAGATTTTAGTTATTGCAATTAGGCACCTAAGTTTGTCAATTTTTTGTAATGTGGTGAATAAACTAACTTTTCGTTAATTTTTTAACGAACCTAAGCACATGTGCCTCGCACATGACTTTTAAAAAGGACAATCTTGTCAATTCGTGATGGCTGAGCAAGGACAATCTTGTTTTCCAAAATTTAAAATTTCATTTTTTATTATTTTTTAAATATTGATTTTTTTATTTTGTTTTAAATTTGAAAATTTAATAACATCTTGAATGTTGAATGTCTAATTTTTAGAAATATATTTCATTGAAAAATCTTTTAAAAAAAAAATTCTCAATTTTAAATATATTTTCTCAACTTAATGTTTAAGGTTAATGTGGTGTGTATACATAAAAATGTTGTACTATTTATTTCATGTACAAATAAGTGTATGAGATGGGTAATTTTTTTGATTCTTCTCTTTATTTTCAAAAACTTGCAAGTTGACTCCCTCAGTAAACACGTGCCTTGGTCAGCCATCACGAATTGACAAGATTATCCTTCTCAAAAGTCATGTGCGAGGCACATGTGCTTAGCTTCGTTAAAAAATTAACAAAAAGTTAGTTTATTTACCACATTGCAACAAATTGACAAACTTAGGTGCCTAATTGCAACAATTAAAATCTCGGGTTGGGGATTGCAAACATGAAACAAACTCAGGTCACCAATCTGCAATTTGCCCTAACAAATTATTTCTTACTGAATCTATAGCTTTTCAGGTTGATGGAAATAAAGGTAGTGTGGCTTCCTTTTAGCATGTCTAAGGTTGTTGTTCATTGTATATGAGCTCGACGGCAAGGTAATTTATCGGATTTCACTCTTAATAGGCCTTTTGAACTAATTAATCCCTTTTTCATGTTTTTCTAGTATACACATTTTAATTGAGAGTTCTAT
The DNA here is from genome assembly GCA_026119855.1 of Campanula takesimana. Classification (NCBI taxonomy): domain Eukaryota; kingdom Viridiplantae; phylum Streptophyta; class Magnoliopsida; order Asterales; family Campanulaceae; genus Campanula; species Campanula takesimana. The sequence goes on along the minus strand of JAOWBW010000812.1, from coordinate 513,383 downwards.
AAAAGCGATTGATTAATCGAACTTCATTGTGATTTGCTTATTTACTTTTAGTAACCTGCTATTTTTATTCCTTCAACCTAGAATTTTAGATTATAGATGATGACAAAATGTAAAATGAGTCTTTTATGACTTCAATTCACAGAGCGATAAAAACATAAAAATGCAATATATTTTATTAAAAACAGCAACGTTAGATTTTGTAAGCGGGATAAATAGTGACCTAATTTCATTTTGTTATTATTCTTTTCTTTTGTCATTTGTTTCAGAATATATTGTCATTTCTTAACTTCATTTAAACAAAAATAGGGGAGAGAAAGTGACACTTCAGTTATAAGTGCTCAACAAACCCTAAAAATAATATAAGAGGCTAAGATAGAAACCAAGGTGTACTGATGCTCAATTTTCTAAGTCAAATTGCAGAGGCAGACACAAGGGTATTAATGTGTGGACAAGTGTGCCCAATAAGTTTTCAACATTCAGTGCAATAAATAATTCTTTTAATCTAAAATGGTTATTATATTTGTAAAAGTGTACCTACTTTGACAAATAAATACTTGCCCTTCAATGGTTAGAAGACTATTTATCAAGACAGAGGTCTCAAGTTCAATTCTTGTATTTTGTTGCAATTTAAATTTTGTTTCATTGTGTACCCACTCACATTTTTCGCTAGGTATACATGTTAACAAGCGTTAATTGTTGAAGAGATTAAATAGATGAATAGTATATGCTTATTCAATTATCAATCTATCTGATTTAACTTTTCTCTTTGGATTGGCTCAAAATAATATTAACAAAAAAATCTCTCATATCTCTGACAAAGTCTATATCATTTAGTGCTGGATATCTATCACCAAGGGTGATGCTAAATCGACCATGTGGAGGTGAAGGCGCAAATGGTCAAGATCTAGAGCCACAAATTAAGACTGGGTGCCAAGCCTCTTCGGCAATCAAGAGGCTGCATCTCTCACAAGACTAATAATAGTTAAAAGATTAGGTCATTGTCTTTCAGTATCACCGAGCAATAGTTAGTTACCAAGTGAGCACGTTATACGATGTTCAAGCATGTTCCATTATCTATGGGCCATAGTCTCAAACTCCATAGATTTGGCTATGCCTGAGCATCAGCAAGGGGCAAAGAAGGCGAATTTGGAGAGCTTTACCAACTAGCAAATAAAAATACAAGAGGAAAAGTTGCGAAACATTGAATGATGAATTACCGCAATGACATGACTCGGGTCATGTACAAGAGCATGAGAGGTGTGGCAACAAGAAATGGAATAATAAGAAATATATTAACTTTTGCATCAAGATTTAGGATATTAGATTTATTTATATGATTTAACAATACAATAAAGTAAATCATAATAAATAAAGCACATTCTTATTCTCAATAAGAAATAAATATCCTTCATTATCTTGTAACAGAATAATATTTTCTACTTAATGAGTACAATCACTCATAAGTGTACTACGAACAATGTTGCAACTCTTGCATCATTATCATTCATATATTAGCTTTACTTTTCATAAGTAGTCTTTCTGTTTATTAATTGTTGCACATTTATACAAATGTGGGATCCATATCCGGTATCCAATACCCAATAATTAAAAATAGAAAGATTAATATTATAACATAAATGTTTGAGGTGGTAGTCTCACTACCATTCACTTTCTTTGATCATCCAAAATTTTGATTGCAATTTTAAATGGTCAATCTAATTGCCATGTTACCAAATTGCATTATTTAGAGTTATAATTTTTAGCCACAATTATTTCCTTGAGGTTTGACAACATTTGTCTTACCTTTATCTTTTAATCCTCTTTCTTTTTTAGAACTTCATGAAGTCAAATTTTTTTTGACTTAGATCATCATCTTTCCGTACAAATGTTCAAAAATCTTAGAGCACAAACTGTACGGCCGAAACTAAGCCAAAAGGCATCCACATTTTCGTACATCATTCAGAAACTTAGAGAACAGTCCATACGGCTGAAACTAAGCCAAAAGGCATCCACATTTCCATATGGATCTGTAGTCTGGTTTCTAAATTCCATGTCTCATCAATTTAACTAATTTCAGCAATCAAGAACAATTCAGGATTCTGATTTCAATTTATCTGAATTCTGAATTGACGTCACTTTTCAGGAAACACAGTTTTGAAAACCAGCTATCTGAAACTAGATTCAATCCCAGATTCAATTCTAAACATCACTACTCGGCCGAGTCTTAGGACCCGCTCGGCCGTGCACCACGAAAAGTAGATTTTAAATTTCCAAAATTTATCCTAAAATTGATTTCCTTGATTTAATTAGGATTTGGTGTTCATGGTGATCCAATCATCATGATTATCAAAACCAAGAATAAACAATTTATTCATGAATCTAAAATCATCAACAAGTTAATCAAATTAAATTTTGATGATCCTATGGAACATATTAATCAAATTAATATTACAATTTAGGTTACTTAGGATTATTAAGAATGTATAATTTCCGTTCTTGCTTTAGAACAATTCTTAAGCTCATGATCCAATCAAATAAATTAATTTTATTCTCTTTTAACTTTGTCCTTTTAAAGAACAGATCGCAGTAACAAACATAATTAAAGTTTAGGATAATATTCTATACCAATATGAAAATAAATATACACCTATATTTCATACCAGTCATTTAAAAGATAAATTTTGTATTTCATAAATACTCCAACTAAATTATATAACCTTCATATACAACAATTGTATAATATAATTTATGTGGGCTAAGATCCATATTTCATTTGAATTTTGTCACCGCGATGGCAAGCTGCACAAAATTCAAACTATTTAGGTAGATAACTCTTTATCAATCACATCATATGTGACTCTTAGATCTTTTATGAGATTGTTAGACATCTTATGTCAAACATGTTTTAATCTCATCTTGTGCCTTAGGCCCAAAACTTTTTTGATAGCCTAATTAAGTCAAACCAGGTTAAACGCATAGGAAACTCTAATTCTCCCATCTTACTCATACACTGATAGAATCAATGCGCCTCGCGATGGTTAGAGCCCGCACAAAACTACCCGGTATACTCATAAGTGTTTTAATAATGGATTGGCACATGACTTAAATTTTTCTAGAATGTTCTTTCATATAGCAATGCGCATAACATAGGTATAATTAATCCAATTAATTAATGAACGGATACTATGTGAATATAATTATGAATTTTAGATTTTCATAGAGTCCTACTCTTGGTATAATACATATTGAATAACGAGTTCTTTCATAGAGTCCAACTCTATTAAGAATACATTACTTCATAGAATCCAATTCCATGAACAATATGTATTCTACAATGAATCTCCAAGTCTGAAAAACACGAATTTAGAAATCTGCACTGCACACGAACTGCACGAAAAATCTGCACGAATTCGTGCACAAATTTGTGCATTACACGGACATTTCACGCGAACTGCACAAAATTCTGGACTACACGTGCGTTGCACGTAATCTGTACGAAAATTCTAGATGAAAATTCTGCACAAAAATGTGTATTGCACGCGAACCGCACGGACGCAATTTATCAAATCTTGATCCTTTGAGAATTCAACTATTCATGGTAATCAAATTACCATGAACATCAAACCCTAAGAACAAACAATTTGTTCTTCAAGATGAAGAATCATCAATTCAATAATCCAATTAACGAGATTGATGATCCGATAAATAGGTTAATCATATTAATCATGCATCTTGAAAACCTTTTTCATAATCATAATATATCATATATAATTGTTTCACCAAACAATTCACATAAATCTTTTATTCTAAATTCACATCATGCTAGATCATATAATCGAATCATATATTTAACATGATAATATTAAAATAACCATACATGAACGGGGCTCTAATACCACTGTTGGGTTTTGAGGCACCATGCGCAGCGGAAACGGCAATAAAAATCAACAAAACCCTAAATCCCCGAGATCCATTCATGATGATTAAATTAATAGGAAGATGAATTTAGAATACTAACCGTTGTTGTGCATTTAAATTTTTTGGATCTTTAAATCTTCAAGTCTTCAAGCTTTATGATTTTATCTTCACCACGTTCTTCAATCACGATCACAGGAACACGAACTTGAGATGTTAAAACAAGCATCCTCTATGTGTATCCACACGCGAACGAATATGTAGAACGATTCTAGATCTGGACCGCTAGATCCCATCATTAGAAAACACGTTTTTCTAATCTTCAAAGGCTATATGAATTTATTGGTGTTCATGAGCTTTTGATTCACATTCTAAACTCAAGAATGTGTTTCTCAAACACATGAAGGCTACCATTAATGATACAATATTAACTCTTACTGATTAGGGTTAAGTGAGTGGTATTTATACTTATTAAACCTAAACCTTTTAGGAGAAATAGGTCAAAACGTGAAATCAGAAAATAGGGTGTGAACAGGGCCTGCTCGGCCGAGTCCTTTAGGGTGCTCGACCGAGCACCTCTGTTCCATCCCTTACTGCAATCCATACTCGGCCGTGTCATGTGATGTGCTCGGCCGTGCACCACCAGAAACTTAATTTTAGTCTTTTATTTAATTCGTTCTCTTGTATGTGACCCCATAGGATTATATGAAGTTGGCAATGAGTCCAAACACATTTTTTCTCATAAATCATGAGTGGACCCTAGCAGGCCATCATGATTACCCAATTGATACAAATTAAAGCAGTTCGTTTATCCTCATAGAACATATCACAATCCTTTTGTCACGTGATATCATATTGAACATAAGTCATGGTCCATGTAAACTTATATTGTTCAATGCTTTCTCGATCTTGAGTAGATTGATATGAGCAAATGACATTGAATACATCAATTCATTTGAGCGCGGCCATGAATTTCATCAATCTCACTCTTCGAGTGGCCTAAGCAGATATCTCTCTTAAGGGAGGGACAAATTCCATCTTGACTCATCGTTCTTCCCAACAAGAATCCGAGTATGCCAATCATAGCCTTTTATGACTACCTGGTTAAGGGTAGCGGTTGACTATGTCAAACATAATTTTCATCATGTGGAAGACCATGATAATCTCAGGTCTAAGGATATCAAATGATATAATTATATGACATTTAATTATGACATTTGACCATGACATAAATCTCACAGCAGGTCATGTCCAGTACTTGTTCACCAATACGTACCCATAAGTTTAATTTGTATCACATCCACATGATCATCATATGATCATTGTTTAAATTTATACTAGTTCTTCATAAGTACTAGGTGTTAGAACCCTAGTTTCTTAACTAAGTGTTTTGACAAATAATTAACGAACTTGAAAAGAATTATCAAGAAGTTAACTGGAAATCATCAAGTATTACAGGTCCACTATCTTCACTATTGAGATAATCAACCTTCAAGATAGCAGACCTTATCACTTTTGTTAGACTAAACTTCCAGTCAAAGTCAAACCTAACTCAAATACTGTTCACATACTTTATGCCAGTCAAAGATTAATGACTGACATATGCATTTCCAAGATGTTGAAGACCGTTGGAACTCAAACGGATATAACATAAAAGCCTATAAAAGGAGCTTAACACTACTAAAGAAAATATCACTGTCTTGGCCATATTTTGATTAAAGCTTCTAATCAAACTCAATTGTAAAAGCACACTTGATATTTATAAATCTGTGCTAAAATAGATAAGCAAATACAGATCTCATATAGCTACTTTAGAGCCATCTTAGAGATCACCAAACCCTCACACTTGTGAAATATTTTCTTTTCTTTTTTCTGTACTTTGCAACAAGTACATAACTTAATTAGTGAGGCTAATTAGGTTTGAAAATTCTGAGGGAATTTTCTTGCAATTGATTGTAATTTCTTGACGAAGTATTATAGTTGATTGCTTCTTCACTGTTGAGGACAGTGAAGCGTGGATGTAGGAGAGTTGCTATACTCTGAACCATGTTACATCTTTGTGTTTGTGTCTCATTTACTCACACTTATTAACACACATATCACTTATCATTTACTCATTTATTTCTTCTATTTATTTCATTATTATTCCGTTGCATAACTCAACACACGCACACACACTACACATCAAGATAGTCGACCTACTCTGCCAAGATAGTCGACCTCTTGTGAACTAACATCTACCTATTTAAAGTGTATAAATAGAACATGTTCTTTTACTAGGGATGGGGATTATTATACTAAACATGAAAAACATATAATAATCCAGGTTGTTATCTCCATAACAAATAAGAACATGACATAACATGAGGCCTTTCTCAAGGGCCTAGGGAATAATCTCCAACACTCTCTCCCACTTCAGCCGAGTTTACTTATATATGGGGAGTAACCTCCAAGACTCCCATAGCCTACATAAATGCAAGGGTGAAGATAAAGGAGATCAACTAAATTAATACAACACACTTTCTTGCATTAGAGATTAAGAACTCCTTGGTTCTAAAAGATTCTTCCTCCCATAATTCTTTCCACTTTTGAAGACTTAGGTTGAATAAAGTGTTATGGCTAGGATAGAATTTTGTGCTTAATTTCTTTCCATTCCATAGAACTTCATTGTAATAGTTATAGGGAACTTTTCGAGCTTGATACTCAGAAGAACTATCAAATAGTAGATCTTGCCTTCGTGGATCACTCAAGTTATATATTTATGTAACTTGAGAAAAACAAGTTGTTGTTCCTTTAAATTTCCGTTTCATTTCTCATTTTCAAATTGTTGTTCCTTTAAATTTCCGTCAGAGCTGGTCACTTGACATACTAAGTGTACGTTCCAGTTGTCATGGCCTACGATCCTACTAATCCAAATCATAAAAGACTTCCTGTTCTTGATGGGGTGAATTATGCCTATTGAAAGATTCTCCTTCGTTCGCATATCAAACCAATAGATATTCGGGCTTGGCGATCTATCACAAATTGTTATTCTGTTCCATTATTACCTCCAGATGAAGATGGTCACATTCAATTCAAACCTGAATTCGAGTGGACTAATGAAGAGAATAACCTAGCTAGTTTTAATGAAAAAGCCCCTAATGATATTTATGAGTGGGTCGATATGCATGTTTTTAAACTCATTCACAATATTTCCACTGCTATGGAAGCTTGGGATATTTTACAAAGATTTTGTGATGGTGATAGTAGTGTGCGTGAAACCAAGCTTCGAAGGCTCACTAGCAAATTTGAAAGACTAAGGATGGGTGAAAATGAATATATCACTTCATATTTTGAAAAATTAATAGATATTGCTAATGAGTGTCAAGTTTTAGGTGAACCTTTTACAAACAAACAACTCGTTTCAAAAGCTATTAGAACCCTTCCTGAACGTTTTAACATAAAAGTTTCTTCAATTAAAGAGACTCACCATCTTGCCACTATGGACATAACTCTTTAATGAGCATTTTGCAAAATATTGAGTTAAATCTTGCTGATCAAACTGAGGCTAATAAAGGAAAAACCGTTGCTTTGAAAATTCAGTCCTCAGGTATGGCTAAGGATGAGGAAGAAGAGGTCTTTGACGAATTAGATGAAAATGCTAGTGTTGCTTTACTTGCTAAAAAGTATAATTCTATGTTTAGAAAGTTTAACAAAGAACAGGTGTAGGTTAAAGCAAAGGAGAAGCAAACTAAAGTGTTTGATTCAATGCCGAAGAGGGTTCTTCAATCTACTTAGAAAGGAAACCAATTGCGAAGGGCCACCTCTGATCAATCTAGATCAGATCCAAAGTACATTAAATCAATTCAATGTCATGCTTGCTCCAGTTATGGTCACTATGAAAACAAATGTGCAAACGTTCTAAGGAAGATGGGAAAAAACATGTGGGTGTCTCTCAGTGACAATGAAGATGAGGGACTAGACCAAGAAGAAAAATCTGACCATATGGCTATGTTGGTCACCACATACGACCTGAATACTGAAGATGTTATCACTAATGTTGCCCGAAAGGGGATAACACCTGAGATTTCACTTGATAGGTATAACAATTTTGGTTTTTCTAATGATGTATGTTTTATGGGTTCTACCATTCTTGATTCAAGAAACATACAAGAAGAGGAGGTTAGCAAGGATGAGCTCATTGAAGGCTTAAAGAATCTCTACGAGGAATTACTTGAAGAATGGAAAAAAGACAACAAGTTAGTGATGTTCCTAACCAAAGAGAATTAGGAAATGAAGGCCGGATTGACTCGTCTTGAATTCCAACTCACCAAGAAGGACACCGAGCTGGATAAAATCAAGGCAAAATTAGCTCTTGCCGAGATGACCTTAAAAAAACTCAGCACTGGATCATCCAAATTGGTTGAGATACTCAACTTGAGTAAACCTCTTAAAGCAGATATTGGTTTTCAAGATTCTTTAGATCAAATTTTTTCGTCATTGTCTATTGAGGAAAATAACATTTGTTATGTAAAAGAACGTGGAAGTGATAAAAAAAAATCTTCAAGTGAACTTTCTAACAAAGGGAAAGTGTGTCAATATTGTCACACTACTGGACATTCTAAAAACAAGTGTTATATTTTTAAAAAAAAATAGTCAAGTACTACAGTGTTATCCAAAGTGTTTCCCAGCACTTCAGATAGCACTGGTTGTCAAAATGACAAAAACAAAGCTATTAAAACTTGGAAACCTAAAGCTAATCTGAGATGTGATGTTGTCTATACTGCATTAAAGTCTAATGTTGAGGGTTCGTGGTATTTTGATAGTAGTTGTTCACGTCACATGACGGGAACTAAAATGTTTTTAAAAGAATACGAATCCATTCAAGGAGGTATTGTCACTTATGGTGGTGGAGGAAAGAGTAAAATTATTGGAAAGGGTACTTTAAATGTTGTTGGATTTCCTTCTCTAAAAAATGTCTTATATATAGATGGTCTTGTAGCTAATTTAATTAGTATTAGACAACTTTGTGATGACAATCTAGAGGTGAAATTCAATAAAAATACTTGTGAGGTTTTTGATAATACTAACAGTTGTGTGATGTCAGGGACAAAATCTAGTGAAAATTATCTTGTTGAAGACAAACAGGTGTTCCATTTGGCCCAAATTGATGTTACCACTTTATGGCATCAAAAGTTGGGACATGTTCATTTTCGTCACATGGAGAAGTTTGCTAAGTTAGATGTTGTTAACGGGGTTCCAAAGTTGGAATCTAAGAATAAAATCGTATGTGAGGATTGTTTTAAAGGTAAACAAACACGTGTTGCCCATAATGCTATAATGAATATCACTCTGGAACAACACATTGTTTTCAACTCTTACATATGGATTTAATGGGACCCGTATGGTAGATAGTTTGGGGGGTAAGAAATACACTTTTGTAATTGTTGATGATTTTTCGAGATTCACATGGATTTATTTCCTGGAAGAAATATCAGAAACTTTTGAGAATTTTAATGTCTTACACTCAAAAATAAAAAACATGCTTTGTGCCTCAATTTTTCGTATAAGATCCGATCATGGAAGGGAGTTTGACAATGTTTTCTTCTATACTTTTTGTGAGAAAAAAGGAATACACCATGAATTTTCTGCACCAAAAATGCCTCAACAAAACGGTGTGGCCAAAAGAAATAATCGGACTTTACTTGAAATGGTCCGTGTTATGTTATTTTCTAAAAGATTTTCAAAAATATTTTTCGCTGAGGCACTAAACGCGTCTTGTCACACTGCTAATCGAGTTTTTCTAAGACCCGGTACAACTATGACACCCTATGAAATTTTGAATAATAAGAAACCAAAATTTCATTACTTTCATGTTTTTGGTAGTGTGTGTTATATCTTAAATGATCGGGACCGCTTAGCAAAATTTGACTCTAAGAGTGATAAGACAAATTTTCTTGGGTATGCTCAAAATAGTCGTGCCTTTAGAGTTTACAATTTAAGGTTAAAAACTATCCAAGAATCTGTGAATATTGTATTTGATGACTTGTCTAGTGTTGCGGTGAAGCCACTGTGGAGATTCCTCTAATTTTGTTAGAGGAGCTTGAAGAGAACAAACGTGAAACTACTGTCCCAGATGTTAACTAAAGTGTTTACATTGAAACGGCAACACCTCATTTAGCATCTGACTCCAGTCCAGCTACAGAAACTGAAGAGCATAATTTTGATGATTTAAGAAGGGATCCACCTGCCAGGATCAGAAGGAATCATTCGGTTACTCAGAACATTGGAGAGGTAAATGAAGGAATACAAACTAGGAACAAGGAACTGGTTAATATTCAAGAAATGGTAAGGTATGTCGAGAAATGGTAAGGTATGTGTGCATGTCTACCACATACAACAAGGTAAAATACTCGTGTTTTGTTTCCTCATTAGAACCTAAAAATCTTATTGAAGCTGTTGGTCCCAAAGACACAATAAGGGTATAAAAAGAGGCTAGAGGGGGGTGAATAGCCTATTTAAAATTATCAACCCTTTTTCAAAATTCAACCTTATGCTTACTATTGAGTTTTGTGGTCAAGTAAAAACCACTAGTTCAAAGTGAAATGCACAGCGGAAGTTTTCGATAAAAACAAGGTAGAGTTGGTTTTGAAGATAAAACGACTTGGTAGGCAAATAGAGCGGCAAGCAATATTGCGGTCGGCAAGGAGGTAAGTGAAATTACTGACTGAGAAAATCCTGTTCTATTATCAGATCGAACAATAACGAGGTCATCTTTTGGGTTTGGAGCTGTCTAAAGAGCGCGGTCAAAATGTCATAACAATCGTCTTTGGAGATCATCATTTCGACCCACGTATATCTTGAATAATCGTCTACCACAACTAATGTATATCTATTGCCTCGAATACTTGCAGTAGTCACAGGTCCAAATAGATCAATATGAAGTAGCTGCAAACATCTTGAAGTTGACGGAGTCGTCTTGCTGGAGAAAGACGCTTTTGGTTGTTTGCCTAGTTGACAAGCTGAGCACTTTTCATTATGGTGATCAGCTACCTTGGGTAGACCACGAACTAGATTTTCTCTACCAATCTTGGAGAGATACTTGAAGTTTAAGTGATTGAGTCGTTTATGCTAAAGCCAACTATTTTCGCTAACATTCTTTGCTACAAAACAGAGATTAGAAGAAATAAAAGAAGAATTGAAATCAACAATGTAAACATATTTCTTACGAATCCCTTTGAGAAAAGTGACGCTGGAGTTGCCATCCTTGATAAGATAATGAGTTGAAGTGAAGTGGTATTGCAATCCTTTGTCGCAAAATTGTGAGATTGAGAGAAGATTGTGTTTTAGACCGGTAACTAGAGAAACATCTTGGATTGTTATTTTTCCTTTTCTGATGACTCCATAACCGATGGTCTTTCCTTTGCTGTTGTCGTCAAAAGTAACTGCAGGACCTTTTTCATTACAGACACTTTCCAATAGATTGATATCTCCAGTCATATGCCTTGAGGATCCACTGTCTAGATACCATAAACTTGTAACTTCATTGGAGTGACCAGCCATAAGGCAGAGGACCTACAAAATAAACATTTAAGATCGAGGTCCCCTTTATTATTTTGGGTCCTAAAGATTAGCATCTTTTGACAACCCACACTTGCCTTACAGAAGGTTGTTTAAACCTTCTGGGATTTGGTGTGAATCTTAAAAGACATTCAGTAGCCTTGTGACCATAATCATCACACACATAACAATGGTGGAAGCCACCCAACTGAGGGTTAACAAACTTCATTGAAGTCTTCAGCATAACATCATTTACTGGTATGGATGAGGTCTCCCTTACAAAGTTCATCCTCTTAAAATTTGTCGCCTTTCTGCCACCTGCGGTCGCTGGCTTCCATGCGGTTGCCAGCTTCCTTGGTGCGGTCGCCTGACCTCACGGCAAGTGGATGCGGTAAGGAGATTCAGGAACCTTGCTGGTGCTTGACGTAGCAGCAAGTTCATCCATGGCAATACCTTTCAACTTTTGTGCCTTGCCAGTTTGTTTCTTAGGGTAGAGATAGTTGAACACTACTTTCTTCTTTGGTTCTTGTCCTTCACCCTTTGAGACATGATGTTTAACTTTCGACCCTTCCAAAGTTTGTTGGGTAAATTTCTTATCTCTTTCACAACAAGATGCACATTTAAAGTTGTCACTAGTTTGGAATCCCAAGCCTTCTTTATCACTACTAGGCTTTTGGGATTCTAGTATTTATTCCATATTGACACGAGAATTGGTCCACTTATTAGTGATCTGTTTAAGGCCGTTTATCTCAGCAACCAATTCATCGTTTTTAACTTTAAATATGCCATTTTGTTCTTCTTATAAACGGTTTCGATCAGTAAGAGGAGTCATCCTCTTGATCTGCTCCTTATGGAGGGTGAGTTCAGATCTTAGTAGAGTTTTCTCCGTCTTAAGATGGGAAATCTCCGTCTTGAGTAGAGCCTTCTTTGCTGCACATGCATCACATCTAGAAAATAGAAGATCGCCATTCTTTTGAACTGGAGTTAGGAATCCTTTTTCAGAAAGTTCATCTGTCGTATAGCTTATCCATTTAGGTTTTGCATTTGGTGAGCGACGATTTTCATTATCATCCTCATCATTGGAATGAACGACCAAACAAATGTGACCTTCTTCAGAATCCTCATCGCTTTCATTAGAATCTGACTCTATCCAAGTAGCTAACTCTTTTGTGGCAGAGTCCTCTTCAGCGACCATTCCCTTTTGCTTTGAGTATCTAGGAGTGAAGTTGCTTTTCTTCTTCATGTACTCGAATTTGGGAATTGGGTATTCTGATGCGAAATGACTGGGTTTCCTACAATTAAAACAAACGAGATCCTCTTTCTTCTTGGAGAAGTTGGAGTACTCTTTCTTATTTGTTGAGCTGCTTCTTGAAAACCTTGCTGGAGCCTTGCTTGATGATCCGGGCCTTGCTGATTTTCTGAACTTTTGAAATCTTCTCACGAACATAGCAAAGTTGTCATCGTCCATATCTAATAATACAGATGTGGAGATTTTTGGATCTTCTTCTTCGACCATTTCTTCCTTTTTAGCGACCAATGACAAGTTCTTTGTTTTTTCCTTCCATCTCTTCAATGTTGTGGAGCTTGATATCAAAAACTTTGAGGCTGGCATAGAGGCTTCTGAGTGACCTATCATCTAGTAGGTTAGTATCTTCCAGAGTGTTTCCTTTGTGAAGATATTGAAAACCAAGAGCGGCTAGAAAATTGACATTGATTTCTTTCTTGATAAGCTTCTTTCCAAGTGCAGTGTAAGTACTCACTATTTCACAGTAGCGGTCATAAGTGGCTCTAAGTGATTCACCGGGGATCTTAGCAAATTTTTTTAATCTTCTTTGAATAGCAAATCTTTTGCTTTCTTTACAAGCTTGATCTCCTTCGATGTAATCCTCAATAGCATCCCAAAGTTCTTTTGCAGTAGCACATTCCATGAGGGGAACCAGTAGGAGTAAATACTGGAGATAAAGCAGTGGGAACAACAACCTTTGCTTTCTTAACCACCTTGATCGGTCTAAGAGAATGAAGTCTCTTTTTCTCCCCCTGAGATGTTGCGGTCGAAAGGGTTTTTTGAAACGATAGCAGGAGAGGCAAGCTTGGAAATCTTTGACTTATCTGGTCTGGATGGAGTGGCAAGCGACCTTAGCAGAGCGGTCGACTTGCGAGGAAGGGAAATGGAGTAAGTGGGCTTGACTGAAGGTTCCTTGAATTTTATGCCAACAGCAACATCAACAGCAGACCTTTTGCCTGTAAGAGCAACGGTAATGCCTTTGTCTTTGACTGGTGCGGCAGGCAGAGATTCTTCGTCCTCATCATCATCATCATCATCATCAAGGTTATCACTTGCGGCAGGCAGAGAGGGTTTATGTTTAGAAGGAGACTCATATGGTTCATAAGGGTCCTTAGCAAGATAGATTTTATAAAGACGGTTCCCAAACCGAAAACGAAAGTTGGTTTTCATGGTGGAGATGGTGAAAAGCTTGTTTTTGGAGATTGGGAGAAGTAGTTCACGATTCTTTACCATGAGTTTTCGGATTTCTTTGATGTGTGTTAGGAGAAAAGATATGAAATGACTGTGGGTACGGTACTTGATTTTTCCTTTGTCCTTCGCTTTGTTGTACGCAATAATGTTTTCCTTTATGGCATCATAAATAATCTGACACCAATCTATGTTCTTGCACAAATAGATTGCGGCAGATAGTGTCCATTGGGTGGTATTGAAGTTGGCTTGGTTACCTGTCTTGCAGTTTATCGAATGACTAACCAGATGGCTGATATGGTACATAACTTCATCGAATTCTTTCCTGGGAACCTTGGTAACATGATTGTGACCAACTAATCGCTTTGCAAGCGCTTGAAGTTCATCGTCAGCGACGGTCGTGGCGTAAGTAACACCAGCCTCCTTTTTTATCCCAAGAACCTCACCAATATTGATGACATCCATAGTCATCTCAATGCCTTCTATCTCTGCATGAATAAACTTCACCATCTTGCCAGATTTGCTTCGACCGGACTCCTCTGAAGCGGTCGCAAAGAACTGATCCATAAAAGCTGGAACATGGAAGTCTTAATAAAATGTGAAGAAAGGTAGAACTCTTGTTCTATCAAATCTCTTAATGAGATTCCTTCCAATGGCATCCTCTTTCAGATCTTCAAGGTCCATCAGGAGACCAGGTAGGAAATGCTGAGTATTCTGAAAAAAATTGAGAAGTTAGAACGAACACAAAATGTGTGGTCACTTATTAAAATATGCGGTAAGTGACCAATGGTAAGCAAGCGGCAAGAATATCAAGCGGTAAGGTGACTAAGCAGTAAGGAGATTACGGTAATGGACATGCGGTCGTTATACTTGGGAAAAAAAAAATCGAAAACAAGGAATTTTGAAAGAAGTAAAGCCCAAAGAATCAAACCACGCATAAACACCTTTTGAGTGTGCGCGCCCAAGAAAACGGATCAAAACATGAATATCTCAAGAACACGAAGAACACGAACACGATGAACAGTTACTGTAGCATGAACCCAGAAATGAGCAAAACAGTGCCAAAAATCGAAAAAAATTATATTTATGGCCGAAAAACCCGATTAAAACAAAAGTATCATCAATTTAGAGAAATAAGCAATCACAATACCACAAATCGAAGAAATCAAATGAAAGGGAGGGGGGGCGAACCCTATGAACTCGGTTGGGAGGAAAAATATCAAAATAATCAAAATTAATATGATATAACATTCAATTAGATGATTAAAGATGAACTGAAGCAAGTACAAACATCATTTAAAAAGAAATCATCAAAAATCTATGATAATGAGAAGAATATGAAGAGTTTTTGACAAACCCACAAAGAACATAAAAATATTCGAAAATTATCAAATACGAAGAGTTTAAGGGCCGAAATCATAACATTCTAGATTGTTGATATGAAGGATTGAGAGAGGATGATTTTTTGTGAGTTTTATCTGTTGGGGCCATGAGATTTTATAGAGAAATATATAGAGAGAGAGACGGACAGATAGAGGTGCAGAGAGAAAGAGAGTTTTAGAGAGAGAAAGAGTAGAGAGAGAAAGAGACAGAGTGAAATAGAGCAGAGAGAGTGGGAAGAAAGATAGTGGGAAAGGAGTATATGGGCGGTTATGGGAAGTGGAGAAGTGGAAAAGTGGGGGGTTACCTCTGCAGATCAGAAAAGAGTCCCTTTGTCTCTAAGTGAGAACCAATGACGGCGGAGCAATAATATAATTATGATTTGAAATAAATAAATAAAAGCGAGGGAAAAATGAAAATTACCTTAATACCTTTGAAGACAAATCATCACAACTCCTAAATATCTAAGGTTAGGATACTTACCTGGAATACATGCGTGCGGTAAGTAGACAGTAGAGGTTACCGTATAACATGCGGTCGACCATACGTTGTGCGATTGATGATTGAGAGACCTTATGACATGCGGTCAATGAGTGTAAGGTAGGGCTTATTTAAAGCAATAAACTCATGTCGTCATTTTTCAATGCTGTAGGTACATCATGCGGTAGGCATGCGGTCGACGCCAAGCGTTCGTTATAGATATTTTATGCGGTTGAAGGAGTTGCCGTGGTACCTACTTATTAATAAAAACATAGAGAAACCAAAACATTAGTACATAAACCATAAGGACAAGATATTAAAGTTCTAACATACCCATTTCTCCTCTGAGAAACCTAAATCTCTTGTAATCTAGAGCCTTGGTGAGAATGTCTGCAATTTGATTATCAGTACTCACATACTCTAGATGAATGTTACCTTTTCCCACATGATCCTTTAGAAAATGGTATTTGATATCAATGTGTTTGGTCTTCGAATGCATGACAAGGTTGTTGGACACATCAATGGTAGATGTATTGTCATAATAAATTGGATAATTTTCAGGAATGCTGGAACGTGAGTGTAGTTAAACGTTGCCATAGCTTTTTGACTTGCCATGTTGAATCGGCACCCAAGCTGTTAAGCTTGAAAAATGAGTTTTATGAAGGTGTTTGCTCTGATACCACTTGTCGGTCCCAAAGACACAACAAGGGTATAAAAATGGTATTTGATATCAATGTGTTTGGTCTTTGAATGCATGACAGGGTTGTTGGACACATCAATGATAGATGTTTGTCACAATAAATTGGACAATTTTCTTCTTTGATTCCGTAGTCGACCAATTGTTGTTTCATCCAAAGCACTTGGCAGCAGCAGCTTCCAGCAGCTATATATTCAGCTTCAGTGGTAGATACGGAGACTGAGGCTTGTTTCTTGCTTGCCCATGAAATGAGTCGATTTCCAAGGAAATGACAAGTCCTACTTGTGCTTTTCCTATCAATGGTACATGCTGCATAGTCTGCATCTGAGTAACCTATAAGATCAAAATTCAAATCTTTGGAATACCAAAGTCCAAGGTTAATAGTCTCAGATAAATATCGAATAATACGTTTTATAGCAATAAGATGTGCTTCTCGAGGATCAGCTTGATAGCGAGCACAAACACAAACACTAAACATGATGATGAGGACATACCCATGAAAGAGGTGGACAATGGTGTAACTCAAGTTTACAAGGGGCTAATTATAAAACCATGCACAAAAAAGATGTTTGCCAACCTCGTTCGTGACTTCACGACTGATGAGAAGGTACTCAAGGGGGATGAGGAGAATTTGGAGCTAATTGGTTCAAACGGAGATTCAATATTGAATTTAAGACATGAATTTCCAGCACTAACCATGACTTACCCATGGTTCATTCCATGGCCATGGTTGTTTCATGAAGCTTTTGGGAGTTTTCAGAATTTTCAGAATTTTTGTGCCAACTTCGGAAGACCTCCATGGACTCAATTTTTATTCAAATAAGGTGTTTAATACATTTTCGGAAAGCTACGGATGTCTAGTTTCCAACGCATTTTTTTGGAGCATCATTTGGATCCTTCTAGAATAGGTTATGGCTGATTTATCAAAGGTTGGTATTCATAGACGGGAATGCACATTTTGTCTCTAGATTCATCTAGTTATTTAATTCACATTATAGGTTAATCTCCCCTTATTTGTACTTGCATTTCTCACATGTGAAAATAAGTGTGAACACATCCTTAGGACTTATCCATACATTTATTACATAGTTATCCTATCTTGGAGGGATGTTCCAAGGAGGCTATATATAGCCAAGTTTTCATGAGTAATATATCGAATGTTGAGTTTTATGATAAATTGAGAGTGTTTCTCTTTTTTGAGCTTATCGAGAGGATTCTCGTGGCGCTCGTTTCTTTGACTTATCAAACGGTTTTCTGTCCCCGTTTGTGGTGTCTTCACTTATACCAAGGTTCTTGTCTACATATAGACAACGGGTCAAGGTTCCACCTTCCATCATCTTCACTTATACCGAGGTTTGCGTCTCTAATAGGCGTTAGGTCGAGGTTCCTCATATCGAAACCGAGTTAGAACGATCCGACAATTCCACGTTTAATTTGGGTCTAGTCATCCTTGGCTAGGTTCACATCACATGATATCGGGCCTACTAGCAGTTAAGTATAGAAGAGAGCCAATCATACCTCGGTATAAGGTTTGATCAACCTTCTTAACTTTCAAGTCTTTATCCAACTTGTTACCAACAGCCATAGGAGTGTCGTAAGCCTTTGCATTTTCAAGCCCAAATTTCTTTATGAGATTTTTTGTGTACTTTGCTTGGTTGAGGAAGATGTCTTCAGCACATTGTTTAATTTGTAGCCCAAGGAAGAATGTTAATTCTCCCATCATGCTCATCTAAAATTTGTTTTTCATGAGCTTCTCAAATCGCTTATACAACAATTCGTTAGTGGAACCAAAAATAATATCATTGATATAAATTTGAACAAGTAAAGTATGGTCATGATATTTTGCAATGAATAAAGTTGTGTCGATCTTACCACGCTGAAAACCTTTTTCTAGGAGAAATTTAGATAGAGTATCATACCATGCCCGTGGAGCTTGTTTGAGTCCATACAAAGCCTTTTGAAGTTTGTAGACATGATGTGGAAATTTGAGATCTTCAAATCCGGGCGGTTGAGCGACATAGACAGTTTCTTGAAGTTCGCCGTTGAGAAATGCACTCTTCACATCCATTTGGTAAAGCTTGAATCTTTTGTAAGAGGTATATGCTACAAATATCCTTATAGCTTCAAGTCGTGCAATGGGGGCAAAAGTTTCATTGTAATCAATGCCTTCTTCTTGTCGATATCCTTGTGCAACCAACCTAGCTTTATTTCTTGTGATGTTCCCATTCTCATCCATCTTATTCCTAAACACCCACTTTGTACCAATCACTCCTTAATCCTTTGGTCTTGGAACTAAGGTCCAAACTTTACATCTTTCAAATTGGTTGAGCTCTTCTTGCATATCAACAACCCAACTTGAGTCTTGGAGTGCTTCATCAAATTTATTGGGTTCAACTTGAGATATGAATGCCGTAAGTGCATCATAATTTGATCTTCTTGTTCTAACACCAGAATGTAGGTCACCAATGATATTTTGAATTGGGTGATCTCTGAACTCGCACACTTCATGAGGTAGGTCTGGTTGAGTTGATGGTTGTTGTAAGTCTTCGAGTGGTACATCATTTGTGCCATCCCAATCATAGATAAGTTGAGGGATTGGTTCTTCAATATTGATGGGTGCTTCAGCATTTTCTCCATTTGGATTTGCTGCTGATGTGGTAGCATCAGGAGCTTCATTTATGGTAGGTGGAGGTGCTGTTGAGGTAGATGGATTTCCTTGAGTTGACTGGTTTTGTGGTCGACTTGTACCTGTCTCATTAAGCTCAACAAAATCATCAGCAACATTTGGAGCCAAATGTGGCTCAAGGAGAGAATGTTCATCAAAACTAACATGGACAGATTCAACTATCTTAAGAGTGGTTTTATTAAATACACGAAAATATTTTGAGTTTTTAACATACCCAACAAATATACCTTCATCGGCCTTAGGAGCAAATTTACCTCGATGTTCTTTACCGTTGTAGAGAATGTAACATTTGCAACCGAAAATCTTGAAGTAGACAATGTTGGGGGTTCTTCCTCTCCAAAGTACATAAGTAGTTTTGTTGTAGGTCTTGTTGATGAGGGATCGATTTTGAGTGAAGCAAGCTGTGTTGACGGCTTCAACCCAAAAATATTGAGGTAGCTTCGATTCAGCAATCATCGTTTTTCCTGCCTCTATCAACGTTCTTTTCTTTCTTTCCACAACACCGTTTTGTTAGGGAACTCCAGCAGCAGAAAAGTTGTGGTCAATACCGTGGTCGTCACAGTATTGAGAAACGACGTTGTTTTTGAATTATGTTCCATTATCAGATCGAACACTAAGGAGGTCGTCTTTTTTTTGGGTTTGGAGCTGTCTAAAGAGCGTGGCCAAAATGTCATAACAATCGTCTTTGGAGATCATCATTTCGACCCACGTATATCTTGAATAATCGTCTACCACAACTAATGTATATCTATTGCCTCCAATACTTGCGGTTGTGACAGGTCCAAATAGATCCATATGAAGTAGCTGCAAACATCTTGAAGCTGACAGAGTCGTCTTGCTGGAGAAAGACGCTTTTGGTTATTTGCCTAGTTGAGAAGCTGAGCACTTTTCATCATGGTGATCAGCTACCATGGGTAGACCACGAAATAGATTTTATCTACCAATCTTGGAGAGATACTTGAAGTTCAAGTGACTGAGTTGTTTATGCCAAAGCCAACTATTTTTGCTAACATTCTTTGCTACAAAACAGAGATTAGAAAAAATACAAGAAGAAATGAAATCAACAATGTAAACATTTTTCTTACGAATCCCTTTGAGAAAAGTGACGCTGGAGTTGCCATCCTTGATAAGATAATGAGTTGCAATCCTTTATCGCAAAATTGTGAGATTGAGAGAAGATTGTGTTTTAGACCGGTAACTAGAAAAACATCTTGGATTGTTATTTTTCCTTTTCTGATGACTCCATAACCGATGGTCTTTCCTTTGCTGTTGTCGTCAAAAGTAACTGCAGGACCTTTTTCATTACAGACACTTTCCAATAGATTGATATCTCCAGTCATATGCCTTGAGGATCCACTGTCTAGATACCATAAACTTGTAACTTCATTGGAGTGACCAGCCATAAGGCAGAGGACCTACAAAATAAACATTTAAGATCGAGGTCCCCTTTATTATTTTGGGTCCTAAAGATTAGCAGCTTTTGACAACCCACACTTGCCTTACATAAGGTTGTTTAAACCTTCTGGGATTTGGTGTGAATCTTAAAAGACATTCAGCAGCCTTGTGACCATAAACATCACACACATAACAATGGTGGAAGCCACCCAACTGAGGGTTAACAAACTTCATAGAAGTCTTCAGCATAACATCATTTACTGGTATGGATGAGGTCGCCCTTACAAAGTTCATCCTCTTAAACTTTGTCGCCATCCCGCCACCTGCGGTCGCTGGCTTCCATGCGGTTGCCAGCTTCCTTGGTGCGGTCGCCTGACCTCGCGGCAAGTGGATGCGGTAAGGAGATTCAGCGACCTTGCTGGTGCTTGCCGCAGCAGCAAGTTCATCCATGGCAATACCTTTCAACTTTTGTGCCTTGCCAGTTTGTTTCTTAGGGTAG
Source organism: Campanula takesimana (assembly GCA_026119855.1). Taxonomy (NCBI): domain Eukaryota; kingdom Viridiplantae; phylum Streptophyta; class Magnoliopsida; order Asterales; family Campanulaceae; genus Campanula; species Campanula takesimana. The sequence goes on along the minus strand of JAOWBW010000812.1, from coordinate 492,319 downwards.
AGATAGTTGAACATTACTTTCTTCTTTGGTTCTTGTCCTTCACCCTTTGAGACATGATGTTTAGCTTTCGACCCTTCCAAAGTTTGCTGGGTAAATTTCTTATCTCTTTCACAACAAGATGCACATTTAAAGTTGTTACTAGTTTGGAATCCCAAGCCTTCTTTATCACCACTAGGCTTTTGGGATTCTAGTATTTGTTCCATATTGACACGAGAATTGGTACACTTATTAGTGATCCGTTTAAGGCCGTTTATCTCAGCAACCAATTCATCGTTTTTAACTTTAAATATGGCATTTTGTTCTTCTAAGAAATGGTTTCGATCAGTAAGAGGAGTCATGCTCTTGATCTGCTCCTTATGGAGGGTGAGTTCAGATCTTAGTAGAGTTTTCTCCGTCTTAAGCTGGGAAATCTCCGACTTGAGTAAAGCCTTCTTTGCTGCACTTACATCACATCTAGAAAATAGAAGATCGCCATTCTTTTGAACTGGAGTTAGGAATCCTTTTTCAGAAAGTTCATCTGCCGTATAGCTTATCCATTTAGGTTTTGCATTTGGTGAGCGACGATTTTCATTATCATCCTCATCATCGGAATGAACGACCAAACAAATGTGACCTTCTTCAGAATCCTCGTCGCTTTCAATAGAATCTGACTCTATCCAGGTAGCTAACTCTTTTGTGGCAGAGTCCTCTTCAGCGACCATTCCCTTTGGCTTTGAGTATCTAGGAGTGAAGTTGCTTTTCTTCTTCATGTACTCGAATTTGGGAATTGGGTATTCTGATGCGAAATGACTGGGTTTCCTACAATTAAAACAAACGAGATTCTCTTTCTTCTTGGAGAAGTTGGAGTACTCTTTCTTATTTGTTAAGCTGCTTCTTGAAAACCTTGCTGGAGCCTTGCTTGATGATCCGGGCCTTGCTGATTTTCTGAACTTTTGAAATCTTCTCATGAACATAGCAAAGTTGTCATCGTCCATATCTAATAATTCAGATGTGGAGATTTTTGGATCTTCTTCTTCGACCATTTCTTCCTTTTTAGCGACCAATGACAAGTTCTTTGTTTTTTCCTTCCATCTCTTCAATGTTGTGGATCTTGATATCAAAAACTTTGAGGCTGCCATAGAGGCTTCTGAGCGACATATCATCTAGTAGCTTGGTATCTTCCAGAGTGTTTCCTTTGTGAAGATATTGAAAACCAAGAGCGGCTAGAAAATTGACATTGATTTCTTTCTTGGTAAGCTTCTTTCCAAGTGCAGTGTAAGTACTCACTATTTCACAGTAGCGGTCATAAGTGGCTCTAAGTGATTCACCGGGGATCTTAGCAAAATTGTTAAATCTTCTTTGAATAGCAAATCTTTTGCTTTCTTTACAAGCTTGATCTCCTTCGATGTAATCCTCAATAGAATCCCAAAGTTCTTTTGCAGTAGCACATTCCATGATTTGTCGACGCTGAGACGTACTCAAAGTACTCGGGAGTATGCTTTTTTCTTTGACATCCATTCCAACCAATCTCTTCTGTTCATCGGTCCATTCAGCTTTTGGTTTCTTGATTGACTGAATAGCACCATTGGTTTCAGGATCTGGATTAGCTTTCATTGGGAAGTATGGTCCAATGGTAAGACAATCACAAGCTGCTCGTCCATGGATTGGAATTGAGTTAGAATGCTGTGTTTCCATACGTCAAATTTGTCTTCGTCGAACGCTGGAACGTGAGTGTAGTTAAACGTTGCCATAGCTTTCTGACTAGCCATGTTGAATCGGCACCCAAGCTGTTAAGCTTGAAAAACGAGATTTACGAAGGTGTTTGCTCTGATACCACTTGTTGGTCCCAAAGACACATCAAGGGTATGAAAAGAGGCTAGAGGGGGGCTGAATAGCCTATTTAAAATTATCAACCCTTTTTCAAAATTCAACCTTACGCTTACTATTGAATTTTGTGGTCAAGTAAAAACCACTAGTTCAAAGTAAAATGCATAGTGGAAGTTTTCGATAAAAACAAAGTAGAGTTGGTTTTGAAGATAAAACGACTAGGTAGGCAAATAGAGCGGCAATCAATATTGTGGTAAGTAATATTGCGGTCGGCAAGGAGGTAAGTGAAATTGCTGACTGAGAAAATTCACTTGCGGTAAGCAATGATGCGGTAGGCAATCTGCGGTCGGCAAAATGAACAGACAAGGTAGGTTGAAAATGAAGGTTAGTGTCTGAGAGTTTTGGCAAAAAGATAAGTAGTCAGAATTAGTAACTAAGGCAGTAGGCAAGCAACAAACACAATTCACAATGGTTTGTATATCTGTAAAGATCAACACACTAAACGACAAACAAGATTAATATGAACAATAAGAACAATAGTTGAAAAGTAAATTTGCAGAATGTAAATTGCAGTAAGTAAACGACACGATGATTTGGAAATGTTCGATCTGTTAAAAAATCTACGTCCTTTACCAAGATGGTCATGTTGGTGTTGGTGCCCTAGGCACGTTTGTTAAACGTTGTATGAGTTATCATTTCATTCATGATGATAAAGAGATAATAAGATTATTATTGTTGCTCATGTTTGCTTATAATAATCCTCGTCCCTAGAGCTTGTTAAGCACTAGTATAAAGGCTAAATGATCATGGGATGATCATGTTAGATTTATAGGTACTTGTTTGGAACAAGGTACTGGACATGACCCGCTGTATGAGATTTATGTCATGGTCTATGTCATATATAAATCTCATATTAGTTATGTTATTTGAATCCTTAGACATGAAGTTATTATAGTCTTCCACTTGATGAAGATTATGTTTGACATATTCAAACGCTGCCTTAACACTGTAGTTATAAAGGGTATGATTGGCATAATCGGATTCACGTATGGAAGAATAATAAGCTAAATGGATTTGTCCCTCTTCAGAGAGATGTCAAGCTTGGGCCCCTCGAATGAATGATGTTGATGGAATGTTTGGCCAAACTCAAATGGATTGATTTGATCAATATCAATTGGATTATCAACATATTCGGAATCGAGAAAGTATTGAACAATACAAGTTGACTTATTGACCATGACCTGTGTTCAATGACATCGTGGACAAAAGGATTGTGACATGTTCTAAAGGAATGCGAACTTGTATCTAGTTATACTATTTGGGTAGGTATGATGGTTTGCTAGAACCTAATCATATCTTATGGTTTCATGTTTGAACCCATTGCCAACTTAGTATAATCCTAGAGGGTCACACACAATAGAACGAATCTTAAATAAGGATTATATTGGAATTGTGGAAACTATGGGAATCTGGACAAGTGTGCGACCGCACAAGATGGGTTGGGCGGCCGCACAGTTTGGGTCAAATAGTACCAGAACCTTCCAGATAGATGTGCAGCCGCACAGGTGGTTTTGGGCGGCCGCACACTATGCCGGGACTGGTTTCCTAATTTGATTTGGAAAAGAATTTTAGACGGGTTTAGACACAAGTTTCCTATTTGGAATAGGTCTAACTTGTATATAAACACCCAAATTCGGCCAGAATCAATGCTAATGGTTTTGTGAAAGTCTCAAAGAGTTTGAGAGGGTTTTATTTTGTTTTAAGAGATCCTAAATTGAAGAACAAAATAATACACAAATAAAATTCCATATAGTTCATATTAATTGTGAAAACGTGTTTCACAATTTTGGTCTAGCAACCAAGATCAAGTGTTCTTGATATTCGTTCGTGGTGTGGATACCGCTAGAGGGTGAAACTTATCATCTTCAAAGTTCGTGATTCTTACTATGTTCGTGATCAAGGTTTCAAGCCTCCATCGAATTCAAGGTTGCAAAAATCAAAGGCATCAAGGGTTAGTATTCTAGTATTCATCATATTGTATTTGACTTAATCATATGAATGGATCTATGGGCTTTGGGGTTTCATTAAATTTTAAATGCTTTAATTCCGCTGCGCATGTTACTCCGAAACCCAACAGTGGTATCAGAGCCCCGTTCATGTTGATTATTTCAATACTTAGATCATGTTGTGTGTATATAAATTGTTTGTATACCTAGCATGATATGAATATTGGATTTTATGATGTTTATGTGTTATGTGATTTTATGTGGCTTATTGTTTTACAACTTTAATCGCACTATTGAATCGCACTGAAAATTATGTTGGATTCTGAATTGTTTGATTATTAATTTTTGATTGGATCAAAGTTTTAATAATCGGGGAAAACAATTTTGAGACAAATTTTCAAACTTTAAAAATTTTGTCTGATGCTACTGTGCGACCGCACAGAAAATATTGGGCGACCGCACATGTTTGGGCGACCGCACTGATTTTCTTGGGCGGCCGCACAGTTGGTCAGAATCAGAATCAGATTCTGGAATTTTGATAGGGTCCGACCGAACCAGTGACAAGACCAGGCCAGACCCGCTGATCTGGAATGGGTTTTGGGTAGTTGGTTTGGGTGTGGATCTTAGGGTTTGATTTTCCTATTTGTTTTGATCTTGTGATTCTAAAATTGGTTCAAGGTTTGGATGGCTAATCTGCGTTCATCGAGATTGTGTTTCCCAAACTTGATCGCAATCAAGGTTTCAAAGATAAAACGAAGTTAGAATTATGAAGAGTTCATAATTGTTAAGATTGAGAAACAAAGTTCTTGATTCAATGATTGGAGATCCATGTGGAATTGTGGATGCAATTGGCTACGTTCATCGAGACCATCTATTGCTTAGTTTCGGCACATGGACCACTTTCTTGGTTTCTTGAATTAGTGCAGAATTGTGGATGCCTCATGGCTTAGTTTCGGCCGCACTTCTTGTTGTCTTGATTTGGAGATGATAACCAAAGTTCAAAGAGTCTCATCCTCATAATTATAGAGAAACTAATGACACATAAATATTATGCTTAAATTAATGGAGATTAATTTAGTGGCTAAACTTGATGCGTAACATGTTTATCTTGTGTGCTCATAAATATGTTGTATGCTATATGGTAATGAACCTTCAAAGAAAAGTTTTAAGTCATTTATTGCCATGCCATGATTAAAACACTTGTTAGTGCATGGGTGATTTTAATGTAGTTTTTGCCTTAGCGAGGTGCATTAACTTTATTCATGTATGAGCAAGATAGATAATGTGGGCATGACCTAGCGAGGCACATTAACTATACGTTTAAAATGGTTGGACATAATAAGGCGTCAAAACAGTTTTGGGCCTAGGCAAAGATGAGATTAAACATGCTTTTGAAATTGGATCCCTAAGAATCATATTAGATATGATTGACAAGAAATTGTCTACCTAATTAATTTGATTTTGAGCAGTGCGCCAAAGAGTACTTGAAAATAAATTAAAGTTGGATCTCAGCCCAATTTAAAAGAATCTCAGAAAAAGGATCTAAGAGTCATATTTGATATGATTGACAGGGTTGTCTACCTAATTAATTTGGTTTTGTGTAATCCGCCATAGCGGACTTGAAATCAAATTAAAGTTTTTATCTTAGCCCATTTAAATTATATTATACATTGGATGTATAAGAAGGTTATATAATTTTGTGGGAGTATTTTTGGAAAATACATTATTTATCTCTTTAATGAGATTGGTACTTGTAAAATTTTGGAAATTTTGCATAAGTTGTAGATTACAACTAAAATCATTGCGATCAATCCTTGATAAGGATAATGCTTCAAGAGAATGGTACAAACTTCATGGATTGGATCCTGAGCCTAAGAATCGTTCTAAGGCAATAAGATGGGTTGTACATTCTTGATGGTACAAACTTCATGGATTGGATCCTGAGCCTAAGAATCGTTCTAAGGCAATAAGATGGGTTGTACATTCTTGATGGGCCAATTCCTAAAAGAACCCAATACCGGAGTAGACAATCACAAGAATCATGATTATGATTCTAGGAATGTGAGTTGTCTTATGCTCACGATTATGTGCTCTTAAACTCCAACAAAGTTTGGAACTTGTGGAAGCCTATTAATAGGCATGGAGTTGAGTTACATGTTTCAAAGAGCAATCTAAGCAAGAGAGGTATAAAACCATTGTTGCATTCACTCATTGCAAAATGAGTAAAGGACAAAGAATGGAACCTCACATGCTTAAGATAAAGGCTACGTAGAGCATCTTGAGAAACTTGGTTGTCCAATTGGATTGGAACATGCCATGGATCTCATTCTTGATTCATTGTTCAAATGTTATGATCACTTAGTGATGAACTATGACATGCTTAGAATGAATAAGAATCTCTTCGAATTGCATTAACATGCTGAAAAACTACGAAGATGAAGATATTGGAGAATGGTTCTCCAATGCTCATGGTTAATGATGGAAAGGGGCCAAGTGCCAAAGGAGAGGTAAGACAAGGGTTGTCAAACCTAAAGGAAATAATTGATGCAATTTGGTAAAGTGGCAATTGGATTGACCATCTAAAATTGTAGTCAAAAGGTAAGACAAGAGTTGTCAAACCTAAAGGAAATAATTGTGGTTAAAATTATAACTCTAATTGATGCAATCTGGTAAACTGGCAATTGGATTGACCATCTAAAATTATAGTCATAATTCTGGACGATCAATAAAAGAATGGTAGTGGGACTACCACTTGGGATATTTATGTTATAAATTAATCTTTCTAAATTTAATTATTGAGTATTGGATACCAGAATAATTAGTAAATTGAAAGAGTACTTTTAGTAAAGGTTGATCTATGAGTGGTAATGATGCAAGAGTTGCAACATTATTCATAGAACACTTGTAAAGTGGCTTTACTAATGAAGTAGAAAATATTATTTTGTTATAAGATAATGAAGGATATTTATTTCTTATTTGGAATAAGGAATGTGCTTTATTTATTATGATTTACTTCATTGTGTTATCATATAAATAAATTTTATATCCTAAATCTTGAAGAACAAAGTAATAAAGGCTATAACACAAATAATCAAAATTCTTTATGCATTATTGTTTTGATCAAATAAATGAGAAATGCATATCTAAAATTCCATGGAACGGAGTTTTAAGTCATATGATTTGGAATCATATGATTTATGCAAACTTATTTACTTGGACCAAGACATCTTTTACTATGATTGGTAAAAGGCTAATATCTTAGTCGACGTAATACATTTTGATATATATGGTGCATTAAGAAGCAATGCTAAAAGAGAATTTTGGTTATACTTGGTAAAACTATTCAAAGATTCTGATTGGATCATGATGATGAATAATTTAACCAAGAATTTGACAGTCATCATTAAAGTTGTGAAATGGTTTCACAAATTAACTTCACTAAGAACACCATTCTAAATGATGTGTCTACGTGGAAGTACAAGAACCTTATTGGATATGGTTCATTAGATGATAAAGTCAAATTGATCTTCCATTATTAATTTTGGGGTTATGTATTACAAACCGCTATAACTACACTAATTTGAGTTCCATCAAAAGAGGTTAAATGGTGAAAGAAAACTCGGTTTGTCTTTCATAAAGATTTAAGATGGTGAGACCTTTTGGAAAGGAGTTGTCTGGGACACACTCACACTTAAATCTAATAAATATATTTTCGTGGGATATCCTAAGGAAACCTGATGATAATGTTTTACTCATAAGAAACAAATGGTTTGTTACTTATGATGGTACTTTTCTTGATAAGTCATTGATCTCTAAAGGAATCAGTGGGTGTAAAACATATCTCGAATTGTTCGAGACCCAGAAAATGGTATTTAACCTATGATGGAAGTTGAACAAGTTTTCACAAGGGGTTGTGAAAATCCGTTCAAGATATACAAGTACTTGCACACATGATAAAGTACAATCTATTAGAAGAAATATTGGATATTTCGAAATTGAAAGTATTGACGTAAAGTTCATTTAGAATGAAGTATTTACCACCTATCAAAGATGCAATATCAACTCCATATTTAGATTAATGATTTGGAGTCATAAAATCTAAAAGGCAATTCATGTATAATAACCAAGTTTGGAACTTGATCATTCTAACCTAAGGTGTAAAAACCAAAGGAGATGAATGATTTTTCTTGGAGAAAAACTTACATGGGTAGAAAGAAACTTATTAGAATTATCATAGTCACATGTTCATATTTGGAATATGAAATTTGACAAAATGATGTCAAAACAAGCGTTCCTCAACGGGAACTCAATGAATGATGCATTGGATACAACCTAAAGGTTTTGATAGTCGTCAAGAAAATTCTAAAAAGTATGTAAGTTGCGAAAATCCATTGGATGGATTGAAGCAAGCTTTTGGGAGTTGGAATCTCCGTTCTGATAAGTCATAAAGTTTGGCTTGATCAAGAACGAAGATGAATCTTGTATATACAAGAATATTAGTGGGAGCATAGTGCTATTCCTTATTTTATATGTGGATGACATATTGCTCATTGGAAACGACATTCCTACACTTTAATTTGTAAAGATTTGGTTAAGAAAGTGTTTCGCAATGAAGAATATGGATAAAGCCGCATAAGTCATTGTCATAAGATCTATAGAGATAGATCAAGGAAGCTAAATGGTTTAAAGCCAATGTACATACATTGACAAAGTCATAAGAAGATTCCGCAAGGAAAATTCTAAGAGAGGACATTTGTCAGTGTTACATGGAGTTTTTCTAAGCAAGACTCAATGTCCTAAAGACAAAAGATGAGCATGAGAAAATGAATGAGATGCCATTTGCTTCGGAAATTGGATCCATGATGCCATGATAAGTACTAAGCCGGATATATCTAATGCTTGGAGCATGACGAGTAGATATCAAACCGACACCGGTGAGATTCACTGGATGGCTATGAGAGCGACTCTTAAAGTACTTTAGAAGAACTAAAGATTCGATTATGATCTATGAAGGTATGGAAGATGATCTCGGATGCATGCTTCCAAACCAACAAAGATGATAATAGATCGCAATCAGTTTTTGTGCATATGTCAAATAGTGGAAGATTGGATTGGTTCCAAGCAGAGTACAGTCACTAATTCTATAACTAAATCTAAGTATATTGCCGCATTGGATGCTGCAAAGGAAGTGGTTTGGATTAAGAAGTTCATTGTTGAACTTGAGATGGTTTCTAGCATTGCTAATCTAATAGACCTTATTAGTAATAATAGTGGTGCTATTGATCAAGCAAAGGAACCAAGAGCACATCCTAAATCCAAACACATACTTAGGCGTTTTCTTATCGTTCGAGAAATCATTGATAAGGGAGATGTAAACATATGCAAAGTACCAAGTAATGATAACGTTGCGGACACGCTAACAAAGGAACTTCCACAAGCTAAACATTATGGTCATGTTAGGTCCATGGGTATTGGATACCTAGAGATTGGGCCTAGGGCAAGTGGGAGATTGTTGGTGTTGGTGACCTAGGCACGTTTGTTAAACGTTGTATGAGTTATCATTTCATTCATGATGATAAAGAGATAATAAGATTATTATTGTTGCTCATGTTTGCTTATAATAATCCTCATCCCTAGAGCTTGTTAAGCACTAGTATAAAGGCTAAATGATCATGGGATGATCATGTTAGATTTATAGGTACTTGTTTGGAATAAGGTACTGGACATGACCCGCTGTATGATATTTATGTCATGGTCTATGTCATATATAAATCTCATATTAGTTATGTCATTTGAATCCTTAGACATGAAGTTATTATAGTCTTCCACTTGATGAATATTATGTTTGACATATTCAAACGCTGCCTTAACACGGTAGTTATAAAGGGTATGATTGGCATAATCGGATTCACGTAGGGAATAATAATAAGCTAAATGGATTTGTCCCTCTTCGGAGAGATGTCAAGCTTGAGCCCCTCGAAGGAATGATGTTGGTGAAATGTTTGGCCAAACTCAAATGGATTGATTGGATCAATATCATTTGGATTATCAACATATTCGGAATCGAGAAAGTATTGAACAATACAAGTTGACTTATTGACCATGACCTGTGTTCAATGACATCGTGGACAAAGGGATTGTGACATGTTCTAAAGGAATGCGAACTTGTATCTAGTTATACTATTTGGGTAGGTATGACGGTTTGCTAGAACCTAATCATATCTTACGGTTTCATATTTGAACCCATTGCCAACTTAGTATAATCCTAGAGGGTCACACACAATAGAACGAATCTTAAATAAGGATTATATTGGAATTGTGGAAACTATGGGAATCTGGACAAGTGTGCGACCGCACAAGATGGGTTGGGCGGCCGCACAGTTTGGGTCAAATAGTACCAGAACCTTCCAGATAGATGTGCGGCCGCACAGGTGGTTTTGGACGGCTGCACACTATGCCGGGACTGGTTTCCTAATTTGATTTGGAAAAGAATTTTGGACGGGTTTAGACACAAGTTTCCTATTTGGAATAGGTCTAACTTGTATATAAACAGCCAAATTCGGCCAGAATCAACGCTAATGGTTTTGTGCAAGTCTCAAAGAGTTTGAGAGGGTTTTATTTTGTTCTAAGAGATCCTAAATTGAAGAACAAAATAATACACAAATAAAATTCCATATAGTTCATATTAAATGTGAAAACGTGTTTCACAATTTTGGTCTAGCAACCAAGATCAAGTGTTCTTGATATTCGTTCGTGGTGTGGATACCGCTAGAGGGTGAAACTTATCATCTTCAAAGTTCGTGATTCTTACTATGTTCGTGATCAAGGTTTCAAGCCTCCATCGAATTCATGGTTGCAAAAATCAAAGGCATCAAGGGTTAGTATTCTAGTATTCATCATATTGTATATTTGACTTAATCATATGAATGGATCTATGGGCTTTGGGGTTTCATTAAATTTTAAATGCTTAATTCCGCTGCGCATGTTACTCCGAAACCCAACAGGTCAGTCCTGGATTTTGAATGGAGGTATATATATTGATTCTTCTTGAGTACAAATTACAAAGATGAAGTATTGAATCAACACCTACTTTCTATGAAGAACAAATCCTAGACTTTGACCAGTGTATCCCTAATGATGTAATCTATGTGATTGATAGCTGTTAGACAAATTTGGAAGATGATGAGCTGGAGCATTCTGATTGGAGCTCATATCTTAGTCTTATAGTTGCAGAAGTTAGTGGGCAAGATGTACTACCTTGTACGACCAAATTCAAATTTGAATTTGCAATGTTCTGAAACAAACTTGTCTTTTCTTGGTTGTGCGGTAGCTTAGTCTGCGGTCGGCTAACAACTTGCGGTCACCATGCAGCAGCATAGTTCATGCGGTCGCCGATACCATGCGGTCGCCAAATTGTTTCAGCAGCAAAGTAGAGGTAGGCAGACTTAGCTTTTTCATAACAATCAGCAGCAGCGGCAATTCTTCAGAATTTGAGGGCTGATCTTTTAAGCCTAGCTAAACTAAAAATGGACTTAACTAATAAAGTTATAAAACTTCTTACAATAATACCTAAGGTCCATAAAAAGTAAAATAAGGTTATGGGATCAATCAAATCTAGGTAATAGGAGTGGTATATAATTTGCATACCCAACAGAAGCCTTAAAAGATAATTTTTGGATTCAGGCTATGCAAGATGAGTTTGAACAATTTACCCGAAATAATGTTTGGTTTTTAGTTCCATGTCCCACTAACACTAATGTTATTGGAACAAAATGGAGTTTTTAAAATAAAATATATGAAAAAGGTAATGTTGTTCGAAATAAAGCTCTTCTTGTGGCTCAAGGCTATACACATGTCAAAGGTATTGATTTTGATGAAACTTTCGCACCTGTGGCTAGAATTGAGTCAATTTGTCTTCTCTTGGCCATAGCTTATTATTTAAAAATTACCTTATTTTAAATGGATGTTAAGGCCGCTTTCTTAAATGGATATTTGAATGAAGAAGTGTTCGTAGAACAACCCAAAGTTTTTGAAGATACGTTCCAACCACACCATGTATATAGGCTAGAAAAAGCTCTTTATGGGCTAAAACAAGCCCCATGTGCATGGTATAGTCGGCTAACTAATTTTTTTACTAGAATATGGGTTTGTTATAGGCAACAGGGACACTACTTTATTCATTTTAAGACACGGAAAGGAACTTGTCATTGCTCAAATCTATGTTGATGACATAGTCTATGGCTCTCCTTCTGAAACGTGTTTAAAAGACTTCGTAGAGGCTATGACATCGACATTCTAAATGAGCATGATAGGTAAACTAATTTTCTTCCTAGGCTTGCAGGTAACACAATCAAATGAAGAGATTTTTATATCACAAAGCAAGTATACAAGAAATTTGGTGAAGAGGTTCGACTTGGAAACGGCAAACAGTTCTAAAGTTCCTATGGGTACAACTCTTAAAATCGGAAAAGATCATGCCGGAGAGGAATTTAATCCCACTTTTTTGGCTCCATGATAGGTAGTTTACTATACCTAACTTCTAGTTGTCCTGATATCATGTGCAGCGTGTGTGTGTGTGTGTGCGCACCCTATCAGTCCAATCCTAAAGTCTCTCACCTTAATTCCGTGAAGAAAATAATTAAATATGTCTCAGGGACAAGTGAATTAGGGATTTGGTACATTAAAGATACAAATACTGATTTGGTAGGCTTTAGTGACTCGGATAGGGTGGGGGATTTAGACGATAGAAAGAGTACTAGTGGGGGTTGTTTTTTTTGGGAAATAATTTGGTTTCTTGGTATAGTCGTAAACAAAATTGTGTTTCACTTGCAACTGCTGAATCTGAATATGTAACAGCTGAAAGTTGTTGCACATAACTCATTTGGTTTAAACACGTGTTAGATGATTGTGGTCTAGAGAGTGATAACCTTTTGATGTACTGTGACAGTCTTAGTGCCATAAATATTTCCAAAAATCCGGTTCAACATTCCCACACTAAACACATTGATATTCGTCATCATTTTTTAAGAGATTTGGTTGAGAAGGGACTAATTCAAATCTAGCATATCGATACTAAGTATCAACTTGCTGGTATTTTTACCAAAGCATTGGATAATGAAAGATTTTCTAGTTTGAAGAACTCTCTTGGTTTGTACAATCTCTAAAAACACCATGTCCCATAGTGTTATCATTGGTGCTATTAGCACTTAGGAACCTGTAGTTCAATTTTTGTTTTGTTTCTTAAAATAAAATAAAATATGTTTTATGTTTTAACCCTAATGAGGGCACTTACTGACCTTTATGTTTTGAATAGAGAAACTCTTGTTAAAATTTTATTTAAAATCCCTTTGCACTTGAATTGTGCTAAAGTGACAAAGTCACTATTTAATTAAAAGGCAAAATATTTCGTGTACTTTTCTATTCTCCTAGTAACTCGGGGCACGACGTTCGCTGCGACGATGCTTCCTTGCCAAATGGGAGTAGTATCATATATTTTGTACTAAGTATTAGGGACATGGAGTTCACCACTACACTGTACCCTACATGAAAGGTACAAATTGCTTTTTCGTACACTTTGAAATTTCTAATGGATCTATACTAAGTATTAGGGACATGTAGTTCGTTGCTATAATGTACCCTACTTGAAAGGTAGACAATCCATTTAAGTAACTTTACACGGCTTAAAACTCGGGGCACAAAGTTAGTTACTATGTTGCTTCCTTATACTAGAAAGTGTGTAAAGTTGCTTAAAAATATTTTTTTGCCTAAGTGTTATGTAAATTTTAAAAGTGAAGGGGGATTGTTTTTCAAAAATGTTATCCTGAGTGTTATCAGCATTACCAATAACACATTAGTAGGTGCTACATTTAATATATTATTTATATATATATATATATATATATATATATATATATATATATATTATTTATATATATATATATTATTTATTTTATTTTATTTTTTTTTTATTATTATTATTTTCATTTTTGGGATTTTTTATTTAAAACCTATATATATATATATATATATATATTTTATTTATTTATTCTTTTTTTTCATTTTTGGGATTTTTTATTTAAAACCTGGATTTCCGAAAGTTTGTTAATTTTTGAAGTTTTTGAAATCTATATGGTTTATAAAAGATCTCTTTTTATTTTTTGGTTAATTATATCCCTAAAATTATGGGATTATTTTCAAAAAATTTTCCTTCTTCTCCCCTACCCGATTTATTTTTCAGTTTCTTCCTTTATTTATTTTTTTCTTTTTCGATTCTATACATAAAATAATTAAAAAATAATAATAATATGTGTGTGTGAGGATACGCTGAATTTAAGGAGATATTGGGTAAGTTTTTGAGTGAAATTTGTTTAGCTAGATAATAGGGGTTGGGAGTTGGGAAAAGGAAGAGTCAAATCAAACTGAAAATCCTCTTAACCTAAAACTCTATCCCTTCCTGTTCTTTCTCTATTTTTTCCTTAATTACTCCACCCTCTCCATCTCTCTCTCTCTCACAGTCTCCTCTCTCTCTCTCTCTCTCTCTCTCTCTGCATTTTTTTCTCTCTCTCTCTCTTTCTTCCCCACAAATTAAAATTGTTCCTTCTATTTCCATGGCCACACAATCTCAAAATACCTCCGATATAAAGGAAATTTCGCTAAATGTTGCCAAAAGTGCAACTTCCCACATGAAAGTGTCACCCAAAGAGGTCTCTCGTGGTTCTCAGATGATCACTTCTCCGGTAACTTCTCGGGTGACCTCTCCTCTTGCAATAGTGGTCTCTAGTTCCCTCCACTCTGCAATCCCTCGTCCAATCACCACAATTGCCACAACTCAACCTTCAATTTCAAGGGAATTGAAAAAGAAGAGAAAAGCCCCTTCATCAAAAGCTCAAGCTTCGGCCAAGGCTCCCAAAAGGCGAACTTATGGGCGACTTAATGCATATCGCAAGCCAGTTCCTTCAAATACTCCGGAAGAACCCGTAGAAGTGTCCGAAGAGTCTCTCGGGTTATCCTCGGATCACAACTTCAATGAGAATTTTTCTCCAGACAAGGAAATTACACATTCAAAAGAGTCTTTAGACAGATGGGTTTCCTCATAACTTGAAAAAGAAGCTGCTGCAAAGATGATCAAAAGGGTCATGTGCCATTCATGTGATGATTCTTTTGTTATTTACCTTATTTATTTAATAGTTTAAGAAATACTCCATCCGTCCCAGCAGAAGTGTCACTTATTTCCCTTTTGGTCCATCCCAGCACAAGTGTCACTACCCAAAATGGCAATGATGTTTTAATATATTTATATTAAACCAACCCCACCATTTAACCCCACTCATTCTCTCTCTTCATTTTTCACCACTCATTTCATTCAACCAACACTACTATTTACCCCACTCATTCTCTCTCTTCATTTTCTACCACACATATACTATATTTTATTAATCTCCGTGTCCCAAAAGTTGGTGACACTTGTGCCGGGATGGAGGGAGTATAGATTAAATTAATATTTGGCGTAAATATTATTTTATTTTGTATTTATAATTTACGTATTCCATACAAAGTCATTTATTTTCTAAGCATAATTTAAAATTTTACTTTAATAATTTAAGAATAAAATAAAATACATTAAAACTATGTAATTAGGAATTAGAAATATATTCGTAAAAAATAAATAAATCTATATAAGTACATTTTATATTTGATTACAACTCAAAATAATTATGCAGACTCATGTACAATAAGTTATTATGCGTTTTTGACGTGAAATAAATTTTCTTAAATATTTTTATTCAAGTGAAAGAAAATAAGTAATGATTTTATTGTTGCAAATGGGAGGATAGTAATTTTTTCTTTTAAATTTAATTATATAAATTAAATTCATTAAAGAGAGAGAAGACATACATGTTTACTCCAATGTAAACGAACTAAAATAAAAGAGAATTTATGATATAGTTTGTTATATTTTTTTGGAAGGAAATTAATAAGTAATATAATCAAACCAGCAAATTCAATATATAAATTCATAATATAATTAAGCCTGAAAAAAGAGAGAAGACATACAACTTTAAAAATTGAATACTTTATCTTAATTTATGCCAATAATAATTATAAATATGATGATCTTATTGAAAATGTAGTTGAATGACAATTTTATCCATATAAAAGACATGTGCTAGTCACATGGGTGTCATTTGGTTAGAATTTTAAATGGTCGTTAGTTTTGTAGTCACGTTGCAAAAAACTATAAATGTTGGGATACTAAATTGCGAAATTGAACTGTTGGGAGCAACATTGCAAATCTAAGTAAATGTCAGGAACCATATTGCAATTTGCCCGCTAACTAGAGGCAAACATAGGGATACTAGTGATCTTCCATGGGATAAGACAAAAGATTTGATTCCATCTTCCGGTTCAGCAGCAAATGTTACTGGAAGTGCTGTTAGTATTCCAGATAACACTATGATCCCTAAAGCTATGGTACTCGACTTTATGATAAAACATGTTGATGCTCTTAAAAGTCTTGTAACAAGTTACTCGGCTCTGTACAAAGGTGCCATGGACTTCATTGATGTCCTTTCTTCTTAAGGGGGAGAATCAACAATGGTACAAGTGCTACCATTGGTGTTGCTGTTCGTGCTATCCCGAATGTCACCACGAGTGCTGTTCAGACTAAAGATGATGAAGACGAGTGAAGCTTGTTTATTTTATGTTTATGAGTGGTGTTCTCAAAACAATATTTTGATTTAAAGTTGTTTCTGTTAAAACTTTTTTATGTTGTTTTTGTTGGTGATTTTAGTGTCATCAACGATTTTATGTAATTGGATTTACTAGAGACCAATGCGATCTCATATTAGGCTCGGATATGAGTAAGGAAAAGTGTGGAGTACACTCATTTTGAGTCAATAAGTTTTCGACCACGATAAAGAAGCAGGGGTCAAGGGGGCTGCGCCCCCTTGCGGGGTCAAGGGGCAGCGCCCCGAAACCTAAACGGTATTGTTGGTACTCCAACTGATTCCCGCCAGTTTACCCACCAAAATCCGCCAAAACCTAGAGACTCAACAGTCTGGTAACAATATGACTGTTGGCTAACACTTGTGACTGTTCGCAACCAACAGTCATATCTGCTCTCAATTTCCAATCTGTTTATAAACAGATTATTGGTCTCATTTGTTTTCACGAAAAACCCTAATAATACTCTTAGTTTCTGATCTGTTTTCTTGTCCTAAGATACAGATTGTTTGATTGTCTTATCCCAGTAAAGATTTCGTGAAACCTAGGCTTAAAGGGTCGAAATACTTTATTCGGATAGTGGATTGTACACGATTCAATCAATATCCAGGATTATCAATTACCATAACCCCAATTTTCTAACAGTTTTGATTTTGGATGATGGTTACTTTGTAGAACTATGGTTTGAATAAGTTTTTGAAAGCATGTTTTGGTTTTTTTTTTCCATGTTCTACATTAAGGGGGAGTTAGTTTTTTTGACTAACAATATATTGCAGGTACTCACACTTGTTAGTTTGTGAAGAAATGCACAACTAAGGGGGAGTTTGTAAGTGCAGACACTGATGCTATCATAAGTGTTGCCATCATCTCCCAGATGCTATCCAGACGTATTTTTGTGATAGTTGCACATTTATTTTATCTAACATTATTATTCTAATGGTATATTACTTCTTGCAATATATTTGTTGGTTGGTCCATTTTACAAATGGTTATGTGAAGATTAAAGTGAAAAGATTTAGTTATTCATAAAAGGAGTTTTATGGATAACTTTCTAATTGTGGAAAACATGGGGAAATGAAGAAAAACGTGGGGAGACTTTGTCAAATGCTTGGTTGCTGATTTTAAAGTCAATACAAGAGCTATGATGCGGCCGAGTACAAGGAGGCGAAGCATGGTCTTGGAGCTCAAGTAATTTGTTCCTATTTTCATGGAACTTGAGCACAAAAGAAGGAAATCACTCAACCCACTCTCTCCCACTTCAGCCGAGTTTACTCACACATGGGGAGTAACCTTCAAGACTCCCTAGCATATATAAATGCAAGGGTGAAGACAAAGGAGATCAACCAAATCAACACAACACACTTTCTTGCATTAGAGATTAAGCACTCCTTGGTTCTAAAAGATTCTTCCTCCCATAATTCATTCTACTTTCGAAGACTTAGGTTGAAGAAAGTGTTTTGGCTATGATATAATTTCGTGCTTAATTTCTTTCTGTTACATAGAACTTCATTGTAATAGTAATAGGGAACTTTTCGATCTTGATACTCAAAAGAACTATCAAATAGTGGATCCTGCCTTCGTGGCTCACTCCAGTTATATATTTATATAACTTGAGAAAAACAATTTGTTGTTCCTTTAAATTTTCGCTGCATTTCTCATTCTCAAATTGTTTTTCGTAAGTGTGTTGTTTCAGAAGTGGTATCGTAAGTGTTGTTATCACTTAGGATATCATAAGTGTTGTTATCACATAGGATATCACTTACTGTTTTTCAGGTCATTTTGACAATTTCAGTTGTGTGTATATATATATATATGCATGTTGTGTATTGTATGTGAGTGTATATGATATATTATATGAATGATCAGAAAAAGAAAAGAGATAAAGATAGAGAGGGAGTCGTGTGTATAAGTGGGTTTGGTGTGTGTGGGTGTGTGTCAGGGAATGAAGATAAAAAAGAAATGAAAGAGAAGAAAAGGAGTGAGGAGGAGAGAGAGAGATAAAGAAGATGGGAGAGAGACAGGGTGATAGTGACTTAGAGAAGGGTTGTTTTGTAAATAGTGTAAGGACCTTAGAATAGAGGAAAGTAGAGAGATTGTGATTATGATGATAAGAAGACCATGTTTTTTATGTATATGTATAGGGATGAATGTTCAATTTAAAAAGGACGACAAGGGAAAGAGTTATACATATATATATATGTATATAGATATGTATATTTATGTGGGAAGGATTGAATTGCAATAAAATATGACAAGAAAGATAGAGGAAGAGAGGACGGATGGAGAGTGAGGGGGAGAGAGAGAAAGAAGAAAAAGAAAGAAATGAGAGAGGGGAAAAGTGAATTAATAAAATATAGACAATAACCAGATTGATTAGGTTAGTCCACTGAACAAAAAATAGTCAAAGTGTTTTTACTTACGAGATAAAACGAAACTGATGATAAATTATTCAGAGAAGGAGTCTATTGTTTTATATGTTCAGATTTCGTGGAGCATCACTGAGCGTGCGGTCTTTTCGGAGCATTAATAAATCGCTATCATGTAAGGGATTACGATCCTTAGTTTTTACATCTCATTTAGAATTTTTAGGATCTTCCATATTCATGTATTCGTTCCGTAATTTTAAAAAGTAAATGTACCGACATGGCGGGTACCCTTTTAAAATTCGATTGCTTTGTATTCGTACCGTTTCTTTCTGGCCATCACTCTAAAATCTCACCTAAGTGAATATATAAACTGCCTTTCCCTTTGTAAAAGCCTTTTGAGCTTCCTTGTGAGTCACACTTTCTTAGAAACCGAAGGGGTGACGTATGAACTTACTGAGCATTTGTTCCCTCATCCTTTTCTTTTTCCCTGCCCTTCCAGATAATAATGAGGAGTTGAAGACGATCCGAGGAATAAGTTGAGGATATCTTATAAGTGTTTATTTATTTTATTATGAAACTATAAATTTAGAACTTAGTTTAGTATTTATTTTGAAGGCAATGTGGGCCTCATTTATGATTTTTAGATGTATAGTCGGTGAGAGGTTTGTTAAACCAATCGTGGATGTTTATTTGAAGTTTGTTATTATAATTATTTATAAATATAATACCGATCACGTGCTTAATTTGTGAGCCAAGAGGTGGGGCCTAGGATTTGGGTTATGACACTCACATACTGCCTTATTTTTAGTTTCTTTACAATTTTACAAGATTCAATGCAAGGGTAAGAAAAACTTTTAGTTGAAAACTGATAGTTATTTTAGATCAAAATTTTAGCTTAAAAGTGACAGTTATTTTGAACTGGAGGGAGTATATATGTTCATTCAAAATAAGCGTTCATTTCCTATTTCTGAGCAAAGAGAGTAGAATATTATGACAATACTGATACTCCCTCCGTTTCAAAATACATGACGTTTTAGGAGTTAAATTTTGTTTCAAAATACTTGACGTTTACTAATTCCAAGACATTTTTACTCTTGTATACCAAAAGTACCCTCATCCATTAATTGCAACCTATTTCTTGTTAAGCATTTAATTTCATAGGTAATTGGATTCTTTTAGGGGTAGACAAGTCTTTTGTATATGTATTAATCTATTTCTTAATATGTGTGAAGAACTATAAAACGACATGTATTTTGAAACAGAGGGAATAAAACTTATGTCATTAATGGTAAACACTTACTGCAGCATCGAGGTGAAATTAAACTAGAATATGCTATAGCGCCTATAATTTTACATTCATGTTGCAAGTATTTATCATTCATGCGTACTTTTATAATTACTAGAAGGCAATTATCACACCAAGATCTGTATGTGTAACTTAATTTCACACGAATTTGATAATTTGTACATTTTTTGGCATGTCAAAATCTACTAATGTTATTTCAATGTAAATAAATACTCATATCATGATTGTATTTAAGAGAAACTCATAACATGCACTAAATAACAAATAGAAAACAAAATATTAAACTAAAATCTTAAGTCTTAGAGCTTTTTTTCTGCTTCTTTCCGGTTGCGATAATTGCTCCTGATGAACTCTTCTCCGAACCATCTTTGGCAACAAATATTTCTATAGCATTCTGAGTTGAAGAGCTGCAAAATTATGATGAATTGTTAAACATTTCATCAAATCACTTGGTTTTTCATAACTTTTAATCTCACTCACAAAGAAAATCATCTTTTATTTCTAGTACCTATTGTCAATTGTCCTTTTCTTCTCTATTCCGGATGGTGGTTTCAAAGCGGAAGACGTTTCCTGTTTTGCAACAGAAAATCAATAAGATATTTTGAAGTCATCATATTATTTTAGAAATTTTATATTTTTAATAGAATACCGTTTCACTTTTCTCATCTATGATGTCTGTATCGAAGAAAATCCGATCGACTGTAAAATCCTCCTTGGACTTGCCACGACTATATTCATTAAACATGAGTTGAAAGACCAAACACTTCCCTAATATCCTCCGTAATAACTGTGGGATAGGATCTTCCAATTCATCATGTTTATAGAAAAAAAGGATCATTAATAAGTAAATTGTAAAATAATGTTTTTGTTGTAAATAAGATGATTTCACCTCAATCAGTGCATGTGCAAGATCACTTGCTTTGACATGAATCAATTTCTCGACTTCTCTATCAAACAACACACATGGAAAACTTCCAGTTGATTCTTGAAGTTGTACTTCTACTCGGTACCTTTTATAAATAAATTTCCAAAAAAAAAAAAAAGAACATTTAGTAAATCATAATTAGAAAGTATAATATATTCAAGGTTGTTTCTTATTGACCTAAAGTATATTACCGAATTGTAGGGAATTCAGCGGCCAGATTACATTTCTTACAATAAAGTTTTCCATCATCAATCTGCAATTTCTTTTTGCAGTTTGCATTTGCACATGATTTGTACTTCCAACCATTTTCTTCATTTATTTGCATTATTGTTGCATGCACGTACAATTGATTTGGCTATAGAAATGTAAATATTAATATTTAAATCATTATATTATTCAAAAAACGAATAACTTAAAAATGAATTATTCTTACCAAGTCTTCTCCTCCATCTAACGCAGTCTGAATATCCTCTATTTTTTTCTTATGCTTCTCTTATTCAGACCTTGAAACAGAAGATGAAAACAGTTGTCTTTCCTTGACAACATGGTCCAACTCTTTTCCTTGAAGCCTATATATTCATCCAAACATTTACCGCTTGTATCAGGATATTCATATGATAAGATGACTAACTTTAAAAATTAGTATATGTGTAAGACTAAGTAACTTACGTGGCCCGAAACTCATGAACATCTGGACTATCTAAATCTGAGTAGAATTGTGTTGCACTACTACTTGAAGCAACAATTTGGCCTTGTTTTGTCAAAAAAAAATAAAAATATTCAATTTCGTCTTATAAATAAAAATTACACAAAAACATATAACACATGACTAATTCACCTCCATCCTTTGAAATTATGGTTGACGTAACTATCAATATTTTGTTGCCCATATAACTCAAACTACCGAATTCGCTAAGTAGTTTAGCTTGCTGATTCCATATAGTCAGTCTGAGTCGATTCTCCCTGTAGAAAATAAAACAATAAAAGTCTCTATTCGGAAAAAAAAAAAAAAAAAAGTAATCTAATAGTGTCAACATACCTTGTATCCATTAAGTCAAGCTTGCACATTTTGATATTTGATCCAGCCGCCATTCTATCTCCAAAACTTGAAACGCCAACTACTATGCCAATGATATCTACATAAAGAGCAAGTTTGTTAATTTATTTTTTATGATATAAATCCAAATTTACAATATGTAGTAGTACGCTTACCAACTAAAATCTTACGATTGTCTCCGACGCTTTTAAGTTTGTCATACGGAACCAATGAAAAATAATATCTTGGAATAGTTGGTAAATTCATAATAATCTCCTCGACGCACATTGTAGCGTCAAATAAAGTAAAAGTTTCTTGATCCAATAGTCGATACTTTTCTTTACAACCATCAACTCTAAAATTCTTCATGAAATAAAAGTTTCCTTCAACAATTAATCCATTAAAATCTGGTAGTATCTATATGATTAACTAATAATACTATTAATAGTAATAATTAATATATATAGTAACTATTATGATTAACTAATACTATTAATAGTAATTTTTAGTTTATTTAATAGTTAATTATAATAATTAAATATAAATGTTAATTATAATGATAGTTGACTATTAGTAGTCAATTGTTATTTGTTTAAAAATATTAACTAATTATATTAATTACTATATAAAGTAATTATTATAGTAACTATTACTAATAATAGTAATAACTATTATTAAGGGTAACTATTATAGTTAAATATAATAGTAACTATTACTAATAATAGTAATACTTAACTACAGTACTAACTAAAATAGTTAACTACTGTAGTTAACTATTACTAATAATAGTAATAGTTACTATAATAGTTAACTATTACAATTATTTGTAATAGTTAACTATTATAGTAACTATTACCATTAGTTAACTTATATAGTAACTATTATGGTTAACTAATACTACTAATAGTAATAGTTAACTTATATAGTAACTATTATGGTTAACTAATACTACTAATAGTAATAGTTAACTTATATAGTAACTATTATGGTTAACTAATACTATTAATAGTAATAGTTAACATATATAATAACTATTATGGTTAACTAATACTTTTAATATTAATGGTTAACTTATATATTAACTATTATGGTTAACTAATACTATTAATAGTAATAGTTAACAAATATAGTAACTATTATTGTTAATTAATAATATTTAACTTATATAAGTTAACTAATACTATTAATAGTAATAGTTAACCTATATAATAACTATTATTATTAACTAATAGTATTAGCTAATAATAAGAATTCCAAAAGTCAATTATTAATTTGAAAAGTGGGGATGTGGCTTCATGTAAATCATTCCTTGTCCACATGGCGGCTTTATAGGCTTCCGCGTCGACTTTTATATATATAGATTTGCCAGAGAGATGAGAGATACGTGAAAAGAATGTTGCTACTCCCACCCTAAGTAATCTCCTGATGGAGTTACAATATGCAAAATCAGTGTAAGCAATTTTATTCCAAAATAAGATCCTATACCCTGGCGAGCTCACAAGCCTTCCGGCTGGTTATCGTTCTGATACCAACTCTAACAACCCGAAAATACAATTTTATAAATATTAAAGTATTAAAATTAATGGTTTAAAATACTGTACAAAGCCTCACTAGTAATCCCAAATGAACTAACAACTGCACCGAACTAAATCCTCGCCATCCCAAATCCCTATTAACGGTGAACTGGAAAAAGTCAAATTAGAGGAGTTGGTGAGCTGAGGGGCTCAGTAGCAAAAAGGATACACAACATCACCGAGTTTTTTTACCCACCCGACCCGACCCATTAAATCAAATCCATGACCCATGGGCATAACCTGCCTCGTGGCCCCCACCCATTGGCCAAAATTTTTTATTTTATTATTTATTTTTTTTTGCTTTTTTTTTGTTTTTATAATTTTTTTTTTCGGTTTTTCCGTCGTTTACCAAAATTAATAGTTACCATAACTTAATGTAATGACTGTATACATTTAAAGTAACATTGTTCATAAGTAAACGTAACACATGTTTTACAAAAACAAAAGCTTGTTTTATCCTTTTTCAAATGTAATACTAACTATAATTACGCGTAACCCAAACAATATCTAAATGTAATTATCATTTATACTGAAATGTAATAGTGCTTTTGCAAAAATGTAAAATATTGTGTATTTTGATTTAATTTTTTGAAAGAAAGTAACATTTGAAAAGTAACAACTCATATACATGAATGTAATTGTTTGTACAGGTAAATGTAACACTTTAATAAAAGAAATTATAACATATTTCTATAGATAATGTAATACTTTTACATGTAATACTAATCAAGTGTTTTTAGCTCTAAAAATATAAATGGTTGAATTATTACTTTTTCTATACATATGTGTTACAATTATATATAAACACTGTTACATATAAGTAACACGTTTGTTACATTTTAGTTGTAATAAGTATTACTTTTGGCAAACGAAGAAAACATAAAAAAAAAAAAAAAAACACTGTTACTTTTCTGTATATATCTATTACTTTTAGGTATACAAACTGTTACATATAAGTAACACGTTTGTTACATTTAGTTATAGTAACTATTGCTATTGAAAAACCGAAAAAAAAAAAATAATAATAATAATATAAAAATTTTAAAAAAGAAAAATTTGTTTTTTTGGGCCTATGAGAGGCTGCCATGTGGCAGGGTCGCCCCCATGGGTCTTGGAGCCGGTTCGTGGGTCGGGTGGGTCTAAATGACCCTTCTCATAGATGAGACGGGTTTTCATGTTCTCATCCAAGTTTTTTTCATCTTTAAATGCCACTGTGCACCCACTAATCATATGTGCTAATTTTGTAGCCAAACATATACTCCATCCGTCCCACTCGAATTAGGATTCTTGGTCAATCTAATTATACTTTGACCAATAATTTGAAGAAAAATAATGATGCTAATAAAAATTTAAAAATTGTTATTGTATCACGGTTACTAATAAATTCAATTACTATTCTTAGATTTTCATTAAGATAATTATTTTTCTTCAAATTATTGATCAAATAGATTGACCAAAAATCTTAATTCAGGTGGGACGGAGGGAGTATATAATATTTGAAGTTTGAAGGAGTCATCAGTTTCTAGCATAATAATCAAACACCTCATGCTAACCAATGAAATGGGTGTATTAATTTGCTAGTTCAGTACTTCCTTCCCAAAGAAAATCTAACAGCAATATATTTTCAAGCACCGAATCGTGCTCACCAAGCTTAACCTCTTTCTTTTTTTTTTTTTTTTATTTATTTTTTTTTAACTAAATTGTGTACTTAAATTCGGGATATTACATATTTTCTTCGACCTTAGAGAAGACCGCGGAAGAAGAACGATTAATAGTTTTCCCTCTTTCTGCGTATGAATAAGAAAAGTGGGTAAATACTGAAACCAAGGTTAACACATTATCCTCCTAAAATAACTACATCCTTTTTAATTGCTTAATTGGCTTATTGTTAGTACCTGATTTGAAGTTAGAGGACTTCCTAGACCTTTAGATATCTCTAAGGACCTTTTAGGCAATAAAAACCTGACAGGTACCTATCCGACAATTATCTAGAGTTCTTGATAGACTAAATCAGTTGTAGATTGAATTCCATCAGGATAATGGACTAATCCCGAGAACAAGCTGTTAAGGATTTGATGAGATCGATCTAATCCCGGAATTCGAGATAAGGCTCCGTACGGCTCTTAACCCTCCGTACGGCTTGCAATGAGCCGTGCGGCCACCTCTCCAAAATCTCAGATTTTTCCTATAAATAGGGCTCCTCCCCTCAGCATTTGATCACACCTGAAACCCACGAGAAAAAGCTAACAAAAGCTCTTCCCAGCCTCTCTCTCTCTCTCTCTCTCTCTCTCTCAAAACCCTCTCAAACCCTCTCTTTGATCTTTCTTTGATCATCAAAGGGATTCATCACCGCATTCAACCAAAGGAGTGAAGATTCAACCTTCGAAGCCTCTTTAATCGGTTTGGTAACGTGTTCTTACTACTCAAATTCTTAGATCTATTATATTCATTCATATATTGCTAAGATCTAGGGTTTTTTTCATCGTTCGTGTTCTTGACCGATGATGATCTAGGGTTTCCACGAAACCCGCATTTGATCTAGGTCACATATTACTTATATTATGCATGATTTCATTATGTCTATACATCTATATTCATATGTTCTTCATGCGTTCTTCATGTTCTTAGTCTAAACTCATAATATATGCCATGACTAGGGTAGATATCTTCATGTTTATGTGTTCATTCATATGTATTCATGATGTTCTTGTTATTATGCTAGATCTAAGTCTTATACATTCATAACATGCTAGATCTAGGATTGTAATCCCTATTTATGTGCACATGCCATAGCCGATGATGATCCTAGGGTTTCATCAAACCCTAATATGATCTAGGAACTATTTTTAACCCTAATCTTACCCCTCTATATGCATGATCCCGCTTCATCATCCCCATTCTAATTCATCAAAGAACTACACTGACCTGAGCTTCTCATGATGAGAAGAATGTAGGCAATCTTCGGATCCGGTCTCAAACACTAACACACACACACACACATTTATCATGATAGAAAGACCGATTCGTCGGGCGATAGGAGTGATAACTCGATATTCTTCTTCTATTGTAATTTGACCCCCGAACCCTATTATTCTCATAAATGGTTTTCTCAATGTTTTAACAATAAATAAAACAACGTGGCGACTCTCGATTTCAAACTCGCGTATTCACAGTGGCGACTCTGCTGGGGAATTGTTTTCGAAAAACCTCTTTCAAAACTTAAGAGGGTCTAACTTTCATAAACTTCGTGATTTTGTGTGTGTTCTAACTTCCCCGCGCACCCTTTTTCTGCAAATCTGTTTCTAACGATTTCCTGCAGGTTTATGTGTTTATAGCATGTTTAAATGTTCTAGATCTACTCTATTATGTTCACTTTAAGCTTAAATGCTATTATTATGAATTGTTATGCTAGTAGACCTCTCTCGTGCATTGAATATCATTCCTAAAAATACGTAATCAAATGGCACCTACCACTAGTCCGTGTCACACTGCACACCCTACTGGATACTCCGCTGAGTGCACAGATTTTGGTGATCCTGACGCCTCTATCTTTGTGGCACCCGGGCTATCTAACTCGTCGTTTTCACTTGTGAAGCGGTCGAGGTTAATCCTTGTTCATTTCTAAAAACCATGCACTTTGATCGAGTTAAGAACACTTATCAAAACAAGTAATCATAATCTTAACTAAAATCATTCATCATGTTGCATGTGTCTACCCTAGATCAACTCTAGTCAAACCTTAGACCCGTCTAAGTCAACCCGTCTAGGTCAACCTAGTCAACCCTAGATCAACTCTAGTCAAACCTTAGACCCGTCTAAGTCAAAGTCAACCTGTCTAGGTCAACCTAGTCAACCCTAGATCAACTCTAGTCAAACCTTAGACCCGTCTAAGTCAAAGTCAACCCGTCTAGGTCAACCTAGTCTACCCTAGATCAACTCTAGTAAACCCTTGACTTGTCTAAGTCAACCCTAGTTAACCTCTGACCTTCCTAGGTCAACTTACTCAATGCCATCCCGTCTAGGTCAAATTTGGCCAACTTTGGCCAACCGACCTACCTCTAAGCCACCTAGGATTCTTCGTCACCTTGACCCGTCTAGGTCAATCCTTTAGTCAAGCTAGCCGGTCTTAGATGACCTACCTCTTTGTCTACCTATGTCAAAACTTACCCGACTCGCTTAGTCTAAAACCACCTTACCTAGGGTCCATCCACCTATACCTAACCAATGACCGAGTCATCTCCCCTTACTTTTAGAGCTCTACGGTCATCTTATAATTCTTATGGTTTTCAAAATCATTGACCTCTTCAGTCACTATCTCACTTGTTTTACTTAACCGGAACTACGGTGACCTGAGCCTCTCATTGTGTGGGACCTCTCCCGCATAGTAAGGGGAACGTAGGCAGCTACCAGCCTGGTCAAACTTTTAGTCTTTTCACTCAAAGAACATTTCAAAAAATACGGAGATCGAGTCTTTTCATAAAAAATGATTTTATAAACGATGCCTTGTCATCAATTATGAGTCTAATTCAAAGACTTAACTTCTCCACCAACAACTACAGAATCCTGTATCATGTCTGCCGAAGGGATCAACACAGTCACAACCGAAGCTACCACTCAAGGTCTCGAGACAACTCTCCACCCCAACACCGTTCTCAATGAACAAATGGCCCACTTCAACGCCAACCTCAACGAGCAAACGGTCCATCTGAACACCGCTCTCAATAAGCAACAAACCTTCTATGAGACTATCCTAAACAAACAAGCAGCCCACTATGAGACTATCCTCAATGAGCAAGCAACCCTCTCAAGAACCATTCCCAATGAACAAGAAGCCTACTTTGAGGCTATTCTCCTTAAGCAAACAGACCGCTTCCAGAAAGTGATGTACAAGGCTCTAAAGGACACCAAAGAGAGTCTTCGGTCTGATATCCGCGGCATCTACGAGTATCTCAACCGCACTCTCCCTCATGCTCAGTTTCAACACCCATAAGCTCCTCAAATGTATGACCCACCACAAACTTTCCCCATTGGGATGCCTCCTATGACTACTCATCAACAAGGAATACCGGTGCCTAAACCACCCTCCAAGATGGTCCGTGACAAGAAGGATGAGTTCGATGATTTGGGTATGCCACTAGCCAAATGTTTCAAAAGTCTAGTTCAAGCCGGCAAGTTATCCCCTCTCCTCAACTTCAAACCAAACTATGCAAGACCAGACTTGGATCCCTCCAAATACTGCAAGTATCACCAATACGTAGAGCATGACACCGAGAACTGCCTCCATCTGAAAAGAAAGATCCAAAGCCTCATCAATAGCGGAGCCATCACCCGCCAAGGGAACAAGTGGGCATAGCAAGCAGTTACACCGGGGCTACCTCCTTCTAAAATAAAATAAAAAAAAGAGAATCTTTCA
This sequence comes from Campanula takesimana, assembly GCA_026119855.1. Taxonomy (NCBI): domain Eukaryota; kingdom Viridiplantae; phylum Streptophyta; class Magnoliopsida; order Asterales; family Campanulaceae; genus Campanula; species Campanula takesimana. The sequence continues at coordinate 463,164 of JAOWBW010000812.1, read as the reverse complement.
GACTTCGTAGGTTCTAGGGAGTCTTTTTGTCAAAGTCCACCTCGGACATTAGTCTTTTATTTTTTACTAGCAAAAGTCCACTCCGGACATTAGTTAGATTGTTAAAGTCCACCTAGGACTAGTCAATTTGAGTCTTTAATAATAAAAGTGTCTTTATTTCTTTTCTCTCTAGACTTTAGACATAATCTTGCATATACATCAATTCCATGAAAATTGTATTAATCTTAATTGACAATTGATTGCTATATCTTTATATGACGAATTAATTCCAAATATATTTGTTAATGAAGATTCATTAAAAGGTAAATGGACCCACAAACCATCATACATAACTTAACAAACAATTAGTCTCAAAGTAATAAACGCTTTAATCAATCGAATTGTTTGCTATTTTTTAATATGTCCTCTCTATACCCACCCTTACATGTGTACACCCAATGTGTACACTCTATATTTACACTCCTTGTGTACACCCACTGTGTGCACCCTCTATATATCCCCTCTGTGTACACCCACTGTGTGCACTCTCTAAATACTCCTCATATACGCTTCCATCTTCCCACGAAGGAGACGATGACTGCAGAGATGCTCACCATCGAAGAAGTGTCCGCACAATCACAAAGGCTGTCCTTTCCCGCCGCGACTACAACATGACGATGCACTGGGGCTGTCTGTCCTCCTCGACGATGTCAACGAAATGCAAGGGGCTGTTCATACCTCCTCCACGAGTTCTACTTCCCAAAGACGAAAGCGAACTAGGAGCTCACCTTGCCCAACGTTTCAATATGTAAATGTATATAAAAAAAAAAGGGTGGGCAAAAAAAAAAAAAAAAAAAGCAAAGCAAAGCAAAGAAAAATAGAAGGGGCTATCATCATAGGAAAAGTAAAAGTCCCACTTTCTTTTCACGAATATTTTCTATTTTTCTTCCTTTTCAAAGGAGTTCAACTCAACTCGACGGCAGTAGTCCGAAGCAGCAACTACTAACGAAGCGGTCCAAAGCAACAAGCAACAACGGAGCATACCACCACTCAAACCCGGTATCAATCATTCAACCGGATCATCCTCGAACTACACGGACCTGAGCCTCTCACACCAAGAGGAACGTAGGCAACCTCATGGTCCGGTCCACAAAATATACGCAACCCACTTCGAGCCAACTTTCATTCTTTTCTCTCTTCCCCATACACTACAATTTCTATTCTATTTCTCGATTAATCAAGGCGTTTATTATTTCGAGACTACTTGTCTAAAACATAATCACAAGATACGTAACTAATCAACGAGGTCCATTCTCGAGCAATCAAAAAACAATTCTGAATAAAACAATTTTCAAATGTCTCGACAAGACTTCTATTCTACAATCTAGGAAAGAGCTAAACACTTACTTTTTGTCAAGCAGGGGATTCCTTCCTTTTATACACATACTTCCCATAAGGTCTAAATGAGAGAACTCCCTCTCTTGTTCTCTCTCTCTCTCTCTCTCTTCTCTCACCATAACAAAAAGGCTCCTGCAAGTCGTCTGTACAATTCTGTCTTTTCTCTTTATTTTTGAATCGACTGAAAAAAAAAACGACGCTAAAATAATATACCCACCTAGATTGAAAACCTGCAAGGGCGATCTATAGAAAAAATAGGGCGCGTCCGAAGGAGGTAGTATCCCCCACCTTATGCCCCCACCAAACAGGGGCTACCCTAATGGAATTAGGCCAAGTACTGGTACTCCAACAAGATCATTCCCCACAGAAAATCATCTCTTTCCATCAAAGCTCAACATGGATGACCTCTTTCTAATGCCCTCACCAAACTGGGGCTGTCCCAACGGAATCAGACCGACTACCGACGCGTCAAGGTTATCTCTCCACCAAAGTTCGACATGGTTCACCTCTCTCAAGTACCCCCATTCAAACTTGGGCTTCTCCAAACCAAGTTAGGTCACCTGCCTGGCTACTCAGAAATCACCGGCAACCCAATGAAATCTCACTCACCCGAAGGGCTACCCTAATCAACAAACCTAACGAAGGACGAGTACTTAAATTAATTAGGCTGTAATTAATTATAAGGCATCTTTATAAAGTCGTTACGTTTTCAAAGTGTTTTCTATCACGACACATTATTTATAAAACCCGCACACTCGATCTCCATAGGTCAAAAGCCCTAAAATTACCTCTAGGAAAATTAGGAAAATTTTGAAAAGGTCCACCCGTTTATGGCCCAATCCACCCAAGCGGGCTGATCCAAAACCTGCATGAGAGCAGAGTATACCAGATACCAAGCAGTTTATAAGCCCAACTAGGGTTTCATTGCATGCATACATACTACCTACTTGCTATTCTACGTGCTACATACTACTGCAAATAATATAAAAGTTTATACAGTCATCCATAAATATATGCTATACTACTGTCTATGCTACCACTAACAAACTGCCGAAAAACTAAGAAGCCGATCCGCTAGCATCGCCTCGAGTCCTTTTCCGAGGACGCCCACCCGGAGCACCATCATCATCACTAGAGGGAGGAGAACCGCCACACTCTGCCACCTTGCGAAGACTCTTCGCCAACTTCTTATGCAGGCTCCGAATCACCGAGCGTAGGCCGCCTCACGGCGTGTCATAGCCTCATATGTCCGAGGAGTCACCTAAGCAAAAGGTAGCACGAAACATGTCAAAACGAGTCTGAACAAGAAGATGACTAGAGACAAGAAGTGAGACGAGGAAGGGTAAAAGTACATACACCGGCATGCAGGCATCCGAAACTCGGGAGCTGACTCACCCTCCTCATACTGAACCCACTGAGGGTTACCATCACCGTCAGTATAGTCAAATAATGGCGCTCCAAAAACCCTGTCAAATAAAGGACCCGCCAGACCCGACGCTGCTGGCTCCACACGCCTCTGTCCTATCTCCCGCGGTCTCTCCTCAATCACGGCATGCGACCCTCCAAGGCGAGTCCTAGCAAAATAATCATATGAGGCCCCCTCTACAATAAACTGGCCAACATCAAGGCCCGTCGTCAATCTCTCCTGGTCATCCAGGGAAGCAGGATCAGTCATGTAATGAGGGGGATCCACCGGAACCCTGTAGACGCTACCCATACCATCTTGGGCCTGTACTCTCTCACCCAAATAAAGGGCATCCCCACTAAGGCCAACCAAAAGCCGCCTCTGCCCTGTCGCCTCAATAGCCCCTACGGCCACCAACTCAGCATCTAGATCCGCCCATGGATAAGAGACAGCCTCTCTCGGACGGGGTCCCCCCAAAATGGTCTTCAACTGTGCGTATGTATAATGCCATGAGGTCTCATCGCCCCTGGTCCTACAACTCGGTACCCACCGACACATAGCTGGAAAAGTCGACCGAGCACTAGTCGTCCCAAAGCAGCTCAGAGCTAGGATCTCATAAGCCCAACACTGCAATGAAAATTATACACTAGATCAGAAATAATCTACAAGATGAAAGGGACTGGAATCAGAAATGGATAAAAACGGATCATACCTCCAAGGCAAAATGTAATCAGTCAACTGACGCCGACTGAGACCGACATCTCTGGTCTAAAGAATGATACAACTCCGCCAAGCCGGCAGATCCCCAAGCAATACCCCTCACTGCATCCAAGTCCACCAGACATCCAAGCAGTGGAATCATCGTCGTAGTACCGGCGTTAGCAAAAATGGTTTGTGACAGTCCATACCAGACAAAAACCCGGGCAATCACCTTCACATCACCTCCACCGGCCTCCAGATCGGCCAATATCCCCTCGTATTGCCTTCTAAGGCTACCCAGACGTACACCATACCCACTCTTGATGTCGGAACAGTCAAACCTGATCAAGCCCCGAAGCCTATCTACACTCCCATCAGCGAGCAAAGTATCATCACCCCACACTGGACGGCCCGTGAACCACAAACCAGTAATAGCTGTAAAGTCAGAAGGGGACACCGTCACCTCTCCCCAACCAAAATGGAACGTGTGGGTGGTATCCCACCAGTGCTCTCGCAAGGCCATAACAAGGTCAGTGCTTTTGGTCAACTTGCCCTGACTAGACAAACTCTCAAAGAACAAACCCAAGCCGGTGGCCCGCACCCTGCTATAAACAGTCTCTGACATCTCCTCTCCCACAAGCTATACACAATGCTATATGAGCCCCTCGACTTCAAAGGTGGCTATACAACCGACAATCACAAGCAGGTATACACAGCTCAGGTATGAAATTAATCTAGCAATTTATTTCATAAATTTATGTAAATGTAAACTGTTGCATTAGGAGATTCCCCAAAATTCCCAACGAATACTATAAATATCTCACCATCAAAACCCTAGTCTACCTAGGACAGGACAAGTCAACTCAAAACAAATTCAAGACAAGTCAACTCCGCACAAGTCCATAAGTTAAGCAAATCACAATCAAAACTTTTACAATCAAAGTAAAATGTAAATAAACCCCAAACTTTGGGTAACTCACAATCAAAACCCTCCACGGTTAACAATAATTTACTGAACCTCCATACCTTGGGTAATTTACAATTAAAACCCCAAACCTTGGGTAAATCACAAATAAATCCTCCATCTTTGACATCAACATACTTAAACACCAAATTTCGGGTAATTAACAATCAAACCCTTCATGCAAGGTAAATTCCAATCAAGTCCCTCGCTCCAAAATAACTCACAATCAAATCTTACACTAAGAGCAATTCACGATTAAAACCCTCTACGGTTAATATTTAAAAACCCCGAACTTGGGTAACTGACAATTACAACTCTTACAAATCAACAAGAATTAACTTAAAACCCGAACTTGGGTAATTTACCATAAAAATCTTTACAATCAAAGTAAAATACAAATGAACCCCAAACCTTGGGTAATCTACAAGTTAAAACTCTTTGAAATCTACTTAAGATTCATTTAAACCCCAAACTATGGGTAAAATACAACTAAAATTCACTAAAAAACCCCAAATCTTGTGTAACTTATAATCAAAATCTTTACGACCAAAGTAAAATTCAATCGAGCCCCAAACCATGGGTAAATCACGAGTATACCTCTACGTTCAATACTAATCATTTTAACCCCAAACTTTGGGTAATTTACAATCAAATCAAGATTAAAACATTTAAGCCCCAAACATTGGGAAATTCACATCCAAAACATCTCTAAGCTCAAACCCTAAACTATAGGTAATTTACACTCAAACTTCACAAAGCATAAAACCTAAACAAAAGGTATCTCACACCAACAAATTCCAAATCGGCCCGGAAGGCCTCCAAACTTCCAAATCAATCTATAATTAAAGGTCGGAAACCTCCTTAAACCTAAAGATTATAAATTGAAGGTCGGAACTTCCGTAAACCCTAATTCTTAAAATTAATCTATAATTAAAGGTCGGAAACTCCTTAAACCCTAAAGATTATAAATTGAAGGTCGGAACCTCCGTAAACCCTAATTCTTAAAATCAATCTATAATTAAAGGTCGGAACCTCCTTAAACCCTAAAGATTATAAATTGAAGGTCGGAACCTCCGTAAACCCTAATCCTTAAAATCAATCTATAATTAAAGGTCAGAACCTCCTTAAACCCTAAAGATTATAAATTGAAGGTCGGAACCTCCGTAAACCCTAATTGGGTTCGGAAGACCTCCATAAAAATTACCAATAGGGTTCGGAAAACCTCTATAAAATTTCTAAATTAATCTAAAATTGGGTTCGGAAATTCTCTATAAAATTTCTAAATCAATCTAAAATTGGGTTCGGAAATCCTCTATAAAATTTCTAAATCAATCTAAAATTGGGTTCGGAAATCCTCTATAAAATTTCTAAATCAATCTAAAATTGGGTTTAGAAATCCTCTATAAAATTTCTAAATCAATCTAAAATTGGGTTCGAAAATCCTCTATAAATTTCTAAATCAATCTAAAATTGGGTTCGGAAATCCTCTACAAAATCTCCAAATCAATCTATAATTGGGTTCGGAAATCCTCTACAAAATTTTTAAATCAATCCATAATGAAAGGTCGGAACCTCCGTAAGCCCTAATCTTCCAGATCAGTCTATAAATCGATTACGCGCTCTCTATAGGAAGTTAGAATTCATCCCTAATTCTTTTCTCGATTCTTAAAACTTCTTGTCGAACCGTGCGTATGGCCTTCCCTCCTTTCCCCGATAGAGTCCATTTGCAACGACTTTATTGCTTCACGAATGTTTGTTGATCTCAAGCGGAAAGACAATGTCTCGTTTCTTTTTTTGCCTTTCCTCCCTAGTAAGGTCCACGTGACTTTATTTTCTGACGAATGCTTGATTATCCCCAGCGAAAGACGGCGTCTCGTTTCTTTCTTTCCCCACAGGTCTCTAACTACGATTGACTTAGTTCCATTTGGATACGTAGGTAGCCTAACATAGGTTCAGCCGCTTGACCAACCTGGTCACCTTCTTACCTTTCTCTCCCACGATTTGGAACTCATGTTTCAGATCGGTTCCTTCTCTTAATCGACGACCCTCCATGCCATGCAAGAAGCGTCACCGAGGGGCTACTGTTAGTACCCGATCTGATGTTAGAGGACTTCCTAGACCTTTAGATATCTCTAAGGACCTTTTAGGCAATAAAAACCTGACAGGGACCTATCCGACAATTATCCAGAGTTCTTGATAGACTAAATCAGTTGTAGATCGAATTCCATCAGGATAATGGACTAATCCCGAGAACAAGCTGATAAGGATTTGATGAGATCGATCTAATCCCGGAATTCGAGATAAGGCTCCGTACGACTCTTAACCCTCCGTACGGCTTGCAATGAGCCGTGCGGCCACCTCTCCAAAATCTCAGATTTTTCCTATAAATAGGGCTCCTCCCCTCAACATTTGATCACACCTGAAACTCACTGGAAAAAGCTAACAAAAGCTCTTCCCAGCCTCTCTCTCTTTCTCTCAAAACCCTCTCAAACCCTCTCTTTGATCTTTCTTTGATTATCAAAGGGATTCATCACCGCATTCACGCGTCCGTCACATGCCGTCACAATCCGTCACGAGCCGTGACAAACCGCACGAATCGTGACAAACTGTAGAAGTCATGCGCACGACCGCTGAATACGTGCAGTAGTCTTCCTTCCTTCCAGCGATTCTGGGCCGGCTGGTGTGGGCTTGGTGCTTGATGAATTGGGTTGAGCCTTTCACTTGTCTTGGGTTAATTCTTCAATGCTTCCTTGGGCTGCTGTGCTTAGTTCTTCATCTACCTTGGCCAAGCCATCTTTCTTTAATTTTTCTCCAACATTTTGGAATTTCTTTTGATCTCATAAATTATTAAATCAGGTAAAAATATAAAACTACTAAAATATCTCCGGATTACAATTAAATCCCAAAATTACATAATTGCCCAAAAATACATAAAATTAATCTAAAATACATAAAAATCATCGTTTAAGCTCATAAAAACATATGAATTAATAGTATAAAATCTGTCTCATCAGATATATTCTAAAATATATGGAAAGATATCAATCATTACCAACCAAATATTACCTCCGTCACAACTCACTTGAGATTTATTTTCATTTTGGTTCATCCCAACTCACTTGAAATCTCCCCAAATAGCCAACTTTTAATTATTTTATATTGAATCTACCCCACCACTTATTCTTTCTTTTTATTTTAAACCACTCAATTTATTCAACCAACACTACTATTTATCCCACTCATTTTCTCTCTCTTCATTTTTTACCGTACATTTTCCTTATTTTATTCATTTTCCTTAATTATTGTGTCAACCTCTTAGGTCACAATTGAGGTGGGACGAAGAGAGTATATTCTTTGTCCAATAATATACTCCCTCCGTTCCGGGTAAGTTGCAACATGAAAGGGGAAGCACAAAAATTAAAAAAATGAGAATAATGAGTGGTTGAGAGTAAGAGAGAGAATGAGTGGAGAATAATGAGTGGTTGTGAGGAAGAAAGAAAATGAGTGGAGAATAATGAGTGGTTGGGAGGAAGAGAGAATGAGTGGAGGATTATAAAAGTAATAAAGAGTTTCTTTATTTGGCATTGTTGCAACTTAAGTGGAATGCCCAAAATGGCAAATTGTTGGAACATACCTGGAACGAAGGGAGTATGAGATTTGGACCCTAGGCCCCCTTGGCGAGATCAAAATTCCATGAAAACCCACAGTTAAACCAAAAGCCCAAGTAAATTCATTCATGCTTAAAAGACATATTTACCCCTAGGAGTTGAATCTCACTTTTTTGGTCAAATGTCAGTCAAACTATTATAACTAACGTATAAGACCTGCTCTACTCTTATAATTAGAGTATAAAAGTCATTTTTTTCACTTTTTCCAACTTTTAATAAAAAAATAAATAATATATTTTGGTCAAATCCGGTCAAACTCTTATAACTAACGTATAAGACCTGCTCTACTCTTATAATTAGAGTGTAAGAGTTATTTTTTTCATTTTTTTCCAACTTTTAATAAAAACAATAAATAATATTTTTGGTCAAATCCGGTCAAACTCATATAACTGACGTATAAGACCTGCTTTACTCTTATAATTAGAGTATAAGAGTCATTTTTTTCTCTTTTTCAAATTTTTAATGAAAAAATAAATAATATTTTTTTGGTCAAATCCGGTCAAACTCCTATAACTAATGTATAAGACCAGTTCTACTCTTATAATTAGAGTATAAGAGTCAATTTTTTTCACCTTTTCCAACTTTTAATAAAAAAATAAATAATATTTTTTGGTCAAATGTGGTCAAACTCTTATAATCGACGTATAAGACCTGCTCTACTCTTATAATTAAAATAAAAGAGTCATTTTTTTCACTTTTTCCAACTTTCAATAAAAAAATAAATAATATATTTGGTCAAATCCGGTCAAACTCTTATAACTGACGTATAAGACCTGCTCTACTCTTATAATTAGACTATAAGAGTCATTTTTTTTTTCACTTTTTCCAACTTTTAATAAAAAAATAAATAAAATTTTATGTCAAAATCTGGTCAAATTATAATCGGCGTATAAGACCAGTTCTCTTCTTATAATTAGAGTATGAAAGTCAATTTTTTCACTTTTTCTTTATTTTTAATAAAAAATAATTAATATTATTGGTTAAATCCAGTCAAACTCTCATAACTAACGTATAAGACCTAATCTCCTCTTATAATTAGAGTATAAGAGTCAAAAAAAAAAATCACTTTTTCCAACTTTTAATAAAAAAATAAATAATATTTTTTGGTCAAATGCGGTCAAACTATTATAACTAACGTATAAGACATACTCTACTCTTATAATTAGAGTATAAGAGTCGATCATTTCTTCATTTTTTCCAACTTTTAATTAAAAATAATAATATATTTGGTCAAATCTGGTCAATCTCTTATAACTGACGTGTAAGACCAGTTCTACTCTTATAATTAGAGTATAAGAGTCAATTTTTTCAAAATTTTAAACTTTTTTTAAATAAATAAATAATATTATTTGGTCAAATGTAAGTCAAACTCTTATAACTAACGTATAAGACCAGTTCTAGTCTCATAAATAGAGTATAAAAGTCATTTTTTTTCACTTTTTCCCACTTTTAAGTAAAAAAATAAATAAAATTATTTGGTCAAATCCGGTCAAACTCTTATAAATGACGTACAAGACCAGTTCTAGTCTTATAATTAGAGTATAAGAGTCAATTTTTTCACTTTTTCCAACTTTTAATAAAAAAATAAATAAATAAAATAATAGTTGGCTTGCATTCAGTTGTGATTTTCTTCACATTATGGATTGGATAGATCAACTTCATGAACCTTGTTCTTGGTTCCCCCCCCCCCCTCCCCTTGTTCTTGCCAGCCTATCCATAGGTATTAAATAACAAAGAACCTTGTACTCTTTCATCAGAAACTTAAGCCTCGGGGACTAGAAGTATCCGGCAAAGAAAATATCAAATTCCACTGCCCGTAACACATGAACACAAATTGTACCCACTAGATGTGCCAACAATCACGGAATCATCATCCCACACCAAAGCTTTAACAATATCAGCACACTGAACTTCCCTCATAGTCACGAGAGACCCAGAAACCCCATCAAAACTCCCATCACTCTTACCAACAAGCCCCACCAATATCAACCTCTTCCCCACACCAACAACAAAAACGCAATTATCAATAGGCAAATCACCCTCCTTACTCTTCTTAACACCCCCATTTGCCCTAACACCCCCACCACCACCCAACTTCTGCAAAAAAAAAAACGCAGTCACAAACTCGACGAAGAGCTATCTCCCACAACCAAATTCGAACTCTCCGTGTAATACCCGCAATTTTTTTTTTAATTATTTTAATTGGTAATATTAAATTAGTTAAATAAAAAAATTAGAATTAATAAGTTAATTAATGAGTGGGCCGAAAGGAATGGGTTTTTTGCCCGAAGGTTTTAATTAATAAACCCAACCCAATTAATAAACCATCCAAAGTATAAATACTTGGGTTAGTGAAATTAGGTTATTCTTTAATCATCAAAAAGAACAAAACACAAAAACCCTAAACCTTACCTAGCATAGCCGCCGGCCGAACCAAGGAGGAGGGAGAAGAAATTTTTTCGTCATTGTTTTGGAAGAAGTAATCCGACCATTCTCAAGGTAATTCTAAATCCTACTCTCCAAAATTTGTTTCATTGAATTCGGATTAATAAATCATAAGTTATGCATGATTTAAGAATACAAATATTAGGGTTTTGCATGCTAGGGATTAATGATAAATTTTAAAAGGTTAATGGAGTTGATCTAAATGCTATGGAAAAATAATGATCTTAATACTAGTTTTATTTTAAGATTGATTTTATAATCATGATTGGAATTGATTTATATTATGCAATGCTTGGGAATTGAACATATAAATCATTGAGGTTGAATTGGGTTTATCAAAAGAAGAAAAAAAATATGGAATCCCCCATAGTCACATTCGGCCGAATGGCCCTAGGCCATTGAAGATTTATTTTGTTGATTTAAATGATCTTCGTTAAGTGAATTGTGAATAATATTGATGTTTGGGAATTTAGAAAAATTTAAAGAATTAGAAAGATTGATCAAAAGCAATAAATCTTAATGGGGTATGATTCGGTTTTGGCTATATGATTTGGGTGTTGATTCTTGATTGAGAATGTTAAGAATTGGGATGGAAAGTTAGTATTTTCGTTAAGTTTATAATGAAAAGAAAACATAATCGTTAAAAGAATTGTTAGAAAGTTAGAAAACTAACTTGAAAGGATGTGATAGTTACTTGGAAAACCTTGAAAGTTAGAAAGTTAACGGAAAGGAGGAAGATTAAAAGATTTCAGTTAGTTTCCTAACGGAAAAGGACTAAACTGAAAAAGTTAAAGTTAAAAAGGAATAAAAAGGGGAAAACCTTTGAAGTCGAAGGACCAATCTGAAATTAATCCAAAGTTGAAGGACTAAATTGCAATTAAACTAAAGTTGAAGGTCCAATCTGCAATTAATCCAAAGTTGAAGGACTAATTTGCAATTAAACTAAAGTTGAAGGTCCAATCTGGAATTAATCCAAAGTTGAAGGACTAAATTGCAATTAAACTAAAGTTGAAGGTCCAATCTGCAATTAATCCAAAGTTGAAGGACTAATTTGCAATTAAACTAAAGTTGAAGGTCCAATCTGGAAATAATCCAAAGTTGAAGGACTAATTTGCAATTAAACTAAAGTTGAGGGACCAAATTGTAATTAACCCAAAGTTGAGGGACCATATTGTAATTAACCCAAAGTTAGAGGACTTAATTGCAATTATATCAAAGTTAAAGGACTGACTCGTAAATCAAAGTCAGAAACTTAAACGTAAGAAAAGAAGTAACGAAGTAAAGAAGTTAAAACGCATCTCTCAGTTAACTAATAAGAAATAGTTAACAATGTTGAGAGTACTAAAGTAAATTACTCCGTGCCTTGTAGATTTGCACAGAGAGGAGATTGCGAGGAAAAGCAATTCAGGTAAGGGATTACGTTCCTTACAGTATTTGAACTCATGTTTATTGGAATTCTATATTCTTTCTATAAGTTAGCTATCAGTATGGCATGATAGTATTTGAATGAACTCCGCGTTATTGAACGTTCTTTGAAAGAATCCGTACTTAGTGATGTCCCCATTGATCTACTAAGTATCGAAGTTTGAAACTTGTATCACATACTTGTACCTTGGTATGTTCTCATTTTAACTTGTAAGTTAACCACTTACTTGTTAGAGTGGCCAATGTCCAGTTAGAAAAGACATTGACGGACAGTCCAGTTAGAAAAGACTCGTCCTTAAACTAGGGATTGCATGAGTGATCACATGCCTTCTCTCAGGAATTGTCTGATTACAAGGATGATTCTAGACCCCGAGCATATATGTGTGGATACCATATATGTTACGACCCACACTATTGGCTTGAGAAGCTAGGTGTATAAATTGTACCTTTGGCATTGAGGTTATAATGTACGTTACCCTGGAATTGACGGAATTTGAATGAATCCCTTTAGATTGTAGTGCCATAATCCTTTGAAAGTAAAATCTTAAAAGTAATATGACTGTATTGTTCTGCAGTCTTGAATCTAAAAAGTAATTGAACCTATCCTTGTAAAAGTTATTCAAAGTATTCGTTCTGGTCGTCTCTCCTTAGTAACCGGAGAGGCCACGTATGAACTTACTGGGCATTCGTTCGCTCATCCCTTCTCTATAAATTTTGCTTTCAGGATTTAAGTAGAAGGACAAGACAAGGAAAGCAGCCGTAGGAAGACGGTGGATTGAAGATTCTTAATTTAGTAGTTTTAAGTACGTTTATTTATTTTGATGTAAGTTGAAGTACATTGACGGTTAGGGTTGTTACCTACCAAGACAAGTTTAAGTTACGCTTCCGCTAATGTTTTGAATTTATGGTTGAAATAAGGGGCCGTTGTGAACCCTAAATTGAGGTATTTATTATTGTTATTTTTTGTTATTTAATGCCATTAAATGCTCAGATATTATAAGAAAATTCGGGGTGTTACAGTTGGTATCAGAGCAATGGCTTTAGGTCTTATGGGAGAAAACTGAAAGTTAGGACTAATGGGAGAACTTAGTACTTGACTTGAATAAGATCTTATTTGAGGAAGTTCAAGTGATAAAGTCTAACTCTAGGAATAATACTAAGAGTGTACGTAAAGTATGAATATACTTGGGGAAATAGAAGCCTCTTCATTGCATGTCTATTTATATTCTACTAATATGTTATAATGGAATCTTGGGACTATGTACTAATTAAGTTTACTATTGGTGTGTGTAGGATCATGCCGAGGAGACCAATGAAGTCGGTAAGGTACAGTGATACCCTAAGGAAAGAAATAGAAGCCAAAGAGGAGATTATTAAGCAGCTAACTAAAGAACTTCGCTCAGCTAAAAGAGAGCTTAGGAAGGAGACTCGAGGAGTCGGCAGCCTACAGAATGTCATCAAAGAACGCGATGAGGACATAATGTATGTAGAAGGAAAGTTAGCAGTACAGCTAAAGAAGGTCAAAAGCCTAGAAAGCCATGTGGTTAGAGCTAATCGCGAATGGAATCGAATCAGTGTACAACTGGTAGATGAGATAGAGCAAAATAATGAACTGAAGAAGAAGATTGATGAGCAAGCAGCTTATGAGGAAGAGCTTAGGGCTTCAGGCTATCAGATTTGGGCTGAGAAGTTAGAATTGCAAGAGAAATATGACCAGCTCGAAGCAGAGCATGCACAATGTGGGAATTAATGCAATTGGTTACAAAGTAGTTATTAGGATGGATTTTCTTTTTAGTAGAGTAATGCAATTAGACTTTTACTTATGTTAAGTTGAACTTTTGGGTGTATTTTTGAGATGTTTAAAATCTCACACCCTAGTTGAATAAAGTTGGTTATTCAATTTAAATACTAGAATTATAAATTGTCTATCATTGTTTAAACTAAAAGTCAACTTGTCAAGAAAAGACAAGGGAAAATGTCGGATTGATTTGAGATAATCTCCGTGACCATGGTACGAAGTAAGACGACCATTGGAATAAGTTAAAGCTAGTTAAGTAATAAAAACTAGTGAAATAAAGAAATAATAATCAACCAAGTAAAACGGTTGTAAATTATGAAGTACGAAAGCTCCTGAACCGGAGAAGAAAGGTTAAGTAAACTAACCACATCTGAATAATGGTCTAGTACCAGAGACCTACGCACAAGATGAAAACTAACAAGTGACCGTTAGTGAAAGAATAATAATGTTAAGTATACTATGAACACCTCACATATTGTGTAGTGATGAATATTGCTAGAGCACGAACTTGTTCTAAAGTAAAAGTAAAATTTGCAGATGAATACCAGAAGTGGAAACAACAGGAACGGTGAGGGAAATGACAACACCGGTAATGCAGGCGGGCAGTTGGACCCGGCCCTGGTAAACCTTTTGCAGACGCTATCACAGACAGTAGCTGGGATAGGTCAGACTGTTGCTGGAATTGCTCAACCACCACCACAAGCTCCATTACGTGACCCGCTGGAGTTATTTCAAAGGAGGAATCCAGACTCATTCTCGGACACAGCTAAGGAGAAGCCCGAGGATTGGATTAAGAGCACAGAAAGAATATTCGAGACCCTGAACTGCACTGAGGAGCAGAAGGTAGTATTTGCGACCTTTATGTTGAAAGGGAAGGCTCAGGCGTGGTGGGAGGTGGAAAAGCGAGCTGCTGTGGCTCGTGGTGATGCAGCCTTTACTTGGACCAGATTTAAGGCTATTTTCAACGAAAAGTATTATCCTGCAAGTACAAGGAACGCTAAGATAGCGGAATTCCTGACTCTAGTACAAGGGAGTATGACTGTGGCTGAGTATGGTGAGAAGTTCACCGATCTGCTAGAATTTGCACCAAGATTCTTCGATACCGAAGAACAGAAAGCAAGAAAGTTTGAAGCGGGATTGAGTGATAGAGTTCGGTACAGAATCACACCGTTATCTCTGCCTACGTATTCAGCGGTGCTGGACAGGGCTAAGATAGTGGAGAGGGAGTCGGATAACTATCGTAACCGACGAGAAGAGAAAGGCAAAGCAGTGGCTGAAAGGTCAGAAGGAAACAAGGGTGGTAAGGACCACAACAACAATAAGAGGAAAGCAGTGGATGACAGTCGCGATAAGGGCAGTCATGGGAATAAGCACTCCAACAACGGCCATAGTGGAAATGGTCGGAACTCTAATGACAACAGGCGTGAGTGGAATAAGGGCAAGGGCCAAGGTTTCACCAGTTATGATAAATGTACCATTTGTGATGGAGCTCACAAGACAGAGGTTTGCTGGTATAAGGAGCGGCAGTGCTACAACTGTAAGAAGGTGGGACACCCGAAGTGGAAGTGCCCAAAACCTAAGAAAGATGAACCAGCTGCAGGAAATAAGGACAACGGAGGAGGAAACGGTGGAGGCCGTGGTAGGATGTACACCATGACCGCAAAAGCAGCTGGAGTTAATGCCGATCTTGTGGCAGGTACAATGCAGTTACATTCTCGTGATGTTTATGTATTAGTAGATACTGGCGCTACTCATTCAGTAGTTAGTAATGTTGTGGCAAATAAGTTAAAACTACACCCAGAGAATTTAGAGATACCTTTAGTAATAGATATACCTACTAAAGACGCTATCCCCATTACTACCTCTTATAGAAACTGCACTTTAGGGATAGGAGGCACGAGCGTAAGTATCGACCTCATTGAACAAGATATGTCAGAATTCGACATAATACTGGGAATGGATTGGTTGGCTTTGCATCAAGCTAAAGTGGACTGTCAAGAGAAAATAGTGACGTTCCTAGGAGAGGAAGGTAAAGAATACAGATTTGTGGGTTCAAGGCCGAGGAAGAGGATAGGCTTAATCTCGGTGATGAAGGCCCGTAAAATGTTGAGAAAAGGATGTGTAGGATTCCTGGCACACATAGGTGAAGCAGAAGAAAAGGGAGTAACCTTAGAGTCACTTAAAGTAGTGAATGAATTTCAAGATGTATTTCTTGAGGATTTACCTGGTATACCACCAGTGAGGGAAGTAGAGTTTTCCATTGACTTAGTACCAGAAACCACACCTATTTCGAGAGCACCGTATAGGATGGCTCCAACAGAGTTGAAAGAACTAAAGGAACAGTTGCAAGAACTGTTGGACAAGGGGTTGATTAGACCGAGTGTATCACCATGGGGTGCACCGGTACTATTTGTGAAGAAGAAAGATGGATCTATGAGACTGTGTATTGACTATAGAGAATTGAATAAAGTGACGGTTAGAAACCAATACCCGCTGCCGAGAATTGATGATTTGTTTGATCAATTGAGGGGAGCCTGTTGTTTTTCAAAGATTGATCTTAGATCCGGATATCATCAGCTGAGGGTCAAGGATGAAGATGTGGCGAAGACAGCGTTTAGGACAAGGTATGGGCATTATGAGTTCGTCGTGATGCCATTTGGGTTAACGAACGCACCAGCTGCATTCATGGAGTTGATGAATAGAATATTTCAGGAGTACTTAGACAAATGTGTGATAGTATTCATTGATGATATTTTGGTGTACTCGAAGATAAAGGAGGAACATACTGAACATTTGAGGATAGTGCTAGAAATTTTGAGGAGACAGAAATTGTATGCGAAATTTAAGAAATGTGAATTCTGGTTGGAGAAAGTAGCATTTTTGGGACACGTAGTGTCGAAAGAGGGAATTTCTGTGGATCCAACAAAAGTGGAGGCAATAATGGATTGGGAAAGACCGACTACAGTAACCGAAATAAGAAGTTTCTTGGGTTTAGCTGGTTACTACAGAAGGTTCGTAGAGGGATTTTCGAAGTTATCAGGACCATTGACGAAGCTGACGCAGAAGGCAGCTAAGTTTGTTTGGTCAGAAGAATGTGAGAAAAGTTTTCAAGAATTGAAGAATAGACTAGTATCTGCACCAGTATTAACACTACCGACAGGGACGGAAGGTTTTGTTATCTACAGTGATGCGTCGTTGAAAGGACTAGGCTGTGTACTGATGCAAAATGAGAAGGTGATAGCTTATGCATCTAGGCAGTTGAAAGTGCATGAAAGGAATTACCCGACCCATGATCTAGAGTTAGCAGCAGTAGTGTTTGCCTTAAAAATTTGGAGGCATTATCTGTATGGCGTGAAATGTCAGATTTTTACGGATCACAAGAGCCTTAAGTATATCTTCACGCAGAAGGAATTGAATATGAGACAACGGAGGTGGCTAGAACTTCTCAAGGACTACGACTGTGAAATATTGTATCACCCTGGGAAGGCCAACAAGGTGGCAGATGCCTTAAGTAGGAAGAATCACGGAATGTTGGCTACGTTGATCTCTAAGGGGGTAAGCATATGGAAAGATGTCAAGGAGATGAACTTGATAGTAAAAGTAAGCGGATACTTGGCTCGACTGACGTTACAACCTGCATTGTTGGGCAGAATTAAAGAGGCACAAGAATTAGACGAGGAGAGAGAAACTCTAATCGGAAAAGGGCAAGCAAAGGATCTTCACGTGGGCGAAGATGGAATTCTGAGGTACCAAAAGAGAGTATGGGTGCCAAATAATGATGAAATTAAGAGAGAGATACTGAGAGAAGCTCATTGCTCAAAGTTCTCTGTACATCCGGGAAGTACTAAAATGTATAGGGATCTTAAGGAGTCATTGGTGGAATAATATGATGAATGACGTGGCAGAGTATGTGCATAGATGTCTGACGTGTCAACAAGTTAAGAGTGAACATCAGAAGCCAGCAGGGTTACTGCAATCATTACCAATTCCTGAATGGAAGTGGGAGAATATTGCTATGGATTTCGTTAGTGGGTTGCCAAAGACGGTAGGGAAGTATGATGCTCTATGGGTTATAGTAGATCGATTGACGAAGTCAGCACATTTTCTGGCAATCAAGAAGACTGATTCGTTGGAAAAGTTGGCCAAGTTGTATATCGACGAGATAGTAAGGTTACATGGAATCCCGGTCACAATTGTGTCTGATCGAGATGCTAGGTTCACTTCTAAATTTTGGAACAGCCTACAAGAATCATTGGGAACAGAATTGACCATGAGTACAGCGTTTCATCCACAGACAGATGGGCAGTCGGAAAGGACTATCCAGACACTGGAAGACATGCTGAGGGCTACTTCGTTAGATTGGCCTAATGCATGGGACGAACATTTACCGTTGGTGGAATTCGCATACAACAACAGCTTTCATGCCAGTATTGGGATGGCACCATATGAAGCATTGTATGGGAGGAAGTGTAGATCACCGGCATGTTGGGACGAAGTCGGCGAGAGGAGGTTAAGTGGACCGGAACTTGTACAAGTCACGGCAGATAAGGTACAACAGATCCGGAAGTGGCTACAGACTGCACAGAGTAGGCAGAAATCTTACGCAGACAATAGAAGGCGAGAACTGGAATTTCAGCCAGGGGATCGAGTATTCCTAAAGATATCACCCACGAAGGGAGTTATGCGTTTTGGGATTAAGGGAAAGTTAAGTCCACGATATGTGGGACCATTCGAAATTCTTGATAAGATCGGGGAAGTGGCTTATCGATTGGCGTTACCGCCGGTATTAGCTGGAGTGCATAATGTGTTCCAAGTCTCCATGCTAAGGAAGTATATTCATGATCCTAGTCATGTGATAGAATACAAGCAGTTAAGAGTTCGGGCAGATTTGACGTACGATGAACGACCAATCAAGATCGTCGACAGAAAAGACGAGGTCGTAAGAAAGCGTACGGTTCCCTACGTAAAAGTGCAATGGAGCAATCACTCAGAAAGAGAAGCAACATGGGAACAAGAAAGTGAAATGCGCGAATTGTACCCGGACATCTTCTCGGATTAAGACTGGTCAAAGTTTGAGGACAAACTTCTTTTAAGGGGGTAAGAATGTAATACCCGCAATTTTTTTTAATTATTTTAATTGGTAATATTAAATTAGTTAAATAAAAAAATTAGAATTAATAAGTTAATTAATGAGTGGGCCGAAAGGAATGGGTTGGCCTGAAGGTTTTAATTAATAAACCCAACCCAATTAATAAACCATCCAAAGTATAAATACTTGGGTTAGTGAAATTAGGTTATTCTTTAATCATCAAAAAGAACAAAACACAAAAACCCTAAACCTTACCTAGCATAGCCGCCGGCCGAACCAAGGAGGAGGGAGAAGAAATTTTTTCGTCATTGTTTTGGAAGAAGTAATCCGACCATTCTCAAGGTAATGCTAAATCCTACTCTCCAAAATTTGTTTCATTGAATTCGGATTAATAAATCATAAGTTATGCATGATTTAAGAATACAAATATTAGGGTTTTGCATGCTAGGGATTAATGATAAATTTTAAAAGGTTAATGGAGTTGATCTAAATGCTATGGAAAAATAATGATCTTAATACTAGTTTTATTTTAAGATTGATTTTATAATCATGATTGGAATTGATTTATATTATGCAATGCTTGGGAATTGAACATATAAATCATTGAGGTTGAATTGGGTTTATCAAAAGAAAAAAAAATATGGAATCCCCGATGGTCACATTCGGCCGAATGGCCCTAGGCCATTGAAGATTTATTTTGTTGATTTAAATGATCTTCGTTAAGTGAATTGTGAATAATATTGATGTTTGGGAATTTAGAAAAATTTAAAGAATTAGAAAGATTGATCAAAAGCAATGAATCTTAATGGGGTATGATTCGGTTTTGGCTATATGATTTGGGTGTTGATTCTTGATTGAGAATGTTAAGAATTGGGACGGAAAGTTAGTATTTTCGTTAAGTTTATAATGAAAAGAAAACATAATCGTTAAAAGAATTTTTAGAAAGTTAGAAAACTAACTTGAAAGGATGTGATAGTTACTTGGAAAACCTTGAAAGTTAGAAAGTTAACGGAAAGGAGGAAGATTAAAAGATTTCAGTTAGTTTCCTAACGGAAAAGGACTAAACTGAAAAAGTTAAAGTTAAAAAGGAATAAAAAGGGGAAAACCTTTGAAGTCGAAGGACCAATCTGAAATTAATCCAAAGTTTAAGGACTAAATTGCAATTAAACTAAAGTTGAAGGTCCAATCTGCAATTAATCCAAAGTTGAAGGACTAATTTGCAATTAAACTAAAGTTGAAGGTCCAATCTGGAATTAATCCAAAGTTGAAGGACTAAATTGCAATTAAACTAAAGTTGAAGGTCCAATCTGCAATTAATCCAAAGTTGAAGGACTAATTTGCAATTAAACTAAAGTTGAAGGTCCAATCTGGAATTAATCCAAAGTTGAAGGACTAATTTGCAATTAAACTAAAGTTGAGGGACCAAATTGTAATTAACCCAAAGTTGAGGGACCATATTGTAATTAACCCAAAGTTAGAGGACTTAATTGCAATTATATCAAAGTTAAAGGACTGACTCGTAAATCAAAGTCAGAAACTTAAACGTAAGAAAAGAAGTAACGAAGTAAAGAAGTTAAAACGCATCTCTCAGTTAACTAAGTAGAAACAGTTAACAATGTTGAGAGTACTAAAGTAAATTACTCCGTGCCTTGTAGATTTGCACAGAGAGGAGATTGCGAGGAAAAGCAATTCAGGTAAGGGATTACGTTCCTTACAGTTTTGAACTCCTGTTTATTGGAATTCCATATTCTTTCTATAAGTTAGCTATCAGTATGGCATGATAGTATTTGAATGAACTCCGCGTTATTGAACGTTCTTTGAAAGAATCCGTACTTAGTGATGTCCCCATTGATCTACTAAGTATCGAAGTTTGAAACTTGTATCATATACTTGTACCTTGGTATGTTCTCATTTTAACTTGTAAGTTAACCACTTACTTGTTAGAGTGGCCAATGTCCAGTTAGAAAAGACATTGACGGACAGTCCAGTTAGAAAAGACTCGTCCTTAAACTAGGGATTGCATGAGTGATCACATGCTTTCTCTCAGGAATTGTCTGATTACAAGGATGATTCTAGACCCCGAGCATATATGTGTGGATACCATATATGTTACGACCCACACTATTGGCTTGAGAAGCTACGTGTATAAATTGTACCTTTGGCATTGAGGTTATAATGTACGTTACCCTGGAATTGACGGAATTTGAATGAATCCCTTTGGATTGTAGTGCCATAATCCTTTGAAAATAAAATCTTAAAAGTAATATGACTGTATTGTTCTGCAGTCTTGAATCTAAAAAGTAATTGAACCTATCCTTGTAAAAGTTATTCAAAGTATTCGTTCTGGTCGTCTCTCCTTAGTAACCGGAGAGGCCACGTATGAACTTACTGGGCATTCGTTCGCTCATCCCTTCTCTATAAATTTTGCTTTCAGGATTTAAGTAGAAGGACAAGACAAGGAAAGCAGCCGTAGGAAGACGGTGGATTGAAGATTCTTAATTTAGTAGTTTTAAGTACGTTTATTTATTTTGATGTAAGTTGAAGTACATTGACGGTTAGGGTTGTTACCTGCCAAGACAAGTTTAAGTTACGCTTCCGCTAATGTTTTGAATTTATGGTTGAAATAAGGGGCCGTCGTGAACCCTAAATTGAGGTATTTATTATTGTTATTTATTGTTATTTAATGCCATTAAATGCTCAGATATTATAAGAAAATTCGGGGTGTTACACTCCGAATCCCCACTACGAAATCGCCTCGCAACAACACTAACCCCTCTCAAAGTACCAATCTTTTTCACAGGTCGAACTATAAGCAAGTCAATAAAATGCATAAACCCATCAGAAACAACCAAAACCTTCTCAATTTCAGCAAACACAAGTATTGATTCAACTGGGCAATCGCTAACGGATACATACCGAAGAAATGAAACATTACTGTGATCAGAACTCTGGGTCTCGGTCGGCACATTAGGATCTAAATTGAGGGAGTATAGAAGGAGTTTACCGGAGATGGTGCCGACGTAAATTAGGATTTCAGTATTGGAGAGAGTGGAGACTGCGAGCGATCGAATTGAAGGGGCCGATGAAGAGGGGGAAGGGGTGAAGTCGGTGAAGTGTTCAAGAACGTTTCGGCGCTTTTGATAGGGTTTAGCCATGGATGGGTGAGTGGAAGTTGGGGGATTGGTTGTAGCTTCAGAGAACCATGACCGGAGACGGAGAAAGTGAGGCCGGAGGTGCTGGCTTGGAGACGGCAGGTGTGAGGTCGGAGACAGAGAAGGTTTCCGAAAGTAGGTGTGGTAGCCGAAGGTGGATGTGTGGAGAGAGAAAGTGTGTGTGTGTGTGATTTTAGAGTGAGAGAGAGATATGACGCAAATGAGAGATTGAGGGAGGGTGGTTAGGGTTTTATCTGGGGACTAGGGTTAAAATTGGTATTTAGAAAATAATTTTGACTGGGTCAATGGTATATTGGGTTTTGATGGAATTTTGATCTGGGCTTCTATTGTAGTGTGGGCTTTTGGATCTCACTTGGGTTTTTATGGAGAAATGATCTGGGTGGAGGGGCTTGTGGAATTTTCTCAATAATATAGCACCAACCATTAGCCATTTCAGAACACTTGCTTAATTGACCGGGTTAGAACAAAACGTGCATCTAAATGATTAGACAACTAGAAAGAAACAACTTCGATTAAATATAACCCAAGTTGATTACCTACCATTGATAAATCAATTGAGTGTATGGAATGACAATCTCTCTCTCTCTCTCTTCCTCCATCCTCCCTAATGTGAATGGAATGACAATCTCTCTCTCTCTCTCTCTTCCTCCATCCTCCGTAATTATATGCTTCCCATGATTAATACTGAAATGTACAAAACCATTTTTATAGGTGTATTTTTTCTTGTTTTTCATGGTTAATTAGGACATGAAATTATATTTGTTGTTTAGCTTAGCAACCAAATAATTGTAGTTATAAGATGATGAACCTCTCTCTCTCACCCCTCAAATTTTTTTTTCAATTACACTATTTTTTTGAATTGAACAAAAGTTGAGAACTCCCATAAAACCCAGACTATGACACCAAGAATGTTCTTTTTAATAGTTTTGCTATGAGTATATTAAGTTAGAAGCAAAAGTAATGTCCAAATACTAGACAAAAAAAATAATAAAAAAACATTATTGCCAATGGAGAAACAAATATTATAAATCAGTAGAAAATTATGAAGTTATATATTTACATTATCGAACAAGCATTTGGATTTTCATCGCTAAACAACTGAGGAGCATAGACATAATGAACAAAATATGGAACACCACCCTCCTTAGTTTTTGCCTCGACCTTTGTAACTTCTTTGAATTCCACAATCTTTGTGGTCTCCGTAATCTTTTCTTTTACTTCAATCTTCTTTTCTTCCTTTTTCTCAACTACTTTTTGAGGTATGATCTCTGCGTGTTTGTGCACCCTCTTTTGCATGTACGCTAAAATCTTTTCCGACTCGACGATTCCTTCAATCTCTATTGTCTGCGCTTTAATGTCCGTTTTCACGTTGTGTATCCCTGCAATATCTCATTAGCAATTTCATAAAACTTGTCTATGTTCCATGTTAAAATTCATATCTTTTGTCAACTCAATTTTGATGATTGATTCAAACTTTAAAGTGGTCAATGGTAAAAAGTTCATAATCGTTATGTACATAGTAAAAGTACTATAGAAAATACCTTTATGCATGAGTAACTTTCTCCGCAGATCATGCTCACATTTACCACAGTGCATGAAAGCCTTTATTTTTGTTGTTTTTATAATTTCCTATAATTACAACAAGAGTTTCAGTATAATATACTACTACCTCAATCTCGATACACAAAATCTTGCGTAAAACGCGTTTTACGAAACGCTTATGAAAAACGTATTTTTAAAAAATGCGCGGTGGCATTTTTGTAAATAGTTGGAACTTCTCGAATGGTTCTGAATATCAATATAAAGCCTTCTGGATATGAGATTTGATAGCCAGAACCTTTGAAAGTGATAACCAGAAAGGGTTTTGGATATCAATAACAAGCCTTCTGGATATGATTTTCAAGCACATTTGAAAAAGGTCATGGCCAATAAACTTTCTGGATATCAAGTTCAAGAGGTTCTGGATATAGATAATATAGTCTTCTGGATATAATTTGTGAAGCATCTCCTGTGAGAAAAAAAAGCTGAAAAGAAGCTTTGAGACTGATGTCTAGAACCTTAGAGACTGATAGCCAGAACCTTTAAAAGTGAAAGCCGGAAGGTTTTTTTTTTAAAAAAAAGTTGAAGTGCAGTTGTTGTGTTAGTAGATAGCCAGAAACAATGTTTAGGATGACCAGTTGGTTTGTTACGAAGATCCAACAAGTGTGTTGAGGAGCGCCAGATGATTATGAAAAACACGTTTTTCCTAATTGCTAGGAAAAACGCGTTTTACAGGAAACTAACTCATCTCGATATGAATGTAAGTGTTTATTCTAAGAAAAAAACCGGGCTTTCAATTCGAGATGGAGTGAGTACATTTCGTAACTGATTGCATAAAAAAAAAAAAAAAAAAAAAAGAAACTCATAGGATTGTCTTTATGAGAAAATGCGTGAAATGTACAAGACCAAACAACTAGTGTTGGTATGAAAATTGTACCTTTTTGATTTCCTTTTCCTTGGCAATGTCAGCATTGACCACTTTTGCTTGTGATACTAACTCAACCTTTTTCCTACTCCATTTCTCTATTCTTCCATGGATCTTCTTAGCATCAATGGCTCCTTTCACTATGATTTCACCTTTCTCAAACTTGGCATCCACACTGTGAACTCCTACATCGCATGATCATTATACATGTGATGATAAAGAATTAATCGAATACCAAGATGAAAATTAATTATTCACAAAAAAAAGTATAAAACAAGCAACTATGATGATGAGAATAACCAACAAAACGAATTATGTACGAATATGGTAATTAGGAAATTTAGATAATTGTTGATTCTCGCTAAAAATTCTGTATATGTTTCCATTTTGAAGATAAAATCTAAAATGAAAATAACGAACGCCATTTCCAACGGGACATCATAAAGGGTACATAAAAATCAAGGCGCATGTTTAGCATAGTACTCCCTCCGTCCCAAATTAATGTTCTTAGTTTGACTTTACACGGAGATTAAGAAAAAGTAAATGTTGTTAGTATGAAAAGTAAAGTAGGAAAGAGAAAGCGTGTAGGGAGTTTTTGTTGTGAGAATGACAAGTGGGACCCACTTTCATTTTTAGGTAATAAAGTAAAATAAGAACCTTAAATTGGGACAGACTAAAAAGGAAAGTAAGAACCTTAAAGCAGGACAGAGGGAGTATATGTTAATAATACATACCTGGGGTTCTTAAGAGAGGCTTTCGTATGTCTCGAGCACATTGTGGGCAGTGTAAATAAGCTTTGTATACAGCGGTAATTACTTCAACTTCAATTTTTTTCTCAACTTTGGCCATAATTGTTTGCAACAGTTCACGCTCTTTATGATTAGTTTGGACGGAAAAACCGAAAGGGAGATTAGAGAAGTTGCTTAAATATAGTATGATGGATTAATTTTGTTTAACGCAAATGTTTGGTGGGAATTTGCTGAGAGTTGCTTACTTGCCTCAGCAAACTCTTGGAGTGTTAAAATAGAATTACATTATAAAATTTTTCTTAGAGAATTAGAGTTCTTTTACTTTATATATTTATTTTGTTTTGGCAATTAAAATTAAAATCCTGTTGATCATATTGCCCTATTGTACGTGCCTCCTGTTGATCATATATGTCTAAAATAAATTATGTGAATGGCTACTAATGTCAAGACAATGAGACTCATCGTCGTTCTCATCTACCTTTTTAGCAGTTAAAGAGGGTCTTATATATACACGTTTTTACATGGGGCTTCGACTCTAGGGCCCTGTGCCCAGATATAAACCCAACAAGGAAAAGCCAGATACAATATTCATCATACACCCCACACCAGCAAAAATATGCAAGAAGATTAAAATGCCCTCATATCTCCTCCCACCCTTAC
Organism: Campanula takesimana; assembly: GCA_026119855.1. Lineage (NCBI taxonomy): Eukaryota > Viridiplantae > Streptophyta > Magnoliopsida > Asterales > Campanulaceae > Campanula > Campanula takesimana. The sequence goes on along the minus strand of JAOWBW010000812.1, from coordinate 437,248 downwards.
TTTTTTAGTCAAATCCTAGTCAGCTCTTATAACTTACAATTATTATATACTCCCTCTGTCCCAACACAAGTAAGTCTAGAGGGGTTTTGACACTAATTAAGAGAAACTAGTAAATGTGTGGTAGAAAATGAAGAGAGAGAATGACAGGAGTAAATAGTAGTGTTAGTTGGATAAATTGAGTGATAGAAAATGAAGAGAGAGAATGAGTGGGATAAATAGTAGTGTTGGTTGAATAAATTGAGTGGTGGAAAATGAAGATAGAGAATGAGTGAGGTTAAAACATTTCCATTTTGGGCAGTCTCACTTTTAGGGGGACGGCCTAAAAGGGAAATAAGTCTCACTTGTTCTGGGACGGAGGGAGTATAAGAGTAAAATAAAATCACTTTTTCATTTTTTTTTTTAAATAATAATATTATTTGGTCAAATTGGTCAAACTCGGTCAAACAACAGTCAAACTCTTATAACCGACACGTAATTAACATATAAGAGTCGAAAATTTTGACTTTTTTCATTTATTTAGAAAAAAATATTAATAATATTTCGTCAAATATGGTCAAACCCGGTCAAACATCAGTCAAACTCTTATAACTGACACATAATTAACATATAAGAGTCAAAAAAAATTACGTTTTTCATTTTTTAGAAAAAAATTATGTTATTATTTGGTCAAATATGGTCAAACCCGGTCAAACAGCAGTATAACTTACACATAATTAACATATAAGAGTAAAAAAATCAATATTTTTTTATTTTTTTAGAAAATAATAATAATATTATTTGGTCAAATATGGTCAAACATCAGTCAAACCCTTATAAATGACACATAATTAACATATAAGAGTTAAAAATTCATTTTTTTTTTCATTTTTTAGAAAACAATAATAATAATAATATTAATCCCCGTGCCCAACCCAAAAATCCTAATTCGGGTGGGACGGAGAGAGTATATAAGAGTCGACAATTTTCACTTTTTTCAATTTCTAAGAAAAAAAAAATAATATTATTTGGTCAAATATGGTCAAACCCGGTCAAACAACACTCAAACTCTTATAACTACATATAATTAACATATTGGAGTAATTTTTTTTTTTTAATATATTTTTTGAAAACAATAATAATATAATTTGGTCAAATATGATCAAACCCGGTCAAACAGCAGTCAAACTCTTATAACTTACACATAATTAACATATAAGAGTAAAAAAATCACTTTTTTCATTTTTTTAGAAAATAATTATAATAATATTTGGTCAAATATGGTCAAACCCAGTCAAACAGCAGTCAAACACTTATAATTTACACATAATTAACATATAAGAGTCGATTTTTTTCACTTTTTTCATTTTTTTAGAAAAAAATAAAATTATTATTTGGTCAAATATGGTCAAACTCGGTCAAACAACAGTCAAACTCTTATAACTTACACATAATTATCATATAAGAGTAAAAAAAACAATTTTTTTTCATTTTTTTAGAAAACAATAATAATATTATTTGGTCAAATATGGTCAAACCCGGTCAAACAACAGTCAGACACATATAAGTTACACATAATTAACATATAAGAGTCGAAAATTTTCAATTTTTTCATTTTTTTAGAAAAAAATAAAATTATTATTTGGTCAAATATGGTCAAACTCTGTCAAACAGCAATCAAACTTTTATTACTAACATATAATTAACATATAAGAGTTAAAAAAAATAACTTTTTTCATTTTTTAGAAAAAAATAATAATATTATTTGGTCCAATATAGTCAAACCCGGTCAAACAACAGTCAAACTCGGTCAAACTCTTATAATTAACATATAAGAGTAAAAAAAATCTCTTTTTTCAATTTTTAAAGAAAAAATTAACATTATTTTGTCAAACTCGGTCAAACTCATATAATTAGTTTGTAAGAACAATTCTCCTCTTATTATTGAAGTATAAGAGTCAATTTTTTCCCCAATTTTCACAAAATAAATAAAAATTAACAATATTGTATTAATGTTGACTTTCATATTTAGTCAACACAATAGTCAACTCTTATACCTGACACATAGGACTTGTCCGCCTCTTATAATTAACATTTAAGAGTAAAAAAAAAAATTCTCTTTTTTCAATTTTTTTAGAAAAAAAGTTTATATTATTTTGTCAAATTTTGTCAAACTCGGTCAAACTCTTATTATTAGTTTGTAAGAGCAATTCTCTTCTTATGATTGAAGTGTATTAGTAATTTTTTCACAGTTTTTTACAAAATAAAATGTTAAAAATATTTTTTTTTATTAATATTGAATTTCAAATTCGGTCACACAGCAGTCAAGCTCTTATAACTGACTTATAAGACTTGTTTGCCTTTTATAATTAAACTATAAGAGTCTTTTTTTCCACTTATTCTTTTCATTAATAAAAGGAACTAATATTATTTGCTCAATATCTTATAATTAGTGTACAAAACTGATTCTCCTCTTATAATTGATTTATAAGTCATTTTTTCACAAAATAAATTAAATAATTCTAATATTTTATTAATGTTGACTTTCATATTCAGTCAAATGACAGTCAACTCTTATGAATGACGCATAAGACCTGTCCACCTCTTATAATTAAAGTATAAGAGTCATGTTTTTTTTGTTTTTTTATTAATAATAAAAAAATCTAATATTATTTGGTCAAATCTCAGTCAAACTGTTATAATTAGTGTACAAGAGTTATTTTTTTCATATTTCTTCATAGTTTTTGTTAAAACTAAACATAAAAAATCATCTTATTATGTTGACTCTCATATCCGGTCAATAGTTAACTCTTATAACTGACGTATAAGACATGTTCGCCTCTTATAATTGAAGTCTAAGAGTCATGTTTTTTTTTTAATTTTTTTTCTATTTTCTAAAAAAAATAAAATATGATATTATTTAGTCATAGTTGGTGTATAAGACCAATTATTCTCTTATAATTGAAGCACATGATTCTTTTTTTTTTTTTTAACAAAAATAAAATAAAAACTAATATTGTATAAATATTAACTCTCATAATCAAATTCAAATCACCTCTTATAACTTATAACCAATTCTAATCTTATAATAATATAGGTATAAGAGTATTTTTTTTTTGAATTGTATCGATAACTTTATTATTAAAATTTATAACGAATTTCAACTTTTGTATAAAACTTCCATTAAAGTTCAATTAAAAGGCCAAGGAAGCTGTTTCTTTTTTTTTTGGAAAGAAAAAGTCCATGGAAACTGTTAAAATTCATGAATGGATGACTTAGTTCTCAAAGCATCCCACGCACACCACAAGTTCTTTTTAGTTTCACACTACAAAATCATGGCCCATAACCCCAACTGCTAAGAGATTTCCATGCTTGAACACAATCTTTAAGTCTATCAAATAAACCAAACCTCATCACACATAATGTGCACACAAATGAAACCATAAATCAACAACCCATCTCTAAATGAACCAAACAAATTCAAACTTAATTAACAACATATCTCCGCCATACGAACCATCAACTCTGAACATAGAAGACGGACAGAGATGAGTCAAAGTAGATCTGAGTTCCGTCGGAGAAAAGCAATCAAACCTGAGATCTATATCGGTGGAGTTGTTGCCGGATGAGTTGAGAGCCGCCGGAGACGAAGGATTTGTACAGAACTAGAGACGACTCGAGCTGATATGCCGGAGATGGAGAGAAGGGGGAACCGGAGAAGATCTATTGATAAGTTCCAAAACCATGGTTGGATCTGCAGATCTGGTGGACAGATCGACGCTAACAAATAGCGATATTATGACGGATTCTGTGGATGGATTTGAAGGCATTGGCGAAGGGCCGCCGCGGAGGAGAGCCAGAGAGAAGTGATTGGTTCACCGAAGAAGAAGATCCGGACGGTCGGAGGCTGGGGAGGAGTGGAAGAGTTACGACATATCTGACCTGATAGATAAACAGATCTGTAGAGAGACGAAGTTGTCACCAGAAACAGATATGACGCTGATGTCTAGAAATGCCACCGTCTCCAGAAAAGATGAGGAGGCGGTGGCTGTTTTGAGAGAGAGAGAACAAAGTGTGCGATTGAGGGATAGAGAGAGAGAGAGAGAGAGAGAGAGAGAGAGCATGAGTTGCAATTGAAAAGAGAGGAGGGGAGGGGGGATTTGTTTGAGGGGTAGGGGAAATTTAGGTATTTAGGAGTTATGTTTGACTGGTCAAAGGAGGTCAGAGGTGTGAGGGGAAATACAATCTCAGGCCAACTCCTTATCTGGCATTTAGTCTGGGCGTCTCTTTTTTGGTAATAAAATCTGGGTCTAGGGGCGCTTGAGGAAATTTTCCGTTTTTACATGGTTGGGATTATTAGCCGAGATTTTGAGATATCACGGTTGTTATACCGAGATATGCTCAACTGTTGATATGGCTAAGGATCCCCTATTCTTAGGCCTTTCATTGTGAATATGATTGTATCAAATATTATCTAAATAGAGTCCTACATTTCCTGTATTAGATTAGCACTAGAAGTCTTGTATATATATCGAGTCATGTACTGTACATTAAGATTATCAAGGGAAAAGTTTCTCCAAACCGTAAATGTTCTTCCGCCTCTTTAACTCTAACATGGTATTAGTCTAGTTTTCGGTCCAGCAATTCTTTTTGACATACCTGTTTTATTCTTCTTTTCTTTCTATCTCACGGCACAATGGAGGATACTCCCAACACCGATTCTTCTTCTTCTTCCCTTATTCATTGACTCCATTCTGTTGGAGTGTATGCCGTAGGCACGTTATTTGAACGATTAATGTTATCATTTGCTTTATGCTTTAATAAAGATATTGAATGTTTGTTTATTATATCTTTTGCATGTTTACTATAATAATCCCCGTCCCTGATAATTATGATTGATTATTAGTATAAGTTTAATAGATAATCATTTGATGATTATGTGTATGCGATACAATTAGACTTATGGATATTTGTTGGAGAACAAATACTGGACTGACCCTTATGAGATTTATGTCATGGTCACAATGTCATAATTAAGTTTCATATAGTTATATCACTGGAATCTCTAGACCTGAGGTTATTACAGTCTTCCACATGATGAGCATTATGTTTGACACATTCAAATGTTACCCTTAACTGGGTAGCTATAAAGAATGTGATTGGCATAATCGAAATCATGTAGGGAAAGATAATAAGCCAATATGGGATTTGTTCCTTGTCAAGAGAGATGTCAAGCTTTGGCCACTCGATGAATGGTAATGATGAAATGCATGACCATACTCAAATGAATTGATGAGATCGATATCATTTGTATTATATCAATACATTCAGGATCGAGAAAGCATTGAACAAAGGTAAGTTGACCATTGACAATGGCTTACGTTCAATAGACATCGTGTAACAAAGAGATTGTGTTATGTTCTATTTTAGGAAACTTTGGATTTCAAAGTTATACTAATTGGGTAGTCATAATGTCTTGCTAGAGTCCGCTTATGACTTACGAGGTTTGAATGGTTCGGACTCGTTGCCAACTTAGTATAATCCTATTCGGTCACACACGCAGAACGGATAATTAAAAGGAGCGAAAAACGGAGAAAAACTGGATCCTGCTGGAGGATCCGTACGGATGGTTTGGGAGCCTCCAAACACATCCATACGGATGGTTTGTCCTGGCAGAAATAGTTTTAAGGAAACTTCTTGTTGGACAAGAAAACCTAAATTCTAAAGGGTTTTGGAAACCTCTTGTATATAATGTGGACAACCGGGAATTGTTCCCTATGCATTGATTTTAGAAATCACAAACTCTTTTTTGGAGAGAGAGAATACACATTATTTACTTGGGTTATTAAATTTGATTAATCCCAATTATCAAACTTTAATAATCAAAGGAGAGATTGAAGAATCGTTCTTCACCATTGCTTTTCAAACCGAAGACCTAGCAGTCAAGTTCAAGAAGGTGTTCTTGAATCCATTCGTTGTGTGGATCACCGGTAGAGGGCGTTTCTCTTAGCGTCTTAATCCAATTTTTTGCATATCGATCTACAAGGGTTAGTTTCTTTCATCTTCATATTATGAATTATTGAACATAACAGATCTAGGCTTTTGGGTTTATTCATGTTATTCTTCCACTGCGCATGATTGCCCAAAACCCAACACATTCTTCCTCATTTCCGATCTTCTACAACCCCAACACAATCATGGGGCAAACCTTCCTTACCAAGGAGAACTATATCAATTGGACAAACTTGTTCAAAACCCTTCTTCGTACCCATGACCTCCTCTACATCATCGATCCTCAACCAGACGGTAAATATAATCCCCATCATGCCTTATGGAAGAAAGGCACGGATCTTATCTGCGGCTGGATCAAAGGCACTGTAACACCAGCCGTACAGCCGTATCTTAACTCCTATGACACGGCACCAGCAGCGTGGGCTGCCCTAGACAAACATTTTGGTCCTGCCTCGGTGCTGCAGATTGAAATCCTTAAGGAAAAATTACACGACCTCAAGAAGGCTCGAGACACTCCCATGGCTGATTACCTTCTGCGCGCCACCTGTATTTTCGATTTTCTTACAGCCGCCGGCAATCCAGTCGATGAGTCTGTCCTTATTCAGCGAGTTCTCAAAGGTTTAGGGCAGGAGTACAAAGAGTTTCTGACTTCCGTGGCTACCATCCATGCCCAAAACCCTCTCACCTTCGACACGATGACGGTTTGTTGTTGAAAGAGGTGATGCTTCTCCAAAAGTTCGCTACTCCAGCCCCTACTTCGACTGCCCTAATTGCTGAAAATAAGGGTTCGTCGTATGCACCTACACCAACATACCATCAGAACAACCATCGTGGCAGGGGAGGCAATAATCATGGTCACAGGAACAATAATCAGAATCGCAATGGCGGCAATCGTCATAATGGGGGTAACAATGGTCAGTGGCAGCCATCTTGGGACAGCAATGGAGGATTTGGTCGTGGCAACGGCAATCAGAGGGGTCGTGGTTCCTGGTCTTCACGTGGTGGATCGGGTCAAGTTAATGGACGTAGGCTTCTTCCCAAACCAGATATCACCTGCCAGTAGTGCTTTTTTCTGGATCATAGTGCACGAGAGTGCGACAATCAGGGCGCTTGTATGGCTTACATGAACCCGCACATACTGGACTCCGGTGCAACACAACATATGACCAACATATTAGCCGAGATTTGGTATATCACTCCCGAGATTTCTGTTGTGATATATTTGGTATATATTTGATAGAATAATTTGTATTTGAAATTATGATTTACTAGCTTAGAATAGATAAGGAAAGAGTATTACCTTACTAGGGAACTTGTATATATATATCTTGTACATCTCTCAGTAATGGTTATCAAGGAAATTCAAAAATTCCAAATCTCGTCTTCCTCTTTTTCTCTTCTTCTTTATGCGCTCACTGTGAGTAGTCTCATATGGTATCAGTCTGAATCAACGATCCGTCAGACGTACCTTCTTCCTTCTCTGTCCAAATGCCGGAAATCGATAACTCGAACCATGGCACTAGATCCTTCGGCTCTACCTCTCACACCCCTTACAATTCTCTCCCAGTCTTCTACAATCCCACCGCAATCATGGGACAGACATATTTGACCAAGGAAAATTACGTGAATTGGAGTACCTTGTTCAAAACGCTGCTTCGTACCCATGACTTGATGTTTGTCATTGATCCGAAACCACCGGCTGCTACTCTTGCCGACGGCTCGGTCAACCCCAAATTCACCATCTGGAAGTCCGCCACAGATCTGGTTTGTGGGTGGATTAAGGGAACAGTCACGCCCCCAGTCCAACTGTATCTCAATTCCAGTATCACGGCTCCGGAAGCGTGGGCTGTACTCGCCAAGAAATTTGGGGCTACTTCTTCCCTCCAAATTGACACACTCAAGGAACGACTTCACGACCTAAAGAAGGCCAAGGACACCACAATTGCAGATTACCTACTCCGAGCCTCCCAAATTTCGGATGCCCTCACAGCCGCTGGAGCCCCTGTTGATGATTCCGTCATTATCCAACGCATTTGTGGAGGGTTAGGTCAAGAGTACAAAGAATTTCTTACTACCGTGGCTGCTGTTCATGCACAAAATCCCCTCACGCTGGACGTGCTCACTGATTTGTTTCTCAAAGAAGAATTACTCCTTCAGAAATTTGCGACTCCGGTGACCCAGACCCCCGCTTTGGCTGCTGTGGCTCCGGCAACAATTGTTCAGCCCGAGGCGAACTATGCAGGAGGTGGCCGTGGGGGTAATTCGAATCGTGGTGGTGGAAATAATCAGCGGGGAGGTCGTGGAGGACAACACAGGGACAACAACAATAATTGACAAGGCAGAGGAAACAATAATGGCAACCGTGGAAACTGGAACTCCTATAATAATGGCAATGGACAGGGGAATGGTCGAAATTGGGGTCAAAATTGGAGTCGTGGGGGTCACTCTCAAGGAGGGCATGGGGGTCCTATGCGTAATAATGGTGCTGGTCTTCTCTCTACTCCTAGTATCACTTTTCAGTGGTGTTTTCAAATAGGGCATGGGGCTAGGGACTGCCCAACTAATGCCAATGCTGCTCATATGGCATTTTCGGATCCATATATTCTGGATAGTGGAGCTACTAATCACATGACATCGGACCCGTCTTCCTTCTCCGGCTATTCTCCTTACTCAGGTAACGATGCAGTTATTGTTGGTAATGGCTCTAAGTTAAAAATTTCTGGCATTGGTAATTCTTCTGTTTTTGTTAATAATCATCGTTTTGCACTTCATAATGTTTTGTATGTACCACACATTCATAGACCATTTACTATAATGTCAATTATCTAAGGATAATAATTGTTTCTTTGAACTTGACTCGTGTGGTTTCCATGTTAAGGACAATCGCACGAAGGAGACTATCATTACTGGCAGTAACTCTGGAGGTCTTTACAAGCTTTCTTTCAATTCCAAGTCGCAGAATAATCCCATTGCCCTTCTTGGTGAACGTTCGAGTCAGGATATTTGGCATGCCCGCTTGGGTCATCCGTCAACTCCGGTTCTTAAAGTTTTGTGTCGTCAATTTAGTTTACCTTTAAGTCATAAAATAAATGAACACCAGTGTTGTCATTGGTGTCCCTTAGGAAAATCTAGTAGATTACCTTTTTCTCCCAAACATTTAATGCATTGAATCCTCTAGATATGCTACATTTGGATGTTTGGGGTCCTGCCCCCGTTTTTTCTTTGAATGGATTTCGTTTTTACTTATCTATTGTTGATGATTTTTCTAGATATGTTTGGTTATTCCCTATGACTCATAAATCTGATGTTACACAAATTTTTGCAAATTTTAAAACTCAGATTGAAAATCAATTATCTCATCGCTTCTCTGCTATCCATATAGTTAAAACCATTCAGACAGATGGGGGTGGGGAATTTACTGGCCGTGCCTTCACCTCTCTTATTCAAAAAGAAGGCATTAAACACCAATTGACCTGTCCTTACACCCCACAACAAAATGGTACAGTCGAGCGAAAACACCGTCTTATTGTTGAAACCGGATTATGTCTTATGGCTAAAGCTAAATTACCTTACAAATTCTGGCTTGAAGCTTTTAACACTGCTGTTCATCTCATCAATAGACTTCCCATGCGTCAACATCAGTTTGTGTCTCTTTTTCATAAACTGTGGAAACGACAACCTGACTATCGTTTTCTTAAAGTGTTTGGATGCTCTTGCTTTCCATATATTGTCCCTACCAATGCACATAAACTTATGCCAAAATCAACTCACTGCATCTTTCTTGGTTATGATGATTGTAGAAAAGGTTATCGTTGTTTAGATTTAAAAAATGGCAAGGTTTATTTATCAAGACATGTGCTTTTTGACGAGTCTAATTTTCATTGGCAAGATATTGGCACAAATAAGTTACTCACATGTGACAACCAGGCCAATTTTGGGCCATACATTCATTTAGCTTCCGCTGATCCGACCAGCCCAGTGCCAAATTTGCCTAAGTCTTCTGTTGGGCCAGCCTCTTCTTCAGTCATCCTGGCCGCCCCTCCATCACCACCTCCTGGGCCTTCCTCGTCAACTGGGCCTCTGCTGGCAACATCCGTCTCCAGCCCAAATGGTCCTGATACTAGGCCTGTCTTCAATAACAGTCCCATTCCACTACAACTTCAGTCACCGAACTCATCTTCCTCTGAAGTTCCACGGATTGACCACTCCAGTCCTTCCGGTACTACCTTGTCACCTGCAACCCCTGCTCTTTCACAAGCTGACTCTACTAGTCCCTCAGCTTTGGACTCGACCGAGTCTTTGTCACAAGCAGCCGCCTCTTCCACTCTGCCGCTCCGTTACAGGAATGTTTCTGATCTCTATCTTGAAACTTCTCCACACTCTCTACCATCAGCTTTGGTTGCTATACAGAATGACCCGCTCTCCTACGAGCCTCGCATATTCAAGCAAGCTTCCAAATTCTCTCATTGGCATACTGCAATGCAAGAGGAACTCAAAGCTCTCCATAAAAATCAGACATGGTCCTTAGTCTCTCATCAACCCCATATGAATGTGGTCGGTTGTCGTTGGATCTTCAAGGTCAAACGTAAAGCAGATGGCTCCATTGAGAGACATAAGGCTCGGCTTGTTGCTCAGGGGTTCACACAACAGGCCGGTCTTGATTATGATGAGACATTTAGCCCTGTTGTCAAGCCTTCTACCTTTTGGACAGTCTTATCTGTTGCTCACTCCCGTCTCTGGGATATTAAGAAACTTTATGTTCGAAATGCGTTCCTTAATGGAGTCTTACATGAAGAAGTCTATATGAAGCAACCTCCTGGCTTCGTTGATCCCACTCGTCCTGACTCTGTGTGTAGACTTCACAAGGCTCTCTATGGCTTGAAACAATCCCCGCGTGTATGGTTTCAATGTCTTCATGACTTCCTACTTCGACACGGCTTCTTCAACAGTCGATCTGACTCGTCTTTATTCATTCGACATTCCTCAGACTTAACCACTATCATATTAGTCTACGTAGATGATATAATTGTTACGGGCTCTTCTTCATCTATCATCTCTGCCGTTATTGATGAGATCTGTGCTACGTTTGATAGTCGTCGCCTTGGTGACTTTAGATTCTTCTTAGGTCTTGAGGCAACTCGTGACCATTCCACTCTCACCTTGTGCCAACAACAATATGCACTTGACCTTCTGGATCACTTCAACATGTCTGATTGCAAACCTGCTTCTACTCCATCTCCACCAAACACTCGACTCTCCATTCATGACGGAGACCCTCTCCCCGATCCAACTCCTTACAGGAGTTTAGTTGGTGGCTTACAGTATCTCACTCTTACTCGACCAGATATAGCCTTCTCGGTTAATCAGGTATGTCAGTTTATGCACCAGCCCCGGACTACTCACCTTGTCGCAGCCAAACGTATTCTTCGGTTTGTTAAAGGTACTTTATCTTTGGGACTCACATTCCATCGTTCTCCGAATGTAGCTATATGCGCTTACTCTGATGCGGACTGGGCTGGTGATCCTGATGATCGCAGATCCACTACTGGTGCATGCATCTTTGTTGGTCCTAATCTTGTCTCTTGGGCTGCAAAGAAACAAACGACTGTCTCCCGATCCAGTAGTGAAGCTGAGTATCGAGCTATCGCTACCACTACTGCTGAGTTACGTTGGTTCTCTTTTCTGTTTCGAGAACTTCGCCTTCCATTCTCTTCTCCCTCGCTATATTGTGACAACATCTCGGCTATGCACATGGCTCGCAATCCAGTTTTTCATGCTCGAACACGACACATTGAAATTGATTACCATTTTGTACGCGAGCTGGTCCATAGTGGTTTCTTACATCTGCACTACGTTTCAACTAATGACCAACTGGCAGATATCTTCACCAAAGGTTTATCTAAACCTCGCTTTCAAGCTTTATCTGTCAAGCTCCGTCTACCCTTCGGCCGTCTTGCTTGAGGGGGGGTATTAGCCGAGATTTGGTTTATCACTCCCGAGATTTCTGTTGTGATATATTTGGTATATATTTGATAGAATAATGTGTATTTGAAATTTTGATTTACTAGCTTAGAATAGATAAGGAAAGAGTATTACCTTACTAGGGAACTTGTATATATATATATCTTGTACATCTCTCAGTAATGGTTATCAAGGAAATTCACAAACTCCAAATCTCGTCTTCCTATTTTTCTCTTCTTCTTTATGCGCTCACTGTGAGTAGTCTCATACAACGATCCCTCCAATTTCTCTGGGTCTTACCCATACACAGGTAAATATGTAGTTACTGTTGGTAATGGCTCTCATTTAATAATTAATCGTATTGGTAATTCTTGTCTTACTTCTAATAATCGGTCTTTTCATCTTTGTAACATATTGTACATCCCCCGTATTCATAAACCTTTATTATCTATTCGCCAATTTTCTAAAGATAATAACTGCTATTTTGAACTTGACTCTTCTGGTTTTCGTGTCAAGGACAATGGGACGAAGGAGATTCTTCTTTCTGGCAGTAACTCTGGTGGTCTTTACAAGCTTTCATTTGATTCCAAGTCTTCCAGTAATCCCGTAGCTCTCATTAGAGAACGATTGAGTCAAGCTTCCTGGCATTACCGTTTGGGTCATCCTTCTACTCAATTTCTTAATGTATTGTGTTAGAAATTTAGTTTACCTCTTAGTAATAAAATTCGTGAACAACAATGTTGTCACTGGTGTCCTTTAGGCAAGTCTAGCAAGTTAGTTTTTTCTTGTCGAACATTTAATACATTGAATCCTCTTGATATGCTACAATTAGATGTTTGGGGTCCTTCCCATGTTGCTTCTATGAATGGTTTTAGATATTATGTTTCCATTTTTTGATGATTTTTCTCGGTTTGTGTGGCTTTTTCCTATGACTCATAGATCTAATGTTACACACATCTTTAGCACCTTTAAAATACAAATGGAGAATCAATTATCCAGACGCATCTCTGCTATACATACTGTTAAAACCATTCAAACTGATGCGGGAGGTGAATTTACTAGTCGGGCTTTCGTTCCTTATCTTCAAAATGTCGGTATAAAACACCAAATTACTTATCCTTACACTCCACATAAAAATGGAGTGGTTGAACGTAAACACCGACACATTGTAAAAATGGGCTTGTGTCTCATGTCTAAAGCCAAAGTCCCCTACAAATTTTGGCTAGAAGCTTTCAATACTGGTGTCTATCTCATAAATCGTCTCCTTATGCGTCAACATAAATTTGTGTCTCCGTATCAGAAACTATGGAAACGTAAACCTGATTATCACTTTCTCAAAGTTTTTGGTTGTTCTTGTTTTCCCCATCTTGTTCCTACCAATACTCATAAACTAATGCTAAAATCAACACACTGCATTTTTCTTGGTTATCAAAATTCTCGTAAAGATTATCATTGCATGGATTTATTAAATGGAAAACTTTATATTTCCAGACATGTGGTATTTGGTGAAAGCTCTTTTCCTTGGCAAAATAGAGATACAAATTCTTTAATCACAGGGCCTCAAGATATGTTCACTGGTCCATATATTCACACAGATCACTACAATGGGCAGCCATTTCCGTCTGGTCCCCCCATCTACGAGGCCCTCTCCGTTTTCAGCCTAGTTGCCTGGGTCAGCTGCTAGCACTCGAATCATGTCCACCTCTTCTATTGGGCCTCAGCCGATGCAGCCTAATGCCTCTCCACGGACCAGGCCAGCATTTTGAAACTCGCTTGTCCTACTCCAGTTTGCCGAAGGGGTGCTTGATCCCTCAGATTCTTCTCCGTCTTCTCCGAGTTCCCCTGCACTTTCCACAGTTGCAGCTACACCCCTGGGCAATCCGGATACTACCGTTGCTGACATAAGTGCTTCGAATGACACCACCTCTACTACTCCTCTCAAATCCCGGGGTATGGATGATTTATATGCTGATACATCTCCTATTTATATTGAGTACAGTCTTGCTGCCATTAACCATGATCCGTTCTATTTACCACGCACTTTTAAACAAGCTTCTCACTATCCACATTGGCAGTCTGCTATGTCTGATGAGATTTCAGCTTTGCATAAAAACAACACATGGTCCCTTGTTCCTTATGACTCTAACATAAATGTGGTTGGATGTCGTTGGATTTTTAAGGTCAAGCGCAAAGCCGATGGCTCCCTTGATCCCCGTAAGGCTCGCTTAGTTGCTCAGGGTTTCACGTAACAAGAAGGCCTTGATTATGATGAGACGCAGGTCCGGCTGATAGCCTGTGCATCAAGGTCAACAGCACAGGGCCCCCAAAAATGAAGGGCCCCCAAATTGCGTAGATCCATTATGTGTAGTATAGTGATTGAAACCTAATTTCTGAGTTCCAAACTTTTCTTACGGTTTCCTCCCCTCAACCTCCGATCCCGGAAATCACAATTACAATTACAATTCAGGAACTCTCTTCAATAAATCAGTTATGTCGATTCCAGTTCACTACAATGTTTTTTTTTTTTAAATATTCATAATCCATCAGTCACTTCTCATATGATAGCACCGTTCCTTCCCCCAATTTTTGTCGGCAACTTGATTCCCGGAACCATTCCAGTTCCCGTTCAAGTGGCGGAGATCACGATTTTAAGCAACGCAAACAAATTGCAGGTTTTCTTTCTTTTATTTAACTTTTATTTACTATTCTTTTCTTTCAAATAAGCAATTTCGAGTTAAATAAATGAAAATAAACTCTAGTAATTTGTTTATACCCACTTGTTTTTGTTAGATTTTTTCAGTAATTTAAGTTCTCCAGGTGCTTTGCTTGATAAAACTTGTGGAATATTCATAACTGTGACTTGGGTTAATAATAATAGGTTTCAATTAGTGAGATTTAGCATGGCGCAGGGGGCCTTGTTGAAACTTGAGTTTGTTCGGATTACAATCAAATGGAAAACCTAACTACGTTGTTCAAAGTCAGCCAGGTCGATCATCTTGTATCTGGAATGAGGGATACTCTGTCACATGACTATTAAGCCATTACCCATTTGTAGATTAGTCTCTCAATCAACATAAAACTAATTAAGCTTATTTTTACCATTGGTGCAATTTAAGTACTCCCTCCGCTCCATAATACTTTGCATCAAATTCAATTAGCAAGATTTAGCATGACAACAATGTCACTTATCATCTGTATAATTAAGTATCAAGGGCCTAATATTCACATTTAGCACAGGGCCTCAATAATCATTGAGACGGGCCTGATGAGACGTTCAGTCTGGTGGTTAGGCCTTCTACTATTCACATGGTATTATCCATTGCTCACTGTCGTGATTGGGACATTAAGTAGTTGGATGTGCGTAATGCTTTACTCAACGGTCTCCTTCATGAGGAAGTTTATATGAAACAACTGCCTGGTTTTGTCAGTTCATCCACACCGACTCATGTTTGCAAACTACATAAAGCACTGTACAGCCTTACAACAGTCACCACATGCTTGGTTTCAGCGTCTTCATGACTTTCTTCTCTGATTTGGATTTTTCAACAGTCGGTATGACTCCTCTCTTTTTGTCCGGAACTCTTCTGAGTCTACTACCGTGATCCTAGTATATGTCAATTACATCATCGTTACCAGGTCTTCTTCTTCTGCGATCTCTGAGGTTATTGATGCTATCTGTAACACCTTCGACAGTCATCGTCAGGGTGATTTGAGCTTTTTCTTGGGAGACATTATGTCTTGGTCAGTTTAGATACGCACATGACTTGCTTACTCGATTCAATATGACTGACTATAAGCCCTCTTCCACACCCACCATTCCCCATTCCCAACTCTCTAGTCATGAAGGTGAGTTACTTTCCAATCCTACACTATATTGGAGTCATGTTGGCGGACTCTAGTACCTGACATTAACTAGGACAGACGTCGCCTTTGGCGTTAATCAGGTGTGTCAATTCATGCACCAACCTCGTACCACCCATTTGATCGTAGCCAAACGGATTCTTCGGTTTGTTAATGGCACCATTGATCTTGGTCTCACCTTTCATCGCTCTCCCAATCTCTCAGTTCGTGCATACTCTGACACAGATTGGGCGGGCGATCCCGATGATCGTCGCTCCACGACAGGTGCCTATATTTTTATAGGTCCGAATATTGTCTCTTGGATGGCCAAGAAACAGTCTACCGTTTCTCGATCAAGTAGTGAAACAGAATATTGGGCACTTGCTACCACAACAACAGAGCTTCGTTGGTTCTCTTTTCTGTTTCATGAGCTCCGGATCCCATTTTCAACACCTTCGCTGTTTTCTGACAACTTGTCCACACTTCACATGGCTCGTAACCCCGTTTTCCTCGCTTGCACTCGGCACATTGAGATCGACTATCACTTCATTCGTGAGCTAGTCACCCATGGCTTCTTAACGCTACACTATGTTTCCAACGATGATCAATTGGCCGATGTGTTCACTAAGGATCTCTCCAAGCCGCGGTTCCAGGCTCTCTTGGTCAAGCTGCGTCTTCCTTTTGGATGTCTTGCTTGAGGGTGGGTATTAGCCAAGATAATGAGATATCACAGTTGTCATACCGAGATATGCTCAACTGTTGATATGGCTAAGGATCCCCTATTCTTAGACCTTTTATTGTGAATATGATTGTATCAAATATTAGCTAAATAGAGTCCTACATTTCCTATATTAGATTAGCACTAGAAGTCTTGTATATATATCGAGTCATGTACTATACGTGAAGATTATCAAGGGGAAAGTTTCTCCAAACCCTAAATGTTCTTCCGCCTCTTTAACTCTAACAAGGATAGTAGGTCACTTAATAACTGAAGTATAATAGTTGTTTTTACGAGTTGATCACTGATATTAAGTCATAGTATGCTATCAAAAGTAAGAAATAAAGTGAAATCACTATTAAAGATAGAGAATATAAAATCCAGGACGACTAAGAATTCTCTAATCGCGATAACAAATTAAAAAGAAAAGAGCACATTTTGATAAATAAATTTCCAACAATAAAATTTACAGAAATAATTTCACCATTAGTTATTAAAAAAAATAGAAAAAGAACAAGCACTTCGATTCATGATCAATAACCATTTCAGGTCACATTTCAGAAATAATTTTCCAACAGGCACATTTACAGAAATAATTTTACAATTAATGATGTTTACTCAAGTTGCTGCATCACACACTACAAAATTCTTAAAATGAAATCCAGAAAAAGAGAAGGGCATGAAATCATTGAGATGAAAACAATATGTTCTTGAGAGTCTAGTTTTACCTGCCAGCTTTTGCAATATAACTCCTCTATCAAGGGCTTCCACCTTAACACATTAGCCATAGAATGACTCTCATGAAATCATTGAAGTGAATGTCAGGAAAGAGGCACATCTGACGGATTAATTATTAGTTGCGATCCTCACTAATATTTGTAGCCTATGTTGAGGCAGGGAATGTCGTATATGTTGGGCCAATAATCTTTTCTATCCTTCTGGCACTGTTCCTGTCAAATGGACATTAAAGAATATACTCCTTCTGTCCCATTCGAACTTGGACAGTTTGCTATTTTGGTTGTCCCATTTGAAATAGGACAACCCCAAAATAGACATGTTTTATCTAGTGGGACCCACTTTCACACTTGCAACAATTCTCCTCTTATTATTTCCTACCCCACATTCTCTCTCCTACATCACTTTTCATACTCACAACACATACTCCACTAACATTTTCTCCTTAATCCCTGTGTCGGAAGAGAGAATCGTATTTCGAGTGGGACGGCGTATAGACTACAAAACCTGGGAAGCATAGTTTTTTGCAACCATCCAGACTCACCTTCACCATATCATCAAACAATTTATCCATATCCATGCCTTGAATTAACAAATCCTTGAGTCCATTCCCCATCGAAAATCGTTCCTTCAAATCATCCCACAAAACCTTCGCCTCGTCCACATATGTGATAGTGGAGCGAAGAGTCAGCTCAATTGTATTAAAAATCCATGAGACAATCATGGAATTCACCGTCCACCATTGGTCCGATTCATCAGCATCGTCAGGGCATGGCATTCTGCCATCAATGAATCCAGTTTTTGTCTTCGCTCGAAGCGATCCTTTGAAAACTCGTGCCCATTCTTCATAATTTTCTCCTCTTAGCTGAGCATGTGTGATAATAAGTCCTGGATTATCACTAGAGGAAAGAAAATATGGAGATCTCTTCTCTTCCTTAATCGCCTTCCCTTTACTGGAGTTCTCCTCACCGGTTTTCTGTTCATCATCGCCGCCGGCCATTTTTTTATAAAACCGGGCTCTGGTGCCAAGTTAAAACCGAGAGAAACAATATGGGAAAATAAAGTCAGTTTATTTCCTTCTCCCTTGAATGTTCCGATACATACATCATATATACAAAGACTTTTCCTTGGAGACTAAGTCTAATCCCTACAAAATAGCTAAGCAAATATATCCTACCTATTTACATATTTATCAAATAGGTAACTAACTTAATTAAGGATACCCACAAAAGGAAAAGAGATATGCCTAGATCTTGCAGATCTCGTCATTATCTCAGCAAGAAGCCAAATGAAAACAAAACTTGATGAAATTCACAATGCGATTGAAAGGAAACATGTTTTAGCCCATAGATGGAATTCTTAAGTTTGCATAGCATGTCCTTTGAATCTTTTGAAACCAAGGTTTATAGTTGCAACATATAAATTGTTTCTTTAATGTTAGAATTAAGAAACACTACCATAACATCCATCTAATATAACTAAGATAAATTGTGCCACAAATTCCCTACTAGTAAAAAAAGAGTCCTCAAATAAACTGGAGAGAATATCTCTTTGTAGCTATTCCATCATTTTGAGTAAATCTATTAGAGAAATGGCGTGCCTTATATATTTTCATATTGGTAGGTAAATCTCTTTTGGTTTTAAAAATCGATTTGCAACCACTAGATTTCGCTCCTTCTGGAAATGACTACCTCATGTTCACTTAATAAGTACTATACAGTCATTTGAAATCTTTTCAAAGACAAAATATTTAACATTACTTCCCCCACAAACTCAATATCCTCAAAGAACTGATTTTTTGTATCAAAAAATGGAATTTAGGATCATAAAAGTTTAAACGCGTTTACTTATTTGAGTAACCAATGATATAACAACTAACATTTCTTAACTCCAATTTCCTTTCACTAGACGTGTAAGGCCTTGCCTAAATTGGACATCCCGAAATGACTAAATACCTTAATACAGTTTCTTAACCATACTTTTCTTGGTATAATCCGAAAGGAAGAAGCAAGGTTAGCACTTTCAATCTTTTATTTCCTTAACCAAAATTTCTCTTTCACATAAACAGCTTGAACTTTTTTAAGAGTCCCCCTCTAATATTGACATTTGAATGTTACTTGAACTGTCCGAACTGTGACTAAAGAGAAATCATAACCATAAGAACAAGCATGTCGTCCGTCAACTCGAACTTGAGAGCCTTAAGTTTGGGCGCCAAATTTGTCAACCCCATGATGTACTCACAAACCTTTTGCTGTTACTCTAGCAGCTACCTGCTGATAGACAACCACATACACCGACTTCCTAACCCTAGCTTGACCCGCAAGTTGTTATCAGTTAGGAAGAGATTTTCTTTCCTTGTATTAGAGATAGCTTAGATTTCTAGTAATATTATGCTTCTCATGTATAAATAGGGTTTCAATATTTCAATAACATAAACAAAAGATTTCCCAATTATGTTTATGGTCTTTATACCTTTACTATATGGTATCTAGAGCATCAACGATCCAACCCTAGGATCTTCCACCATGGCCGAAAGTTGTCTTCTTCCAAATCCGGCAGAGCCGACCAAACACCTAGTAGTCATCTCCCTAACCCATGTTCTCAAACTTACCGCCACCAACTACATAGCATGGAAAACCCAAGTTGAGTCCTCTCTCCTTGGATATGCACTTTACCCATACCTAGACGGAACCCTAACTGAACCCCCAAAAGAAATTCCAAACCCGGAGGCTACCACAGAAAAACCCGACATCCCAGCCACTATCCCTAACCCCGCCCAGTCAACCTGGTTTCGCCAGGACAACTTATTCTCAACGCCCTAGATGGTACCCTCTCTGCCCCTCTTGTTCCCCTAATATCCCAATCCAAAACAACCCATGAAGCATGGAAAACTCTTGCCAAAACCTATGCTAACCCCTCGAAAGGCCATCTTAAACAAATTAAAGATCGCCTTCGCTCCATCACCAAGGGCTCACGATCCATCACAGATAACATGCACGACTTTAAAACTTGTGCCGACCAGTTAACCTCTCTAGGCCGTCCTATTAACCCAGAAGACCTCACCGATCGGATTCTGGAACAACTCAATGACTCTGATTACGATAGTGTAATCACAGCAGTTCAGAGCCATGACACACCCATCTCCTTTGATGAACTCCACGAGAAACTCCTGAACAAGGAACTCTCTCTCAAACATCGCTCATCCACCACCACCCCCTTTCCCACTACTGTTGCTTATGTAGCCAAAAATACAACCCGCCCCTCAACCAACCAAAACTGCACCAACACCTCCACTGTCCAACCTTCGACACCCTTCCCAACCGCACCAAATCACCCAAACCCTAGCCTCTCCCCCAACAATCAAAGACCCTATCATGGGAAGTGTCAATGGTGTCGTAATGACGGACACTTTCTCAATCAATGCCATGTTTTCAAACAATTGTAACCCAATGTCACTTTTCCCAATCCCAACCATAACCCTAACCAAAACCGTAACCCTTACCGTGGTCCGTCCTCCTCCCAACCTACAGCCTACACTGCCACGAACAATCCCTCACCCAATCCCAGCTGGCTCCTTGACAATGGGGCAACCCATCATGCCACGAATGATCTCAATAACCTTGCCCTTCACTCACCTTATAACGGCATGGAGGAACTCCTAATTGGCGATGGCTCAGGTTTAAAAATATCTCACATTGGTTCCACTTCCTTACTTACTACTTCACAGTCTGTTCATCTTAATCATATTCTCAACGTCCCCACTATTTCTAGGAATATATTATCTGTTTCTCAATTCTGTTCAGATAATAATGCATCTATCACTTTCTTACCCGACTCGTTTCTTGTGAAGGATCTCCATTCACGCACAATACTTTTCCAAGGCACATCTAAATCTGGCGTTTATGAATGGCATCCGCCCCCTCCTGCCATTCATGCCTCCATCTCCACCTTCAACTGGCATCATCGTCTCGGTCATCCTTCCTATCAGATTTTACGGCATCTTAGCACTAGTTTTCAGTTAGATATTCCTAGTAATAGTTCCTTTCATTGTAATTCTTGTGACTGCAATAAAAGCCATAAATTACCTTTTTATGATAATTCTGTGTCGTCTTCTGGACCTCTTGATATTCTTTACAGTGATGTTTGGACGTCCCCTCTCTTATCTTATGATGGTTATAAATATTATATCATCTTTGTTGATCACTTCACAAAATACACATGGCTCTACCCACTCAAACACAAAAATGATGCCACAAAAGTGTTCACTAACTTCAAATCACTAATGGATTTTTTTTTTAATCGTCCCATTCTTACAATTTTCAGTGATAACAGTAGGGAATATATTGGTCTTCAACCTCTTCTTTCTTCTTTTGGCATCACTCATCTTACCTCTCCTCCATATACCCCAGAACATAATGGCTACTCCGAACACCGTCATCGACACATCGTCAAAACGAGTCTTGCTCTTCTATCTCACTCATACATGCCACTTAAGTTCTGGCCTTTCACTTTTGTGACTGGGTGATATCTCATCAATCGGATGCCATCTTGCACTCTCAACTCTTAATCTCCATTTCACAAACTCTTCTCCAAACCACCCAACTATCTCAAACTCCGCAGCTTCGGCTGTTTATGCTACCCGTGGCTTCTCCCCTACACATCCCATAAGCTTGAACCCAAGTCCACTCCATGTGTCTTTGTCGGATATTCTCCCACACAAAGTGCCTATTAATGTCTTGATCCGTCCATCCATAAAATCTACATCTCTCACCATGTCAAGTTCGTGGAACATGAATTTCCCTTTGCTTCTCACAGTGACTCCGACTCTCCTTCCATTCTCTCTGATGACTGGTGCACTCTCCGTGTTCTGATCTTTACCACTCCGTCCACTCCACTGCCCAGCACCCCATTCCCTGACACCAACCCGACCGCACCAAACATAAACCCGCCCGGACCCTCCACAGACCCGACCGGGTCAACCTCTCACTCGACCGGACCTTCCCCAAACCCGACCAGACCCTCTACCCACCCAACTGGGACCCCAACCTCTACCCCCCACCACAACCACCTCCCCAACACCACCACCTCCGCCTCCACTGGCTGGTCCCATTACTCACCTCTGAAACAACATCCGCAAACCCATCACCAAACTCAATCTCCAGGAAACCTTACAACTATCCCCGGCTGAACCTACCACTTACACCCAAGCACTTAAACTACCCTTATGGTGACAGGCCATGCAAGCAGAGTTTGATGCACTGGTCAAAAACGGTACATGGGATCTTGTGCCTTTTCTCAATCTCAAAATCCCATCGGTTGGAAGTGGATTTTTCGCACCAAGTACAAACCTGATGGAACCATCGATTGTCACAAAGCCTATCTTATGGATAAGGGCTTCCATCAAAGACCAGGTATTGATTACTCTGAGACATTTAGTCCAGTGATAAAACCTGCCACCATTCGTACTGTTCTATCACTTGCTGTCACCAATGGTTGGTCCCTAAGGCAAGTTGACATCAACAATGCCTTTTTACAAGGCTCACTTTCTGAGGATGTTTATATGATTCAACCCCTAGGCTTCATTGATCCCACTCATCCTACACATGTGTGCAAATTAAAATAGGCCATCTATGGACTAAAACAGGCACCCCGGGCATGGTACACTGAATTGAAGAACTACCTTCACTCCGTTGGTTTTCGAAATTCCATGTCTGACTCCTCTCTGTTCATCTGTCGCCATGATTAAGGTTCGGTTTTTCTTCTGGTCTATATTGATGATATTATCATCACTGGCTCTAATCCCTCACTCTTGGAATCATTCATCACCACCTTTGCCCAACGGTTCTCACTCAAAGATCTTGGACACTTATCTTATTTTCTTGTGGTTGAAGTGTTACCTCATCCTGATGGGTTGTTTCTTAGACAACAAAAGTATATTCAAGATTTACTTCATCGCACCAACATGGCGGACTCCAAATCTGTTCCAACTCCCTTGGTCCCAGATCAGTACCTCACGGCATAATACGGCAACCCTCTTCCCAACCCATCCGAGTACCGACATTTTATTGGCACACTTCACTATCTGTCACTCACGAGATGTGATCTATCCTTTGTAGACAATCGCTTGTCTAAATTTATGTAACATCTCACAGATCATCACTGGGCGGTTCTTAAACGTTTACTGTGCTACTTGGCAGGCACTAGTTCCCAAGGCCTGCTACTCCGCAAGCACTCCCCTCTGGTTCTTCATGCTTTCACCGATGCCGGCTGGGCTGGTGATAAACTGGATTACGTTTCCACTACTGGGTATCTGGTGTATCTTGGGTCTAACTTAATTTCCTGGAGTTCCCGTAAACAGCGCACTCTTGCCCGCTCATCTACAGAGGCTGAATATAGGGCGGTTGCCGCCACTGCAGCAGAAGTCCTTTGGGTGGAGAATATTCTTCGGGAGCTTCTCATTCCTATTCCGCCACCTCCTGTAATTTATTGTGACAACCTCGGCGCCACGCATGTTGCAGCGAATACTCGTTTTCACACTCGCATGAAACATTTGGCTCTTGACTACCATTTTGTCTGTGAACAGGTTCAGAATCGGCAGTTGTGTGTGACTCACATCTCTGGGGATGATCAACTTGCCGATGCTTTAACAAAACCGCTTCCGCATTCCCGATTTCAGTTACTCATTTCCAAGATTGGTCTTTCCCTACGGACGTCCATCTTGCGGGGGCATGATAGACAACCACAAACACCGACTTCCTAAGCCTAGTGTTGGTCCCAGAAGGCAACAAGGGTATAGAACCGCTAGAGGGGGGGGGTGAATAGCGGTCCAATACTTTTTTGAAAATACTCTTAAAATCAACCGACTACTTATCAGTTTGGCCAACTGCGGTTCAAAGCACAAGAACCGAACTGATAAAATGCATAGCGGAGTTTGCGGTTTGGCCAAATAGGTTAGTTAAAGAGTTGGGAGGTTTGACTCAGGTTGAGAAAACACTATGATGCAACTGAATAGTTAAACTTAAAGTTCAAAGGAAAACAAAATTCATCTTTCAAGTCATTTCGTATATGGAGACAAGTTAAAAGACCACAAACAAGAAAGATAAATATCAAGACAGAAAATAAAGATCAAACACACAAATTGAAGAGGTTCGTTCTTAAATGAACTACGTCCTCTACCTAGATGGTTAGTCTAGGATTTTCTAATAGCTACTAGACTTGTATTAATTTAGAGGAGGTTTTACAAGATGAATCTAAACTCTAAACAATAAGTCTAACCTAAGCTATAATAACAACCGGTATTTTCGAAGTATATAATCTATGTGATCATATAAATCGGGTGTGTGTGTGAAAAGAAATCAAATGCTCTAAGTATCTAAATGATGGTTGAGCAAATGGAAGTCTTTTGGTGTAAAGGCTGAATATGAAAGGTTGTTAGGCTTGAAGCTTTTATGAAGTAAACTGGGTTTGCTATGGAGATGGTATGAAGATATGAATATCTGGGTTTGAATATTCTAAGCAAACTTGAACACTTGGGAATGAATCTCTTGAAGCTCATCAACCTTCATTGTTGAATAATGGAGGCTATTTATAGGCAGAGCACCCTTGTGACCGTTGGATAAAGATTTGAATCAAATCTGAAGGGTACTGTGCTGTCGAAATCCCATTGGTTGAGCTGTCATTTTCATCTTTGGTTTTGTATTGTAGTCCTAGGTAGTTGTTTCACCACTACCTGATATTTGTCCTTTGTTGCAGAAAGGACTAACGGTAAACAATTCAAACTGATAGACAAACTGACATTCCTTGCAGAAACTCCAAGTTAACTTAGAGTTATTTTGACATGACATAACAACATCCTTTTACGGTTAAAAATGGAATGTTTGTCTAAGGAATAAATGACATATCTTTAATTCATCAATAACTGCTTTGCGGTTTCACCAAGCATAGGGGCGGTTTGAAGAATGATCTTGATGGGCGGTTTCATCAAACATGCAAACTGCAGTTTGATGAAAACTGAAGGGCTCCATGCTGGCGGTCTCAAGATGACGGCTTGCAGTACTAAACCGCTAAGGTATAAAACCGAACTATACTCAGCCTAGACAATCAAAAATCTAGAAATGGACTTATCTAAAAATTGAAGTAGAACTTCATTACATGCGGTCCTAAAGTCCATAAAAAGACACGTGGCATGGATCAATCAAATTAAGGTGGGTGTACTAACGATGAATCCTAACAATCTCCCCCTATTTGATTGATGCCATTACCACACTATGATAATAGCAAAACATTGTACTTGGTAAGAACATGTCCGAAATAAATTTCATGAAATTGCATGTCCCAAGTCAATGCACACACTATGCTAGATCATAGATTTCTAATCTATCAAAAACAAAGGAAATGAAGAAAAGATAGAAAAGAAATACATTCAGATGCATATAGAATGATATGATTTTGAGAATCAGAAATGCATGTTTAAACTGAATGATTAAAACACAATGAACTTAAAAGTATTTTCATGATGAATGTAGTGCACGAGGTTTTAAGAAATGCAAGCATTGTTTCACAAACAAGCAGTTTGAATAAACAAAGTTTTGGAAACAGAATGCTATGCAGTCATTCTCATTATAATTCAATCATAAAGGTTTGAAACTTACAAAGTATGAATTACAAGAGACATCAAAAAGAAAGACTAAGAAGTGAAATCTAGTCTACTTCATCTGCAATAGAACCCCTTGCAGCAGCAGCATCATCTGCGGTTTGGTTCTGATCGGTTTGAGCGTCTGGAGCAGCTTGTTCTTCTGCGGCTTGAGCATTAACAGCAGGGGCGGTTTGATCATCATTCCTAGAACTGGAGCCACGGGCGGCTTCAAAAACAAAGTCAGCTGCACGAAGCCGAACTTCAGTCGGTTCATCAATCTTTAATTCAATTGCAGCGGCTTGCTTGACAAGTTTCCCGGTTCTATGCAGGATAAGCTCAGAAGAATCAAACGCATGCTGGGTCAAAATGTCAAGTTTCTCAACAACAGATTGAAGTGTTGCATCAACGGCTTGAAACTTTAAGTTGCAAAGATCATTGTTGGTTCTGACAAGATCTTGAAGAGCCAGTTGATTTTCCAAAATGAAGTTCAATCTCTCATCTAATTGTTGTTGTCTTGATCTATCATCAAATCTCTCATTCACTCTCTCCCCTTTAATGGCATCAAGATCAGTTTGTATAGTGAGGAGATGAGTGTCAAACTGAGAGGAAGCGGTTTGCTGATGAACTTGAATATTTCTAACCGCATCTATCAAATCGGCGGTCGAGGCACGAAGTGGTAAAACCGGATAGGAAGAAAATGAAGGAGGAGGTTCATTAAAAGGAGTGTAGTCTGGTACAGACTCATCATCGGAAGAAAGAGAGATGGTATCATCGGTTTGATGGGAAGGAGAAGAATGCAGTTTAGATTTGCCTTTCAGGAGAGTATGTACATCTTCTAAGGTTTCACCCATAGACACCCTAATGGCGGTTTCAAATTCTATGGGGTCAAAAGGAAGGGAAAAATAGTAAGGAATAACTTCGGTTTGAGGAGGAGGAGGAACATCATATCTCATATAGTCATCATAGAGAAAGATGGAAGGAGAGGGCACAATGAATAATCTATAGAGATTGGGAATGCAAAGACAATTAAAGAACAGAAAGAATTGGGAGGCAAGAGTGGGATCATTCATAACCTGATAGGCTATTTTAGCCAAGAGCTATTCTGCAGCGGCTAGAATGATTTGGTCCACAACAGCTTCCATATCATCTTTGGGAAAAATTGCATAAGGGTTGGGGCGGCCTGACTTGAGAAACCTTTCTTCGGCTTTAGTAGCGGCACGAGCACGAGCTCTAGCCCTTCTATCCCTTGAAGTCTCTTATTTGAACCGCTTCAAGTAGGAAGCCAGTTCAGCAAAACTCTTCGTTTTCCTAGTCTTCAGTTTAATGATTGAAACCGATGGCGGAGCAGATGGTGAAACTGAAGACAGAGCCATCGGTTGGACCGACGTAGATGGTTTAACTGGAGATGGCAAAACTGTCGTTGAAGCATAAGGAAGATCTGGAGATGAAGAACTGGAACCTGGTTGAGCCGGAGATGATTGAACAGGAGAGGGAGTGTGATCAGGAGAGTTAAATTCCAGTTTTCTCTGAGTTGAAGGAGGGGAGACTTCAACCATCATTGGGTCAATACCTGCCTTTCTCATCTCAGCTCTTTCTCTTAATTCTTTTGCAAAAGCACCTTCAAGAGGTGAGTGATCTCTTTTGTAATCAGCCTCACTGAAGTCTACTGCTCCTGGTGGCCTTGACTGCCAATGTTCCACAAAATCACTTTTCTTCACCAACTTTCTTTTCTTCTTTGGTGGTTGAACCTCAAGAATTGCAACATCTTGCTCAGGTTCAAGTAGTGCCTCAGACACATCAGCCTGTTCAGGCAAAATTTCAGCCTCAAACACCTCGGTTTGATCAATCTGAACTGCAGCCTCAGACACTTCAGTTTGCTCAGGCTGTACCGCAACCTCAGACACTTCGGTCTGCTTAGGCTCGGTTTGAAAAGAAGGTTTAAGGTTTGGAAGGGCATTATAAATGGCATCCAACTGTTCATCAGTGAACTGAACAGAGGGCGGTTTAGAGGTTGGAGGTTTAGGAAGAGAAGAGATAGGGAGGAAAAGATGAGGTGAAGGAATGAGTTCTGGAATGGATTTGGCTTTGGCAGCTTTGAGAGAGGAGGCATCCATTGCAAAGTTAAGGGATTTCTCCACATTCTGATGTAATGGAGAGAGGGGTTTAATTTGAGGTTTGGGAATTGGAGGTTTTGAAAAGGTAGGGGAAAGTTTAATTGGAGGGAATGAAGATGAAGGTTTAGAGAGCGGTTTGGATGAGGGTTTAGAGGGAGGTTTGGCTAGGTCTGCCTTAGTAATAATTGAAGGGATTTGAGCGGTTCTCTTTCTCTTCCTTATAGCAGCGGTTTCCTTGGGACGAGCCGCATGTTTAGACCGAACTGCAGGCTCCCCCTTAACCGCAGACTCCCCCTCAGCCTGTACCGCGGTCTGGGGCAAGATGGCTTAAACCTAATCTGTTCAAAGTAGCCGTCTGACCTTCATTTCTTAACATCGTAGCATGGGCCTGATCAGCAATGGCACCAGCATACGGTTTCCCAGACTTGTTGAGCCGAGCCTCAGGAAATAGTCCACGTTCGGCTTCAGGAAGAGGGTCCTCATTCCAAACTGCCTGTGCATACCGCCATCCAAATGCAGTTCTGAAGGCATCAAGCTTTGATAATCCAAAAATAGATTTCTCAATTGGATCCAACCAATAGTCTTTGTTATCTGAACTGAATTTGAAGATATCCACATCTTGATGCAAGAACTTGGTCAGAAGCCTGCAGTGGGTCCTGATCTTAGACTTCCCAGCGGCTTTAGCGGCATGGAGGCGGTTTAGGGCATTGATGATCTCCTTCATCACAACTTTGGGCCATTGCAGTTTCTTCCCTTTAAGAATTGCCACGCAGTAAGCATACTGTTCACTTGTAAAGTTATTGTGGTTTCCATTTTTGCACATGACTCCAGAATCAACTAAGTCACATAGATGAGCCATTACGTCTCCAAAGTCCTTTTTGGAGGAATTCTTGGTGGAGAAAGAATTAACTCCAATTAACTCCATAGTTGTATTGCTTAGAACCTCCGGTTTAATTCCCAAAACACCAGAATTCTCAAGTCCTGCTAGGACTGCAATTTTGGAAGTGGTTAAGATCACTTCTTTGCCACAGACGGTGGACTTGATAGCATCCTCATACTTCACCTGACCTGTTTCTAGGTCTCTGATTTGTTCTCCCCTTACATCTAACAAAGCTGCTTTAGTAGCAATCCCATTTTCAAAGAATTCAGCGCAGATGATTGTAACAAACTGCGGTTCATCCATAAGGAACAGAGGGAGCAGCTTCGCATCACTCAGCAGTTGGAGGAGCTTCCTTCCAACTGCATCTTGTTTTACTTCCTCTTCTAGTATCCTAGAGCCGGGTACAAAGTTTGAAGGATCCTGAAAAAAAATATTCTAAGTCAGAAATAGCTTAAAGAATGATATTTGAATCCTTAAGCAAACCGCGGTTTGATTAAGTCTTACAAACTATAACAAGGAATCCTAACAATGAAAACATGCGGTTCAAAGAGAGTAAGGGTAAAAATGTAAAAACAAAAAAAATGAGTGAACAGTAAAGATAAAACGGATCAAAGAGGGAAAATTTTGAATAAGAGTTTGAATGCACGAAGAACACGAAGAACAGAGTATGAATATGCAAAACAAAATCTTAACCAAAATGTGAAAGAATTATACCAAAACGATCACAAAGGGCAGATTCTAACAAAGTTCTAAATAAGCTAAGGCAAATAACAACACTAGAACCCAGAATCTGCAAATATGCGCAAGAACACCAAATAACCCAAAAATCGATTTTGCTCAAAATTGAACACAAATCATGAAATAAAGTAATCAATCAGTAAATATAGGACAATGCGAGTTCAGGCCAACCAAAAATTCGAAGAAAAAGCATAAAATGATCAAAGGAAGATGAACAAGCTTTTAAGCTTCAACAATGGCGGACAGAAGAAATAAACTGAGTTAGGGTTCAGAAATTCATACCATATCAGGCTTCGAAGGTTTGGAAGATGTAGAAGTAGAAGCAAGATCGATTGATTTCTTTGGTGCCATTAAAAAAAATTTGTTTAAGTAAGAAAATTTTGAGTGAGAACAGAGAGTGTAGAGTGCGTGCAGAGGAGAGAGAAAGTTTTTGCTAAAAAGAGTAAGAAGTTAAAAAGTTAAATTGAAAAATGGTTTGTCTTTTATACTCAATTAACCACCTCGGGTAGTGGAGCGACCTTTACGGCGGAAGGAAACTTAACCGTCAGCATACCTGTCGATTGGCATTCAATGCGGCAGAGATAATTGCAAAAAGGTCCTTAAAGAATGAAGTGACATAAAGTAAGGACTAAAATGCAATTTCATACCTGAGCGGTTTGAGTAAACCGACTTACCTTTTCCTCATTCTCGGTTTTGATGAAACTAATATCTCTCAGACCTGTCTTCGGTTTTAGTTAGAGAAAACCGAGTCCTTGCTTTGACAATTCGGTTTGGATCAAACTGAATTTGTTCTTCTTGACTCTTCGATTTGAGTGGAATCTTTAGCCGAACCATTATTGTTGCGGTTTCGTCAATTGAACCGCAAGCTATTTGCATTTTCTTAATAGAGCCAAAATACTTAACAAAAAAAAAACATTAGAACAAAAAATAAATAGGCATGAATTGTATTAAGTAAGTTCCAGCATACCCATTTCTCCTCGTAAATGAAAGAACCTAGAATTTTCAAGCGGTTTGGTGAGAATATCTGCAATTTGATCATCGGTTCCCACCTTTGCTAGAAAAATGTTCTTCTTTTCAACATGATCTTTGAGGAAATGATATCTTATGTCAATGTGCTTGGTTTTTGAATGTTGTACTGGATTGTTGGAGATTGATATTGTTGCGGTACTATCACAGTAGATAGGACAGTTTTTCTCAAATACTTTATAGTCTTCCAACTGCTGTTTCATCCAGAAAATTTAAGAGCAACAGCTTCCAGCTGCTATGTATTCAGCTTCAGCGGTTGAGACTAAAACCGATGCTTGTTTCTTGCTGGACCATGATACAAGCCTAGATCCAAGGAACTGACATGCACCACTAGTGCTCTTTCTATCAATCTTACATGCTGTAAAGTCAGCATCTGAATAACCTAACAAATCAAATGAATATTCTTTGGAGTACCAAAGTCCAAGGTTAACAGAGCCACATAAATATCTAATAATACGTTTAACAGCTATAAGATGAGATTCTCTAGGGTCAGCTTGAAATCTAGCACAAAGACACACACTGAACATTATATCTAGCCTACTTGCAGTTAAGTAAAGAAGAGAGCCAATCATACCTCGGTAGAGTGTCTGATTCAGTTTCTTACCTTGTTCATCTCGATCCAAACTGCAGGCCTTTTGCATTGGGGTATCGACTGGCTTAGCGGTTTCAAGCCCAAATTTCTTGATCAAATCTTTGGTATATTTGGCTTGGTTGATAAAGATTCCATCATGACATTGCTTGATTTGGAGTCCAAGAAAGAATGTCAACTCTCCCATCATACTCATCTCAAATTTACCTTTCATGAGCTTCTCAAACTTAACACACATAGTTTCATTAGTAGAACCGAAAATAATATCATCAACATATATTTGAACTAATAATGAATGACCTTTGTGTTTAGCAATAAATAGGGTTGTATCAATTTTACCTCTAGAGAAGCCTTGTTCAATAAGAAATTTAGATAGAGTCTTATACCATGCTCTTGGAGCTTGTTTGAG
Organism: Campanula takesimana; assembly: GCA_026119855.1. Lineage (NCBI taxonomy): Eukaryota > Viridiplantae > Streptophyta > Magnoliopsida > Asterales > Campanulaceae > Campanula > Campanula takesimana. The sequence goes on along the minus strand of JAOWBW010000812.1, from coordinate 405,615 downwards.
TCCATACAAGGCCTTCTTGAGCTTGAAGACATGATTAGGATATTTGTTGTCTTCAAATCCTGGCGGTTGAGCTACATAAACTTCTTCTTGTAGTTCACCATTCAGAAATGCACTCTTCACATCCATTTGATATAACTTGAATTTCTTGAAGGAGGCATAGGCCAGGAACAATCTAATGGCTTCAAGTCTGGCTACAGGGGCAAAGGTTTTATCATAATCAATTCCTTCTTCTTGCCTATAACCTTGAGCAACCAACCTTGCTTTGTTTCTTGTTATAGTACCATTTTCATCCATCTTATTTCTGTATACCCATTTTGTTCCAATTACAGTATGATCTCTGGGCCTTGGAACTAGAGTCCAAACTCGGCATGTTTCAAACTGATTAAGCTCTTCTTGCATTGCAGCTACCCAACTTGGATCACTTAGAGCGTCATCTACCTTCTTCGGTTCCATCTGAGATAACAGTGCGGTTGAGAACAAACTGTGGTTATCTCTATGAGTTAAGCTTCCTCTTGTTTGAACACCAGAACTGATAGGACCTATAACATTGGTTGTTGGATGGTCTCTATGCTCATTGATTTCTGGAGGGAGGTCTTCATGAACCACTATTTCTTGAAGATTTTCTAGAGGAGGCTCTTCTTGATAATCATTGAAATCTTCATTGAAGATGATGTTTGGAACTGGATCAACGGTTTGAATGGGATCAGAAGAGTGAGGTTCTACAGCAACACCTTCGGTTTGGTTTGGAGCGGCTGGAGAACCTGATGGAGCGGTTTGAGTAGGTTGGTCATTTGCGGTTGCATGATTAGGGTAAGATGTACCTGTCTCAAAACCACTAAAATCATTAGCAACATTTGGAGCCATATATGGCTCAAGAAGATCATGTTCATCAAATGTAACATGGACTGACTCTACAATTTTTAATGAAGTTTTATTGAAACAACGAAAAGCTTTAGAGTGTTTTGAATAACCAACAAAAATACCTTCATCGGCCTTAGCATCAAATTTACCTCGATGCTCTTTGCCATTGTGTAAGATGTAGCATTTGCATCCAAATATTTTAAAGAAGGCCATGTTGGGTGATCTGCCTCTCCACAATTCATAAGGAGTCTTGTTGTGAACTTTGATGATTAGGGAGCAGTTCTGGGTGAAACAAGCGGTATTGACAGCTTCGGCCCAGAAGTATTTGGGAAGCTTTGCTTCTGCAATCATAGTCTTCCCGGCTTCAATCAAAGTCCTGTTCTTTCTTTCTACAACTCCATTCTGTTGTGGAACCCCAGCAGCTGAGAAGTTATGATCAATTCCATGATCATCACAATATTGGGCAGCACCATTGTTTGTAAATTCGGTTCCATTATCTGAACGCACAGCAACAATGTCATCCAATTTCTGAGTTTGGAGCTGTCTAAGTAGAGCGGTTACGATGCCATAAGTATCATCTTTTGAGGCCATCATTTCCACCCATGTATATCTTGAAAAGTCATCAACAACCACCAAAGTATAGCGGTTTCCTCCTATACTGGCGGTTGGGACAGGTCCAAATAAATCCATGTGAAGCAGTTGTAAGCAGCGGTTCGTTGAAGAAGCGGTTTTGCTTGGAAATGACTGTTTGGGCTGCTTACCAAGCTGGCATGCTTTACATTTTTTATCATGATGGTCAGCCACTTTGGGTAGTCCTTTGACAAGACCACCCCTTTGCAGTTTTGCTAGATACTTGAAGTTCAAGTGGCTGAGCCGCTTATGCCATAACCAGCTGCTTTCACTAACATTTTTTGCTACAAAACAGAGGTCAGCAATAGAAACAACATTACTCAAATCTATCATATATACATCACCTGTTCTGTTGCCAGTCAGTAGAGTAACTCCGGACGTTGCATCTTTGATGAAACAATTAGTTGAAGTAAAGTTGCAGTTCATTCCTTTGTCACAAAACTGAGATATGGAGAGAAGGTTGTGCTTGAGTCCTTCTACTAGTGACACATTTTTAATAGTCACCTTTCCTCGTTTGATTGCCCTATATCCTATTGTTTCTCCTTTCTTGTTATTTCCAAACACTACTGGGGGGCCTCTCATACTGATGAAATCACAAAAAAGTTCATTATCTCCGGTCATGTGTCGTGAGCAACCACCATCCAAGTACCAAAGATCCTTATTCTTCTTTGCGGTTCCAGCCATAAAGCATAAGATCTGAAAAATAAACATTAAAGATTTTGGTCCCCCTTATTCTTTTGGGTCCTAGGGTTAGCAGCTTTTTGGGACCCACACCTATTTGACCTTAGTATTTTTACGTCCCTTGGCAATGGGCGTGAACCTTAAAAGACAATGACCAGCACCATGACCATAATCAGCACAAATGGCACAATGAATAAATCCAGGTTTTAGTTGCGGTTTTACAAACCCTTTACTGACCTTCGGTTTCTCATGTTTTACTGGGTCAGCGGTTTTGGCTTTAACAAAGATTACCTTCTTGAGCTCAACCTTCCTCTTAGGTGCGGCTTTAGGGAAAATGATAGGAATTTCCTTAAACCGACTAGGAGCGGTTTCATCACTCAATACTTCCTTGGTTACCTCAGCCGCTATGGATTTCTCTTTCCACTTTGAATCTCTCCCAGTCTGGTTTTTAGGGTACTCAAAGAAATAATTTTGCCTTTTAATTTCTTGCTTTGAGCCCTTTTTACCAGCATGATTAACCTTAGGAATTTCTTTGGTTTGTTCAGTAGGTTTCACACCACCTTCGGCATAGAGACAAGGACACTTACACCCATCATCGGTTTTAAACACCAATCCACTTTTTGAAGGTCATCCCTTTGTATGGTAAGCTCATGGATTTGGGTGAGAAGTACCTCGGTTCTGTCCTTCAGATAGCGGTTTTCATCCACAATAGTAGATATCCCAGCAATTTGGAGCTTGAGGTTTTGAATTTCCTCCTTGTGGGATTTACAAACACGTTGGGATTCTTCAAGTTCCGCAGCCATTAGTTTATATGCCTTTTTAAGCACAGTGTGTTGTTGACATATAATATTAGCACGTTCTAGTACCTGGTCATCATGACTTTGGTCTGCTTGAACCTCAGGAGTGTAGTTTGGTGTTGTAGGAGCTTTGCTTAATCTAGCCTCAGGGGTCTTAGGTGAAACTGACTTCATTTGTTGATTTGGCAATGGAAGGCTTTCGTCAATTTCAAATATTTCTTCAAATCCCCTGAGACAGAGATTAACGGTTTCTTCATCATCACTTTCATCTGAGTCTGAACCCATCCATGTTAGCGGTTGATCTCCTTGGTCAGCTACCATTCCTCTTCTTTTCATGAACTTCTTGTTGAATGGTTTCTTTGCTGGCGCGGCTTCATAACGCGGTTTGGGACAACTTGAAGCAAAATGACCTGGCTGTCTGCAGTTATAACAGACCAAGTCATCCCTTGTCTTGGGATCTGCAGTTTTGTTGAATCTGGTTGGAGGGACAAACTTTGCTGGGCCTTTGGATGGAAATTGAGATCTATTGTTTTTCCTGAACTTGGTGTATTTCTTCACAAACAAAGCAAATTCTTCATCATCCATTTCATCAAAATCAACTTGAGTAGAACTTGAGGATTGTGATCCTACACTCTGAGCATAAGAACTTTGAGGAGGAGTGTAGGGTTGATGAGACTGCTGATAAAATTGATAAGATTGAGGATATGGTTGATGTGATTGAGGATAGGATTGGTGATACTGTTGGTAATACTCAGAAGGTACGGTTTGAGAATTGTATCTAGGAACATTTTGGTCAGGAGGAGCGGTTTGCAAGTGGAGGTGAGGAGCGGTTTGATGATGGTCTGGATTGTAGATAGGAGATAAGGTATTATTGAATGCAGCTAGAGAGAGTGTCTTAAATCTGCTTTCGGTTTCATGGACCTCTTCAAGCTTGAATTCAAAAACCTTCAGCATGGCATACAAGTGTCGAAGATCAAGAGCTTCCAAGTCCTTGTTGTCTTCAATGTTAGTAGTTTTGATCAGCCATTTGCTACCAAGAGCTTGCATGAATCTCATGTTCAAATCTGTATTAGAATAGACATGTCCAAGAGAAAAACACACATTAACAATATCTATAAACCTCTCATAGCATTGTCTAAGAGATTCCTTAGGATCTTTAACAAAATAGTTAAAGAGTTTTTTCTGTTGATAGAGGCGGTTCTTCTTGGTATCTGAATCTCCTTCCAGAAAGTCAACTATAGCATCCCAAGTAGCCTTTGCGGTTTTGCAGTGAAGCACCTTAGAATGAGTCCTTAAGTAAATAGCTGACACTAGCATGGACATAGCTCTTCCATCAAAATCCACATTGATGCGGTCTGCATCAGTCCATTCACTTTCTAACTTCTTAACTTCAGCTTCTTCTCCTACGGTTCCTGCACGTGGATTAGCTTTCATAGGAACATATGGTCCATCAGTAACCGCGGTCCACAGTCTACGATCACATGAAATCATGTGTTTCATCATCCTATCTTTCCAGAAGATAAAACTATCTTCATCCAGAATCGGTAAGTGATTCGAATTGGATGTTTGCATCATATGGGTGTTTGTGTTTGCCATTGGATCAGCACCCAAGCGGTTAAGCTTGTAAAAACAAGTTTGGTGGATATGCTCTGATACCAATGTTGGTCCCAGAGGGAAACAAGGGTATAGAACCGCTAGAGGGGGCGGGGGTGAATAGCGGTCCAAAACTTTTTCGAAAATACCCTTAAAATCAACCGAGTACTTATCAGTTTGGCCAACTGCGGTTCAAAGCACAAGAACCGAACTGATAAAATGCACAGCGGAGTTTACGATTTGGCCAAATAGGTTAGTTAAAGAGTTGGGAGGTTTGACTCAGGTTGAGAAAACACTATGATGCAACTGAATAGTTAAACTTAAAGTTCAAAGGAAAACACAATTCATCTTTCAAGTCATTTCGTATATGGAGACAAGTTAAAAGACCACAAACAAGAAAGATAAATATCAAGACAGAAAATAAAGATCAAACACACAAATTGAAGAGGTTCGTTCTTAAATGAACTACGTCCTCTACCTAGATGGTTAGTCTAGGATTTTCTAATAGCTACTAGACTTGTATTAATTTAGAGGAGGTTTTACAAGATGAATCTAAAATCTAAACAATAAGTCTAACCTAAGCTATAATAACAACCGGTGTTTTCGAAGTATATAATCTATGTGATCATATAAATCGGGTGTGTGTGAGAAAAGAAATCAAATGCTCTAAGTATCTAAATGATGGTTGAGAAAATGGAAGTCTTTTGGTGTAAAGGCTGAATATGAAAGGTTGTTAGGCTTGAAGCTTTGATGAAGAAAACTGGGTTTGCTATGGAGATGGTTTGAAGATATGAATATCTGGGTTTGAATCTTCAAAGAAAACTTGAACACTTGGGAATGAATCTCTTGAAGCTCAGCAACCTTCATTGTTGAATAATGGAGGTTATTTATAGGCAGAGCACCCTTGTGACCGTTGGGTAAAGATTTGAATCAAATCTGAAGGGTACAATGCTGTCGAAATCCCATTGGTTGAGCTGTCATTTTCGTCATTGGTTTTGTCTTGTAGTCCTAAGTAGTTGTTGCACCACTACTTGACATTTGTCCTTTGTGGCAGAAAGGACTAACGGTAAACAATTCAAACTGATAGACAAACCGACATGCCTTGCAGAAACTCCAAGTTAACTTAGAGTTATTTTGACATGACATAACAACATCCTTTTACGGTTAAAAATGGAATGTTTGTCTAAGGAATAAATGACATATCTTTAATTCATCAATAACTGCTTTGTGGTTTCACCAAGCATAGGGGCGGTTTGAAGAATGATCTTGATGGGCGGTTTTATCAAACATGCAAACTGTAGTTTGATGAAAACTGAAGGGCTCCATGCTGGCGGTCTCAAGATGACGGCTTGAAGCACTAAACCGCTATGGTATAAAACCGAACTATACTCAGCCTAGAAAATCAAAAATCTAGAAATGGACTTATCTAAAAATTGAAGTAGAACTTCATTACATGCGGTCCTAAAGTCCATAAAAAGACACGTGGCATGGATCAATCAAATTAAGGTGGGTGTACTAACAATGAATCCTAACACCTAGCTTGACCCGTAAGTTGTTATCAGTTAGGAAGAGATTTGCTTTCCTTGTATTAGAGATAGCTTAGACTCCTAGTAATATTATTCTTCTCATGTATAAATAGGGTTTCAATATTTCAATAACAGAAACAAAAGATTTCCCAATTATGTTTATGGTCTTTATACCTTCACTATACCTGTTGCACCTGAGTAGAAGATAAAAAAAGTGTTCCTCCATGACCAGCCTTTGCCCAAATTTGTCAACCCCATGATGCTTACAGGAAATAAACTGGTTTTGTTACTCGGAACATGATCTGTAATTTTTATATGGATTACGCTTTCAAAATTCATATTTCGTAAGTTCGTTTGTGTCAGTTTATATAATTGCGACATTGAATTTCTATTTCTATCGCTCATTGATATGAGTAAATGTAAAGAACACTCTAGTTTAGACAAAAGATTTAGCACACTTCTCTGGCCCAGCCTCATGATGCTTTAGGAATCGCAAACTTTTTATTTAAACAGTATAATTCATTTGTCCACTTTAATTTGTAAACCTAGGTATGTGAACGCCACATAGAGAGAAGAGAATTGGGAAAGTCTCCATTGTTATTATTGAATTATTAACAGAGTACATATATACACGACTTAGTGTGAGATTGGGAAGGTATTGGACATTTCATAAGACTATGATTGAATCTCCCTATATACAAAGATAGTCTCAAATATTACTCTACCTATCCAAATATACAATGATAGGAACAAACCTATAGATACTACATATCTTTACAATATTCGGCTAATCTCCCCCACTCAAGAAAGAAGTCCGTAAGGGAGTTGAAGCTTGACAGAGAGTGCTTGAAACTGAGGGTTGGATAAACCTTTAGTGAATAACCCGGCTAAATGATCATCCGAGGAGACAAATTTGAGCTTGAGAAATCCACGGGTAACCAATTCGCGAATTAAGTGACAATCAATCGCAATATGGCAAATGCGGGGATGAAAAAGAGGATGGCGGGACATGTGCATTGCCGAGATGTTATCATAAAATAGAGAAGGTGGAGAAAATGGAATTCATAGTTCCCAAGAAGGAGAACCACAAAGTTCAGCCATGGTAGTCATGAGGGCACAATATTCGACTTCACTACTCGAGAAAGACGTGGTAGTTTGTTTCTTGGTTGTCCAAGATAGTAGACGATATCTTGGGATATCATTCCCAAGATAGCGTTGTTTGTATTTTAGGATAAAAATCATTCCCATATTCTAGGGATATTTTCCTACCATTTGTAAATATTTTGTTAACATAGAGAGTCCTAGTTTTCTATACTTAGTATATCAAAGAGTCTGTATATATAGGGCATTTACCGTGAATGAAAATCATCGAGGGAAAATTTCTTCAGCCGTTTTCTTTGTGTGTTTAGGTTTAACATGGTATCAGCCTAATTTTGATCCAGGCCTAACCTTCTCTTCCCCTTCTGCCCTCCTCGATCTTTCTCTGCATCATGCCGTCAACACACTCTGGCTCCGATGAGTCTTCTCTGTCACAATCCACAAATTCATCCTATAACCTACCCACTTTTTACAATCCCTCTTCTATTATGGGACAAACTTTTCCCACCAAAGACAACTATGTCAACTGGTCCAACCTCTTCAAAACCCTCCTTCAAACTCATGATCTTCTCTACATCATCAGCCTTACTCCGCCTCCGGCAACCCTACCCGATGGTCAGACCAATCCACAGCACACCCTTTGGACAAAAGGGACTGCCCTTGTATGTGGTTGGATCAAAGGAACGGTGACTCCCACCGTCCTTCCTTACCTCAACAATTGTGACACTGCCCCGGCTTCTTGGAGTGCTTTGGCTAAGCGATTTGGGGCTTCCTCTTCCCTCCAAATCAAAATTCTCAAGGAGAAGCTACACGGACTAATGAAGGCCCCTGATTGTTCGATTGCTGACTACCTGCTTCTAGCCTCTTCTATCTCCGATTCTCTCACCGCCACCGGTGATCCTGTCGACGAACCCGTTCTTATTCAGCGGATTTTGGACGGATTAGGGAAGGATTATAAAGAATTCTTGACTTTTGTTGCCACTAGCCATGCTCAAAATCCTCTCACCTTCGACACAATGACCGATTTGCTGTTAAAAGAGGAGATGCTCCTCCTAAAATTCTCCACTCCGGTGGCCACCCCTTCTGCTTTTGTTGCCGACACTAAGGTCTCCGGTTCTAATCCAGCGCCGTCATACTCTGCTAATCGGGGAGGAGGCAACACAAATCGTGGCAATCGTTATCAGAATCGTAATCGTGGAGGGGGCAATCGCAATCAGGGTGGACAAAACGGATGGAATGGCTTCTCGAATGGACATGGTAATGGGGGTTCTCGTCGAGGTTCAAGTGGACGCAACAGAGGAAATGGTCGTGGTGGTGGATCGGGTCATCTCAATGGGCGTGGTATTCTACCCAAACCCGATATCATCTGTCAGTGGTGTTTAAACCTAGGTCACGGAGCACGTGAGTGTAACAATCCACAGGCTAATTAGGCACACTCGGAACCAGCTATTCTCGATTCTGGTGCTACAAATCACATGACCTCCGATCCATCTTCCTTCTCCGGGTATTACCCATACACAGGTAAAGATGTTATTACTGTTGCTAATGGCTCTAAATTAAATATTGCAAGCATTGGTAGATCTTGTTTTACTGCTAATAACCGTTCTTTCCATCTCCGTAATATTTTGTACGTCCCAAACATTCACAAACCGTTATTATCTATTCGCCAATTTTCAAAAGATAATAATTGTTATTTTGAACTTGACTCTTCTGGTTTTCGTGTCAAGGACAATCGGACGAAGAAGACTCTTCTTTCTGGCAGTAACTCTGGTGGTCTCTACAGACTCAATTTTAATTCAACCTCTCCAACTAGTCCTGTTGCTCTTATTGGAGAAAGATCGAGTCAAGCAACTTGGCATGACCGTTTGGGTCATCCATCTATCCCAGTTCTTCGTGTCTTGAGTCAAAAATTTCATTTACCGTTTAGTAATAAAATTAGTGATCGACACTGTTGTCATTGGTGTCCATTAGGCAAGTCTAGTAGATTGTCTTTTTCTTCTCGAACATTTAATGCATTGAATCCTCTTGATATGCTACATTTGGATGTTTGGGGTCCCTCCGCTGTTGCTTCTATGAATGGTTTTCGTTATTATCTTTCTATTGTTGATGATTTTTCTCGTTTTGTGTGGCTATTTCCTATGACTCATAAGTCTAATGTTACGGATATATTTCGTTCATTTAAAACACAAATTGAGAACCAATTATCTCGTCGTATTTCTGATGTTCACACAGTCAAAACTATTCAAACTGATGGCGGGGGGTGAATTTACTAGTCGGACCTTTATTTCTTTTCTTTGTAATGTTGGCATTAAACACCAAATCACATGCCCTTACACCCCACAACAAAATGGGGTTGTCGAACGTAAACATCGCCATATTGTCGAAATGAGTTTGTGCCTCATGTCCAAAGCTAATGGTCCCCACAAATTTTGGCTTGAAGCATTCAACACTGCTGTTTATCTAATTAATCGTCTTCCAATGCGTCAACACAATTATTTTTCTCCTTATCAAAAATTGTGGAAACGCACTCCCGATTATTGGTTTCTTAAAGTGTTTGGTTGCTCCTGTTTTCCCTACATTGTCCCTACCAATGCTCACAAATTAATGCCAAAATCAACACATTGCATCTTTCTTAGTAATGATAATTCTCGCAAGGGATATCGTTGCATGGACCTTGCTAATGGCAAACTTTATATTTCTCGCCATGTGGTATTTGATGAAACTTCTTTTCCATGGCAAAATAAGGACACCCAAACAGGTTCACAGGTTCGTGAGATGGACTTACCTCAGCAACTTCATCCTTCTCCCACCACAGGCACGTTGAGCCAATTGGGCTGTTCTCCTGGGCATCCCACTCCACATGGGCCTCACTCCACCACTCAACATCAAAAGGCCCAGTTCAATCCTAGCCTTGGACCGCATACAGCACATGGCCCTTCTGCTCATCAGCCAGCGGATCTCTCTCCTTCTGGGCCGCATTCATATGGGTCTGGTCAAGCCCAGGGTGGCAGGCCTACATTCCGGCATTCTCCTATGCCCCTCAACTTTGGTGTTGCTTCTCCTGTCACCCCCCAGCCGCCACAATATTCCAGTGCAGCCCCTTCCCAATCTGCACTGCCTTCTACAGTACCTGCAACTTCCGCAACCCCAGAATCACATCTTAATCCTTCTGATTCTCACCTCCGCTCAAGATCGAGGTATGACTGACCTTTATGAGGCTACATCTCCCGTCTCCATCGATTATAGTCTTGTTGCCATTAATTATGATCAGTTCTATGAACCACGAACCATTAAACAAGCTTCTCAATATCCTCATTGGCAAACTGCTATGACCGAAGAAATCACTGCTCTACACCGAAACAAGACTTGGTCCCTTGTTCCGTGTCAACCCAACGTGAATGTTGTAGGGTGTTAGTGGATTTTCAAAGTCAAACGAAAGGCCGATGGCTCTCTTGATCGTCACAAGGCTCGCTTAGTTGCTCAGGGCTTTACGCAACAAGCTGGCCTTGATTACGATGAAACGTTCAGTCCCGTTGTTAAGCCATCCACTATTCGGGTCGTACTATCCGTTGCTCACTCCCGTGATTGGGTAATTCAGCAACTTGATGTACGCAATGCCTTTCTGAATGGGTTTCTCAATAAAGAAGTTTATATGAAACAACCTCCTGATTTGCTCATCCCCAACATCCTACCCATGTTTGTAAACTTCAAAGAGCCCTTTATGGTCTGAAGCAATCTCCCCGAGCTTGGTTCCAAAGACTACATGACTTCTTGCTTCGTTGTGGATTTTTTAACAGCCGTTCGGATTCCTCATTGTTTGTTCGACATTCTACAGATTCTACGACCATCATTCTCGTTTATGTCGATGACATCATCATTACCGGATCCTCTCCCACTGCTGTTAACACCATTATTGACGATATATGCAACACCTTTGATAGTAGACGGTTGGGTGATCTCAATTTTTTCTTGGGACTAGAGGCTAAACGCACATCCACTACCTTGTGCCTTAGTCAAGCTCGGTATGCTCGTGATCTCCTAGCTCGCTTCAATATGACCGACTGCAAGCCTTCCTCTACTCCGACTGTACCTCACTCTCGGCTGTCCTCTCATGACGGTGAAGCACTTCCTGATCCTACCACGTACCGTAGTCTCGTTGGTGGACTGCAGTATCTAGCTATGACTCGGCCGGACATCGCTTTTTCGGTCAACCAAGTGTGTCAATTTATGCACCAGCCCCGCACCACTCACTTGGTTGCTGCCAAGAGAATTCTCTGGTTCGTTAAAGGTACACTTGACCTTGGTCTTACATTTCACCGGTCTTCTAGTCTTGCTATTCGGGCATATTCAGACTCCGATTGGGCGGGTGATCCAGACGATCGTCGTTCTACCACCAGAACTTGTATTTTCATCCTGTTGGGTTTCGTAGTAACATGCGCAGCGGAATTTAGCATTTAAAATTTTTGAAACCCAAAGCCCATAGATCCGTTCGTATGATTAAATCAAATACAACAACATGAATATAGAATAAAACTAACCCTTGATGGCTATTAAATTTCTCTTGATCTTTGGTGGAGAAACTTGAAGACTTGATCACGATCACAAAGCTTGAACACGAACTTTGAAGATGATGATTTTCACCCTCTAGCGGTATCCACACTTCGAACGAATATCAAAGGACCTTCTTTGATCTTGGTTGCTAGACCAAATATTATGAAACACACTTTCACAATATATTAAAGAACTATATGAAATTTATTTTGTGAATTATTTTGTTCCTCAATCTATGATATCTTAGAACAAAATAAAATCTCTCTCAAACTCTTTGAGACTCACAAAAGGCACTTCTCAATATGGTCTGGCCGAATTGGTGTTTTTATACACAATTAAGACCTATTCCAAATAGGAATCTTGTGCCAAAAACCTTCCTAAATCGAATTAGGAATTTTCTTGTCGGCAGCACCAGGCGCCCGCCTGTAAAGGACCAGGCGCCCGCTTGAATGACCAGAAGGTCCTTGTCTTTCTGGAATTACTTCAGGCGCCCGCCTGGTCTGAACCAAGCGCCCGCTCGGTAGACCAAACAGCCCAGAATGTTTCCAGAAATTCCTCCAAGGTCCTTTGACTCTAAATTCCAATATAGTCCTCTTATTGAAGATTCGTTCTATTGTGTGTGACCCTCTAGGATTATACTAAGTTGGCAATGGGCTTAAACATGATCCCATAAGATATGATTAGGTTCTAGCAAACCGTCATACCTACCCAAATAGTATAACTAGATACAAGTTCGCATTCCTTTAGAATATGTCACAATCCCTTTGTCCACGATGTCATTGAACACAAGTCATGGTCAAACAGTCAACTTGTTTTGTTCAATACTTTCTCGATTCCGAATATGTTGATAATCCAAATGACATTGATACAATCAATTCATTTGAGTCCGGCCGAACATTTCATCAACATCATTCCTACGAGAGGCCCAAGCTTGACATCTCTCCGTGGAGGGACAAATCCATTTAGCTTATTATTCTTCCCAACGGGAATCCGATTATGCCAATCATACCCTTTATAACTACCGTGTTAAGGTAGCGTTTGAATATGTCAAACACAATGTTTATCAAGTGGAAGACTATAATAACTTCATTTCTAAGGATTCAAATGACATAACTAATATGAGATATATGTACGACATAGACCATGACATAAATCTCATACAGCGGGTCATGTCCAGTACCTTGTTCCAAACAAGTACCCATAAATCTAACATGATCATCCCATGATCATTTAGTCTTTATACTAGTGCTTAACAAGTACTAGGGACGGGGATTATTATAAGTAAACATGAACAACAATAATAATCAAAACATCTCTTTATTGATATGAAATAAATGATAACAATTACAACGTTTATTAAACGTGCCTAGGGCACCACTACCAACAATCTCCCACTTGCCCTAGGCCCAATCTCCCATGTATCTAATACCCATGGACCTAACATGACCATCATGTTTAGCTTGTGGAAGTCCCTTTGTTAGCGGGTCCGCAACATTGTCATCAGTAGGTACTCTGCATATATTTACGTCTCCCCTATCAACGATCTCTCGAATGATATGAAAACGCCTAAGTATGTGTTTGGATTTCTGATGTGCTCTTGGTTACTTTGCTTGAGCAATAGCACCATTATTGTCACAATAAAGGTCTATTGGATTAGCAATACTAGGAACCACTTCAAGTTCAGTTATGAACTTCTTAATCCAAACAGCTTCCTTTGCAGCATCCGATGTAGCAATATACTCAGCTTCTGTTGTAGAATCAGCGGCTGTACTTTGCTTGGAACTTTTCCAGCTTACAGCTCCACCATTTAACATAAACACAAAACCCGATTGCGATCGGCTATCATCTTTGTCGGTTTGGAAGCTTGCATCCGTGTAAGCATTTACAGCGAGATCATCTTCCATTCCTCCATAGACCAAAAACGAGTCTTTAGTTCTTCTCAAGTACTTAAGAATCGCTTTTACAGCTATCCAGTGATTTTCGCCAGGGTCGGATTGGTATCTACTTGTCATGCTCAAAGCATAAGATACATCCGGCCTAGTACAAATCATGGCATACATGATGGACCCAATTGCCGAAGCATATGGAACATCATTCATTTTCTCACGCTCATCATTTGTCTTAGGACATTGAGTCTTGCTTAGAGAAACTCCATGTAACACTGGCAAGGTGCCTCTCTTAGAATTTTCCATACGGAATCTTCTAATGACCTTGTCAATGTATGTACTTTGGCTTAAACCAAGTAGCCTTCTTGATCTATCTCTATAGATCTTAATGCCAAGAATATATGCGGCTTCACCCATATCTTTCATTGCAAAACACTTTCCTAACAAAGTCTTCACAGACTGAAGTGTAGGAATGTCGTTTCCAATGAGCAATATGTCATCCACATATAAAATAAGGAATAGCACTATGCTCCCACTAATCTTCTTGTATACACAAGGCTCATCTTCGTTCTTGATGAAGCTAAACTCTTTGACCGATTCATCAAAACGGAGATTCCAACTCCTTGAAGCTTGCTTCAATCCATAGATGGATCTTTGCAATTTGCATACCTTAGAATCTTGTTCAAAACCTTCTGGTTGTGTCATATACACATCCTCTTGGAGTTTTCCATTCAGGAAAGCGGTTTTGACGTCCATCTGCCATATTTCATAGTCATGATATGCGGCAATGGCAAGCAAAATTCTTATAGACTTGATCATTGCTACGGGTGAAAAGGTCTCATCATAGTCAATACCATAAACTTGCCTATAACCCTTCGCTACAAGCCTAGCTTTGTAAGTATGCACCTTCCCATCCATGTTAGTCTTCTTCTTGAAGACCCATTTACATCCTATGGTTTTTACACCTTCGGGAGCATCAATCAAATTCCAAACTTGATTGTCTTGCATGGATTGCAATTCGGATTCCATGGCTCCAAGCCACTTGTCCGAATCAGGAGAGGACATCGCCTCTTGGTAGGTTGACGGTTCATCATTCTCAATGGTTTCCACATCATTACTATCCGTTACGAAAAATCCATATCTCTCGGGTTCGGATCGTAACCTACTAGATCTGCGAGTTGCTTGTGTATTTTGAACAGGTTCCACAACTCCTTGTGGTTCTTGTTCTTGTTCCACTATTGGTTCAATGTTATTTTCTGGGTCTCGAATTTCTTCAAGATTTATTTTACTCCCACTGATTTCTTTAGAGAGAAACTCTTTCTCTAGAAAGATACCAGTTCGGGCAACAAACACTTTGTTATCCTCTCGGTTGTAAAAGTAATATCCTTTAGTTTCCTTAGGATATCCCACGAAAATACATTTATCAGATTTGTGTGCGAGTTTGTCTGAGATAAGTCTTTTGACAAAAACTTCACAACCCCAAATCTTCATGAAAGATAGACAAGGCTTCTTTCCGCTCCACATCTCATATGGAGTCTTTTGAACCGATTTAGTTGGAACACGATTTAGTGTGAAAGCAGCGGTTTCTAGAGCGTAACCCCAAAAGGATATTGGAAGATCAACTTGACTCATCATTGATCGAACCATGTCTAACAAAGTCCGATTCCTCCTCTCGGACACACCATTCCATTGTGGTGTTCCCGGTGGAGTCAATTGTGAAACTATTCCACAATTCTTTAGATGATCATCAAATTCTTGACTTAAGTATTCACCACCTCGATCTGATCGAAGTGCTTTTATACTTTTGCCAAGTTGTTTTTCTACTTCATTTTGAAATATTCTAAATATCTCAAATGCTTCACTTTTATGTTTCATTAGGTAAACATAACCAAATCTACTATAATCATCAGTGAAGGTTATGAAGTATTGAAATCCTCCCCTAGCATTGCTACTTAATGGTCCGCATACATCGGAATGTATCAACCCCAATAAGTCGCTTGCCCTTTCACCCAACTTGGTAAAAGGTGTCTTAGTCATTTTTCCAAGAAGACACGACTCACAAGTATCATATGACTCTAAGTCACATGAACCCAAAAGTCCGTCCCCATGGAGTTTTGAGATACGCTTCTCATTAATATGACCAAGACGGCAATGCCACAAATAAGTATGATTTACATCATTAGGTTTAGATTTCTTATTTACATGATAGACATTGTCATTATTTTCATTCTTGACATCCAAGATATAAAGGCCATTAAATGAATTAGCAATACCATAAAGCACATCATTTAAATAAATAGAAAATTTCTTATTCTCAATAAGAAACTTAAAACCTTCATTATCCAAACAAGAAATTGAAATAATATTTCTGCTTAAATCCGGAACATAATAACAATTGTTCAAAACAAGAATTAATCCGGAAGGTAAAGTGACTTCATAAGTCCCTACGGCTAATGCAGCAACTCTTGCTCCATTTCCCACGCGTAGATCTACTTCACCTTCTTTAAGCAGTCTCCTATTCTTTAGTCCCTGCACATTTAGACAAATGTGAGAACCACATCCGGTATCCAATACCCAAGAATCAGTGGTAGAAAGGAGAATATCTATCATATAGATACATGAAGTCGACGCAGCCTTGCTGCTCTTCTTCTTCTTTTGCTCTTCCAAGAAAGCCTTGCAATTACGTTTCCAATGACCAATTTCTTGACAATGGAAACAGATTGCATCCTTTTGTGAATCAGGTTTTGCCTCAGAAGCCTTGGTAACCTTTGCCTTGCTTATCTTGGGTTTGACAACTTTTGCCTTACCCTTTCCTTTGGCACTAGCCTTCTTCCCATCATGAACCAAGAGCACGGGAGAACCTTTCTCCACTATTTTCATCTCTGCAGTTTTGAGCATCCCATGCAACTCAGAGAGATTCTTATCCATTCCATGCATGTTATAATTCATCACAAACTGATTATAACTTTTAGGCAATGAATTAGGAATGAGATCCGTGGCTAGCTCCAATGGGATTGGATAGCCAAGTTTCTCAAGGTGCTCTACATAACCTTTCATTTTAAGAAAGTGAGGACTCACTTGTTGCCCTTCATTCATTTTACTAGTAGTGAATGCAACAATGGTCTTGTACCTCTCTTGCCTAGCTTGCTCTTGAAACATGGTTCTCAACTCCACGCCTATCTCATAGGCTTCCAAATGTTCCAAACTTTGTTGGAGTTTTGAACACATAGCAGCAAGCATGAGACAACTTACATCTCTAGAATCATTACGATGTTTCTTGTAATTGTCTCTTTCTACCCTAGGGGCAGTAGGCAGTGGTTCAGCAGGGAGAGGCCCATCGAGAATGTACAACTTATCTTCTTGCCTAAGAACGATTCTTATGCTACGGATCCAATCCATAAAGTTAGTACCATTCTCTTCGAGCTTATCCTTCTCAAGGATCGATCGCAACGACATTGATTGAGTGTTATTAGTCATTATCTACAAATATGCAAAATTTCCAAAATTTAATAAGTACCGTTTTTCATTAAAGAGATAAACAATGTATTTTAAAACAAAATACTCCCACTAAATTATACAACCTTCTTTATACATCCAATGTATAGTATAATTTAAATGGGTTGAGATCCCACTTTAATCTAATTTTGAGTACGCTTTGGCGCACCGCTCAAAATTAAATCAATTAGGTAGACAACTCTTGTCAATCATATCTCATATGACTCTCAGTTCCTTTCATGAGATTCTTTAAGAAATCCAATTTCAAAAAGCATGTTAAATCTCATCTTTGCCTTAAGCCCAAAACTGTTTTGACGCTTAATTAAGTCCAACCATTTTAAACGCATAGGAAACTCTTATTCACTCATCTTGCTCAAACATGAATAAAATCAATGCACCTCGCTTTGGCGAGCCCACATAAAATTACTCATGCATAAACAAGTGTTTTAATCATGGCATGGCAAAAGGACTTAAAACTCTCTTTGAAGGTTCATCACATATAGCATATAACACATTTATGAGCACATAATATAAACATGTTACACATCAAGTTTAGGCACTAAATTAATCTCCATTAATTTAAGCATGGTATTTATGTGTCATTAGTTTCTCTATAATTATGAGGATGAGACTTATTTCAACTTTGGTTATTATTTCCAAATCAAGACAACAAGAAGTGCGGTCGAACTAAGCCATTAGGCAACCACAATCCCGCACTAATTCAAGAAACCAAGAAAGTAGTCCATGTGGCCGAAACTAAGCAATAGATGGTCTCGATGAACGTAGGCCAATTGCATTCACAATTCCACATGGATCTCCAAACTTTTGAATCAAGAACTTTGTTTCTCAATTTTAGCAATTATGAACTCTTCATAATTCTAACTTCGTTTTATCTTTAAAACTTTGATTGCGATCAATTTTGGGAAACACAATCTCGATGAACGCAGATTAGCCATCCAAAACTTGAACCAATCTAGGAATCACAAGACTAAAACAAATAGGAAAATCAAACCCCAAAATCCACACACAAACCAACTACCCAAAACCCATTCCAGATCAGCAGGTCTGAAGTGGTCTTGTTACTGGTTTTGTTGGATTTATCGAAAAATTCCAGAATCAGATTTTGAACAAAATCAGAATAGTCCATTCTGGCCTAGCGAGCGCGCGCCTGGTCCAGGGCGAGCGGGCGCCTGCGACGCGCGCGCGCCTGGTCCAGCGCGGGCGAGCGCCTGTATGGTCAGAATGGTATAGAATTTTCAAGTTCGAAAAATTTGTCTCAAAATTATTTTTCCCCGATTATTAAAACTTTGATCTAATCAAAAATCAATAATCAAAATAATTCAAAATCCACCATAATTTTTATTTATTGCGATTGAATCGTGCGATTAAAGTTGCAAAACGATAAACCACATAAAATCACAAAACACATAAGCATCATATATTCCAATATTCATATCATGCAAGGCACATAAACAATTTATATACACATAACATGATCCAAGTATTGAATTAATCAACATGAACGGGGCTCTGATACCACTGTTGGGTTTCGTAGTAACATGCGCAGCGGAATTTAGCATTTAAATTTTTTGAAACCCAAAGCCCATAGATCCGTTCGTATGATTAAATCAAATACAACAACATGAATATAGAATAAAACTAACCCTTGATGGCTATTAAATTTCTCTTGATCTTTGGTGGAGAAACTTGAAGACTTGATCACGATCACAAAGCTTGAACACGAACTTTGAAGATGATGATTTTCACCCTCTAGCGGTATCCACACTTCGAACGAATATCAAAGGAGATTCTTTGATCTTGGTTGCTAGACCAAATATTATGAAACACACTTTCACAATATATTAAAGAACTATATGGAATTTATTTTGTGAATTATTTTGTTCCTCAATCTATGATATCTTAGAACAAAATAAAATCTCTCTCAAACTCTTTGAGACTCACAAAAGGCACTTCTCAATATGGTCTAGCCGAATTGGTGTTTTTATACACAATTAAGACCTATTCCAAATAGGAATCTTGTGCCAAAAACCTTCCTAAATCGAATTAGGAATTTTCTTGTCGGCAGCACCAGGCGCCCGCCTGTAAAGGACCAGGCACCCGCTTGAATGACCAGAAGGTCCTTGTCTTTCTGGAATTACTTCAGGCGCCCGCCTGGTCTGAACCAAGCGCCCGCTCGGTAGACCAAACAGCCCAGAATGTTTCCAGAAATTCCTCCAAGGTCCTTTGACTCTAAATTCCAATATAGTCCTCTTATTGAAGATTCGTTCTATTGTGTGTGACCCTCTAGGATTATACTAAGTTGGCAATGGGCTCAAACATGATCCCATAAGATATGATTAGGTTCTAGCAAACCGTCATACCTACCCAAATAGTATAACTAGATACAAGTTCGCATTCCTTTAGAATATGTCACAATCCCTTTGTCCACGATGTCATTGAACACAAGTCATGGTCAAACAGTCAACTTGTTTTGTTCAATACTTTCTCGATTCCGAATATGTTGATAATCCAAATGACATTGATCCAATCAATTCATTTGAGTCCGGCCGAACATTTCATCAACATCATTCCTACGAGAGGCCCAAGCTTGACATCTCTCCGTGGAGGGACAAATCCATTTAGCTTATTATTCTTCCCAACGGGAATCCGATTATGCCAATCATACCCTTTATAACTACCGTGTTAAGGTAGCGTTTGAATATGTTAAACACAATGTTTATCAAGTGGAAGACTATAATAACTTCATGTCTAAGGATTCAAATGACATAACTAATATGAGATATATGTACGACATAGACCATGACATAAATCTCATACAGCGGGTCATGTCCAGTACCTTGTTCCAAACAAGTACCCATAAATCTAACATGATCATCCCATGATCATTTAGTCTTTATACTAGTGCTTAACAAGTACTAGGGACGGGGATTATTATAAGTAAACATGAACAACAATAATAATCAAAACATCTCTTTATTGATATGAAATAAATGATAACAATTACAATGTTTATTAAACGTTCCTAGGGCACCACTACCAACACATCGGGCCCAATATTATTTCTTGGATGGCAAAGAAACAATCTACAGTTTCACATTTTAGCAGTGAAGCTGAATACCACACTCTCACCACTACCACTGCTGAGTTATGGTGGTTCTACTATCTCTTTCGCGAGTTACGCCTCCCTTTCTCCCCTCCATCATTTTTATGTGATAATCTCTCGGCATTACACATGGCCCGTAATCCAGTTTTTCATGCTCGCACCCGACACATCGAGATTTATTATCATTTTATACGTGAGCTCGTCACTCGTGGATTCCTAACACTTCACTATGTGTCTATGGAGGATCAACTCGCGGATGTGTTTACTAAAGGACTCTCCAAACCTCGCTTTCAAGCACTTACAGTCAAGCTGCTCCTTCCTTTTGGACGTCTTGCTTGAGGGGGGGTATTAGACGATATCTTGGGATATCATTCCCAAGATAGCGTTGTTTGTATTTTAGGATAAAAATCATTCCCATATTCTAGGGATATTTTCCTATCATTTGTAAATATTTTGTTAACATAGAGAGTCCTAGTTTTCTATACTTAGTATATCAAAGAGTCTGTATATATAGGGCATTTACCGTGAATGAAAATCATCGATGGAAAATTTCTTCAGCCGTTTTCTTTGTGTGTTTAGGTTTAACACAAGAAACGAGATTAGGACCTACACATATGTACACGCCGGAAGTAGAGTGAGATCATCCGGTTCACAGGCCCAATAAGAATTCAAATATGCATGAAGAGAGAGATCCAAAGAAGACTGAAATGATAAGACTGACTTTATTGAACCTTTGATGAAGCAGAGTATTCGTTCTAAAAGTTGAGAGGAACGAGGCTGGTGCATAAACTGACAAACTTGATTGACGGAGAAGGCTATATCTGGGCGAGTGAAGCTCAAGTACTGAAGTCCACCAACCAAGCAATAAAACTCAGTTGCATCGGTCAAGAGATCGCCATCAAGAATATTAGAGATGAAAGAATGAGGAATGAATGGTCTAGGCATCAGTTTACATTCCGACATGTGGACTCGATCAAGAAGATCTAGAGCATACATTGTTTGCCGAAGAATGAGAGTATCAGAAGACTGAATAGCTTCATTACTGAGAAATAAGCTTGTTTGCCCAGTTGATGACTATAAAATGTAGCACATATATCATCAATGACGAAAGAAAAAACAGAGGGAGAGGATCCAGTGAGGATTATGTGGTTCACATAGACTAGAAGAAGGACCATAGACCCATGTTGATGCCGAATAAAGAGGGACAAGTCGGAGCCACTGTTGAAAAAGCCTTAATGAAAAAGAAAAGCATTGAGCCATTGAACCCACGCACAAGGTGACTGCTTAAGGCCATAAAGAGGCTTGTGATGTTTACACACAAGTCAGTACTGAGGAATCAATGAAGCCAGGCGCTTTATTTTTTGCAAAGCCGAGATTTACGCCTGCATAGCTTCTTGCCAATAAGGAAAAAAGATGCTTGCTGAAAAGTGTGAGGCTCGTACGTGAGTGAGTCATTTTCAATTCCAAGAAGACTAGAGGCCTGTTTGAAGGTGCGCGGTTCATAAGACAATGGATCATTCTGAATTGCTGTCATAGCAGTTGGAAGAGTGTGTGGACATGTGGCAACATATAGCTCAGAAAGATTTTTATATCGGAGAGGTGGAGTAGAAGAAGTAACTGAGTCAAAACCTAGAGGGGACTGAGTAGTAACCGGAGAGACAGAAGGGGTCTCTGTGGGTATTGTGGAACTGGGAGGAGTATTGACAGCCAACTGAGAAGTATCGGGAGTGGGCTGATCCAAATTTGAGAGTTGAAACTGAACTGGGCTTTGTGAGAAATTGGACCGAGCAGGCGGTCCAGAGAAGGAGGACGAGCTACTGGTGTGGTCATGCCGAGTATCTGATGATGATCCAGTCGGCAGAGCTACAGGAGCAGTTGGGCCAGAGTGAAAAGGTGGTCCAATAGAAGGAATAGTGGGTGTATCAGTCCCTTTAATCCAACCACAAACAAGGTCTGTGGCTGTCGACCAAGTGGTGTGATCTGGGTTGGGTTTGCCGTCGGCAAGGTGAGTGGCTGGTGGTTTGGGTTCAATCACAAAGAGAAGTTTGTGAGTTCGAAGGAGGGTTTTGAACAAGGTACTCCAATTGACATAGTTTTCTTTGGTTAGATAGGTTTGACCCATGATTGCCGTTGGGTTGTAAAAGACTGGAAGAGAATTATAAGAAGAGAAGATGTGGTTTTGGCCGGATTCACTAGAACCACCGTCGGGAGTCATATCAGTATCACAAGGCATGGCGGCACAGAGGGAAAAGGCGAAAGAAAGAAAGAGAGTAAGGTACGTCTTCTGGATCTTAGAGATCAGACTGATACCATGTTAGAAATAGAACACGGCATATCACAAAAGAGAGAGAATGGAGAATATGAATTTCCTTGATGATCATTGCATATACAGAGATCTAAATATATAGGCTAATTACAAGTAACCCTAAAACTAAACATAGAATGTTAGGACTCTATTCTAGGAATATATTGATATATACAAATATGAAATCCTAGACTATAAACACGGAAACCGAATATTATGATTGATATCACAATATTCGGCTAATATTGAGGAGGGCGGCCCAGAAGAAGAATCTGCAGGAGTGGACTCGAGCTGCAACTGAAAGGGAATCAGACTGTTGTAGAATCTAGGCCTGGGATTCCAAGTTGAAGGTGGACTACTACAGAAGGCCCACGAGCAGATTTGGGAGACAAACGAACTGGACTGGTCCATGCAGTCTGATGCCAAGGCGAGCCAAGTAAAGGACCACTTGGTGCTGGGTTAATAGATGGTGCAGATGGGAACCTGAGTTAACCATTGGAACACGAAGTTACATAAAGAGCAAGTATCTGTACCTCCATGTGGCCAAGGGAAATGTGACTCATCAAACATAAGCGTAAACATTGTTATTAGTCAAGTCCATGCATCTAAATCATTTGCTCAAATTATTATAACCAAGAAAAATACAATGTATTGATTTTGGCATAAGTTTGTGAGTGTTGGTAGATATGCATCTGGACAATGATCTTCAATGTATGTTTTGAAAGTGGCAAAAGTATATGTTACATCAAATTAATGAAATAACGAAAAAAGCCACACATAACGAGGGAAATCATCAACAATAGATAAATAGAAACAATGTCCATTCAATGAATTAAACGGTGGGAGATCCCAAACATCCATATGAAGTATATCTAAAAGGCGTAAAGCATTAAAAATCCTAGAGGAAAAGAAAGTTTGCTAGGCTTGCCGAGAGGGCAAACATTAAAACAATGTTGTTTACTAATTTTATGAGATAAAAGTAAACTTGACGTCTGACACAAAAAACCTAAGAATACAAATAGAGGGGTGGCCCAAGTGTTCATGCCACGTCCAAACTCGAGTGTTCTCCAAGAAGAGAATCGGGGCTATTAGACGACTCTGAGTCGAATGAGACTTTATAGAGACCACCAGCGTTAGTGCTAGAGATAAGAGTCTCCCGAGTTTGATTGTCCTTAACATGAAAACGAGATGCACTCAAGTTCAATGAAATAGTTATTCCTTAGAAAACTGGCAAATAGATAATAAAGGTTTGTGAGGTTTTGGAATATAAAGAACTTTATGCATTAAAAAAAGAACGACTATTGAGATTCAATGAAGCGCTACCAACATGTGATATGTGTAAATGTAAGCCATTACCAAAAACAACTTTATTTTTTGGAAAAATTAGTCATAAAGGTAACGTACTTTACCTCTTTGTATCAAATAATGCAACGTACTACTTAGTGTCTAAAAAATGAAACATACTTTTACTAATTTTTTCCAATAGTGCAATTTTCAAAATAAGAAATGGATGACACTAACAAAAGTTAACATTTTGAGGACGGAGTTAATACTCGTTAAATAAAATAACACCCGTTAACCATATCTTTTTCACCCACCTTCCAACTCCACCCATCCTCCATTTGCCTTTCTCCATCGCCATTGTCCACCATAGCCACCACTATCCTCCCAAACACCATTTCACGAATCCCACATCTACTGCAAAATTTTAATTTCACAAACCCAACAAAAATTACATATCATTTCCCAACCCCAACTTCCAATTTCAAAATCAAAAGGAGCCTCACTGCTTATCTTCTTCGATTCCAATCCGGCAGCCTATGCTTGATGCTCGCCGGCAACGGAGCAGCCATGAAAGAGACGAGAGAAGATGTTGATGGTTGTTATGGCGGAGTGGGGTGACGGCAGAGAGGATCGACGGCGGAGAGGGTGGCGTGGGGGAGGCGACGATGGCGGAGGGGATCGATGGGGAACTCAGCGCAATTTTGTTAAGCAGCTCGTGTGCGGTTTTGTAGGGTATTTTCTTGGTGAGAAGATGAATCATAAACCAAGAAGATTGTAAAGAGTGCTTGTAGTTAGGGATTGATTTGATCCATTTAAAGAAAGGGTAAGAGAGAGATGAAATTGAGGTGAAGGAGTACCTGCTAGTTGCTGAAGTAATGGTGGAATTGGGTGCAGGACATTAGCGGTGGGGCTGGAAATGGCGAGTCGGGGACTGGGTGTTTAAATGTAGGTTTTTTTGTTTTCTTTAGTTTCATTTCTTATATTATGACCCTCTAAATTTCCCCATCAGCAACTTTCATATTAACACGGTTAAAGTTTAAACACATTGTTTGTTGCATTTGCATTTCGTTAAAAATTCTAACCCCGTTAGCTAAGACAAAAAATCATTGCATTATTTTAAACATAATTTGAATGTACGTTGCATTTTTTATATACTAAGGAGTACGTTGCATTATTTGATGCGAATTGCGAAAGTACGTTGCATATATTGGTCGTTTGGCCTTTTATTTTTACATGAATATGGTTGATAATTGGAGAAGGTGTAAGGATTAACCATCTTATGGTCTGTGGCACCGGAGTCAAGAACATAGGTCTGTGGCACCGGAGTCAAGAACATAGGAATTTTAATTTGTAAAGTAGGCTGCATTGGAGGAGTCTTGACCAGCACTAGCACTGTGTGCGGGCTTAAAGCAAAGTTGACATCTCTCATCACTATAAAGGGCTTGAGTGTTACCACCACCACATGAATTCCCACCCGTCTTGTGTTCCCCAATCTGTAACGCCCCCAAACTCCGGTCCTATTTTCAGGAACCAAATTTTGGATCCGTTACGTGATCCAAGCAAAACTAATCAAGATATTAACCTCAAATGTTCATTAAATATATAATTCTCAAAATACATATATTCATCCCTACTAGTCTAGGGTTACAACTTAAATATCATAAACTTCTTTACTACAAAATATCCTTAACATAACCAATTTCAGTCCTCAACTAGAATGTCCAACAATCTCAATCTTAGTCTTCATCCAAATGTTTTGCCTGAAAAAGAAAAGAAAGGAATGAGCGAACAATGCTCAGTAAGATCATATACGGACCTCTTCGGGTACTAAGAAGAGGTGACCGCAAACAAGAACCTGTAACGAATGAGTTCCAAGAATACAATCGAACCAAACAAAACAATATCGAATACGAAAGTATAAACAATACTAATGCGAATCAATAGTCAAAGGTTCACATGGGATGATGATCACATAAGCGGTCCATTGACCTCAATAAACATAAAACCCACACAGGGTACGAAAAGCCCACAAAGAGCACTAAAGCCCACGAAGAGCACAAATAGCTCACAAAGAGCCCATAAAACTAAACATTGTATCCGGAACACCCCACTACTAATCCTCAATAGTGTAATTGTCTTTAAAAGGCCAAATCAAAATACCCCATTATCATGGGTTGTTTAACTTAGTGTGATCATCCAAGTAGCAAAAGGATAACGAATAACAAATGTAACTTAGGAACAAAAGAGATAACCAATAACAAATATTGATTTTTGAGTGAATATAATTTTAAATCAACAATAATGTGAAATTAATCAAAGCAACTTAATTTCACGAATGACAAAAATATAAGATTTATTTGAAAGACGGACCTTTCGAGGGAGGCAAAGCAAATGCTAACACTAGGTTAGCTAACGTTTCCAAAGACGGTAATGTACAAAGAAAATATGGAATCATAACCCAAGTAAATTAAGATAACAATAAACCTAAAAGACGTATAATCACTTACCTCGAATACGCAGCCTTAGAGAATAACTTGAACTCGTACTGGTCGTCTAAGCCCTTTTGCCAAAATCTAAGATCAAATATAAAATATTACAATCCATTTTAAGAAATTTGTTTTACTAGAATAAATGTCTTGAGTTTGATATTCGTTAATAAATTTATAACTCCCTAAATCCTTAGGGTTCCCAGAATTAATTTATATCTTCTAGACTAATGTCCGGATTCCCTAACTTACTAATTTATCTAAATGTAACTAATTAACTTGAGGAGTTAATGAATATTATATGAACATCTTGTCCTAAACTGTAATGATTTGTTTCAACAGGGGGCTGAATGAAATTTTGTTTCCTCCTCCTACAATTCCAGTAACTTTATACTGAGCAATTGTTTTTCTTTGACCCACTATGACTAGTTTTAATGTTTAGACAATTTGATTAATTTCCATCCTTGTATGATATAAATACCCATACATCCATGGATACATGCATTCACACACACTAAACACATTCAACACACACACAGATTCACACACATAACCCATTGACTTTCACATATATACTATATTGATACACACTACGACACACACATACTCGCACATAAACACATACTTTTGCACACACACAGAATCACACTAACCCACACTATCTGCACACACACATCAGTTCACAATCTGCGGACACACACACACATACACGCACTAACACACACAATCTGCACACACAAATTAACACACACACATACAGACACACATAATCTGCACACACACATTATTTATATATAATTATTATTATTAATTATTTATTTTGACTTCTTCAATTTATTTTCTACATAATACTAGATTTTAAAATATAGAAGGGTAAAGACTTTTACCTCAACCAACGCCCCTTTTGTAAATGCCTAAGTACTTCCGCTTTCCTTGCCTTCCCTTCTTGCTAACTTTTTCACTCACTGTCTAATTAAGGTATAATTGAGATTTGGAATGGAGAACTCATACCCCACTAAACTATTTATACTAGAAAAATCGTTACTTACAAAGTAGATACTTACACTCTCTATTAGGCATATGAAAGGATGTTCATGACACTACTAAATTAATCCCTTATCCTTACTCATGCATGGAATTATCCAAAGTAATTTAATAAATACAATTTTTGATAATTAATTATTATTTTATTATTTTCTGGTTATTACATACTCACCCCCTTAAAAGAAGTTTGGTCCCCAAACTTAACGTACCTGATCAAACAAAAAGCTCGGAATACTTTTCGCGCATCTCACTCTCAAGCTCCCACGTCGCTTCCCTTTCAGTATGGTTACTTCACTGAACTTTGACGTAGGGAATGACACGCCTTCTTAGAAATTGTTCTTTCTTATCTACGATACGAACAGGATTCTCCTCATAGCTGAAGTCCTCCCGAATCTGCAACGGTTCGTACTCAATCACATGACTGGGATCCGACACATACTTCCTTAGCATTGAGACGTGAAAAACATTATGAACTCCAGATAACATGGGAGGCAAGGCAAGTCTATACGCCAATTCCCCAACACGTTCCAAAATCTCAAAAGGCCCAACAAAACAAGGGCTAAGTTTGCCTCGTATACCAAACCTCATAATCTCCTTGGTTGGAGATATTTTCAGAAACACATGATCTCCGACCTCAAGTTCACGACGACGATTATCCGCATAGGACTTCTGTCTACTTTGTGCTGCAAGTAGCCTCTTCTTAATCAATTGAACCTTCTCCACGGTGACTTGGACCAACTCGGGTCCTAGTAATTGCCTTTCCCCCACTTCATCCCAACAAGTTGGAGAACGACATTTATGGCCATAAAGAGCTTCATAAGGCGCCATCTCTATACGTGCATGAAAACTGTTATTATAAGTAAATTCAACCAAAGGCAAGTGATCGTCTCAACTTCCTTTCCAATCCAATGTGCAAGCCCTAAGCATGTCTTCCAACGTCTGAATTGTTCTTTCCGACTGCCCATCGGTTTGTGGATGAAAAGCTGTACTTATGCTTAACTTAGTACCCAACGCTCGTTGCAGACTTTTCCAAAACTTGGACGTGAACCTTGTTTTTCATCCGACACAATTGATACAGGTACTCCATGCAACCTCACGATTTCCCTTATATAAAGCTTCGCCAGTAGTTTGATAGAATCAGTTATGCGAATAGCAAGAAAATGAGCAGACTTTGTCAATCTATCAACAATGACCCAAATAGTGTTGTACCCCTTAACTTTTCTTGGAAACCTAGTGACAAAATCCATGGTGATATGCTCCCACTTCCACTCGGGTATAGGTAAAGACTGCAACAATCCGCCCGGTCTCTGGTGTTCAATCTTAACTTGCTGGCAGACTAAACACCTAGAAACAAATTCTGCTATTTCTCTCTTCATATTATTCCACCAGAATGTATCTCGCATGTTTCGGTACATCTTCGTACTTCTAGGGTGAACTGCAAACTTTGAACAATGAGCTTCTTCCAAGATCTCTTGCCTAAGCTTAGCATCTGACGGCACACATATCCTTGAGCCATAGCGCAGAATGCCCTCCTTATCAATGAGGAACCCTGACTCGCACCCTTCCTTTAATTTCTTTGATATGTCCATCAACTCTACATCACAAGCTTGTGCCTCCTTAATCTTCCCCATCAAAATCGATTGAACGCCCAAATGTGCCAAGCAGCCTTTATCATTTCGAACATTAACTTCCAAGGAAAAAGGTTCGAAATCATTCAAACCACTGCCTTATGTTTTAAATAGGGACGCCAAACTTCCTTTATGTTTACGACTCAAAGCATCAGTGACAACATTGGCCTTTCCCAGATGATACAAGATTGTACAATCATAGTCCTTAAGAAACTCCAACCATCTCCTTTGCCTCATATTCAGCTCCTTCCGAGTGAAAATGTACTTAAGGCTCTTATGATCAGTATAGATTTCTCATGTCTCACCATACAAATAATGTCTCCAGATTTTAAGTGCGAAAACCACGACAGCCAACTCCAAATCATGAGTCGGATAATTCTTCTCATAATTGTTCAATTGTCTTGATGCATAAGCAATTACCTTGCCATTTTGCATCAATACACATCCCAGGCCTCTTAAAGAAGCATCACTATAGATAACAAAACCTCCTGTTCCCGTTGGCAAAGTTAGGATTGGTGCATATACTAGCCTCCTTTTTTACTCTTGAAAACTAGCCTCACATTCACCCGTCCATACAAATTTGACGTTCTTTTGCATCAACCTTGTCAAGGGCATAGAAATCTTAGAGAAACCTTCCACAAAATGACGGTAATAACCTGCCAATCCCAAGAAACTCCTCACCTCCGTGACAGTGGACGGCCTCTCCCATCCCATTACTGCCTCAATCTTCGTAGGATCTACATAAATGCCATCTTTAGACACGACATGCCCCAGAAAAGCAACCTTCTCCAACCAGAACTCACACTTCTTAAACTTTGCATATAACTTCTTCTCACGTAGGATCTGAAGAACCAATCTTAAGTGCTGCTCATGTTCCTCCTTTGTCTTAGAGTATATCAGTATGTCATCAATGAAAACAATAACACACCGATCCAACAACTCCTTAAATACTCTATTCATCAAGTCCATGAAGACAGCAGGGGCATTAGTTAACCCAAATGGCATCACTAAAAACTCATAGTGACCTTATCGGGTCCTAAATGCAGTTTTAGCAACATCGTCATTCTTTATCTTCAACTGGTGGTATCCAGAACGAAGGGCTATCTTGGAAAAGTATCATGCTCCTTGCAGATGATCAAACAAATCATCAATTCTAGGTAGCGGGTATTTATTCCTTACAGTGACCCAATTCAGTTCTCGATAGTCAATACACAACCTCATTAACCCATCTTTCTTCTTGACGAACAAAACGGGAGCACCCCAAGGAGATGTACTCGGTCGAATGAATCCCTTTTCCAATAACTCTTGCAATTGCTCTTTAAGCTCTTTAAGTTCAGCAGGGGCCATACGGTATGGAGCTTTCGAGATAGGACCAGTGCTAGGTATCAGTTCTATAGAAAATTCCACTTCACGGTCTGGAGGAAGACCGGGCAAATCTTCAGGTAACACATCTGGAAACTCCTTAACAACAGGGAGAGTTTCCAAGGTCACTCCCTCGTTACTATTATCAATGATACTAGCAATGAATCCCTGACAACCCTTCTCTAAAAGTTTTTGTGCCTTTAAGGCAGAGATGATCTTTGGTGTAGTTACTGGTTTGGAACCTTTAAATTTAAATTCCGACTCTCCTTGAGCTCCAAATGTTACCTCCTTTGTAAAGAAATCTACCTTAGCATGGTAGGCTGCTAGCCAGTCCATACCCAAGATTACATCAAAATCTTGGATGTCCATAATAATAAGATCTACACTTAACTCCCTATCCTCTATGTGCATAAGACAAGCTCTAAGAATTGAGGTTACAAGCACAAACTTTTTGACGGGGGTATCAATAACTAATTCATAGTCTAATTTTTGAGGAAGCAATTTCAAACGACGAACAAAACTTGTAGATATTATAGAATGTGTGGCACCGGGGTCTAATAAAGTATATGCGTTGCAAGAGCAAAATTGAATGGTACCTGCCACCACGTCATTAGAAGCTCCAGCATCCTTCGCCGTCATGGCATAAATCCTTCCTTGTTGCTTTGGCTTGTCTTTATCATAATTTCCCTTTGCATATTTCTCTTTCAAGGGTTCCGAGCAGTTCTTAATCTGGTGGCCCACCTTTCCACAATTAAAGCAAGCTCCTATAGTGCGATAGCATGCCTTAGTCTCATGCTTACCTCCATATGTACGACACAATACATTGCTCCCATAAGTCTGGTTCTGATTCTTGTTTGGCTGGAAGCTCCATTGATTGCAGTTATTTTCAGTTGCCCTCTTCTTGCCATTATTGTTGCCATTGTAGCTTGATTGGCCATGAACTCTTGAGTTATCATCTGGTCCTCTCTTCTTTTCATCCTTCTTCTTTTTATACTCCTCCGATTCTTGCTCCACAATTCGAGCCCGATCTAATACTTCTGCATAAGTTGGCAGCTTCAAGGCAGTTAAGCGATATCCAATTCGCGAGTTCAACCCTCTCTCAAAATTTTGAGCTCTTTCACTCTCATTCTCAAAGAACGCAGGGGCATAGCGTGAGAGATCAACAAAATTTGCATCATACTCGTCCACAGTCATTTCACCCTGTACGAGCTCCAAGAATTCAACCAACTTTCGGTCACGTACAACCGGAGGGAAATACTTATTGTTGAATGCCTCAACAAACATGTTCCAAGTATATTCCTCAATCCCTTCCTGATCGACTCGACGTTTCTCCGCTTTCCACCACTGGTCTGCTTCACCTTCTAGCATAAAAGCTTGCAAAGCTTACTCTCTACGTATCAGTGCACGTCATCGTCTCAAATATCTTTTCCATATTTTCCGTCCAATGCTCCGGTTTAGTTGAACCAGGTGCACCAGAAAAAGATTTCGGATTACATTTCTGGAAACTCTCTAATGGATCCTTAGTACTCTGAGTTGGTGCTAAAGGCGGTGCTTGGGTTGCTTGCCCCATTCCTGTAATGATAGCTTGAGCTAATCCTTGTAGTAAATCAGCCAAAGTAGTGTCTTGTTCTTGAGCGGCACGACCAGATCGAGAACGCCTACCACCCCTATTTCTTCCCGACATTATTATCTATTAAACCAAATCTCAAGTTAGCTAAAGTTCAAATTAACAAGTAATGAAATATTAATTCATTAAGGGTTGGAACTAATTCCTCGCAATACGTTTTCTATTATTACTAAATCACGATT
Organism: Campanula takesimana; assembly: GCA_026119855.1. Classification (NCBI taxonomy): domain Eukaryota; kingdom Viridiplantae; phylum Streptophyta; class Magnoliopsida; order Asterales; family Campanulaceae; genus Campanula; species Campanula takesimana. Next base: position 373,455 of record JAOWBW010000812.1, on the reverse strand, counting down.
CTTCTAATAATTCTATAACCTCGGGACCTAAAGCCTAAGCTCTGATACCACTCTGTAATGCACCCAAACTCCGGTCCTATTTTCAGGAACCAAATTTTGGATGTGTTACGTGATCAAAGCAAAACTAATCAAGATAATAACCTCAAATGTTCATTAAATATATAATTCTCAAAATACATATATTGATCCCTACTAGTCTAGGCTTACAACTTAAATATCATAAACTTCTTTACTACAAAATATCCTCAACATAACCAATAAACAATACTAATGCGAATCAATAGTCAAAAGTTCACATAGGATGATGATCACAAAAGCGATCCATTGACCTCAATAAACATAAAACCCACACAGGGTACGAAAAGCCCACAAAGAGCACTAAAGCCCACGAAGAGCACAAATAGCTCACAAAGAGCCCACAAAACTAAACAGTGTATCCGGAACACCCCACTACTAATCCTCAGTAGTGTAATTGTCTTTAAAAGGCCAAATCAAAATACCCCATTATCATGGGTTGTTTAACTTAGTGTGATCATCCAAGTAGCAAAAGGATAATGAATAACAAATGTAACTTAGGAACAAAAGAGATAACCAATAACAAATATTGATTTTTGAGTGAATATAATTTTAAATCAACAATAATGTGAAATTAATCAAAGCAACTTAATTTCACGAATGACAAAAATATAAGATTTATTTGAAAGACGGACCTTTCGAGGGAGGCAAAGCAAATGCTACCACTAGGTTAGCTAATGTTTCCAAAGACGGTAATGTACAAAGAAAATACGGAATCCTAACCCAAGGAAATTAAGATAACAATAAACCTAAAAGAAGAATAATCACTTACCTCGAATACGCAACCTTAGAGAATAACTTAAACTCGTACAAGTCGTCTAAGCCCGTTTGCCAAAATCTAAGATCAAATATAAAATATTACAATCCATTTTAAGAAATTTGTTTTACTAGAGTAAATGTCTTGAGTCTGATATTCGTTAATAAATTTATAACTCCCTAAATCCTTAGGGTTCCCAGAATTAATTTATATCTTCTAGACTAATGTCCGGATTCCCTAACTTACTAATTTATCTAAATGTAACTAATTAACTTGAGGAGTTAATGAATATTATATGAACATCTTGTCCTAAACTGTAATGATTTGTTTCTAAAGGGGGCTGAATGAAATTTTGTTTCCTCCTCCTACAATTCCAGTAACTTTATACTGAGCAATTGCTTTTCTTTGGCCCACTATGACTAGTTTTAATGTTTAGACAATTTGATTAATTTCCATCCTTGTATGATATAAATACCCATACATCCATGGATACATGCATTCACACACACTAAACACATTCAACACACACACAGATTCACACACATAACCCATTGACTTTGTCATATATACGAGTATATTGATACACACTAGGACACACACATACTTTTGCACACACACAGAATCACACTAACCCACACCATCTGCACACACACATCAGTGCACAATCTGCACACACACACACACACATACACGCACTAACACACGCACAATCTGCACACACAAATTAACACACACAGATACAGACACACATAATCGGCACACACACATTATTTATATACAATTATTATTATTATTTATTTATTTTGACTTCTTCAATTTATTTTCTACATAATACTAGATTTTAAAATATAGAAGGGTAAAGACTTTTACCTCAACCAACGCCCCTTTTGTAAACGCCCAAGTACTTCCGCTTTCCTTGCCTTCCCTTCTTGCGAACTTTTTCACTCACTGTCTAATTAAGGTATAATTGAGATTTGGAATGGAGAACTCATACCCCACTAAACTATTTATACTAGAAAAATCGTTACTTACAAAGTAGATACTTACACTCTCTATTAGGCATATGAAAGGGTTCATGACACTATTAAATTAATCCCTTATCCTTACTCATGCATGGAATTATCCAAAGTAATTTAATGAATTCAATTTCTGATAATTAATTATTATTTTATTATTTTCTGGTTATTACACAATCAAAGCCGAAGCCTACTGTACCGGAAGAAGTTTTTTTTTTCTGGAGCATCTCTTCTTTAAGAAGTAATTCTGTCATATCATCAAGAGTGAGTGGTTCCTTAGCATGGATGGCTGTCGCAAAGGTAAGAAGTTCCATGAACTCGGGACCGAGACCGCCAATAATACTTTGAATAATTTTGCTATCCTCGACTTGTGCACCAACAACAGTAGTAAGTGCATCAAAAATATTCAAGGCACGAAGGAGATAGTCTAATATCGACACATCGGAACGATTTGGAGAGCAGAGGTGGCACCGAACCTCTTGTCCATAACACGCCATGCCTTAGGGCTGTATCACACTAGTTTAAGTAGGGTTGGACTACCGGAGTAACGGTTCCTTTGATCTAACCATATACCATATTAGTACCGACTGACCAGAGTTCGTGTTTAAGGTTTGACGTGCCATCAGCAAGCTTGGCAGGAGGTTGCTCGGGATCAATAATGTAAAATGTTTTGTATGTACGGATAAGGGTTTGAATGACCAAATTTATTATAAATTCTTTTTAAGGCCCTCCCAAGATGCCAAAAAAAAAAAATGGTTGGAGCATTGCTAGAATTTAAGTGGGGTAAACAAAAAAAAATTGAGACCATTAGGATCTGATGTTCTTGTTAGAGAAAGGTGACTTTGAATTAGTCAAATTTGAGAAGAAAAAGGAAAGTAATCAAATCCTTTTGGGATTTAATTAAAGACTGAGACAATTACGTTTTAATCCCTTACTAATATTGAATTTACTTTTTAAGACAAAAACAATTTTGGTTTACTTTTTTGTCCTACAAAATATTTTATCTAACCGTCTAATCCTTCAGCTCTTTAAAATGCAATAAGTACACCCACTTCTCTCTGTACACACCAACACAAACACACACTCCCTCTCAGGTTTCTCTCTACCTCCCTTCCTGCTTCGGCCACCCCTCACTCCCCACCTCCAGCGACCCCTCCGACCCCCTCCTCCGGCGACCCCTCCGACCCCCCTCCTCCGGCGATCTCGCCCTCCGCCTCTACCGGCCACCTCTTTCCTCGGCGCACACACATACATTCTTTCTCTTCTTACCCACCTCCGGCGACCCCTCCGCTCCAGCCACTTTCCTCAACAGATCCACACTATCTACCTTTTCCATCTCACAATCTCACCCCCGGCCAATACTTCGCTCCACCAACTCCCGCCGACTCTAGGCCGTCCAACAGCCTCTCCATCTGTGTCCTCTCACTTTCCTTTCTTTCAGCCACCCCTCCCTTCCTACCTCCGGCCACCCCTCCCATCCCTACCTCTGGCCACCTCTTCATCGGACCAAAGAGTTCAACCAGATCTGGATCTCTTCTAATAGTTTGCAAAAAACGTGATTTTCAAGTGATTTTCGGAGAAGTTTGAGTGGTCAGAAGAGAAAGAGAAGGCGTAGACAAGAGTAGATGGAGTGTAAGTGCTCCGGTGAGCAGCTGGTCAGCAACATGGGTGGTTTGAAATAGTTCGCTGCTCTGTTAAATTGCCGGAGTTGGTGATGAAGAACCCCTTCTCTCTCTTATCTTTTTTTTTTCAAAAAAAGAACCCCCTTCTCTCTCTAGAAACCGTAAGAAACGAGATACTAGAAAATTGCACCTGCAGTAAAGTGGATAGGCTCAGACTCCTGGCGTGGGGGCATGTGAACATAAAGTAAGAACCATAGGTTTGAAAATTTTAAGGTCAACAAATGTGGGTGGGACACAGCTCTTTAGCACCACTTTTCCTTCTTTTTTTTTTCTTTTTTTTTTCTGAGATGAAGCACCCATCTTAATGGCAATGGCAGGGAGTTTAAATAATTAGTACTTTTTTCGTCCCGAAGTACTTAACAAATAATTAATTTTTTTTTATTATGATGGAGTTTAAATATTAGTACTTTTTTTCTTTTTTTTTTCCTGAGATGAAGCACCCATCTTAATGGCAGGGAGTTTAAATATTTAGTACTTTTTTTCTTTTATTTTTCTTTTGTTCTTAGTAGTTTATTTGAAAACTGAAAACTTACTGATAAGTTTTCAGTTGTTTGGTTACCGGAGTAGTTCGTGTTCTTAGTAGTTTAGTTGACAACTGAGAACTTACTGATAAGTTCTCAGTTGTTTGGTCGCCGGAGTAGTTCGTGTTCTTAGTAGTTTAATTGACAACTGAAAACTTACTGATAAGTTCTCAGTTGTTTGGTCGTCGGAGTTGTTCGTGTTCTTAGTATTTTAATTGACAACTGAGAACTTAATGATAAGTTCCCAGTTGTTTGGTCGCCGAAGTTGGTTGCCGGAGTTGATCGTGTTCTTAGTAGTTTGGCTGACAACTGAGAACTTACTTATAAGTTATCAGTTGTTTGGTCACCGGAGTTGGTGGTCATCGGATTTGATTGTGTTCTTAGTAGTTTAGTTTACAACTGAGAACTTACTGATAAGTTCTCAGTTGTTTGGTCGCCGACGTTTTATCGTATTCTTACTAGTTTACTTGGCAACTTACTGATAAGTTCTCAGTTGTTTGGTCGTCGGAGTTGGTGGTCGCCAGAGTTGTTCGTGTTCTTAGTAGTTTAGTTGATAACTGAGAACTTACTGATAAGTTCTCAACTGTTTGGCCGCCGAAGTTGTTCATATTCTTAGTAGTTTAGTTGACAACTGAGAACTTACTGATAAGTTCTCAACTGTTTGGTCGCCGGAGTTGGTGGTCGCCGAAGTTGTTCGTGTTCTTAGTAGTTTAGTTGAGAACTGAGAACTTACTGATAAGTTCTCAACTGTTTGGTCGCTAGAAGAACACTGAAGTTCAATTTTTTTTTTTTATTTATTTTTTGCGCCGGAGTGGTCGCCGGAGTTGATGGTAGCCGGAAATGGTGGTCGCCGGAGTTGTTGACTGGAGAAGGTGGTGATGGTAGCCTAAGGTTATAGTGGTTGGGGTGAAAGTAAAATGTTGAGAGGGTGTAGTTAGTAAAATATTAAGGAAGATGTAAGCTAGGGACTATATGGTTAGTCAAAATATTCCTTGTCTTAAAATGTAAATTAGGCTTCTTAGAGGGATTATATGGTAAATCCCTCTTAAAGACTGCTTCTGTCATCACTTCAGGTTTAGGTCTCTAGCCTATAAATACTAGTTGTAAATTAGTAGTCTCTGGGTGATCAAAAACATAGAGAGAGAGATCAATAATTTTAGATCTAGAGTTTTCCATAGCTAGAAATTTTGTGATCAAAATTCATGCAAACATAGATTAGTGTGATCATCTTCTTGTAATTGTTTCTCCGCCATAATAATAATTGTTTCCCTTTGCCCGTGGACGTAGCCAATAGGTTGTTGGTGAACCACGTAAAATTTGTGTTCTTACATGTTGATTTTTGTTCATTATTATCTGCTCTCTCTTGGGTTTGATTTACTAACAAGTGGTATCAGAGCCTAGTTAGTCAAGAAAATACAGGGTATTCTGCTGCAAAAGAAGAGATGGATTCCAGGATGGACCATAAAATTGACAAGTCTGACGGGAAGAACATATTTACTTTATGGTAAAAGATTGTGCGTTGGACGTGTAGATCGCGTGCAAACGTGCATCGCATGTGCAGCGCACGTGTAGTCCGTGTACATGTGTGTAGAAATTTGGGTGTCAGGTTGGACATGTTGTATTGTATTCTGTTGCCTCTGACATATTTGAGCTCTGGAATTTAAAAAATGCCCTTAGATAGCGCATAAAAAGCGCTATGTAAGATAAATTCTGAAAATAAAAAAATGACCCTTAGATAGCGCATAAAAAAAGCGCTATCGGAGATCCTAAGCTTAGATAGCGCATAATAAGCGCTTTGTAAACTTCCATAACGGTAGCTTACATAGCGCTTATTATGTGCTATGGGAAGGCTTACAATAGGCGCTATGTAAGCTTCTGTTTGTACTAGTGACATCTGGTATTGTATTCTGTTGCCTCTGACATATATGAGTTTGGAATTTTTCTGGTTATTCTGAAACTCTTCATTGTAGAGGATCGAGAATCAATCAATCTGAGAGCAGTCAGTGATTGCTCATCTGTGCTAGCAATAGAAAATCTAGTAGATCTGAATCTGGAAGTTCATCTGGTGTTCATTGGTGATCCAAGAACGCATCTGGAAAGTCTTGGTGTCTGGTATATGCATCTGAAGTCGGAGATCTGAAGCTAGGATTTTGTGATCAAAATTTAGCTATTTGGTATAATCTGGAGATCTAAGATCTGGTGTAGTCTATTCTAGTGATCTAGAAGTAGATACAAAATTTGTATTGCCCAAGGCAATAATCTGGTTAGATTTTAGAGTTGTACATCTGACTTCGCATCTGGAGAATTTTGAGTCAGCTGCAGCGATGGCGAGCAGTGACAATCTGAATGAGGATGGTGATTATGCCCTAGTGACCGAAGAAAAAGCGTGCAAGAAAGTTGCATGGGTTCTAGATTTGGGTGGTTCTTATCACATGTGTTTCGCACAAGAAGCAGTTTACAACATTCATGCAGATCTAGGGTTTTGCATAGCTAGGAACTTTGTGATCAAAGTTCATGCAAACATAGATTAGTGTGATCATCTTCTTGTAATTGTTTCTCCGCCATAATAATAACTGTTTCCCTTTTCCCGTGGACGTAGCCAATAGGTTGTTGGTCAACCACGTAAAATCTGTGTTCTTACTTGTTGATTTGCATTCATTATTATCTTCTATCTATTGGGTCTGATTTACTTACAGTTCTTTTGGAAAAAAAATGTATATAATTAATTGCAAAGAAAAAATAAATCAATTAGACTTGACTAAAATAAAATAAAGGGAAAACTCCATTTTTGTCCATTGTATTTTTAGGGCGTGTTTCACTTTTACCATTAAACATTATTTTTCTCATTTTTACCTTCTTACTACAAACAATAGTGGCATTTTATAACATACTTTGGTATAAAATGACACCATTATCTGTGGTACGATGGTAAAAATGAAAATTTTGAGTATGAATAACAAATATGGGTATAAATTAAAATGGAACCTTTGTTTGTGGTTCGATGGTAACAATGAAAAAAATATAATTGAAGTTTGATAGTACAATTGAAACACACCTCAAAGTACAGATGGACAAAAACGGAGTTTTCCCTAGAGTCTTACTATTCACACCCGCATAATTGCTGAATAAACCCGCAATGAATTTTCATTTTAAAATGCCATCAATCAAAATGTCCATACTAACCCTCTCCTAATTACACTCATAGCATTAACTTCCTCATCCATTTACCCTAATTTTTTACCTCATTATTTTTACCCACTACTATATTAACCCCAAACAAATACTGTATTAGTTAATTTGTTTTTGTCCATGTCTTCCTTCTCCCTCTCTCGTCCATTATCGTAGGACTATAGGAATAGGAATCTCTTAGCAACAATAGTAGATGTCCACCCCACCTGATCTCCTTCTCCCCTATTCACTGTCCAATCCCCTCTAATAAATTTGCCCCTCCATAATAACCCCCCGCCCCAAGACAAATCTGTAACCTTATTTTCATAATCAAAGAAAACCCTCCAAAATTCTTGAATACTCTGTACAATCAACCCCCCCCCCAATAAATAAATAAATAAATATATTTTTGAGAAAATATTCGATTAACACAGTTCTGAGTTTGGGACTTGGGATGAATGGTGGTGGGAGAAATGGTCTGGCTGTTAATTTAGGTGGAGAGGGGCGGAGTAGGAGCACAGTCTGTGGTTTGTAAAAAGAGCCTTTTCTCTTCCCAGTTTTTTTTTTTTAAATTCGGAATTGTTCCCATGGGTGTATTTAGTAGAAGGTTAGTACGGACATTTTAAGTAGTGACATTTTTAGAAAAATATTAATTACGGGTTTATTAAGCAATTGTGCGGGTGTGAATAGTAGCACTCTTTTCCCTATAATAAAATGAAGGCTTTCATCGCAATCAAAGAAGACAACGATCACCATATCAATGTCAAGTACAAAGCAATTGAAAAATGCTAAGAACGGAAATTAATTAAACATGAGCTTCACGAATGGGAGTAGAATTCTCCTACAAGTTAAAACTGTTATATATAGGTACGAGTTCATCTGTCAACCCCACATTACCATTTATTGGATCCGTTAGCAAATTTGATGAAATGTTGGGATCTTTTGTGAGTCCACCCACGGATCCCATCACATTTCCATCTTGCGGTGGACTGACACTTTCTGCCAACTTAATTTTCTCTAGCCTTTCATCTATCTTCTTCATCTTTTCATCGCTTATCGACATCATCTCCAACAAGTCCTCCAAATTTGCCTTGCTTGTTCCCTCACCTCTTATCCTCCTGTACATGACATAAGTCATGTCATTTCGATAGTTCAGAATTCGGTATTTTACCAAGCTGTGCTCCTGTTTTTTTATTTGTGCGTTGGTAAAGCTCTCCTGATTCAACTTCCTTGCCCCTTTCTGATGCTCGGGCATGTTTTGGAACCTGGTAAGCACCTCCCGAGCTCCTTCTACTGATGGCCAAACCAATGGAGTTTGAGAGTAGGGCCCATAAAGAATTGAACATGCTTGAACATTGCATAGAGTGCTCAGCTCCCTCATCTTTTTTAAAAAGTTTTCGGATCGTTTCTTAAATGATGCTTTCCTAGCTGAATTACCCTTGATGTAGGTATGCTTCACTTTAGATCTAGCCATGGTGAGTGAATAAAACGAAGCTAGAGAGGATTTGGGGAATAATAGGTTGATTGTTTTTGATGGTGAAGTCTCTTTAAGAAAAGTAGGACATTTATAGTGGTGAGGATATACAGTTGCAAAATTTATCGAGGCATAATAAATTTATTTAGGCAAGTAGTTTGGTGCAAGAACAAGATTTTGGAGATTTATCAGATGATAAGTTAAAATATGTATTAATTTCCCTGAAAATAAGAAATTTAAATTGTATCATGTCATAAAAATAAGGATATTCTTATAATCTATGAAAATTTTACATGTATTTTGATTAAACAAATTTTTAGTATTTTATTTTAGTCAACATCAACTTTCCCCTCGGCTGAGATTCAGTCATAAAACCCTCAAATTGTGAGAAGGTTGACCAAATGTAATGGGCATTGGTGAGATATGGCCAAATTTCAGCCATTGGGATAAGTGGTTTGTATTATATTACTATAATACCAATCTCAGTAACTGTGAGCCGTTAAATCATTTGTGGTACATGAAGTGATACACAAAGTGGCACAGAGGATTTGGACTCGTGGTTTGGTATTACTAGACAATGCAAATCATGTAAATAAGATTTTCAAAATCCCATCCAAATGTAGTGAATTACAATTTAACTCTAGTTAATCCCTTTGCTATAGAATGTCGTAATTAATTGACTGAAATGAAAAGTGTATAAATTTTATTTACTGACAGTGGGAAAATGAGCTGGGACTAAAAATTAAAGGGATATATTTTCATTTACATTTGAAGATAAGATTAAAGTATTATATAGCAATATTGTTCTAACGTTCCTGTTAGACAACGTTAATTTCATTTCCTTATCAGAGAAATATACATAAATAATACATTAAATTGGTGAAGATTTACATAGCCACTAGTATTTTCATAAATAAAGAACTTTCTTGAATTGTCATATTTACCCAACTTTTAAATGAGAATTATCACTTTTTTTTTAATTACAAAAAATAACATCAGGAAAATTGATAATGATGACTTTTTATTGAGTGTGGATATGTACAAAAAGGAATCTCATTTTCATACATACTCCTTCCGTCCCATTTCAAATTGCAAATACTAGTTGTACACGGGAATTAAAAATAAAATAAAAAAGGTGATGTGGTGTGAGTGTAGATAGTTTGGTAGGAGAAAGAAAGTGGGGTAGGGAATAGTAAGTGGGTTAGTTGATATGAGTATGAGAAATGGAACCCACTAATTAAAAAGTATTAAAAACTTTCCATTTAAGGATTTTGCAATTTTAGTTGGGACACCCAAAATGGTAAATTTTGCAATTTGAAATGGGGCGGAAGGAGTATTTGTCTATGACACCGTGCATAGTTTGATATCCAACAATATTGACCTGTTAGGCTATGTTATTGTGGTCAAAAGAAATTTAAACTGCCAAACTTCATTTGTTTCAAAATGTGTAAACAAAATGATGAATAAAATTTGAATCCACATTTTTTTAAGACTAAGACTTCTATGCGACCGTCTCACGCCGTGAGACGGGCGCGTGAGACGGCCGCCCCCCTTTTCCCCTCTTTTTCAAAGTCCACGTGTGGTTGTCTAACATATATATTCCTAATATCTTTGTCAATTTTATCTTGTCTATGTGATCAAGCAATACTATATTAAAGCAAGAAATAGTTGAAATGAAAATTAAACTCCAAGACAAGAAATGAAAAGAGACAAGAGGCAAGAATTTTTAAAGTCTTTCGGAGGCAAACCCCATCTCCTACATCTACCCCCACTGTCCCTGACAAGTGAGCTCAATCCACTATAATCTTCTCTTCTTACAAGAGTTACAAGGATCGAGAAAGCAAGTTTCTTTGAACCCCCTCTACTTAATTGACACTTCAATTAAGGTTGCTTCTTCCAAAGCGAAAAGAAAAAAAATATCACAAGAGTGAATATCAATGTAGTTCTTCCTTGGATTGACACTTGAGTTGTCCGATGGAAGTAATGCTTTATCTCGGTGTTCTCCCTTAATGTTTTCAAGGTTTAGTAGGGTTGATGTTCAAAGGTTTAAAAGGGTAAGGGAATAAATGGTGAAGGGTTAAAAGGGTGAAGGGTTAACTAGATCTCTGGTCGTTTCAATAGACCAATTCTACTTAGGGAAGTCATTTCACTAGACTTTACTTATTCATCGCATGTCGATTCACTAGACCTACTTTCATTCACATTTGGTCGTTTCAATAAGACAATTACTTTTATACTTGACCGTTTCAATAGGTCACTTTATTCTTGTTTCGATCATTTCAGTAGACCAAAACTAATTTCACTTGGTCGTTTCAATAATCCAATTATACGCATGGTCTTTTCACTTGACCAATACTTCCTTGTTCTAGATAGCTCACACGCCATAACTTAAGAACAAAACAATTAACAAAGCCATTTGCTTAAATAAATCATAAAATTTTCTTACGAGGATCTTCTTGGAATAAAAGTAAACAAAACAAAATTCTAGTATTTTTCTCTAAACTAGAACTAGCTATCATTACTATGAAATAAAATAGACTCCATGTTCCATTTTTCAGTCATTTAACACCTTCCTAGGCCTTCCCTTAGGTCTTGCACTTGGCACCTTTGGAACTCTCTTAGAACCTCTTGGCCTACCTCTGGGCCTACGAACCAGTACCACTTCTTGTTCTAGCTCTTCATCATCATCAAGAATGATTGGGGCGGCTTCACTGCCCTCAATGATAATATCTATTTCCTCGACCCCTTCTTCAGCTACCAAATTATCTTCCTTTGGCGCTTCGTTGCCTACGGGGATTGTTGGTTCTGACTCCCTAGCTCTTGCTTCCTTTAAGTCTTTCAACTCATAGTACCACTGGTACGCCTGTTCTCGGATTTCATGATAATACCTTTCTTTCTGGTCCTTGATCTCCTTGACTTCTTTTAATTCTTTAAGAGTGTCAATTAATGCTTTTCTGTCTTGCATCCATTTTCCTAGTTTGACTTCCACCTTAGTCTCTTTAGCTTCTAATGCCTTATTTAGTTTCTTAATTTTGAGTGAATATCTCTGAATCACACTCTTCTTAATTGTTCTATGCATCAGATTCATCTTTGGGTTTCTTTTATGTCCGTCCATGACCTACAATTAAGACATAACCATAATTAATACCATATAACTCAAAGGTATATGACTATAATCATCTTTTTCATAAGAAACTTATTAGAAATAACATTCTAGTGTAACCCTTCAAGTTTTACTCCCAAAGTGTTCACTTATATTCCTCTACATTCCTTGAGGAAATCTTATCTTAGGTTCTTTCCTAAAAAGTGACTTTCCCTAATTAACTAGTTTGACTTCAAGCAATCTTAGTCTTCCTAAAACGCTCAAATCAAACCTATTCAATATCAGAGTTCCTATCCCCTTTAAGCTCTAATCCCAAAGCTTTGATACCAACTGTAACGTCCCAAACTTTCCAATAATAATAATTATCCATAAACTAGGAAATCCCAAATGTCAAACACAATTCAATTCCAATGTTCAAATGTAACAGCTAGTATAGTCTAACCACAATTCAAAATAGTGCGGAGGCATAACTGTATTTCAAACTTAACGGCTAGTACAACCCACTAGCTTTGACATAAAACAAAACGATTGTCTTAAAACTCTTCATTAAACCACAGACTGCCCTTCCTTGCGATCCAATCATTCCCTCTGCTCTTTACCTGGGGGAAATAATATAAGAAAGGGGTGAGCGAACAATGCTCAGTAAGTTTATACGGGATCTCTCCAGGTACTAAGAAGAGATGACCGAAACAACGGAGCCAAACAAATATTCTCAATGATAGGCTAATCATTTACAGCTTAACTGTACACTTTTAAAATAGAGTTACAACACTTTAAAGATGTTGTGACACTATCACAAGTTCGTCAATTCCATAGTTACAATACACCTTTTCAGGGTGTTAAGTAAATAAGAGACCTTACACCTTTTCAGGGTGCTCCCTTATGAATATTAAAGCATAATTATTAAAACTACCTCATTAAGTAGTACAAGGTGTCTAAGTTCTTTTCAATCAAATTAGAAAATTTTCATTTAGTCCTTTTCAATCAGACTAATTCATGCTAAGTCCTTTTCAATCAGACAAAGCTAACTGCACCTGTTTCAATGAGATACAGTAACATTCATTCAAGTGTTCAAAGGTACAAGAACAGATATCACAATTCAAACACTTTAGATACCCATTGAACAATACACATCAAGGGTAAGATCAATCCAAAAGACGTTCATGTCATAAGAGTTCAAATACTACCAGCCACTTGGTAGATATACTTTAGAGTTCAAATACCCTTACCTTGGCTCGCGTAATTCTCTTTGTAAAACCACGTGCACGTATCTACAACCATGCAAAATCATATTCTTAGACGAAGTAATCACTATTTACTTCCGTCCCAAAATACTTTACTTTCTTTTATTAACCTATGAGTTATTCTCTTTTAACTCCTTCTAGGGTTAACTATTCATTCTAGGGTTTCACAATTTACCCAATTATATTTATTTCCAAAATACCCTTTTTGGTTACCAAAATACCCCTAGGGTTTTACCATAATGCCCCTAGGGTTTACCATCTTCAATTCCCAATACTATTTCCAATTCTCAATTACACACACTAGTTTCACCTTTTCCAGCACACATAAAACACATACACGTATGCACACTACACACACCACGCACAACACTACACGCACACACATTGCGCACAAAAAAACACACACGCACACACACTTCAACACGCACACACATATTCATAACCCATCTTCTTCCATCTTAAACCCTAAGCATAAAACCCTAGATTATCATAATCCTTTTTAGGGTCCGAATCATTTATTTCAATACTTCAAACGAAAAAGAAGGGATTAGGGAGATTGGGGAGTACCTTTGAAGATCAATTCCGGACCATCTTCTCCTCTCTCTGCCTTCTCTCTCTCTCTCTCTCTCTCTCTCTCTCTCTCTCAGTTTCTCTTTCTTTGTTTCTCTCTCTGTCCGCCTCTCTCTCTTTGTCGGCCTCTCTTTCTCTTTTTCTGAGACTTTATTTTCTTCTTTGACAATAAAAGAGGCTAGGGTAAATCTAGAGAGGTTTATATAGTTTAGGGTTTTCAACTCCCAAAAGGACTCCTTCTCCAATTAACTAAAGACTTGGGTTTTACTTGGACTTAAATTCTAAATCCCAATTAAATAAATAAGATATTTCATAAATAATAAAATAGGGGGAGGGGAGCCGGGTATTACACATATCTCATAACCAGATTCTCTAGCTCATACGTGCACTTTGTTTTTAATAATAATGTTTTTTTTATTCGTCCCAAATCATCGTGCTTAATTTCGAAGAGTATAAAATACTCTTAATATCTTTATGATTTTTGTAATTCTGATTTGTATTTTATTTTAATTTAGTTTGTAATATTATCATTATTTAAGTTGTTTATAATTTAGGTTATTTGTATTTATATTAGGTTATTTATTTATCTTTGGTAGTTTTATTTTAGGATTTATATTTTTGGTATTTATCTTTTACTAATAATACTAATCCTTTCCTTTTACAATTAATTGTGTAGGACTCTAGGGTTGAAGGCTATATAAACAAAGAGAGATCATCCATTGATGAATGAGTAGAGCATTCACTGAGAAAAATCAAGTTTTCATAAGAGTCTTTCTTATCCTTGAAGTTGGTGTACGATTATGATCTAAAGTCTTCAAGGTTCTTTTGCAATCGTTCTTGTATTAAGAATACATATTGCTGCCATCTTTGGCCTTGAATCTTTGATCTATGTCTTCTGATTCTTCAAGGTTGTTTTGGTGTTTTATTTGTTCTAGAAGTCTAGAACTCATTTAGTCTTTTGATTGTTTTTATTTCTTTCATTGTAATCGTTTTATTTAACTTGTACTCTGCGAGTTTTTGATTAATGAAAGTTTTCCAGCAAGCATATTCTTGTTGAAGTGTTTAATTCATGTTTTTATTTATTCCGCTGCGTTTTTACATTATTCTGAGATTCTGTCCGTTGACAGTTGTCTTGTCAATTGTGTTATCACTTGTGTTATCATCCTTGATCACAAGTGTCCTGACAAGTGGTCATTTTCTGAAACAGTCCTAGCTACAAATATTTCAATTGGCACCACGAGCCTTCTCTCAACATTACTGAGAGTCAATCATTGTAGTAGCCATAATGGACTGTAAACAAAACAAGCTTTTGGTTTTAATGATTGTGTTTGAAAATATGAGAATGGAAGAGAATGAAAGCATCAATTAATTTTCTTCTAAATTTATAAACATTGCAAATGAGTTATACGTGTTAGGGGAATCCATCTCTAATGCTCGACTCGTAAGTAAAATGTTAAGATCCCTGCCAGAAATATTCAACGTGAAAATCTCTATGGTAAAACAATTCTATGATGTCGAGACTTTATGTTTTGATAAACTTATTGGGATCTTAACCATTTATGAACTAACTCCTGGTGTGCAAGAAACCAACAAAGCACAATCTTCTTCTCTCCCAATAGAAAACCTTGAAAAGTGAATGAGCTATACAGCGACCCGTAGTAATAGTTATGATGATGAGACAACTCATTTGTCTATTATGCAATCATCTAACTTCACTTTTTATGATAATGATTCTGACAATGAAAACGTGTTATCATCCTTGATCACAAGTGTCCTAACAATTGGTCATTTCCAGAAACAGTACTATATACAAATCTTTTAGGGATGTTACAAACAGAGGCAAGCAAGGAGATGATATAGTTGCTGAACTTCTAAGGTAAACGTAGGAAATAGGGAAAGTGATATTGTACTCTACAGGTACAGTGATAGTGTTGGATATTATGCCCTAGGCCCTTGAGAAATGCCTATGCGTTACATCATTGCTTTATTGTTATAGAGATAACAAACTCGATTATTATATCTTTTACATGTTTATTATAATAATCATTGTCCCTATTACTTATGAAGAACTAGTATAAGTTTAATGGATAATCATATGATGATTATGGTGCATAGGATGCGGATTAAACTTATGGGTACTTGTTGGAGAACAAGGTACTGGATAGACCCATTATGAGATTTATGTCATGGTCAAATGTCATAATTAAATCTCATAATAGTCATACCATTTGAATCCTTAGACCTGAGATTATCATGGTCTTCCACATGATGAACATTATGTTTGACGTACTCAAATGCTACCCTTAATTGGGTGGTTATAAAGGCTACGATTGGCATAATCGGATTCTTGTAGGGAAGAATGATAATTCAAGATGAGATTTGTTCCTCTCTCAAGAGAGATATCTGCTTGGCCTCTCGATGAGTGAGATTGATGATAGTGTACGTTCGTTCCCAAATGAATTGAAGTGTTCAATGTCATTTGTTCATATAAATCTACTCGGGATTGAGAAGGCTTTGGACTACATAAGTTGACACAGACCATGACTTATGTCCAATATGATATCGCGTGACAAAGGGATTGTGATATGTTCTATAAGTTACCTTTGGACTTTCAAAGTTATACTAATTGGGTAGTTATAATGGCTTGCTAGAGTCCGCTTATGACTTATGGGTTCTGAATAGTTCAGACTCGTTGCCAACTTAGAATAAACATATTGGGTCACACACGCAGAACGGATTGAATAAGGCACAGAAAATGGGAAATCTGGATTCTACTGGAAGGATCCATACGGATAGTTTGGGAGCCACCAAACACATCCATACGGATAGTTTGTTCGGCAGAAAAGTTTATTCAGATTTCTTGTTTGACAAGGAATCCCGATCCCAAACGGAATTAGGTCAGACCCTCATACAAGATATGCAGCCGGGTTCGATATCCTCTAATAGTGATTTTAGAAATCATAATACATTGTTTTAGAAAAAATAAAATATAAAGAGGTAGGATTATTTAGTTTGAGATTTGGAATCATCAAACTATAATAATCATTGGAGCAAAATAATTCCAATGAAGAAATCGTTTCTTCACCAAGCCTTGGATCTAGCAATCAATCAAGAAGGTGTTCTTGAGTCCGTTCGACGTGTAGATACCGATAAAGGGTGTTCTCTTTTCAACACCTTAAAGTCTGTGTTCATGGATTTGATCTTCAAGGGTATGTTTTTTTTCATCTTGTATTTAATTTAATCAACCTGCACGAATCCGGGCTCATGAGTGTTTGATCTTATGTTTATTCCGCTGCGCATGATGTATCAAACCCAACAGTGGTATCAGAGCCCTGTTCATCATTGATTATTTTAATACATCGTGTTTAAATTATTTAATTCGATTATATGATTTTGCATGATGATAAGATGAATATGTGATTTGAGTTTTATATGTGATATGAAATTTATGAGCATGAATATGGGGATTATGTAATTATTATGTTGATGTGATCTATATGAATAATTGCATGTTGGGGTTATCAATGAATAATTGTATTATGTGTATTGATAATTTATATCTAATTTGTATTTGTAATAAATTGTTTATTCAGGATATTGATTAGATCTATTTAAATTTGTAACCTTTAAATTCGTGTTGATTTAATCTGATTAATGCATGAACACGATAATATAATTGATCAAATTTAAAACTTCTAAAAAATATGGAAATCTGGGATCCTACTGAAGGATCCGTACGGATGGTTTGGAAGCTACCAAACAGATCTGTACGGATGGTTTGGTAAATCCCAGATTTGGCTCAGTTTTTTGGTAAATCAGATTGTTCTGTAAACTGGTTGCAGAATTTGAATCTGAAGATTGAGTCTGTTTCAGACGGCTGGTTTCAGAAACTGTGTTTCCTGAAAAGATCTCAATCTTGAAATCCAAAAATATACAGTTCCAGAATTCTGAAGAGTTCAGAGTTTCTGTGACCCGCTTAACAGAGCCGTACGGATGAATCTGGAAGCTGCCAGAAACATTCGTACGGATGGTTTGGTAAATCCCAAATTTTGATTCTGTTTTCTGGTGTTCAGATTGTTCTGTAAATTGTTTACATAATTCGAATCTAGAAACTGAAACTACTTTCAGATGGCTGGTTTTCGAAACTATGTTTCTTGAAACAGTTTTCAATCAAGGAATTCATAAAGGTTGCAGAAATCAGAATTCTAAAGGGTTTAGGATTGCTGTAATCTGTGAGATTAATAGACAATGAAAAGGTCTTGAAACTAGTGACCAATCTATACGGGAATATGGATGCCTTTTGGCTTAGTTTCAACCGTATAGAGAAGTTACTTAGTTTCTTGATCTTAGTACGGAAATGTGGATGCCTCTTGGCTTAGTTTCGGCCGTACATTTTTTGCTCTCAATCTATAGATGCTTTGCGGAAACCAAAGGTTTCAGAATTTATCCCTTTAAACAAAGTGCAAATTGTTTTCAGAGAAGGAAACTAAATTTGGATTAATTCATTGTATGGACCAATGGCAGACTTTTGCCTTGTTTTTGGGAATGCGAATGAAATATCCAATCTATAAATTGTTTACAGATAATTTAGATTACGTCCCCATAATATTGCTTCATAATTAAATCAAAAGATTTTGCTTCTGTTAATTAATTTGATTAGTTAACACACTTTATGCAAAGACTATGTTATATTATGTTTGACATAATTAAATATATGATGCATGCCTTTATGTTAAATGAACATTCTTGAAAATTTAAGTCAATTACCAAATCCATGATTAAAACACTTGTGAGTACATGGGTAGTTTTTGCGGGCTCTACCATGGCGAGGCGCATTGATTCTATTCATCTATGAGCAAGATGAGGAAAGAGTGATTCATATACGTTTAAAATTGTTTGACTTAATTAGGTCATCAAAAGGGTTTTGGCCCTAAAGGCACTGATGAGATTAAAACATGTTAGACATATGATGTCTAAAATCTCATAAAGGATCTAAGAGTCATATATGATATGATTGACAAGGAGTTGTCTACCTAATTAATTTAATTTTGATCAGTATCGCATCCACGGACTTGAAATTAAATTAAAGCTGGATCTTAGCCCACCTAAATTATATTATACAATTGTTGTATTTGAAGGTGTATAATTTTGTGGGAGTATTTGTGAAATACATTAAATATTTCTAAATGATAATAGTATGAAATATATGTGTATATTTATTTGCATACTTGTGTAAAATGTTTTAAACTTTAATCATGATTAATTATTGCGATAAACCCCACTTAAAGAGAATAAGATTAACTTCCTTGACCTAGTCATGAGCTTAAGAATTGTTCTAAATCAAGAACGAAAGTTATGAATTCTTAATAAATCCTATTCTTAAGAAACCTAACTCCTTAAAAACGGACAAAGACATTGATTAGAAACATGTGGATGATTCTATAGATGTCAATTGTCTTATGACTTGATACCAAATGTTTGGAACTTTAGAAATATCTAAAACATATGGATACTTATGTGATAAGCAATTACGTAGGAAGCGTTCCTAGAAGCAAGAAAGGCGAGGAAAGTTTGAGATTGATTAAAGCCTAACATTCATGTGATGAATGAAAGGTATGTTAATAAGTTCTCATGTTTTGAATATGGAGAGACATATTAATTACCTTAGTTGGCTTGGAAATCAAGTTAGTTTGGAACTAACAAACGGATTTGATATTAATTCATAAGCGACATTTGATGTTTAAAATGATAAGTCTTAATATCAATTGGAAACCTTCTCAAACTCTAAATGTTAATAAAGAAAAGGATTTAAGCTAAAGGCAAGAGAAGAGTTGTCAAGCCTAAAGGAAATATTTGTGGTTAAACCTAAAATCCTGAGTATGTAATTGCTACCATGGCAATGTGATTGACCATAGGAGAAATTACGATTTGAATTAAAAGAACAAAAGGAATGGTAGTAGGACTACCACTTAAAGTATTTATGTTTCTCTTTCTACATCTAAGTTCTTGGGTATTGGATACCGGATATGGATTCCACATTTGTATAAATGTGTAAGACTTGAGAAATAGAAAGACTAGTTAAGGAAGGTAAAGATTAACCTATGTGGAAATAAGGATTCAAAGGTTGCAACAATAATCATAGGAACTTGCGAAGTGTCTTTACCTAGTGGGTTCATATTTGTTTTGAACAAATGTTGTGATGTTCCTACTTTAAGTAGAAATATTATTTTGTTTTCTTCATTAAAGGATTACGGATATTTCTTATTTCGAATAAGAAAATGTTCCATTAAAAATGATTTGGTTTATTGTTATAGAGATAACAAACTCGATTATTATATCTTTTGCATGTTTATTATAATAATCATTGTCCCTAGTACTTATGAAGAACTAGTATAAGTTTAATGAATAATCATATGATGGTTATGGTGCATAGGATGTGGATTAAACTTGTGGGTACTTGTTGGAGAACAATGTACTGGATAGACCCGTTATGAGATTTATGTCATGGTCAAATGTCATAATTAAATGTCATAATAATTATACCATTTGAATCCTTAGACCTGAGATTATCATGGTCTTCCATATGATGAACATTATGTTTGATGTACTCAAACCCTACCCTTAACCGGGTGGTTATAAATGCTACGATTGGCATAATCGGATTCTTGTAGGGAAGAATGATAAGTCAAGATGAGATTTGTCTCTCTCTCAAGAGAGATATCTGCTTGCCCTCTTGATGAGTGAGATTGATGATAGTGTACGGTCATACCCAAATGAATTGAAGTGTTCAATGTCATTTTCTCATATCAATCTACTCGGGATCGAGAAAGCATTGGACGAAATAAGTTGACGTGGACCATGACTTATGTCCAATATTATATCGCGTGACAAAGGGATTGTGATATGTTCTATAAGGTAACTTTGGACTTTTAAAGTTATACTAATTAGGTAGTCATAATGGCTTGCTAGATTCCGCTTATGACTTACGGTTTCTGAATAGTTCGGACTCGTTGCCAACTTAGTATAATCCTATTGGGTCACACACGCAGAACTGATTGAATAAGGCACAGAAAACGGGGAAAACTGGATTCTACTGGAAGGATCCGTACGGATGATTTAGGAGCCACCAAACACATCCGGGCAGATGGTTTGTTCGACAAAACAGTTTTTTCAGATTTCTTGTTTGACAAGGAATCCCGATCCCAAACGGAATTAGGTCAGACTCGCATATAAGATATGCAGCCGGGTTTGACAGCCTCTAATGGTGATTTTAGAAATCATAATACATTGTTTTAGAAACAATAAAATATAGAGAGGTAGGATTATTTTCTTTGAGATTTGGAATCATCAAACTACAATAATCAATGGAGCAAAATAATTCCAATGAAGAAATCGTTTCTTCACCAAGCCTTGGATCTAGCAATAAACCAAGAAGGTGTTCTTGAGTCCGTTCGACGTGTGGATACCGATAAAGGGTGTTCTCTGTTCAACACCTTAAAGTCCGTGTTCATGGATTCGATCTTCAAGGGTATGTCTTCTTTCATCTTGTATTTAATTTAATCAACATGCACGGATCCGAGCTCATGGGTATTTTATCTTATGTTTATTCCGCTGCGCATGATGCATCAAAACCCAACAGATATTGTAATTAATTTAGCAAAGAATCTGATGTTTCACTATAGATGAAGGATATCTAGATGTGGTTTCATTAAGTCAGGTATCTCTTAGAGTAGAAAATCTTGCATTTAAAGAAGATTCAGTGACATGTTGAAAAATGTTGTTAACCTTGAGAAGCTGAAGTTGTGCATGGCTTCAACGGGGGTAGGAAACTAGGAAGAAGGTTAGGAACTTCCATGATATAGGTGAGTATGGATGCATGGATTGAATTCGATGGGAACAGATACGGGGTTAGAACAGTTCGTCTCAAGGTATGTGATTTTTAGGATTGGAGCCAAACCGAGTTACTAGGCAGGAGCAAGAGGAGGAATTGCGGGAACAAGTTTCTGGAACATATGCACCCTCATGAGGGAGTCGTAAAATGTAAGTGTATAGTCGCACGTGGCCATCGCATAATTGACAAAAACATTGAAATTTGGGCGTTCGATAGATGGAAGAATGCATAAATGCTGCTGCATAGGCCCGATTTTCAGTTTTATATTTTGACGAGGATTCCTTTTTTTCTAGGGTCGACGTTCATTCTAGGTAACATATATTGGCCTTGTTCTTCCCCCTAACTCTTTGTATCATAACCATATTAACATATTATAGTGTAAGTACCTGAATGAAGGAGCTGGTGTGATCAGGTCTGAAGATATTCCATCCATGATACAGGGAAATCATCTAACTTCCCACTAACATATGGAACGCACTAAACCGGAATTTATACAAAAGGTAATGCATTAAATAAATGACAATTTAATCCTATGTAATTTTAGGTAATGATACCTAGTTTGAACCCATTATACCCGCTTTTACAACAACACCTTCTCCTTCCATTTCCCCATCGTCGCCCCCATCCCAATCCTTTCTCACCTCTACTCCTCCCCAAGTGCCACACCAACGTGCCACACTACCACCCTCTCCTTCAAATTTCTGATACTGATAAGTGGATTGAAAAGAGTGGCAAAGAGAAGAAACTAAATGTAAATATTGTGATGGAGGAGGATTCCATTAATATAAGTGAATTCGTAAATTTAACATTTGAAAACTTAAACCATTATTATCTTAGGTTATGTATTAGTTCTTCAGAAAAAAAAATGGATCACCAAATTTAAAACTTTCAGTTTTATTAGTTTCTCTACCCTTAGATCTTTATCCAAAAATTGAGCCCCAATATTAAAACATTCAGTTTGATAAGTTTTTGTAACCCTATTATTCATCCAAACATTGTAACTCAAAATGTGAACCTTCCAATTTCATGTGGTTTTTGAAACCCTAAATTTGAAGTCTCTGTTATTTGGGGGTTACTAGGTGTTGGGTTATAGAGCCAAACCAATGAGGAACATTGGTGGGTGGAAATCTAAATAAATGAGGAGTTTGAGTAGGATCTAATGTACTCAAGGAGGAGAAGGGAACCAAAATTGCAGAGGAGGAATCTGGAACCTATGCGGCCGCTTGGTGAGGATGCCCTCATTTCCATATTTTTTGGGTTTCTCATTCAAACCTTGATTTCGACTCATAATAAGTTTAGGGAATTCGCAGACCATATATAACCATAGGTGATGATCAAAACTTGTGTGCGGAAGTGAGAGAGCTAGGATACACATGAGAGAGTAACAAAGAAGTCAAGGAAAGGGGCCGACGGCCTAGGAGAGGTATAAGAGGCGATCCTCTAACCCGGCCATAATCGAGATGTGTGTGGTCATTAAGAGAGGAGAGAATGTTAGGTCCTAACTTATTTTTTTGGTGAAGATCGATCATTTAACTAACGGGTTAAAGTTAAGTGGTCTAAATTGTCAAGAGAGAGAGAGAAGTTACAAAAGTTACTCAAGACCACCTTCAACTTTCCCATGCTTTTCAACAGTGATTCTCACTACTTATCATTGCTGTATAATATTCAATATTAGACTCAATGGAAAGGTAATGCAATGAGCTACAAGAATATGCAATCGGATTTTGCATTAGAGCTCATGATGAAGAGATGTCCGCAGAATATCAAAATGAAGCAATTATGAAGAAGGGTGCAAAGTGTAAAAACCATAAAGAATCATTCTTTACATGATTCAACTCTCAGGCAATGTGCAATGTGAACGTTGGAGACATTATTTGCAGCAACATAAATGCCAAGACTTTTTGCACATGGATGAAAGAAAATGAAGACCAATTGAAGACCAAGTCATTAACCTCCCCCCAATGGATACTTTCCTTTACTCTATAAATTGAACCCAAACACCCCATTTACCAGTGTGTTCTCCCACACCAAAACCCTCAATCCCAATAACTTTAGTGTGTGCAATAAACCCAATTGCACACACTATGTTTCACACACTATGTTATGCTTCAACAGCTAACCTCATCCTTTTTATCCCTTTATCCTTTTGGACAGCTATCCAGTACTAGTGTGCATCAAGTTGAAATCGGTATAGAGGAAAATATGGGAAGAACAAATTGGTTTATTTCCCTACCTAATTTACATGCTATCAAATAGGAAAGAGATATACAAAGAAATAAGAAGAGATATCCCGAAAGTATATGGAGATCTCGGAAATATCGGTGTAGTATCTCAACACCCCCCCTCAAGTTGGAGCGTGTAAATCACAAACGCCCAACTTGACTAGAAGATGTAGAAATTGTCGACTGCCCAATGCCTTAGTAAGAAGATCAGCCAACTGTGAAGTCGTATGTACATAGGCAGTTATGATGACATTTGACTGAACAGCATCACGGACAAGATGACAGTCAACCTCAATATGTTTGGTTCACTCATGATGGACAGGATTTTGGGCCATATGTAATGCGGATTGACTATCACTCAGAACAGTCATAGGAGCAGAATGGGAAATGCCGAATGAGCCAAGCAAACTACGTAGCCATTTTAATTCACACGTGGCACTTGCCATAGAACGATATTCCGCCTCGGCCGATGATTGTGAAATAGTAGTCTGTTTCTTGGTTTTCCAAGAGATTGGAGAGTGACCCAAGAAAACGAAATAAGCTGTAACAGAGCGCAGAGTAAGAGGACAACTTGCCCAATCAGAATCACAATATGCTCGGAGATGAAAAGCTGAATTAGAGCGCAATAGAATACCTTGACCCGGACGATTCTTCAGATACCGAACAACACGCAAAGCGGCTGTCCAATGGGCCTTCTTAGGCCGAGTCATAAATTGTGCAAGAGTATGCACACTGTAGGATAGCTCTGGGCGAGTAATGGTAAGGTAAATAAGTCGACCC
Source organism: Campanula takesimana (assembly GCA_026119855.1). Lineage (NCBI taxonomy): Eukaryota > Viridiplantae > Streptophyta > Magnoliopsida > Asterales > Campanulaceae > Campanula > Campanula takesimana. The sequence continues at coordinate 348,952 of JAOWBW010000812.1, read as the reverse complement.
ACAATTCGCCTATAAGCCTCAGGATCCCGTAAATCATCGTCTTCAATCAAAGCCAAACGGTGATTCTGCTCAATAGGAGTAATGGCTGGACGTGCTCCAAGAAGACCAACCTCAGACAGTATATCAAGCGCATACTTGCGCTGGGACAAAAAAAATACCATCAGGATGTGTTGCCACCTCAAGCCCCAAGAAATACTTAAGACGCCCAAGGTCTTTCATGTGAAAACAATGACTAAGATATGCCTTGAATCGGTTAATAGCAACCGAATCATCCCCACCAATAACCAGGTCATCAACATAAACAAGAACGTGTATCTAAGCAGCGGAAGTCTTTAAAGAGAACAAAGAATAGTCAGAGCATGACTGAACAAATCCATACCTCTTCAACGCCATAGAGAGTTTCGCAAACCAACAACGAGGGGCTTACCGAAGACCATATAATGATTTTTTAAGTTTACAAACCTTCCCAGAGAAGAAGTCCGAATGTCCCAAACGCACCTTCATATACACATCCTCACTAAGATCACCGTGTAAAAAAGCATTATGAACATCCATTTGATGAAGTTCCCATCCTTTAACCGCAGCAATGCTAAGAAAAACTCGGACCGTAACCATTTTGATGGTAGGGGCAAATGTTTCCTTGAAGTCAATACCTTCAACTTGTCGATTTCCCAATATCACCAATCGAGCTTTACAACGCTCGACTGTCCCATCGGCTTTGTACTTGATTTTGTATACCCATTTGTTGCCAATCACCTTCTTATCAAGAGGAGAATCCACCAACTCCCATGTTCCACTCTGATCAAGGGAATTAATCTGTTTAGACATAGCCTCGCGCCATTGAGGAAGCTTAACCGCTTCGCTAAAATGTTTCGGCTCAACACCTGAGTCAATATTAGCTAAGAAACAACGATGTGCAGGCGAAAATTTAGTGCAATTGACAAAGTGTGGTAAAGGATAACGAGTACATGAAGATTTGGATTGAGAAGATGGACGGGACGGGGGTGTAGCTTGAGTTTTATTCGCCTGTGACCATCCCAACTCATAATCAGAAGCTGGATATCTGGTAGAAGGAACTTTAATTCTCTGACCACGTCCCAAATTTTTTGGCTCAATCAATTCGGCAGGTTGTTCAACCTGTTCAGACAACTATGCTGGAATCTGTTCTGTCAATTGGTCAGTCACTTGGTCAGTAAACTGGTCGAAAACTGGGTCAGGAACCTCATCAGCGGCTGGTGTCTGTGCTGTCGACTGTGCGGTCATCTGTGGAGTGGGTTGAGCAGTCAACTCACCAGTCACATGTCTATCGTCTTCAGAATCATCCATATCATTGGAGGAACAAAGAAAGATATCAGAGTCCGTGTATGTTTTATCTCGGTCATCCATACCATGAGCAAAAAGGGAACTCCTTTTCCACAAAAACAACATCCCGAGAAACAAGCAACTTATTTTCATCAAGATCATACACATACCATCCTTTCTTACCAAGAGGATACCCTAAAAACACACATCGTCTACTTCGACTTGCAAACTTGTCATTATCACGTCGAGAATAATGAACATAACATAAAGACCCAAACACCCGAATATGTGAGTAAGAAGGAGATTTCCCAAAAATAATTTCATAAGGGGTTTTTCCGTTTAACAATTTTGAGGGGGTTCGATTAATTAAATGCCCAGCCGCCAACACACACTCCCCCCAAAATTTAACCGGTAATTTTGCTTGAAACATTAAAGCACGGGATACGTTCAAAATATGTCTATGCTTTCTTTCCACCCTTCCATTTTGTTGGGACGTACGAACACAAGTCGTGTGATGTTCAATTCTATGTTCAAAACAAGTAAATTCCGTCCCATTATCACTCCTAATTTTCTTAACTTGTTTATTAAATTGCCGCTCCACCATGGCAAGAAAATTTTTCAAAATCTGGGAAACATCACCCTTGGAATTGACCAAATAAACCCACACCGCACGGGAACAATCATCCACAATGGTTAAAAAATAAACAACACCACACAAAGCAGGTTTCCGATAATCACCCCAAATATCACAATGAATTAAATCGAAAACCTCATTAGAATTACTTTCACTAAGTAAAAATTTGTCCCTACTCTGTTTAGCCTTGCAACAAATCTCACAAACGTCTTTATTAATACTACTACGATTAATGAAGGGTAACAAACCCACTATTTTTCTTGACGGATGCCCGAGCCGCTGATGCCACAACTGAAAACTGCCAGATTCTCTAACGTTGCACACTTGAGTCGTCGGCGACTTCCTCAAGTAGTACAACCCCCCGTCCAATTCACCCGCTCCAATCAAAATCTTCGAGGCCCGATCGTGTACAACACATTGTTTGTCAGAAAAATGCACCAAATAATTAGAATCTCAAAGTAATTGAGAGACAGATAAAAGATTGCAGTTAAAAGTGGGGGCATATAAAACATTTTTTAAAACAAGATTCGTGGTAATCTCAATGTTTCCTTCTTTCTTGAAGTTGTTGGACTTTTTGCTCGGTTTCCCTTGATCTCTTCTTCCCGAAGAAGATTGGCTTCCACCCCTTCCTTTCGCTGGCTTTCCACGCTGGTCTTCCCACCATTCTGGATATCCTATCAGCCTAAAGCACGAATCTACACTGTCCATGAAACAATCATGGAATTCACTATCCACCACTGGTCTAGCATCATTAGGACACGGGATTCTACCATCAATGAATCTGGTTTTCGTCTTCACTCGAAGCGATCCTTTGAAAAATCGTGCCCATTCTTCATAATTCTCACCCTTCAACTGAACATGGGTGATGATCATTCCTGGATTGTCATTTGAAGAAAGAAAATAGGGAGATCTCTTTTCTTCCTTGACCTCCTTTCCTTTGCCGGAATTTTCAACTCTGGATCTATGAACTTCATCGTCGCCGGCCATGGTTCTTGATCAATAAAACCGGGCTCTGATACCAAGTTGAAATCGGTATAGAGGAAAATATGGGAAGAAAAAATTGGTTTATTTCCCTACCTAATTTACATGCTATCAAATAGGAAAGAGATATACAAAGAAATAAGAAGAGATATCCCGAAAGTATATGGAGATCTCGGAAATCTCGGTGTAGTATCTAAACACATCACACTAAGGTTTATAGTCCAAAAACCAACCCTTTAACCCTAACAGCTATCCTCCTCTAGCAGCTATCCATCCTTCCCTCAACAGCTGCCTCCCCCATTTATCCCCTTACCCCTTCTAACCCTTTAACAATTAACCCAACCAACCTTGCACACATTAAGGGGGAACACCGAGCCAAAGCATTGCTTCCATCCGACAACTCAAGTGTCACTACGAGGAAGAACCACACCAACACGCATACTTTTCTCTCCCCTGTAATCTCTCTGCATATTGTTCTGTAGATTTGAGCATTTGCATAATACCCCTGCAAATTTTGTGCCCTTCGTGCACCCAGTTACAACCCACCTCAAGCCTAAGCTATCAACCAAGCTTAATCGTTTTTCTTTTTAACTCTTGTAATATTTCTTTTCTTTTTACAGCCTTAGTCAAAAGGCTTCCTTAATTGTAGTGACAATTAAGAAGAGGGGGTTCGAGGAAGTTGCCTTTATCATTCATTGTAAGCTTATTAAGTAAGTGGATTATAGTGGATTGATCTCACTGTTGACTACAGTGGGGGTGGATGTAAGAGAAGGGACATTCCTCTGAACCACTTTAAAAATTCTCGCCTCTTGTCTCTTTTTATTTCTTGTCTTGCACTTTAATTTTCAATTTCATTTATATTTCTTGCTTTAATATATTATTGCTTGATCACATAGACAAGATAAAATTGACAAATAATATAGGAATATATATGTCAGACAACAACTATAAGGCTTAAGAAAATATCTATTCCGCTGCGCATATTTCTCTATTATTTTAGCCTTAAGAGTGTTTCGAATGAAAACAGGGACTTTCAGAGCATATATGAAGGAGTGAGTGGTTTGCATAAAGATTGGCCATTCTAGTACATGAAGATCTCATGTGTAAAGTTGTAAAGACTATCATATATTGATCATTGTGTTATCCTGGGTTGGCAATATCCTCAGATGTAGTCATATTCGACAAACCGGGTGACCAAATATTGTGTTATATCTTTCATCTTATTAAATATGTTTGTTTATTGAATTCTCCATGCATATAGTTGTGATTTAGAAAGGGCAAGGTGGTTGCGTGAACCCCCCCCCCCCACCAAATTCCATAAGAATAGGGTGTTAAGTAGTTAGATTTAGTGGTTATGGTGACCACACTACATCGGAATGGAAGGTACGTAAGGTTTGCTTAGTTGGATTTGATGTCACGGTTGACAGAGCTCCATTGTTGGTTTTTTTTTACCAGATTATTCTTTGCATGTATTGTGAAATTTGTTTTATTCTCTTAGTATGTTGGTGTTCATCCCCTTTCTCCCTCTTTCTCAAAAAATCAAATTCTCTAAGCTAAATTATCACAGTGGTTATGAAGTGGGTGACGAGTTTAACGTGGAATGGTGGTGGTGATAATGGCGGTGGTGATGGTGGGATGAATTTAATGTCTGGAAGATGGAGAAGCATTTATAAATGAGTATCTATTTAACATGTGTTGTTATGATCTTTTAAACAAATGTTAATGTATTTAATTTGCCTCTTTCTTCTTATGTGGCGTGCTAACTAGTATGCCATGTTGACGTTCTTGTTAAGTTTTAAACGTCATTAGGGTGTCTTGCATAATACGTAACAATACGATTAAGTACATATGTACTCCCTCAGTCGCGAAACGAATGATATTTTTCTATTTAAGGGATAATAACAAAAAAATGCTATCTTTTTAATAGTAAAGTTTCATAAACATTGTTATCCATTTTCAATAAGATAGTTTTGTGAAGTATAAAATGAAATTTGAAAAATATATTGTACACAAATTATTTATGGACACATTTTAAGATGAGACAAAAACAGAGGATTTCTTGGGGATTATAGCATAAAACATAGGACAGACAGAAAACAGAGGGTTTCTTGATTCTTGTTGTAGGGTGCCTGTTTTAGGGTTTTTGGTTCTGCTTATGAGTGATTATACTCCCTCCGTCCCATTTCAAATTGCAAAAGTTGCCAAAAAGGGTGTCCCAACTAAAATTGCAAAATCCAAAAATGGCAAGTTTTAATCCACTTGCACACTCACATCCACTAACCCACTAACTATTCTCTACCCCACTTTCTCTCTCCCACTCAACTATCAACACTCACAACACATCAACTTTTTCACTTTTTCCCTTAATCCCCGTGCCAAATGGGACGGAGGGAGTAGTAAAAAATGTAATAGTACATTGAATATTTTAGTCATTCATCCTTGAAAAATATATCGAAAGAAGATGTGGATTCACTTTTATGTTTGTAATTTAAGGTTTGTCAAGACTTCAAATCAAGTTGATAATAAATCATGAATGAAACTTATATATACATAATCTGCAAAATTATCAACATTGAGATTGTTGCAAGAGATTGTTGGCAAAATATCATCCAGGCTTCACTTCAGCCTGGTGGTTCACGTAGGCCAGGTGAGTCTCTACCATTTTTAGTAAAATCATTGTTACTGAGCAGAAAAAAGAAAGACATTTTCCCCCTAAAAGAAAGCTGCAAGCTGTCTTAAATCTCTCGAAGTTAAGCCACATTGTTAGTAACTCCGGGCCAATATATTTTGTACATATACAATATTATTGAAGGTAGCTTGAACAAGAGGTTCAAATCAGTCAATGATAACTAAGCTTTGTCCAATTTGGAATCCCTGTCATTGTTTTTCCACATTAACCAAAAGTACTATATATTTTTTACAAGTTTGACAAAACATTAATCTACCCCCAAAATTTATTAACTATATATGACTACTACTCCCTCTGTCCCTAAATGAGTGTCCATTTTCAAGAAATCTTTGTCCCTAAATGAGTGTCTTTTTTTAACATAACTTTCTCCCTAAACGTTTTTTTTCGAAAAAAAATTCACCGGTTTCTTTATACGTCCAAAACTAAAGGTTTGGAAAGGAGATTACAAGATTATATATGAATCGTTGTTACCAAATTGTTCAAAAAGTTGAGATTTTCAGTGTCCCTTAAAATGAAATTTGGACACTCATTTAGGGACAGAGGGAGTACTATTTAAAGATAGAAACAGAAACTTGACAGCCACATTAAAATACAAATTTCACTCTTGAAGTTCCAAATAGGAATACTAACTTAATTATTTCCTTTATATAGTAATCTTGTCTACAGTGAGGTCGTGTTTTAATGTCCAACAAAGATGACAAAAAATAAGGTTGGTGATGCCGAATCTATGTGAGAATGACTGAACTCAAAGAGACAATTCAAGAACAAAGATAGTATCTGAGAGAAACTAAAAAATCTTTCATTAAAACAAAAAATTGTCTTGACCCATTAATCATAACAGCATATATACAATGGCTAACTGGCTAACTAACTGCCCCACTAAGCCCAATAACTATGAGGAAATAAAAGAAATAAAAGCATTTTGAAGTTACGAAATTAAAATCCTAAAAACCGTAAAATGACATTTTCACCCCACGAACGACCCCGGATGGCGAAAATCACGTCTAGACACCGGGAATCTGTGATTCGATATCTAGAGCATGTTTCTCATGTCCATGCCAAATTTCGTGGCATTCTGAGAGCGTCACTTTTTGACCGAAAATTACCGTGCATCAGTTGGAGCGTTGCTGTGATTGATATGGGCAAATAAAAAAAATGAGACCATTAGAATCAGATTTCCTTCTGGAAAAGAGATGTTAATAAACCGTTGCAAATAATAAAGCAATCAGATGTGAACATAAATAAAATAAAAACATTCATTGAAAATACCGACATTGTTGAACAAACCAAACAAACATTACCATATCAATGGCATAAAACTGCAAAACAAATCAAACATCCTAAGAAAATAAATTAATCAGACATTGTTGGATCTGCATTTCCTCCCACTTAACTCTCCCTAGCCATTCAGTGATCTCCTTTATTTATTCATCACAGATTGACCGTATTTCCAACAACTCCTCCAAACTTGCCTCACTTGTTCCGTCACCTCTAATCTTCGCGAACATGACCTGAGTCATGTCATTGCGGTGATTCATCGTTTGGTTGTTTGCTAACTCCTCCTCTTGCTTCTTGATCCTCTCATTTGGAAAGATCTCTTGATTCTCCCCTTGGTGATGCTGGGGCATGTTTATGGACCTTGTCAACACCTCCCTAGCTCCTTCTACAGGACAACCTCTGGGGTTTCTGAGTAAGGCCCATAGATTATGTAACTGTTGGAAGTGGAGTCCTAAAACCTTGAGGAGACGAAGGGAGAAAAGGAGTCTAAATCTTAGGGGGTTGGTGGAGATCAAGGAGAGGTCAAAACTGAGAAGGAAATAGAGAATGTGCAGAACAGGGCTGCACGGCCGCGCACGGGGAAGCGCATGGCCATGCACTACGGGGCAGAAGCTACTTTTTTAGGGAGAAATAGAGCACGGCCGCTCAAGTTATATTGCTCGGCCGAGCAGCACGGCCGAGTAGCCAAAACTGCACTGCCGGGGACAACCCCGTTTTTCTCAGTTTCCTATTTTGACTAGATTTCTTCAATGTATTAATTTAGGACTTCTCCTACACCAATATAAAGAAGATTTCATCCAGAATATTGTGTGCTTGATAGAATAAAGCTAGGATACACAAGCGAGCTACAAAATAGTGTCTAGGAAGGGGCCGGGGGTCTAGGAGAGCCATGGGGCGATCCTACAATAAGAAATGTTTGTTAGAAAAGTTTCACGATTAAATGGTACTCTGGTTACTTTTGCTAATATAACTATAGTACGCATCATACATTTAGATAGTGTTTATGCAAGGGATTATCTGTAATAGTACAATAGTCAAAGAAGTTGTTTACTCTGACCAAAATATGCAACGTACTTTCTTGTGTCATTTATTAAAAAAGACACCAAAATGCATATTGGTAATCTATCTTCCAAGTTTATATCTAGAGAAACTAATTAATAGGGTAGCAGATAATCTAGCACCTCCTGCGAATAATTATCAACATATACAATGTATTATATCTTTTATTCCAATAAAGGAAATATAATATCTACTGACGATATAATGCAATGTAGGCCAACAGGTCGGTTCCATTTAAGCCAAATATTCTACTTAGGTTTACATATTTTCCCGTGAATGTTGAATTCGTCATATAACGTGCAAAGAGGGACATAAATATAAACTATGGTGTGTTGGGTGGACATAATCAAATGCTCACTTGTTCAGATTGAATGGTGGAGTTTTTGAGTTTATGTTATCATAAGTATTCATTTCAAAAAGGTGGAAACAAATTGCTGAATTAGAAAGAGTGATGCATAGCACGAGAAGTTTCGCACCTCATAAGTTCACGAACTATATGTTGGGATCGCTCACCAGTAAAAGAAATCACAAGAAGATATAACAAATTATGCACGCACACAAAACAGGACAAAACACACAATTTTCCGTGGTTCGGCTTAAAGCCTATTCCACCCAACAATAAATATATTAAACTTCTCGATATTACAAGAATGGAGACTCCCCCTCTCTCAACACTCTTGAATATCCTCACCAACGCATACAAGCACACAATTTCTCTCTCTAAATTGTATACCTACACTAACTCTATCAAGTTCTATCTAAAACTCTAATTAGTGAAGCCTATTTATAATGGGGAGGGACACTTACTTTCCCCTTCCTAACCGATGTGGGATTATTATTCCTCTTCCTAACTGACATAAGATTCTTGTAATCCTTTCCTAATCAACATTCTTCTCTTCCTAATAAATATAGGATCTTAACAATATTTCCTAATTGAAATAGGATTTTGGTAATATGGGTCAATTCCCAACACTATATACAACTTAATTCCAATGTATTTCCCATGATGTCAGTTGTACATCACTCAATGTGTTCTTTTCCTGGCTCTCCTACACATGATGTTTATAGATGCATTCTTCTTCAAGGCCCTCCCAAGATGACAAAAGAAAGTTGGAGCTTTGCTATGATTTGTATGTGTAAAAAAGAAATTGAAAACATTAGAATCTGATGTTCTTCTGGAAAAGAGATGTAAATAAACCTTTGCAAAATAATAAAGCTATTAAATGTGAACATAAATAAGATGATATAACTACCTCCATTGCAAAGAGTGACATTGTTGATCAAAGAAGATAGACATCACAATATAAAAGGAAAAACACTACGAACAAAAATTGGTAAAAATATATAGAACCCATAAGATACAAAACTAGCATTTCCTTAGGCTTTGTAGAAGTCCCATCATAAGTCTTTAGAATTAACGCACTATTTTCCTCCCAGTTAACTAATCTAAGATACAAAGCTAGCATTTCCTTAGCCTTACTGTTAGTACCTCACTATGTTTAACTCACAATTAGTCATAGTAAATATGTTTTGATAAATAAATAATCAAAACCAATTGATTATATGATGTATACAAAAGACCTGAGCACAACAGCCCTATACAAAGCTCAACAGCTAAGCTGCCCTGTTTCCATTCAAGCCAACAGTCAAGTCATTACATGATCTACCTATCATCTATACATCCAACAAACTGAAGAACTACCTTTTACAGACTCCCTCTACCTCTAATGAATTATCAAAATGATAAATACATACTAGCTTCAACAGCTAATGGCTTACAAGCCCAACAGCTAAGCTCTCCTACTTCAACAGCCAAGACTGGTCTTCAACAACAGCTGACTCCACGTCATCAAATCCTTGAAGAAAGATTATTCCAATATTACCAATCATTGGAATAACTCATATTGAAGCTTGTTCAAGTGTGAATACACCTTCCCTTCCCTTGACAACCTGTATACAGAGGAATAATAAACAATCAGTCAAAGTCAAAGACAAACCATTACTTCTCTGTACCTTTGTTCCCCAAACGGCTACTCTTGTACTCTTATCCCCCAACGACTATATGCCAACCCTTATATAAAGGAGTATACTGGCATGTTGTCAAGTGACCCTCTCAACCCTTTTTACAACCTTACAATCCTTTGTTGCCTTACTGCATTCTCACTCTGTAGTCTTAAATATTTGCATAGACCCCTGCAAATATTGTGCCACTTTGCACCCAGTTACAACCCACTTACAGCCAGCTAACAGCCAAGCTATTTTCTTTTGTAAACACACTTGTGATATTTTTCTTTTTCTTTTTCTTGTTTTGAAACAAGCAACCTTAATTGAAGTGTCAATTAAGTAGAGGGGGTTCAAAGGAACTTGCCTTATCAATTCTTGTAACTCTTATTTGAAGAGAATATTATAGTGGATTGATCTCACTGTTCCAATAGTGGGGGTGGATATAAGAGAAGGGTTTTGCCTCTGAACCACTTTAAACTCTTGTCAATACACTTACACACACACTACACTTTGTCCTTTCATTTATTTATTCATTTATATTCCGCTGCACATTTCTTTTATTTATTATTTCTCAACAGGTGACCTCAAAGAGTTAGCTGTCCAAGTTTTAATTAATCTGTTCATTTAGTTAAACAGGGCCTTCCAATTTGCATCAGAGCTTGGATTCACCATACAGAGTCTAAAAACTTGTGAAAGATCCATTCAACCCACCATGACTCAACAAAGAAGAAACAATGAAAAGGACATTCCACACATTGATGATTGTGGATCTTTTGAGATTTATTCCTCAAAAATTAAAACCTATCTAGATGCTAATAGCACATGGAACTTGTATGTCTTAGAAAATGAAGTTGAACCTCCCACTCAAGAAGAAGCTAATGGATGAGGAAGCAAAACCAAATCTCCTAAAGACTAGACTGATGCTCAAAGACAACTTATGACTGCTAACTTAAAAGTTAAAAATATTCTGTAGAAAAGTGTGAATGACTCCCAAGAAATAGCTAAAGTACCAAGTGCTAAAAGAGCATGGGAACTAATTAACACCAAGTTCACTAAACACACCAGTCTTAGAACTCGGAATCTGTATAACTTATTAAGACAGTTAGACAACTTCAAATTATATCCTGGAGAGAAAGTGAGTGCTACAAGACCAAGATTTGAAGATCTTGTTAGAGCCATTTCAAACCATGGAAAAACTTTTGATCAATCTGTCCTCTGCTTAAAAATCTACTCTAACCTTCCTCAAGAATATGAGAAAGTAGCCCTTCCCATTAGAGAAGGAGCTAAATGGAGTAGTATGACCATTGAACAATACTTTGGTAAACTTGAAGCCTATGAACTAGAAGGAATGATCAAAATTCAACCAGCACCCACCATATCTCAAACCTTGCCCTTGTAGCTCAAGAGCAAACCCAGAAACAGTTCTCCCAATAGGACATTGACACTCTTGTTATCAATGCCCTACAAAAACTGAACATAACCCCTAAACAAGAATCAAAACCAATCTCTCAAGAAGACATCCCAAGATTTATCTCCATGGCTGTCAGAAATGACATAAAACATCAAAAGAAAGCATTTGATAGAAGATACAGCCCTTCACCATCCAACTCAACTAAAGAAGTTGTTAAGAAGAACATTGAGTGTTACATCTGTGGTAAACCAGATCACTATGCTGCAGATTGCAAAGAACCTAAGAAACCAAGAGAACACTAAAAAAGAATGAATCATTATAAAGAAGTCATTCATAGCTCTAGGTGCAATTTCTTCAATTGTGTCAAGGCTAAGAATGACAAAAATAAACAACAAGTCATGCTTGCTGAATCCTCTAGGTTTAGTGATGAAGAGTTTGAATTATCAGACTAAGATAGTGATGTAGAAGAAGCATTACTGTGTTTGGTTGCACAGGAATGTGAAGACTCATATAATGAAGAGGACCTTGAAGCCTTAGCTGCTGCTGAGGAACTTAAAGAGGTACATAATTTTAACTCTCTTAACATTGATGGTTTTAAAAATTTAGTTTGCATCCTCTTGATTCAAAAAAAGAAACAAGACTCTAGCTTTTCTGCCCTCATCACAGAAAACCTTGAGCAATCAAAAACCATTGAAAATCTTAAATCCCTAAATACCAACCTTGAAGCCACCAAACAAGATCTAGAGGACAAATGTTAAAAACTTGAAAATGACATACTTAGCTCAACAGCTAAGACCGACTGTTCAAAATCCCAACAGGATAATGAAAAGAAATGAGTACATTGAAGGAAGAAAATAATGCTTTAAAAAGCAAAATTGATTCCTGGAACAAATCAAGCAATGCTCTATCCTTGTATCACTTTAATCAAAAACATCTGGGGATAGGTCTGGAATTGGAGCTAAAAATCCCACACTGAAAACCTACACTCCTCCTACTGGCAGTAGAGCTGTTGAAAATATGATTTTATAAAGTCTCAACACATCCTCTACCAAAAAACCATCTTACCCCATTCAATCTTAAAGAAAGGAGAGTGAAGATATTAAAAATGGTGAATTAAAAGTGGAATCTCCAATAATTCCTAAGACCCAAGCTTCCACTAGTACTGATGATATTAAATCTCAGAAAATGAAGCAAGAACAGAAGCCTATACAAGCCAGACAGCCAAGACAAGCTGAACAGCCAAGACAAGCTGAACAGCCAAGGCAAACTGGACAGCCAAGACAGGCTAGACAGCAGAGGCACTCTAGGCAACATAGACAAAACTGGAAATATTCCAATGGGAAAAGCCATGCTTATTAGTCCAAAAATTCCTCTCCTAGATCATCATACCACTCACAAAACCTCAAACAGCAATCTCACTTCCATCAACCAAACTACAGAAATCAAAGCCCATACAATACTGGACACCTTTATAACTCCCCTCAACCCTTCGCATTGACACCCTACATGACGCAAATCATGTCCTACTATAACACCCTTAACCATTTCTTCAAAATAAGATCAGGTGGCAAGGCTAGGGTACCAAAGAAAGTCTAATCCTTTGGACCCAAAAAGAATAAAGGGTACCATAATTTTAAATTTTGTTTTGTAGGAATCCAATAAAGGAATCTGGTACTTAGATAGTAGATGTAGCAGATACATAACTTACAACAAGGAATGGCTTCAACATCTAACACCAAAGAATGGTCCCAGTGTTACTTTTGGTGACAATTCTCAAGCTAGAGTCAAAGGATCAGGAAACCTAGTGACCAAGGAGATAATCTTTACAGGTGTATCTTATGTTGAAGGCCTTAAGCACAATTTGATTAGCATTAGTCAAATCTGTGATAAAGGTTATCATCTTATCTGTACCAAGGACCAATGCCAAGTAAAAGACAAGAACAACAAGGTTATTCTAACAGGAGTTAGAAAGAAGAACCTTTATTACCTCTATCTTGAAGTAGTCCAATCCTCTACTGCTCATTGTCTTTTGACTTACAGCCAATCTGATATGTCTTGGCTGTGGCACAAAAGACTTGCTCACATTAATCTAAAAACCATTTTCAAGTTATCCATCTCTAACCTTGTCAAAGGTCTTCCTAAAATATTTTTCAAAAAGGACAAGTTATGCAGAGCTTGTCAGTGTGGAAAACAAAAGAAGACATCCTTTTCTGCTAAAACCAGACTGGACACATTCAAACCTCTTGATCGTCTTCATATGGAATTATTTGGTCCCATTAGAACCAGATATTTAGGTGGAAAGAGATACTCCCTTATAGTTGTTGATGAATACACAAGATTCACTTGGATCATCCTTCTTGAAACCAAAAGTGATACTCTTCATAATCTCACTCAGCTGTTCAACAAAGTTCAGAACTTTAAAGGCTTGTCTAACAAAAAGATAAGATCTGATCATGGAACTGAATATGAGAACACTGGAGTTGACACCTATTGTAATCAAATAGGGATTGTTCACAACTTTTCAGCTCCAAGAACTCCTCAACAGAATAGAGTAGCTAAAAGAAAGAATAGGACTATTTGTGAAGCAGCAAGGGCAATGCTGTCAGAACACAATCTTCCTAAGTACTTTTGGGGTGAAGCTGTGACTACTGCTGTCTATGTGCAAAACAAAACTCTCATCAACAAGTATCATATGAAGACCCGATATAAGTTGTGGAATGGAAAGGTTCCAAATATATCCTACTTTCATGGATTTGGGAGAAAATGCTACATTCACAACAATGGGAAGAACAACCTAGATAAGTTTGATTCCAAGAGTGATGAAGGAATTTTTCTTGGTTACTCCAACACTAGCAAAGCCTACAGAGTTTACAACAAAAGAAGACTGGTTGTAGAAGAATCAATTCATGTTGACTTTGATGAAAATAATGATCAAAGCAACACTGACTTGTGTGATTTTGATGAAAGTATTGGAAACTCTGACAACCTTCCAGAACCTTCACCCACAACCAATAATTCCTTATCCCCAATTAAGAATAACATCATTCTTTCCTATGTTCTGCCTAAAGATACTCCCTACAGCTTACCTACTCCCAACAACTTTCCTCTTCCCAAAAGCCAAGATGAAACTCTTAACTGTCAAATAATCCCTTCTCAAATCCTTACTCCAATCCCCATTGTAAATGATATAACCTTGTCATTTCCATCCCTATTCAAAAGGAAACCATTCCTGATGGCATTCCTCATTATGATATTTTCATGAGTGCCTTCATTTCTCAAATGGAACCCAAGAAAATCCATGAAGCCCTTCAAGATGCAGACTGGATAGAGGCTATGGAAGAAGAACTTGAACAGTTTGAAAGGAATAAGTATGGAAACTTGTTCCAAAACCTAGATATCAAACTGTCATAGGCACCAAATGGGTATTTAGAAATAAAATAAGTGAAGATAGTACTGTAGTGAGAAACAAAGCAAGACTTGTAGCTCAGGGATACATACAAGAAGAAGGAATAGATTATGATGAAACTTTTGGTCCTGTAGAAAGACTTGAAGACATAAGATTATTCCTAGCCTTTGCATCTTTTAAGAAGATAAAAGTATTCCAAATGGATGTCAAGAGTGCATTCCTGAATAGAATACTTAATGAACAAGTGTTTGTTGCTCAACCTCCTGGATTTGAACACCCTAAATTCCCAGACTATGTATACAAGTTGGACAAAGCTTTGTATGGTCTAAAACAAGCACCTAGAGCTTGGTATGACACTTTGTCTAATTTCCTTCTCAATAAAGGATTTACCAAGGGTCATATTGACAACACTCTGTTCATCAAAAAATATGGAGATGACACCCTACTCATTCAGGTCTATGTTGATAATATTATCTTTGGATCATCAAATGAAGACCTTTGCAAAGAATTTGGAGATCTTATGCAAAAGCAGTTTGAAATGAGTATGATTGGAGAACTAACCTACTTCTTAGGTCTTTAAGTCAAACAAATGAAGGATGAAATCTTCATTAACCAAGCCAAGTACACAAGAGACATGATAAAGAAGTTTGATATGCAGAATGCCTCAACAACTAAGACACCTCTGTCTACCACAACAAAACTTCATGCTGACACTGATGGTCAAAGTGTTGATCAAACACTCTACAGAAGCTATATAGGATCTATCCTATATGTTACTACCTCAAGACCTGACATTATGTTCAGTGTATGTCTCTGTGCATGATTTCAAGCCAATCCCAAAGAATCTCACCTTGCTACTGTTAAAAGGATTTTGAGATATCTAAAGGGAACTCCTGATTATGGCTTGTGGTATCCAAATGAATCACCATTCTCATTATGGATGTCAATTCATTGGATCAATAATTGTGTCCTGGTCTAGAAAAAAGCAAACCTCTGTAGCAACCTCAACAGCTAAGGCTGAATATGTTGCAGCTGGTCTCTGATGTTCATAAATTCTGTACATAAAAAGTCAACTACAAGACTTTGCTATTAATATCACTAATTTTCCTAAATTTTGTGATAATTCAAGTACAATTGCTATAACTGAGAACCCTGTTCAACACTCTAAAACCAAACACATTGAAGTTAGACACCACTTCATTAGAGATCATGTTGAAAAGGGGAATATAAACCTAGCCAAAGTTGGTACTGAGGATAATGTCTCTGACATACTAACTAAAGCTATAGATAAAAAAGGTTTGAACTTTTGAGAGCAATGTTAGGAATGATTAACTTACCTAAGTAAAAGGGATTAACTGAAAATTCATTTCATAACTTTAAACAAGTTCAAAGAGCATGGTTAGCTGTTTACAGTGTTTCAACAGCTAACCTAAACAGATCTCTATTCAATGGCAACCATATGATGGACTGTTTACATTATATGGTTTGGAACTATTCTTTAAAACATCACTACCTACTGTGTTTCATGGTAGCCCTCCCCTCTCAAAATACCTCCCAAAAAAAATAAAAAAAAATTACATAAGCTTCTCTTGAACAGCTAACCAACAATCATAGCTGTTTAACCTTGTCCCTCTCACAACACCTGCTTCCAAACATCTCCAGACCCCTTCCCAGATGCTTCATGCCTCCTCTCCTCTCCATATGTCCTAGCATGTACAGACTCTCCCGGCTCCAAATACCTCTCCAACCATATTGGATGCCTTTCCATAACAGGATCAATGGAAGTCACTTAATGCTGCAAAGGTGGACCCATGGTTCTTGGCCACCACTCCTCAACAACATCATAAGGAGGAAAGTCATCTAAGGGAGACATAAAACTAAAGGCTCCTGGGGTTTGGATGCTCTCATTTGCTATCATAGCCATGTGAGATGAAGGTCCACCATTATTTCCCTCATTTACTTAGACAGGACCACAACACCTCATGTACTGCCTAAACAGCTGAGTGTGAGTAGTTGATGAAGACTGCTGGACCCCATAGAAATTATCACCCCCTCTCTCCAGCACTGCCATGCTGATGGACAAAGAATCCCTTGTCACTGGGGTATAAACCCTTGACTGTTCAGCAACAGGCACCTTTTTGGCCTGAACAGCTAAGCCATCCTCTTGTTGCATCAACTCCCTCAATGTAAACTGCCTCATATTCTGGGTCTCTCCTATCACTCTCCTACCTAGGTCCCTTTCATGAAACTTGAATTCCTCCTTCCTTATTAAGTCCCCAAGGGAATGGACCCTTTGGACTTCAGTGTGTGCATCAATTGCTTTGCTGCTCTCTCCTTCCCCTATCCTCATATTATGACCAAACAACTTAATACTAGCCTTCTCCTCTCCCTATTTTTCTTTTCCCTTTCCCTCAACCTTTCTTAGTTGAGCCAACCTCTCCCTTTCAAACCTCTCTATAGCTTCCCTTTCATTCTCCCAATCTCTTTTTCTTTTCTCTCTCTCTCCCTCACTCTCACCTCCCTATACTTCAAAGGATGATCAAGAGGAAGCTGCTCAACTTCCTCATGCAACTTATGATCACTTTGAATGACATATGACCTAAAATATCTTTCAAACTTATCCCTCTCTGTCTCCTCCCCTGGAGGAATTGTAAAAATCAATTTTTTAGCAGTTTGTGCCATTTTCTTGGGACTGAACTTAGAGGAAAGTCTTCCCATCTTTCAAAGAAATGAACTGAGTATATGTTCTATAGCTAAGAACAAAGAGAACAAACTGAGTGTGGTTTCTACAGCTAAGTGCATATTTCTTATATACACAAAGAATTTATGTTGGTCCATAATAGGGTATGGCTATAGACTTAGCTGTTGAATAATTTTTATATCCTAAATATCGAATGATTTGACTACCAAATATGTACTATTGGTACAAAGGTGTGGCAAAAATGAGATGTGATGGTCAATATTTAATTAGAAGCGTGTTAGGTTATTTTTAGCCATTACTTTCCATAAATAGCCACCCAATATTTCTGGAAATAAATGATATAACATTTAATTCTATTCTATTTACTATTCACATGAAAAGTAATAGAGGATAACTGTCATATCACCTTAATGGCTACCTTTAAATCCCCACGTCACCCCATTTCTCCCAAAATATAACCGTTGTCCCCACCTTCTAAAACACGATCTTTCTACTATTCCTCTCCATTTATAAAATCCACAGTATATCCCCTTCAAAAATTCTCAATTTCTCGAATACTTTGTTTCAAACCCTAACCCTCTGTTTTTTCACCCATTTATTTGAAATCAATGGCTCTCCCTGAAGAATCCCATGGATACTACATCGAAAGTGATTTCTTTGATAATGAAGTAGGAACCTATGTCAAGGGTATTTTTGAAAACAATGGTCTTCTTAACATGTTAACTGCTCAGAATCCAATTCTTGAAAATGCTTGTTTGGAGGTATACAGAATTGGCACTAGGCTCAAAGATAGCTCTATTATTTGTAGCTTTCAAAATGTCAAAATGATTATCTCTCCCAAAGATGTGCATACCACTTATGGCATCTCAAATTACCCTAGCCTTCTAACCAACATTTGGAGCAGTAAGTTGGATACAACATTCAGTGTCCTCTACAAACAATTCACCAATCAAGAAGACATTGACTATGACTCTGTCAAGAACAAGTCAATCTTGAAGAAAAATCTGTCCATCAGCAATTCAGCCTTAAGTGATGTGGTGATCAAAGGGATGTGTGGGAAGCAATCTTCCTTAGACTAGTTGAGTTCTTCAGAATGGAAAATTACCCTTGGTCTCATTAGAAGGAAAGTAAATTGGTGCACTGTCATGCTTGACTATTTCAATCTTGCCACTTCTCAATCTCTCTACAAACCCTATGTGAGATCCACCAAACCCAACTTGTTTTTATTCAAAAGTGGGATTTTATCTCATAAGCTTAAAGACCTTCCAGCTATTCTCAACACAAGATGGCTTGAACTAGTTCCCCTCAGTACATCCAAAAAGTTTGACAAGAAGACCATTCCTCTCAAAGGACCTAAAGAGGCAACAGCTAAGCCTTCCAAAGCCAAACCTTCAACGGCTAAGGCAACCTAATCCTCATCCAAGCCAGCCCTGACCAAGAAGGTCCCAATAGCTAAGCCTGTACCTGAGGAAGCTCCAGTAACCAGAATGGCTACTAGAGGAACAGCCAAGTCCCCTACTAGAAGGAAAGCCATAGCTGTTAAAAAGAAAGGCAGGAAGAAGATTGATGAACCTCCATCCTCCTCCTCCTCAACTTTTAGAGAACCAACAAGATCTACCTCCCAAACTTCCTCTCTATCTGTAGACAGTCATGAGCTAACCACTGTCAGTGGAGAAAGAGTTAGGGCTGCTGATAGCAATGCTAGGCAAATATTTGTTGATGATGAAGCAACAATCATTGAAGGAGAGTCTAAGGTTCAGAAATCAAGTAGCTCCAGTCCAGTAATGGAGATTGATGAAGAAGAATTTGATGTCTAGCTATCTCTGCAACAACAGATTGAAGAGATCAGAAAAGCCAAGCATGGTACAGGACCACCTGAGAAAGTTGTGCCAACAGCTGAGCAAGCTGAGCCAACACCTGAGCAGGTTATCCCAACAGCTAAGACATTGGACCCAACAGCTGAGCTCCAACAACCTTCCACAGATAATGTAACATCTTCATCTTCCTCTGCTAATGCATTTATAGTGAAGATAAGACATGTAATATCTCCCTCCCCAACTCCAAAGAGACAAAGACAAGCACCTCCTCCCTCTCCCAAAAACACTTCCAGTTCTGAGTATGCATCTGCCATTCAAGGCATTCTCCATTTGCAATCTCATACCCTCTCACCTGTTGAAACCTTAAGGGGGAACTCACCTAGCTCAGAGAGCCCTGCTAAGTCAAGGGGGAACTCTCCAGTTCATGAACCTTCCCCAACAGCTGAGACTCAAACTCCTTATGTACCTCCTCCTTCACCTCCAACTCATATTCCTCTCCCTCCTAGATCTCCTGCTCACTCCTCTGTCCTTCCAATTCTTAACCCAAATCTAATTAAGGTTATCAAGGACAAATCTGTTCCCAATCTTTCTGAGGATGAAAGCTCAACCTTATTTGAGCAGCTATCCTCTAAATTTTCTCTAGATGATGCTGACAAGGCATTTGATTTCATGATAATTAGAGAAGCTAGGCAATCTCAAGGTCAAGGTGGGTCTTCTACTCCCTAGCATGCCTCAACAGCTAACCCTCCTTCTAAATCAACTCCTCTCTCTCAAATTGATCTATTCACTTCAATGCCAACTCCTAGCTTCTGGGCCTTAGATTGTGACATTAATTTTTCAGTCACAACTGTCCTTGAGGCTCACAAAAAGTTTGGTTCCATTTCTCCCCTTCCTCCACTTCTCAACCCTCATAATCTTTCCAACCCTTGGGATATGACCAGAACCCACATGAGCATTCATTCTAGGAACATTGGGGGTCAGCTAAACCATGCTTATGAAGAATGGAAGAAGTTTAGGATCACTATCCAATGCTGCTTTCTCTTCTGTGCCCCAAAACTGCCCAATCCTCTAACTCTTTCAAATCTTCCAGAGTAGAAATTTTTCTTCTGCCATCTCATTTCTAAGAATTTTCAGGAATGTCTCTACACCCCTTCCTCCCTTGTGTATGCGCTTTGCATTCAATATGCACAATCCATCTTTTGGACTCTTCTTTCCAAAAAGAGCTGCATAATTGGGATTATTGTCAAAACTCTCTTCCCTATCTCTACAGTTTATCCTCAACACCTTCCTCCACCTCTTCCTGCATTCCATAAGAAACCTAGATCAAAGCTTGATAACCTACCTTCAAACTTTGACCCCTTCAAATACACCCCTTAATATCACCTCACCTATACTTCAACCAATTCTCAGCCACCCTCATCAAACAACTTAAATCTGCCCTTCTCAGAAAGCTTGATGATGTGTCTAAATTCATAAGTCAAAGAGGTGAGAATCCAATTCCTCTATCTCCTGAATAGCCAACCCATCCAACTTTCCCTCCTCCTCCTCCAGCAACCAACCAATGCCTCCAAAACCATCTCAGGCATCCATTTACTCCTACTTCTAAGCTCCTCCTACTAGTCAGCCTCCCAAAGTCACCAAGAAAAGACCTGTCTCTCTATACAAGGAATACTCAATGGGGGTTTCACCATCTAATGAGACCATGAGCCCTCAGCAGCTACAGGCTTGGATTGGAAAAGGACTTCTCTACAATCAACCAGTTCTCACCAAAGCTCAGTTAATAGCCAGACAAGATCAGTACTTCCAGTACAACTTCATGATGGGTCTTGACTGGAACAATGAATGGTTCTGCAGAAGGAATTAACAAGTGAGAAGAGCTGCACTTCTTCAAGAAAGAAAAGCAGTGGAGAAAAGTCAGAATGCCTAGTATAGGTTATTTGGTTTGTTTTTCTTTGTTTTGAATAACTGTTTAGAACAACCTTTATTTTTCAATTATTTCCTTTAGTACATTTCAGTTTGTATTAACAGTTTGTTTGCCAAGAAATATTATCAAGAAGAATTTCTCTTCATTTGTTTTCTATTCCCTTAGCACTTATGATTGCAGGTACATAATCAAAACCATTATTTATTTACCAAAAAGGTGAAAATTGTTAGTACCTCACTATGTTTAACTCACAATTAATCATAGTAAATATTTTTTGATAAATAAATAATCAAACCCAATTGATTATATGATGCATACAAAAGACCTGAGCACAGGCAGCCCTATATAAAGCTCAACAGCTAAGCTTCTCTGTTTCCATTCAAGCCAACAGTCAAGTCATTACATGATCTACCTATCATCTACACCTCCAACAAACTGAAGAACTACCTTTTACAGACTCCCTCTACCTCTAATTAATTATCAAAATGATAAATACATACTAGCTTCAACAGCTAATGGCTTACAAGCCCAACAGCTAAGCTCCCCTACTTCAACAGCCAAGATTGGTCTTCATCAACAGCTGACTCCACATCATCAAATCCTTGAAGAAAGATTATTCCAGTATTACCAATTATTGGAATAACTCATATTGAAGCTTGTTCAAGTGTGAATACACCTTCCCTTCCCTTGACAACCTGTATACAGATGAATAATAAACAGTCAGTCAAAGTCAAAGACAAACCATTACTTCTCTGTACCTTTTTTCCCCAAACGGCTACTCTTGTACTCTTGTACTCTTGTCCCCCAACGGCTATATGCCAACCCTTATATAAAGGAGTATGCTGGCATGTTGTCAAGTGAACCTCTCAACCCTTTTTACAACCTTACAATCCTTTGTAGCCTTATTGCATTCTCACTCTGCAGTCTTAAATATTTGTATAGACCCCTGCAAATATTGTGGCACTTTGCACCCAGTTACAACCCACTTACAGCCATCTAACAGCCAAGCTATTTTCTTTTGTAAACACACTTGTGATATTTTTCTTTTTATTTTTATCGCTTTGAAAGAAGCAACCTTAATTGAAGTGTCAATTAAGTGGAGGGGATTCAAAGGAACTTGCATTATCAATTCTTGTAACTCTTATTTGAAGAGAATATTATAGTGCATGGATCTCACTGTTCCAATAGTGGGGGTGGATGTAAGAGAAGGGTTTTGCCTCTGAACCACTTTAAAAATACTGTGTACACTCTTGTCCATACACTTACACACACACTACACTTTGTCCTTTCATTTATTTATTCATTTATATTCCGCTGCACATTTCTTTTATTTATTATTTCTCAACAGCTAACCTCAAACAGTTAGCTGTCCAAGTTTTAATTAATCTGTTCATTTAGTTAAACAGAGCCTTTCACTTACTTTTTGCCTTACCTCGTATCTTTTTTGTACTTGAGACTAGTCACGCCATTGCGGTAATTCACCTCACATTCTTGATTTGCTTGTTCGTAACGCTTTCTTAATTGGCCATTTTAGCACATTACTGATCTTGGGCATGTATCAACTTGGTCATGTATCAACAAAGAATATCACCATATCAATGGCAAAAATAAAGTTGGGCCATTGCTAGGATATAAACAGAGCAAGTGAAAAATGAGAGCATCAGAATCTGATGGTCTTCTGGAATAGAGAAGGTTATAAGCCTTTGCAAAATAATAAAATAATTAGATGTGAACATAATTAAAATTAAATAAAACTTTCATTGTAGATAAAAGAAGACAACCATCACCATATCAATGGCAAGTACAACACAATGGAAAAACGCCAACAACGGAAATTAATCAAACATGATGATAAAAAATAAAGTTGGGCCATTGCTAGGATATAAACAGATCAAGTGAAAAATGAGAGCATCAGAATCTGATGGTCTTCTGGAATAGAGATGGTTATAAGCCTTTGCAAAATAATAAAACAATTAGATGTGAACATAATTAAAATTAAATAAAACTTTCATTGTAGATAAAAGAAGACAACCATCACCATATCAATGGCAAGTACAACACAATGGAAAAACGCCAACAACGGAAATTAATCAAACATGAGTGTCTGGAAAGAAGCCGAATTATCATCCCAGTTAAAACTGTTATATAGAGGTACTAGCTCATTTGTCAAAGCCTCGTTACCATCTGTTGGATTCGCAGGCAAATTTGATGAACTGTTGGGATCTTCTGTCAGTCCACCCAACTTAATTGTCTCTAACTGTTCAGCGATCTTCTTCATCTTTTCATCGCTGATCACCCCCATCTCCAACAAGTCCTTTAAATTTGCCTTCCTTGTTCCCTCACCTCTCATTCTCTGGTACATGACATGAGTCATTTCATTACAGTAATTCTGAATTTTGTATTTCACTAACTTTTCCTCTTGTTTTTTTATCTGTTCGTTGGTAAATCTCTCCTGGTTCCCTTTCCTCGCCACTTGTTGATGCTTGGGCATGTTTCGGAACCTGGTCAGCACCTCCCGAGCATCTTCTACTGATGGCCAGACCAGTGGAGCTTGAGAGTAGGGGCCATAAAGAATGGAACAAGCTTGAACATCGCATCGCGTGCTAAGCTCCCTCGTCTTTTTAAAAAAGTTCTTTGATCTTTTCATAAATGTTGTTCTCCTAGCAGAAGTAGCCTCGATGTAGGTATTCTTCACTTTGGATCTAGCCATGGTGAGTGAATAAAATGATGATAGAGAGGATTTAGGGAATACTAGGATGATAGTTTTAGATGGTGAATTCTCTTTAAGGGAAGTAGGGTATTTATAGTGGTGAGGATATAAAGTTGCAAAACATATCGAGGCATCTTTGGTAACAAATTTAATTAGGCAAGTAGTTTGGTGAAAGAAAAGGATTTTGGACATTTATGGATAACAAACTAAAGTAGATTTTACTTTCCCTGAAAATAAGCATTTAAATTATTATGTATTAAAAATAGACAAAAACTTGTATGAGAACATCATGACCCGTATCATAGTAGAGACGGGTCATTTTTGACCCATGACC
Organism: Campanula takesimana; assembly: GCA_026119855.1. Lineage (NCBI taxonomy): Eukaryota > Viridiplantae > Streptophyta > Magnoliopsida > Asterales > Campanulaceae > Campanula > Campanula takesimana. Next base: position 324,702 of record JAOWBW010000812.1, on the reverse strand, counting down.
ACCCACTTGGCAAAAAAAATAAAATTGCTTTTAAAATTTTTTATATAATTATTTTAGGTTTTTTCTCGGTTTGTCAAAAGTAATAGTTACTATAACTAAATGTAACAAACGTGTTACTTATATGTAACAGTTTGTATACATAAAAGTAATACATATATACAGAAAAGTAACAGTGTTTTTTTTATGTTTTCTTCGTTTGCCAAAAGTAATACTTATTACAACTAAAATGTAACGAACGTGTTACTTATATGTAACAGTGTTTATACATAATTGTAACACATATGTAAAGAAAAAGTAATAATTCAACCATTTACATTTTTAGAGCTAAAAACACTTGATTAGTATTACATGTAAAAGTATTACATTATCTATAGAAATATTTTATAATTTCTTTTATTAAAGTGTTACATTTACTTGTACAAACAATTATATTCATGTATATGAGTTGTTACTTTTTAAATGTTACTTTCTTTCAAAAAATAAAATCAAAATACACAATATTTTACATTTTTGCAAAAGCACTATTACATTTTAGTATAAATGATAATTACATTTAGATATTGTTTGGGTTACACGTAATTATAGTTAGTATTACATTTGAAAAAATGGGTAAAACGAGCTTTTGTTTTTGTAAAACAGGTGTTACGTTTACTTATGAACAATGTTACTTTATATGTATACAGTCATTACATTAAGTTATGGTAACTATTACTTTTGGTAAACGACGGAAAAGCCGGGAAAAAAAATATAAAAACTCAAAAAAAATAAAAAAATAAAATTGGCCAATGGGTGGTTGCCACGTGGCAGGTTATGCCCCATGGGTCATGGATCCGGTTCAACGGGTCGGGTCGGGTGGGTAAAAAAATGGTGTTCTCATCGGAGACTAGCTCTTAAAAATAAGGATATTCTTATAATCTATCAAATTTATAGATGTACTTCTATTAATCAAATTATCAGTATTTTAGTTGGTCAGCAGCAACTTTCCTCGGCTGAGATTCAGTCATAAAACCCACAAATTTTGAAAACATTTTTTATTACAAGACATTGCCAATCTTGTAATTCAGATTTTGAAAATCCCATCAAAATTTAGTGAATTATAGTTTAACTCTAGTTATCCCTTTTCCTTAGAATGTAGCAATTAATTGATTGAAATGGCAAAAGTGTATTAATTCATTAACCGTTACCAACTTCTGATTTTCTTTTTATTTAATGACGGCGGGAAAATGAGCTGGCTCTAAAAATTAAGAGTAAGTCTCTTGTAAAACGCGTTTTACACTAGGCTTAGTGTAAAACGTGTTTTATTAATAACGGCAAGTAGGGTTTAAGAGACGCGGTGGCAAAAGTGTAAATATTTGAAACTTATGAAATATCATGAGGCATATTTTAAAACTGCAGGAGGCATATTATGAAACTGAAGGAGACATATTTTTGAAACTCCACATCAGGCACTTTGTAAAACCATAACAGGCATTTTTTTCAAAGAGGCACTTCTAAACTTTAAAACTGGAGGAGGCATATTTTTATACTGCAGGAGGCACATTTTTAAACTAGAGCAGGCATTTTTTTCTTTAAAAAAGACAATGTTAAAAAATTCAAAAAAATCTCAGGAGGCATGTTTTGAAACTGGAGGAGGCATGTTTTGAAACTGGAGGAGTGCAGGAGGCACATTTTTTAACTAGAGCAAGCACTTAAAAAAGACAATGTTAAAAGTTCAAAAAAATCTCAGGAGGCATGTTTTGAAACTGCAGGAGGCACATTTTTTAACTAGAGCATGCACTTATTTTTTCTCAAAAAAGGCACTGTTAAAAGTTAAAAAAAAGTGTCTCCTCTAGAGTTAAAACATGCCTGCTCTAAAAAAGTGTCTCCTCTAGAGTTAAAATATGCCTGCTGTGAAGTATTGAAAAATGCCTCCTCTTGTTTTAAAATGTGCCTGCTGAGATTTTCATGAGTTCCACTTATTTACAAAATTGCCACCGCGTCTTTTAATCCCTCTTAAGCCGTTATTTGAAAAACACGTTTTACACATAGTTAGTGTAAAACACGTTTTTTATAAGATTTTGTGCATTTCAAGATAAGATCAAAGTATGATATAGAAATATTGTTGTAATATTTCTGTTAGACCATCTCCAACAGTTTAGTGCAAAAATTGCACTATTCTTTATAATATTGCAATTATTACACCTAATATTTCCAACAGTTTGCTTCAAATCTTATACTAAATAAGAATATAATAACAATATTCATTATTGTTTCACATATATAAATAATAGTAGGTTATATAATTTTATATTATAAAATATTTTCATATATATCAAAAAGAAAAACAAAAACGAATATTTAAAAAGAAAATGAAGAAGAAAAAGGAGATAGCGTATTACTATCCCTTGCACCAAATTTGAAGCAAGTGATAGAGTTGCTCTATTAATAAAGCAATGTTTAGAGTGCCATTGGAGTACAACAATACTCTATATTTGGAGTTTTAGAGTACCGTTGAAGATGGTCTTAGACAGCGTTAATTTTAATTTCTTATCTTAGAAATATATATGCGTAGTACATGGCTGAAGATTGACATAGCCTCTATTATTATCATAAATGAAGAACTTTATTGAATTGTCATTGTTACCCAAGTTTTGAATGGGAATTGTCAATTTTTTTTTAATTACAACAATTTAACATCAGGAAAATAAATGATGAGGAAGTCTTGTGTGAGATGGTCTCACACATGAGAAGGATCTTGACAAGAGAGGAAATTGGTTTGCCCCGCCCTACCCATAGGGGGGCAAACCTGTTGGGGTGCAACCCAAAGTTCCACATCGGCAATTAAGGAAACAATTGCAAGGTATATAAGAGCACCCACCTACTTCATTAGTATGAGGCCTTTTGGGAGTTGACCCAAAAACAAATCCGTGCGGGCTGGGCCCAAAGCGGACAATATCATACTAATGTGGGAGAGTGGTGGTGGTGGTCGCGGTCCCTACAAGTGGTATCAGAGCCATGGTTCGGATGGGCCCGATCGGGTGGACCGTGTGTGTGCTTTATATGGTGGGGTTCCCTTTGTGCGACATAGCGAATCGAGTCTTGCAATCGAGGGCGGTGGTGTTCCGCGGGCGGTTGGTACAAGCTTTCCCCGATATGGGCCAGAGGAAACACTGCGGGCCATAGCGGTGTGGTCCTTGGTTTGAGGGGAGGATTCTTGGGGTGAAACCCAAAGTCCCACATCAGCAATTAAGGAAACAATTGCAAGCTATATAAGAGCACCCACCCACTTCACTAATGTGGGAGAGTGGTGGTGGTGGTCGCGGTCCCTACAAGTCGTATCAGAGCCATGGTTCGGATGGGCCTGACCGGATGGACCGTGTGTGTGCTTTATATGGTGGGGTTCCCCATGTGCGACATAGCGAATCGAGTCTTGCAATCGAGGGCGGTGGTGTTCCGCGGGCGATTGGTACAAGCTTTCGCCGATATGTGCCAGAGGAAACACTGCGGGCCATAGCGCTGTGGTCCTTGGTTTGAGGGGAGGATTGTTGGGGTGCAACCCAAAGTCCCACATCGGCGATTAAGGAAACAATTGCAAGGTATATAAGAGCACCCACCCACTTCATTAGTATGAGGCCTTTTGGTAGTTGACCCAAAAATAAATCCGTGCGGGCTGGGCCCAAAGCGGACAATATCTTACTAATGTGGGAGAGTGGTGGTGTTGGTCGCGGTCCCTATAAAACCATTTAATCTCTCAAGGAGATCCGTCTCACGTGTGAGACCGTCTCATACAAGTTTTTGTCATAAATGATAATGACTTTTTATTGAGTGTGGATATGCACAAAAAGGAATCTCATTCTCATACATATTTGTCAATGACACCCTGTGTAGTTTGATGTCCAACAATATTGAGCTATTAGGCTATGTTATTTGAGGTCATAAAAATTTAAACTGTTAAACTTCATTTGTTTCAAAATGTGTAACCAAATTGATAAATATAATTGGGATCCTCATTGTATTAAATAGTCGAAACTATTCCCCTTAAAATAAAAGATAATAGGTTTTTCTGAGTTGTCAAGATTAACTTTTGCAAGAGTTATCTATGTGTCAATTATTTCTTGTCCTTCGGATTCCAATATTTTTCTCCACATGGGCAGCAGTGGATCTGAAATTTATATGATGTTAGGATTGGAGCCAAAATGGGCTACTAGGTGGGAACAAGTGGAGGACTCAGGAGGACAAGTTTTTGGAAGGTATTCGGCTGTATAGTGCGGTTGCATAGGTAAGTGTGCGGTCAAAAGGGGCCATCGCATAGGTGACGGAAACATGGAAATTTGGGCGTCGGAAAAAACATGACCCATGCGTGTAAGATACCCGCGGGAAAAACACGGAAAAAGTTTCCCCTCGAGAATCAAACACGGCACTTTAAATGTTCAAGAAAAAACGGAGTCGCCACGTTAATTTAATTTTAAACCCAAACTTAACGAAAATGGCTAGAGAAAGTGAGTTCGGAGGTCAGGTTACGTCTTGGGAAGAACTTATCGCGGTTCACCCAAGACGCCTCGGAAAAACCGAGTATCCCTAAGTTTATTGACAAAAAATGTGCAAGTGTGTGTGTGTGAGTGTGTGTTTTCAAAAATGGGAGAAACAAACTTTTTAACAAAACCAGTTAAAAACTTAACAGGAAGGTTTTATTTTGCAAACAGTTTAACAAAAAGGGGTAAAATTGAGAAAACCATTCCCCGGACGAACAACCCGTACGGCTATAGACGGTTGTCCTGGGAATTTTGACAATTTATCAGGAATCAGTCTAGTTTCAGGCAGAAACAGAGTATTCTGCTGACACTGGACATAATTGAATCTTTTTAATTTATTTTCTTTGCACAAAACATGGATTAAATCATCCCTATGCCATTGATCACTAATTAAACACCAAAACATATGGTTTTGGGCATGAACAAGGCAATAATTGGGGAAAAGAAGAGCAAAGTTAATGAACATGGCATTTAAGCCAAAATCACCATTTGAATATTAAAGATGGAAACTTTAACATCCAAATGGATGATTCATCCAAGGAAGACCTTGGGATATCAAAAATCAACCTTTGGATGGATAAAGATTGAGTCTTTACCATCCAAAGGGACATTATTTTGTTTGGATCAAAGTTAAATGGTAAAGATTGAAACTTTACCATTAAACTTTATCATTTCAACACAAATCAACATAAATGACATAAATAAAAGGGCTCTCTCCAAGATGTGCAATGGATCACCAAGCCAAATTTAAATACAAGACATAAATGTAAAGACATGAAAGTAAATTGCATAAATGTAAAGACATAAAGTAAAATTGCATAAATGTAAAGACATAAAGTAAATGTCCATTAAATCATAACAAGCCTTGATCATCCTTGGTTTGTAACCCTTGATCATGCATAAAACATGAGGGCACCATGAATCAAGTCAAGGCTTGGTTCCAATTTATATCATTGCAAGAAATGTAAAGACATAAGTAAATAAATGAACAAAATGAAAATAGAACAAGAGATGAAGAGAAGATGGGGGAGAAGGAGGCCTCACCAATATTTGGTTCTAACCTATTTTCTTCTCTCTTTCACTCAAATGTGTTTGTGATTGTGTTCAACTCTCAATTCTGCAGAGTTTCAGCTCACAAAACAATTTCTCCCCCCTTAAACTGATCAGCAAGGGTCTTAATTTATAGGGACTGAAGGTACCCAAACCAGCCATACGGCTGGGCCCTTCTAGTACCCAAACCATCCGTACGACTCAGCATGGCGAGCATTTGGATTTTTCTAAGTTTTAATTCCAGGATAGTCCTAGAGTTTTGGTTTATTTTAGTGAGGTCCTAGCCTATCAGTTTATCCCTGAATGGTGCTAAGGATTCATCTAAGTTGGTTTAATTTCAGATTGGGGTACTTACAGATCCCCTCGGCAAGGTCGCTTTAGGAAAGCGGGGTTGTCGACCTAAAAAGCATCTCAATCTGTCTATCGGAGGATGGATTGGCCGATTTAGTTGCATGGCTGGACCTAGAGGTATAGGATTCATATGTATCCCGTTCACGGGGAATCAAGCCTAACGTAGTTCGGAGAGTGATACAATTCTAAGGCTACTCAAACCTAAGGGTGACCGTTAAGGTCGGGCGAGGAACATGGCATCTCAAAACTAAGGGTGACTGTTAAGGTCGGGTGAGGAACTTGGCGTCTCAAACCTAAGGGTGACCATCAAGGTCAGGTGAGGAACTTGGCGTCTCAAACCTAAGGGTGACCGTTAAGGTCGGGTGAGGAACTTGGCATCTCAAACCTAAGGGTGACCATTAAGGTCGGGTGAGGAACTTGGCGTCTCAAACCTAAGGGTGACCGTCAACGTCGGGTGAGGAACTTGGCGTCTCAAACCTAAGGGTGACCGTCAAGGTCGGGTGAGGAACTTGGCGTATCAAACCTAAGGGTGTCCGCTAAGGTCGGGGGAGGAACTTGGCGTATCAAACCTAAGCGTGACCGTTAAGGTCGGGCGAGGAACTTGGAGTCTCAAACCTAAGCGATGACCTAGTAAGGTCGGGTGAGGAACTTAGTGTCTCAAACTAAAGGGGTGACCGTTAAGGTCGAGCGAAGAACTGGGCATCTCAAACCTAAGCGGTGACCTATCAAGGTCGGGTGAGGAACTTAGCATCTCAAACTAAAGTGGTGACCGTTAAGGTCGGGCGAGGAACTTGGCATCTCAAACCTAAGGGTGACCATTAAGGTCGGGCGAGGAACTTGGCGTCTCAAACCTAAGCGTGACCGTTAAGGTCGGGTGAGGAACTTAGCGTCTTAAACCTAAGCGTGACAGTTAAGGTCAGGCGAGGAACTTGGCGTCTCAAACGTAAGCGGTGACCTATCAAGGTCGGGTGAGGAACTTAGCGTCTCAAACCTAAGCGGTGACCTATCAAGGTTGGGTGAGGAACTTAGCGTCTCAAACTAAAGGGGTGACCTATCAAGGTCAGGTGAGGAACTTAGCGTCTCAAACTAGGGCTTTTGTGATGGTAGCCTTACTGAAAGGGGGATATCTTTCATCCTCTACTAAAGAGTAGGGGAATATCTGTCATTCTCTCCTAAAACGTAGGGGAATATATGTCATTCTCTCCTAGGGGCGGACTCGACTTTCATGTGGTCGAAGCATGGGACTTGGTCTTGACTCTCACTTGGTCTTGACTCTAATTTGACTCTCATTCGGTCAAGGTTTGGTCAACTCGACTCTACGGGGAGGGTTGATTAAAGGAGGGGTTTGACTCTTATTTGGTCAAAGACTCGGTCAACTCGATTCTACGGGGAGGGTTGACTTATGGATGGTCTTATGTCGCGCTTGGACTGCCGGGGACAAAGGCTTCAACCTAAAATGACCACACTGGGTCAAGGCTTGGGTCAACTCCATCTTTGGAGAGTTTGACGGGAAAACTAGTCTTACGTCTGACTAAGGACTGCCAGGACAAGGGCTTTAACCTGAAATGACCACTCTGGGTCAAGGCTTGGGTCAACTCCATCTTTGGGGAGTTTGACGGGAAGACTGGTCTTACGTCCAACTAAGGACTGCCGGGGACAAATACTTTAACCTAAAATGACCACTCTAGGTCAAGGCTTGGGTCAACTCCATATTTGGGGAGTTTGACAGGAAAACTGGTCTTACGTCCCACTAAGGACTGCCTGGGACAAAGGCTTTAACCTAAAATGACCACTTTGGGTCAAGGCTATGGGTCAACTCCATCTTTGGGGATTTTGATGGGAAAACTGGTCTTACGTCCGTCTAAGGACTTCCGGGGACTAAGTCTTCAACCTAAAATGACCACTTTGGGTCAAGGCTCGGGTCAACTCCATCTTTGGGGAGTTTAACGGGAAAACTGGTCTTACGTCCGACTAAGGACTGCCGGGGACAAAGGGTTCAACCTAAAATGATCACTTTGGGTCAAGGCTTGGCTTGGTCAACACTACTCTACGTAATGGTTAACACATTTTCTTGACACCGGGGAGAACCTAGGGGTGACCTTTAAGACACATTGTGGATGCAAAAGTCCAAGACCTTGGAAAAATCATTTTGAGGGGAGATCAAAAGCATTTTGTTTGAAACATTATTTTTGTCAAATGATGCCAAACGGGCAAATTTGGAAATCCTTATTTCTAAAGGCAAATCATTTAACAAAGCATTTTAGTCAAATTTTTTATTTTAACTTAACCGTGAGGTTTGTTATGCATAAAGTTCTTTGGATTTTGTCCATTCGTTGAGAAGTAACTGATGGTAGGAAATCTGCTCACCACTGTTGTGGGGGTAGCCCTAATGTCTTCTTTGTCGTTGTTGATATCGGGGTAGCCCCATGTCCTTGTTGTCATTGATTTCGGGGTAGCCCCATGTCCTTGTTGTCGTTGATATCGGGGTAGCCCCATACCTTTGTTGTCGACGATGTGGAGGTAGCCCCAGTGTCCTTGTTGTCGTTGATGTCGACGTGGACCCGTTGTCGTCTTGCGGCCTTTGATGATGTTAGGAACTCATCCCTTTTTCATGACGCACCCTTTCTTTTGCCTAGTTCGCCCTTTCCTTCATTCCATTATTCATTTCCTTTCCTCTCTTTTCCTCTTTTTTTTTTTGAGAGAGAGGGGAAACATTAGCCCCAACTTACTATCTTTGACATTGGCTCATTTGTAGCCCCTTGGTGGAATGTCTGTCACTTCTTACTTTGACTTTGAAGATCCGGGAAGTCTGTTTGTCCCAGAAGGGCAACAAGGGTATGAAAAATGCTAGAGGGGGGGGGGGTGAATAGCGTTTTAAAAAATTTTCAAACCCTTTTGCAAAACATTGGCTAATGCGCACAGGTCTTATTTTGGCTAAGTATAGCGCGCAACAAGAGTGTGAAATGCACAGCGGAAATTTAAAGCAATCACTTATGCACATGGAGAATGCGCAAAAGTGTAAATACGCACGCACTAAGTTTAGCTTAAATATTGGCGCAAAATGGAATTTATGTGGGACGCGCCCTCGTCTCATAAGGGTAGTGGGAGGCGCGCACATCGCGTTTAAGTTCAGTATATATTCAAAAACTGCTCATTTTGTTCGAGCCAAGTTAAAAAATTGCCCAAACCCTCTGCATTCTGAGTCAAATTTTCGTGAGGAAAACATCCCAAAATGCTTCCTTTGCTCATTTGAGACCAATCTAGCAAGAGATCATGTCAAGTTCTCATCAAACTCCCCTTTTCGAGATGCCCATGGGTGAAGAAGCCGAGGTTGGGGTCGAGGCTATGGACCCGAGGCAACTGACTTATGAGTCCCATACTCATATTTCCCACTTTGTTTCTGCGGGATTGGTAAGAATTTCGTCTTCCCTTTGACAAATTTGCATTCTAGGGTCGTACCATTTTGTCCGTGATACTGCTGCAGTAACCCTTCTGATTAAACTTCCATGTTGTTGTCATTGTTGATTTGTTGTGAAGAGGATGTTTGGACACCCATTTTCATGTTCATGCACTTGTTTGCACGTCATGCCATTGCCTACGTAGAATTTCCTCATGTTGGGTTTGGCCATTTTCTAGCCGTTATGCTGACGAATTTTTCTTTGTCTCTTGTTTCCTTTCATAGGTGGAACCGTTTGACCGAGATCCGAGGTGGGGCTCAGGCACCCGTTTCTGTATGGAGGAAACTGCCAGAGAATGTACAGACTCGGGTGGCCGCTACATTTTTCGGCCCTTTCATTACCAGTCTGCCTTCGTTGAAGTGATGTGATTCAGGATTTGAGGGAGAGATAGTGGGACTCACACCTTCCACTTTCCGATGGGGGAGGTGACTATGACCTCGACTGACTTTACAGCTCTGACCGGTTTGCCTTTTTCTGGGGTGCCTGTCCCTTGTGGTGTTAGCGGGACTGCTAGGACGCCTGCCGAGCTGTTGGCTTTGGTTGATTGTGAGCTTGTGGTGAAGAACTCTTGAGTGACTAGGGGGAAGTTTTGGACTTACTTTAGAGTACTTGAGGCTGAGTCTCGGAGAGTTACCGCTGACAGGTTCGAGGCGGTGGCTCGGTGTTTCATTTGGTTCGCTTTGTCCCACACCCTATTTGCGAATGGGGGAAGTTCTGCCTCTTTGTCCTTGTTGGACCATCTGATTGACCTGGATCAGGCTGCTCAATATAACTGGGGTACAGCGGGCCTGGCTGCGTGCTATCGGGGGTATGGACTTGACCAGCCGTTCGACTCAGAGTTCGGTTACCGGGTTTTCCCTTGCTTGGGAGGTATACTTATTACTCTGCTCCTTTTTTCAGATTTCTGTCTTTTCTGCACTTTCAACTGTGTTTAATTTCTGCCTTTGTTTCTGTTTGCAGCTATGGGCCTTCGTTATTCTTGGGATGAGAGATTTCCGGATTGAGCGGGAGGGACAACCCCTGTATCCCGACTGTGCGCGGTGGTCTTACAGGGCCAGAAATGTGAAGACCAGCACCGCCCCTATTAGCTTTGTTTCAGCCAGGCAATATCTGGATGGTCTGAGGCCCGAGTCTGTGTCTCAGTCACTGTTTCCCTGGAGGCCGATATATAGTGGCATAGAGAATACTCTGCTACCCACTCGTTCTAGATTGCTGATGAGCTCGGTGGAGTGCATGGCTATGTACTTGGGAGAGAGGGTGTACTGGCAGCATGGGAGCCAGATGGTGGATTATCATAACTCGCCTAGGCCAGCGGTTCCGGAGTTCCCTCCTTTCTACCCTCGTAACTGGGGAGCACTGTCTGAGGATGATAGGGCCATGTATATGGCAGGGGTTGATGCTATCCCTTTCATCTTTCTTTACCAGGATTATGGCCTTTTCCGGGCGAACCATCTGATGCCGGGCTTTATGTATGCCGATCCTCAGAGAACACAGCCTGCCCTTCGACCTTTGCACAGTTCTATCCCACTGGGGTAGGCTATTGCTTTGATCCTCCTCTGCCTCCTTCGTATTACACCTGTTGGTAGTGGTGCCCTAGGCACGTTTGATAAACGTTGTAATTGTTATCATTTATTTCATATCAATAAAGAGATGTTTTGATTATTATTGTTGTTCATGTTTACTTATAATAATCTCTGTCCCTAGTACTTGTTAAGCACTAGTATAAAGGCTAAATGATCATGGGATGATCATGTTAGATTTATGGGTACTTGTTTGGAACAAGGTACTGGACATGACCCGCTGTATGAGATTTATGTCATGGTCTATGTCATACATATATCTCATATTAGTTATGTCATTTGAATCCTTAGACATGAAGTTATTATAGTCTTCCACTTGATGAACATTGTGTTTGACATATTCAAACGCTACCTTAACACGGTAGTTATAAAGGGTATGATTGGCATAATCGGATTCCCGTAGGGAAGAATAATAAGCTAAATGGATTTGTCCCTCCACGGAGAGATGTCAAGCTTGGGCCCCTCGAAGGAATGATGTTGATGAAATGTTCGGCCGGACTCAAATGGATTGATTGGATCAATAGCATTTTAATTATCAACATATTCGGAATCGAGAATGTATTGAACAAAACAAGTTGACTGTTTGACCATGACTTGTGTTCAATGACATCGTGGACAAAGGGATTGTGACATATTCTAAAGGAATGCGAACTTGTATCTAGTTATACTATTTGGGTAGGTATGACGGTTTGCTAGAACCTAATCATATCTTATGGGATCATGTTTGAGCCCATTGCCAACTTAGTATAATCCTAGAGGGTCACACACAATAGAACGAATCTTAAATAAAAGGACTATATTGGAATTTAGGGTCGAAGGACCTCAAGGGAATTTCTGGAAATGATCTGGGCCTCCTGGTCAACCAAGCGGTCGCTTGGGTTGCACCAGGCGGGCGCCTGTTCAAGCCAGAAATAAACTGGACTTTCTGCCCAAACAGGCGGGCGCCTGGGTGGTACCAGGCGGGCGCCTGGTGCTCCCGATTGGAAATTTCCTAATTCGATTAGGAATGGTTTTTGGCACAAGTTACCTATTTGGAATAGGTCTTAATTGTGTATAAAAACCCCAATTCGGCCAGACCATATTGACTAGTGCTTTTGTGAGTCTCAAAGAGTTTGAGAGAGATTTTATTTTGTTCTAAGATATCATTGATTGAGGAACAAAATAATTCACAAATAAATTCCATATAGTTCTTTATTATATTGTGAAAGTGTGTTTCATAATATTGGTCTAGCAACCAAGATCAAAGAAGCTCCTTTGATGTTCGTTCGAAGTGTGGATACCGCTAGAGGGTGAATTTTATCATCTCGCAAAGTTCGTGATTTGTTCGTGATAAAGCTTCAAGGTTTCTCCACCAAAGATCAAGAAAAAATTCATAGCCATCAAGGGTTAGTTATTCCTCTATTCATCTTGTCGTATTTGATTTAATCATTTGAACGGATCCATGGCTTTGGGTTTCTTATAATTTTAAATGCTATATTCCGCTGCGCATGTTACTACGAAACACAACAGTGGTATCAGAGCCCCGTTCATGTTGATTAATTCAATACTTGGATCATGTTGTGTGTATATAAATTGTTTATGTGCCAAGCAAGATATGAATATTGGATTATATGATGTTTATGTGTTTTGTGATTTTATGTGGTTTATTGTTTTTCCAACTTTAATCGCACGATTCAATCGCAATAAAAATTATGGTGGATTCTGAATTATTTCGATTATTGATTTTTGATTGGATCAAAGTTTTAATAATCGAGGAAAAATAATTTTGAGACAAAATTTTCAAACTTTAAAATTCTATACTATTCTGGCCATTCAAGCGGGCGCCTGGTCCTTTGCAGGCGGGCGCTCGGTGGCCAAAATTTGTTCTGATTTTGGTTAAAATCTGTTTATGGAATTTTCAATAAATCCAACAAAACCAGTAACAAGACCACTTCAGACTTGCTGATCTGGAATGGGTTTTGGGTAGTTGGTTTGTGTGTGGATTTTGGGGTTTGATTTTCCTATTTGTTTTAGTCTTGTGATTCCTAGATTGGTTCAAGTTTTGGATGGCTAATCTGCGTTCATCGAGATTGTGTTTCCCAAAATTGATCGCAATCAAAGTTTCAAAGATAAAACGAAGTTAGAATTATGAAGAGTTCATAATTGCTAAAATTGAGAAACAAAGTTCTTGATTCAATGATTGGAGATCCATGTGGAATTGTGAATGCGATTGGCCTACGTTCATCGAGACCATCTATTGCTTAGTTTCGGCCACATGGACTACTTTCTTGGTTTCTTGAATTAGTGCGGGATTGTGGTTGCCTAATGGCTTAGTTCGACCGCACTTCTTGTTGTCTTGATTTGGAGATAATAACCGAAGTTGAAATAGGCTCATCCTCATAATTATAGAGAAACTAATGACACATAAATATCATGCTTAAATTAATGGGATTAATTTAGTGGCTAAACTTGATGTGTAACATGTTTATATTATGTGCTCATAAATGTGTTATATGCTATATGTAATGAACCTTCAAAGAAAGTTTTAAGTCCTTTTTGCCATGCCATGATTAAAACACTTGTTTATACATGAGTAATTTTGTGTGGGCTCGCCAAAGCGAGGTGCATTGATTTTATTCATGTTTGAGCAAGATGAGTGAATAAGAGTTTCCTATGCGTTTAAAATGGTTGGACTTAATTAAGCGTCAAAACAGTTTTGGGCTTAAGGCAAAGATGAGATTTAACATGCTTTTTGAAATTGGATTTCTTAAAGAATCTCATGAAAAGAACTGAGAGTCATATGAGATATGATTGACAAGAGTTGTCTACCTGATTGATTTAACTTTGAGCGGTGCGCCAAAGCGTACTCAAAATTAGATTAAAGCGGGATCTCAACCCAATTTAATTATATTATACATTGGATGTATAAGAAGGTTATATAATTTAGTGGGAGTATTTTGTTTGAAAAATACATTATTTATCTCTTTAATGAAAATCGGTACTTATTAAATTTTGGAAATTTTTGCATATTTGTAGATAATGACTAATAACACTCAATCAATGTCGTTGCGATCAATCCTTGAGAAGGATAAGCTCGAAGAGAATGGTACAAACTTTATGGATTGGATCCGAAGCATAAGAATTGTTCTTAGGCAAGAAGATAAGTTGTACATTCTCGATGGGCCTCTCCCTGCTGAACCACCGCCTACTGCCCCTAGGGTAGAAAGAGACAATTACAAGAAACATCGTAATGATTTTAGAGATGTAAGTTGTCTCATGCTTGCTGCTATGTGTTCAAAACTCCAACAAAGTTTGGAACATTTGGAAGCCTATGAGATAGGCGTGGAGTTAAGAACCATGTTTCAAGAGCAAGCTAGGCAAGAGAGGTACAAGACCATTGTTGCATTCACTACTAGTAAAATGAATGAAGGGCAACAAGTGAGTCCTCACTTTCTTAAAATGAAAGGTTATGTAGAGCACCTTGAGAAACTTGGCTATCCAATCCTATTGGAGCTAGCCACGGATCTCATTCTTAATTCATTGCCTAAAAGTTATAATCAGTTGTGATGAATTATAACATGCATGGAATGGATAAGAATCTCTCTGAGTTGCATGGGATGCTCAAAACTGCAGAGATGAAAATTGTGGAGAAAGGTTCTCCCATGCTCTTGGTTCATGATGGGAAGAAGGCTAGTGCCAAAGGAAAGGGTAAGGCAAAAGTTGTCAAACCCAAGATAAGCAAGGCAAAGGTTGCCAAGGCTTCTGAGGCAAAACCTGATTCACAAAAGGATGCAATCTGTTTCCATTGTCAAGAAATTGGTCATTGGAAACGCAATTGCAAGGCTTTCTTGGAAGAGCAAAAGAAGAAGAAGAGCAGCAAGGCTGCGTCGACTTCAGGTATCTATATGATAGATATTCTCCTTTCTACCACTGATTCTTGGCTATTGGATACCGGATGTGGTTCTCACATTTGTCTAAATGTGCAGGGATTAAAGAATAGGAGACTGCTTAAAGAAGGTGAAGTAGATCTACGTGTGGGGAATGGAGCAAGAGTTGCTGCATTAGCCGTTGGGACTTATGAAGTCACTTTACCTTCCGGATTAATTCTTGTTTTGAACAATTGTTATTATGTTCCGGATTTAAGCAGAAATATTATTTCAATTTCTTGTTTGGATAATGAAGGTTTTAAGTTTCTTATTGAGAATAAGAAATTTTCTATTTATTTAAATGATGTGCTTTATGGTATTGCTAATTCATTTAATGGCCTTTATATCTTGGATGTCAAGAATGAAAATAATGTCTATCATGTAAATAAGAAATCTAAACCTAATGATGTAAATCATACTTATTTGTGGCATTGCCGTCTTGGTCATATTAATGAGAAGCGTATCTCAAAACTCCATGGGGACGGACTTTTGGGTTCATGTGACTTAGAGTCATATGATACTTGTGAGTCGTGTCTTCTTGGAAAAATGACTAAGACACCTTTTACCAAGTTGGGTGAAAGGGCAAGCGACTTATTGGGGTTGATACATTCCGATGTATGCGGACCATTAAGTAGCAATGCTAGGGGAGGATTTCAATACTTCATAACCTTCACTGAAGATTATAGTAGATTTGGGTATGTTTACCTAATGAAACATAAAAGTGAAGCATTTGAGATATTTAGAATATTTCAAAATGAAGTAGAAAAACAACTTGGCAAAAGTATAAAGGCACTTCGATCAGATCGAGGTGGTGAATACTTAAGTCAAGAATTTGATGATCATCTAAAGAATTGTGGAATAGTTTCACAATTGACTCCACCCGGAACACCACAATGGAATGGTGTGTCCGAGAGGAGGAATCGGACTTTGTTAGACATGGTTCGATCAATGATGAGTCAAATTGATCTTCCAATATCCTTTTGGGGTTACGCTCTAGAAACCGCTGCTTTCACACTAAATCGTGTTCCAACTAAATCGGTTCAAAAGACTCCATATGAGATGTGGAGCGGAAAGAAGCCTTGTCTATCTTTCATGAAGATTTGGGGTTGTGAAGCTTTTGTCAAAAGACTTATCTCTGACAAACTAGCACACAAATCTGATAAATGTATTTTCGTGGGATATCCTAAGGAAACTAAAGGATATTACTTTTACAACCGAGAGGTCAACAAAGTGTTTGTTGCCCGAACTGGTGTCTTTCTAGAGAAAGAGTTTCTCTCCAAAGAAATCAGTGGGAGTAAAATAAATCTTGAAGAAATTCGAGACCCAGAAAATAACATTGAACCAATAGTGGAACAAGAACAAGAACCACAAGGAGTTGTGGAACCTGTTCAAAATACACAAGTAACTCGCAAATCTAGTAGGATACGATCCGAGCCCGAGAGATATGAATTTCTCGTAACGGATAGTAATGAGGTAGAAATCATTGAGAATGATGAACCTTCAACCTACCAAGAGGCGATGTCTTCTCCTGATTCGGACAAGTGGCTTGGAGCCATGGAATCCGAATTACAATCCATGCAAGACAATCAAGTTTGGAATTTGATTGATGCACCCGAAGGTGTAAAAACCATAGGATGCAAATGGGTCTTCAAGAAGAAGACTGACATGGATGGGAAGGTGCATACTTACAAAGCTAGGCTTGTAGCGAAGGGGTATAGGCAAGTTCATGGTATTGACTATGATGAGACCTTTTCACCCGTAGCAATGATCAAGTCTATAAGAATTTTGCTTGCCATTGCCGCATATCATGACTATGAAATATGGCAGATGGACGTCAAAACCGCTTTCCTGAATGGAAAACTCCAAGAGGATGTGTATATGACACAACCAGAAGGTTTTGAACAAGATTCTAAGGTATGCAAATTGCAAAGATCCATCTATGGATTGAAGCAAGCTTCAAGGAGTTGGAATCTCCGTTTTGATGAATCGGTCAAAGAGTTTGGCTTCATCAAGAACGAAAATGAGCCTTGTGTATACAAGAAGATTAGTGGGAGCATAGTGCTATTCCTTATTTTATATGTGGATGACATATTGCTCATTGGAAACGACATTCCTACACTTCAGTCTGTGAAGACTTGGTTAGGAAAGTGCTTCGCAATGAAAGATATGGGTGAAGCCGCATATATTCTTGGTATTAAGATCTATAGAGATAGATCAAGGAGGCTACTTGGTTTAAGCCAAAGTACATACATTGACAAGGTCATTAGAAGATTCCGTATGGAAAATTCTAAGAGAGGCACCTTGCCCGTGTTACATGGAGTTTCTCTAAGCAAGACTCAATGTCCTAAGACAAAAGATGAGCGTGAGAAAATGAATGATGTTCCATATGCTTCGGCAATTGGGTCCATCATGTATGCCATGATTTGTACTAGGCCGGATGTGTCTTATGCTTTGAGCATGACAAGTAGATACCAATCCGACCCTGGCGAAAATCACTGGATAGCTGTAAAAGCGATTCTTAAGTACTTGAGAAGGACTAAAGACTCGTTTTTAGTCTATGGAGGAATGGAAGATGATCTCGTTGTAAATGCTTACACGGATGCAAGCTTCCAAACCGACAAAGATGATAGCCGATCGCAATCGGGTTTTGTGTTTATGTTAAATGGTGGAGCTGTAAGCTGGAAGAGTTCCAAGCAAAGTACAACCGCTGATTCTACAACAGAAGCTGAGTATATTGCTGCATCGGATGCTGCAAAGGAAGCTGTTTGGATTAAGAAGTTCATAACTGAACTTGAAGTGGTTCCTAGTATTGCTAATCCAATAGACCTTTATTGCGATAATAATGGTGCTATTGCTCAAGCAAAGGAACCAAGAGCACATCAAAAATCCAAACACATACTTAGGCGTTTTCATATCATTCGAGAAATCGTTGATAGGGGAGACGTAAATATATGCAGAGTACCTACTGATGACAATGTTGCGGACCCGCTAACAAAGGGACTTCCACAAGCTAAACATGATGGTCATGTTAGGTCCATGGGTATTAGATACATGGGAGATTGGGCCTAGGGCAAGTGGGAGATTGTTGGTAGTGGTGCCCTAGGCACGTTTGATAAACGTTGTAATTGTTATCATTTATTTCATATCAATAAAGAGATGTTTTGATTATTATTGTTGTTCATGTTTACTTATAATAATCTCCGTCCCTAGTACTTGTTAAGCACTAGTATAAAGGCTAAATGATCATGGGATGATCATGTTAGATTTATGGGTACTTGTTTGGAACAAGGTACTGGACATGACCCGCTGTATGAGATTTATGTCATGGTCTATGTCATACATATATCTCATATTAGTTATGTCATTTGAATCCTTAGACATGAAGTTATTATAGTCTTCCACTTGATGAACATTGTGTTTGACATATTCAAACGCTACCTTAACACGGTAGTTATAAAGGGTATGATTGGCATAATCGGATTCCCGTAGGGAAGAATAATAAGCTAAATGGATTTGTCCCTCCACGGAGAGATGTCAAGCTTGGGCCCTCGAAGGAATGATGTTGATGAAATGTTCGGCCGGACTCAAATGGATTGATTGGATCAATAGCATTTTAATTATCAATATATTCGGAATCGAGAAAGTATTGAACAAAACAAGTTGACTGTTTGACCATGACTTGTGTTCAATGACATCGTGCACAAAGGGATTGTGACATATTCTAAAGGAATGCGAACTTGTATCTAGTTATACTATTTGGGTAGGTATGACGGTTTGCTAGAACCTAATCATATCTTATGGGATCATGTTTGAGCCCATTGCCAACTTAGTATAATCCTAGAGGGTCACACACAATAGAACGAATCTTAAATAAAAGGACTATATTGGAATTTAGGGTCGAAGGACCTCAAGAGAATTTCTGGAAATGATCTGGGCCTCCTGGTCAACCAAGCGGGCGCTTGGGTTGCACCAGGCGGGCGCCTGTTCAAGCCAGAAATAAACTGGACTTTCTGCCCAAACAGGCGGGCGCCTGGGTGGTACCAGGCGGGCGCCTGGTGCTCCCGATTGGAAATTTCCTAATTCGATTAGGAATGGTTTTTGGCACAAGTTACCTATTTGGAATAGGTCTTAATTGTGTATAAAAACCCCAATTCGGCCAGACCATATTGACTAGTGCTTTTGTGAGTCTCAAAGAGTTTGAGAGAGATTTTATTTTGTTCTAAGATATCATTGATTGAGGAACAAAATAATTCACAAATAAATTCCATATAGTTCTTTATTATATTGTGAAAGTGTGTTTCATAATATTGGTCTAGCAACCAAGATCAAAGAAGCTCCTTTGATATTCGTTCGAAGTGTGGATACCGCTAGAGGGTGAATTTTATCATCTCGCAAAGTTCGTGATTTGTTCGTGATAAAGCTTCAAGGTTTCTCCACCAAAGATCAAGAAAAAATTCATAGCCATCAAGGGTTAGTTATTCCTCTATTCATCTTGTCGTATTTGATTTAATCATTTGAACGGATCCATGGCTTTGGGTTTCTTATAATTTTAAATGCTATATTCCGCTGCGCATGTTACTACGAAACCCAACAACACCTACTCCAACTTTGGGGTTGTTAATGAGCAGATGGAGATTGTCCCTGAAGATATGTCACCATAGAGAGAGCCTCCTGCCCATACTGATGTGGTATGACTTTTGCTTTTCTTGCACATTTCTGATTATGTCGTCCCACTTTCTGTCTCAGTTGGATTTATCCCAGTATACTGATGTAGTTTCCTGTTTCTGTTGTGATAGGTACCCGTGGCTGCTTACAGGTACATAGGCCGTTAGAACAAGGAGATGAGGAGCAAGCTGCACCGTCTGGAGGAGAGAGTCTTGGAGCTCTGTAGGGACATGGCGAACCTGACCAGGGAGGTGGCGGGGACCATGTCTGGAGCTGCTAGAGGCATGGCTCGGGGTGCCCATGGCATGGGATGAGGTTGCAGAGAGGCGGCCCAGGATGTTGATAATGCTATTAATGATGCGGTCACCTCAACGAGGCGGTCACTGAGTTGGAGCTTGAGCCGTGGCGGTGCTAGTTCTTCGGCGCGGGTGAAAAAGAGATGCCGTAATGATATCATGGTTGAGGAGTCTGAAGAGGAGTCCGATGATAAGGAGACCGAGAGCGGTGATGGGGGTGAGCACAGTGCCACAGGGGATGATTCAGAGTAGACTGGGGAGGATGATTACCTGAACAATTTATTATTTAAACATATAATAACATTTAACACGTATTTACAATCCTAGCTATTTTATCTACATTTTTTATGTTTTATTTTAGACTCAATCTTCGGTGTCGACTCTTTACAAACAAATGTGTGCCCAAAGTGTTCCACTTGTCGTTGGTGAATGTTGTTTTGTTGCTGTAGATTCTGAGCTGACTGCAGGTTGAAGGCGTTGAAATGCCTGGGCACTTGCTGAACTAACAAGGGCTGTTATGTTTTGTCGTCTGTCAATGGCGCGCGTATCTGGCAATGGAGATGGGAGGCGCACGCGTTTCAGGTCCAAAGGGGGAGGCGCCCGCGTCTGGGCTGCTGATTTACAGCCCCTTTCTTTTCTGAACTGGGTTTTCCAACAACTATAAATTTTAACCCATTTCGACCAGTTTGGTCACACAGCAATATTCTGCACTTCTTCTTATCTCTTTAAGATCCAAATTTTTGTCAAGAATGGCTCCCATGACCTTCTCTTTCGAGGTAAAAGTGTCCGTCCCGGAGGGTGACCAAGTGAAGTCCGTCCCCATTGTGAAGGCACACCCGAGTGTCTTTGACCGTTTGGGGAGGCCTAATGATGTTGTTGTTGAACCCTTGAGGCCGGCGGTTCGTGTTGAATCCCCTAGGCCGCGCTATCTTCCGAATAATAAGAAAGGCAAAGGTAAGGGAAATTCTCCTCATGTGTGGAAACGCCTATACAAAACCCCCGTCAAGGCTTCTTTTGACAAAGGCAAAGGTAAAGGGAAGGTTGTTGAAGAAGCTCAGTCCCGTCCTAGCGCCTTCTCTCGTCTTGGCGGTTCCGAGAGTGTTCCGCCCCCACTAAAGAAGTTCAAAGGCCAAAGCAAGAAACAATGGGTTCCCAAACCGAAGAAAGATTAGACTTTTCTTTGTACCCCAAGATTGCAATTAAGTGGACCACTTGTTTTAGGATTTAATGTTTTTATGTCTTTTATTGCTCAACACATCCGTTGTAATGGTCAAAAATAATTCAAGAGATTGAATAAAATTGCATTTTGTTATGACATGATTGGGTAAAAATTTATGTTTTAGACCGCACCCGAAGGTTTCCTAAGTTCCTTTCATAGAGAGGCTCAGGTCTCCGTAGTTCAAACAAATGAAGAGCTTTTTTTTTTTTTTTTTTTTTTGTGTGTGTGTGTGTGCCCTGTTTTTTTCCAAGACCGCCATTTCGGGTTTTCAATCTAGCGGGCTTCTTTTTTGCACGAGCTGTAATTTTTGCCTAGGTCGCCCTTGCGGGTTTTCAACCTAGCGAGCGTTTTTTTTTAATGGTCTTTATTTGTTAAGCGTACAACTTCTTGAGCTTGTCGAGGTTGACCTCCTTTGGCAATTGATCACCATCCAAGTCTATGAGTCAGACTGCACCGCCGCTTTCTACCTTCTTGACCACGTAAGGACCTTTCCATCGAGGTCCCCATTTCCCAAGGGGATTCATGGCATTGGGGGGATGTTGTCTTAGGACCAAGTCTCCCACTTTGATATTTCGAGGCTTCACCTTCTTGTTGAAAGCCCTTGCCATTCTTTGTTGATAAGTCCTTGTGCGTTCAAATGCTCTTAACCTCTTTTCGTCGAGTAGGGCTAGTTGCTCATATCGACATTCCATCCAGTCAACCTCGTTGAATTGGTTCTCGAGTAAGACCCATAGAGAAGGAACCTCAAGTTCGATCGGGAGTACGGCTTCAGAACCATAAACTAATGAGTACGGAGTTTCTCCTGTTGCTGACCGTATTGATGTGCGGTAGCCCCACAATGCTAGTGGTAATTTCTCGGGCCAATCTGTAGACACCCCGCTTTGGACCTCTCACCTCGATTGCATACATAGTATTTTTATTTAACTTGTTTTTGTTAATTTCTGTTATTTCCGTTAAGTTCCTAACTGATTCCGTTAGTTTTGGACTAAACTGCATAACAGAGTTAACTTTTAGAGTCATTCTGTCATTTTCACCCGCAGGCGCCTCCGACACTGTCAACGGGCCGCGCGCGCTTCTCGCCCCAAATGCTGGACCTGCGCGCTTCCCACTTTGGCAGTAACGGATTGTACCTTATTTCCCTCCCTTTTCTTATTTACAAATATCTTCTTTAGTCAAGAACATCTTTCTTGATCATAAACATTTACTAGCTTTTATTTGTAACCTCCCAATCCCACATTTCTAGCCCTTTTCATAAAAACAAAACATTTCATTTTTATTTTCTTTTATTTGTTTCATCTTCTTTTATTCATTATTCTATTTATCTTATTTTCTATTGGTCAATTCCATCTCACATGGATTGACCATTTTCCCTCCAACCTTTCCCTCTCCTTTCTACCTATAAAAACCCACTTCTTCTACCTTGGAAGAGAAAACTCTTTTTGGACCTTAAACTTTGAACTTTCTCCCTACAAAAACTCTACACCATTCTCCCTACACAAATTTCCCCAACAAGAGTTCTAGCAACTAAACTCTTCACAAATTTCTACACAATAATTTTTCTACAACAACTCCAAGTCAAAGTTTGAAGTCCTCTTTTCTAAAGGTACACTTCTTCTTCTTCTATTTTATTTATGTCTTTTTAGATGTATGCAATCTCCATCAAATGGGACATGACCAAATGACCACATTATTACATTAAAGTTGGTCAAGGTCATCTCCCTACATTTCAACTTCTACTTTAATTTCCTATCAATTTCTTAATGTAATTGTTTAGTATAATTGTTACATGTAATCTTTAGCATAAATTAATAAATAAAACAATTCTCTTTTATTTCTCTTTTATTTTCCCCTTTACTTTCCGTTATAATTGTTAGCACTATTTATTTAATTGAAGGACATTTAGCATTAGAACACCAAAAGTAGCAAGACCCGCGTAAGTGGGGCGGAGTGGGTGTTTAATTACTTCCCACTCCGTCACCTAACCCCCGAACCCTTTCTCTCCCGAATCTCTGGTTTTCGTACAAAAATTGGCTTTCTTTAGGTTTTTCTTATGTTCCTCCAAAACATAGTTGGCGACTCTAAAATCAATTAGACATCCTAGGATAATTCACCGCTCTAGCCAAGCGGGGTTTTCTCGGGGTATCTACAGTGGCGACTCTGCTGGGGACATAGAGGGTTAAACTTGCATTTTCTGCTTTTGGTGTTCTTATATCTGTTTTCTGGGCATTCTGGTAAAAAGAGTAGGAAGCGCGCGCCTCCGACCTTCTTGGCGTAAAGCGCGCGCGTCCGACCCTTATTACCAGAATCGCCCACCTTCCATCTTGTCCTTTAAATTTCATATTTCTATGCTAACAAGTTTCTGCAGGGGAAAGTTACATAATTTGGGACCAGGGCAATCCCCTGAGTCCGCGGTTTCTTCTGACATTCTGACAAGTACCCCAGATGCGGGCGCCTCCCACGTTCATGGCGCAATGCGCGCGCTTCCCACGTAACTGCCCTGAGTCGCGCGCTTCTGGGCCATTTTCCATAACAGAACAGTGAACAGAATGGGCAGTTTTGACAATGTGTGGGCACCGGACCTGTATACACCCCCTTTTACTTTTGTTTATTCATTTTTATCGGTCACACGGGTGATTCGAAAGTTGTAAATTACGTGCTTATTTGTTTTTTTTATTTCCTTTGAAAAAAAAATGTATTTTGTCACTTGTTAGACCTCACACTACGCGCACAATTCTTATCAAGTGCTCAGTATCGCGTCGGACAAGTCCAACCCCAAACCCGTCGAGGCCCGTCCTAGGAAGTTTCGAGCTCCACCCGACCTTGACTCTTCCGAAGCGGTCAACCTCAGGCCGTGGCGTAGTTCATGACTACATGTCGGGGGTGACCTCTAAGCCTCTCTTTAGCCGAGCACAAACCACACAATTATAGTTAGGGTCTAACACTCCGTGACTCAAGTCGGTTTTTCATGTACCGAGATTTCCCTAAACTAATGACTTCAAATCATGCATGCCAACTTGTTGCAATGGACGAAAGAAAACTCCGTCCCCAAAGTGGTTATAATGGACGAAAATAAAAAAATCCGTCCCCGCATGTATGATTTACTACATTAATTTAGTTTAATCCCGACACATGTAGGATTCACAAACGTGGTGGAATCCAATGAGTATATGGGACCGTGAGAAGGTCTATATACTAGTGTGACGATTCCACTATTCTTTCTAGAAACCCCAAAAAAAGGACCATGTCCTTCCGACTTTTGTAAATAAATAAAAAAAAAGAGTCATTTCTCTTATGTGATTGAGTCTTTACTTTTGTTTGTGGGTGAAATAATTTTATCCAAAAGGTGTTTGTGGGGCCATCCTAAGATCGACCGTGTTCTCTCCATAGGTCCAATGGCTTCAAACGGCAACGACAACGGCATTCCCGTGTCCAACAAAGGGTTATTCCGCATGGTGGAAGCATTGAAAGGGCAAGTTGATACACTAGCCGAGAATGTCCGCCGCAAGGATGATTTATGGCGAGCCCGTTACGAGCATGTGAAAATGGCCCAC
The DNA here is from genome assembly GCA_026119855.1 of Campanula takesimana. Lineage (NCBI taxonomy): Eukaryota > Viridiplantae > Streptophyta > Magnoliopsida > Asterales > Campanulaceae > Campanula > Campanula takesimana. The sequence continues at coordinate 300,116 of JAOWBW010000812.1, read as the reverse complement.
AAGAAAGAAGTTGCTCAACTCAAGAACCAATTGAAAGGGCTCACGAGTGAAATAAAGGTCCAAAGCATTGATACCGGTTTGGTCAACACTCTCATGTCCTACATTGACCAAAGGCTTAGTGGGCTAAATTTGCACAAGGGCCCAAGCACCGATCTTCATCAAGCTTTTCTCCTCATGAACACAATGGAGTCTCTTCCCAAAAAGTTCAAGATGCCCGATATTGGAAAGTTCAACGGCAACTCTTGCCCCGACGCTCATGTTGACCTCTACATTTGGGCCATGCTACAAAAGAAAGTGTCTCCTCAAATAATGGCACAATGATTCCCGCTTACTCTCGAGGGGGTCGCAAAATATTGGTATATGGGTCTTCCAGTTTCCACCCGCCTCAATTGGGATGTTGCTATGCTTGCCTTCAAGTCACAATATCAAGGCAACTACATATTCCGCCCCACCAAGAAGGAATTGGAGAGCACCGTGCAAATGGGTGATGAATCATTTGGGGACTTCTATCGCCATTGGAATGACAAGCTAGCCGATTTTTCGAGCATGTATGATGCGGGGGCTAGAATTGACAATTTGCTCCAAGAAGTGGCCGAGTCCTCCTATGACACAAGCTTCAACGACAAAGGGTTCCCATGCAATGACATGGAAGAATGTAGTGACATGGAAGACTACAACGACAATGAGGACTACAACGACATGGGGGATGACGACAACAATCTCCGTTTCTCTTTCTCTACCTAGAAATAGGATAAAAAAAAAAAAGAGTCAAAAGTCCTCTAATGTGTGCATTAATGTTTTCTCTCGTCCAATGTTAAATTTTGAGTCAATCATTAAATAAAATTCGTTCTTGTCCTCATACACTCTTCCAAGTTGTTCAATCTAATTCTTGGCAAAATGATGAAAAGGTGTCTAAACAAGTTTTGGAATGAAGGCCATCGCTTGAACGCCTAGGGGCTAAACATCGACGACGGCATCAACAACGAAGACATCAACAACGACGAAATGAAGACAAAGAAAGGTGGAGCAATGATCATGAAGCAAAGTTTTCAAAAGGGGATATATATATAAATAAATAAAAAAGTCGTTCTTGTCCTCATACACTCTTCCAAGTTGTTCAATTTAATTCTTGGCAAAATGATGAAAAGATGTCTAAACACGTTATAGAACGAAAGCTATCACTTGAACGCCTAGGGGCTAAACATCGTGACGAAGGCGACATCAACAACAACGAAATCAAGCCAAAGCAAGGTGAAGCAACGACCATGGAAAAATCAAGCAATGTTTCAAAGGGGGATATATAAAAAAAGGAAAAAAAAGCTCGCTAGGTTGAAATCCTCAAATCAACCTAGGCAAAAGTTAGAGCACAAAAAAATAAAATAAAGAAATCCCCCTCAATCAAAGAAATACAAGATCAACATCATTCCACCGATGAAGGACGAAGCAACAACCATCACTGCGAATGGAGCATCAACAAGAACTACGGTGACCTGAGCCTCTACACTGGAGGAACGTAGGCAACCTTCGGGTCCGGTCTCATGCAAGAAAGAAGATAAGTTTAGCCCTAGCGCGTTATGGTGATCGGCCTTCATCTCGAACTTGTCAAGACATCTTTGTACGATTCATTTGCCAATGAATTAATCACCTCAAGATTGAACAAATTTCCTAGATTTGGAATCACTTTCCGTTCCTTGTCGAGTCTAGGGCTTCTATTCTTTCTGCATACTCCCAATTTCTTGCAATAAAATTGGGGCTTTCCTTCTCTTCTTTCTTAATGACTTACTTGCCTTCGTGAGTCATTCAAAAAATATACATACATAAAGTCAATACTAGGGACACTTCCCTAGTCGAGTCAATGTCACTCATCTTTAGTGACAAGAGGTCTTCGCTGCAAAATCACGTGTCTTATCTCCTCAGCCAGAGTCAATGCACACTTCCTCATTAATCGAGTAAAAAAAAGAAGACGCAAAAGAGATGCCCGCTAGATTGAAAACCCGAAAGGGCGGTCTAGGCAAAAAACAGGGTGCGTCATAAAAAAAATGAGAGAGTGAGAGAGAGAAGGGAAAGAGAAATGGAGATCTCCGGCCTCTAAGGAAGACAACTACACGAGCTCTACATTGGATCTCCTCAACAAATCAATTCCCCACCGAGTCAACTTTGGGATTGTAAAAGGCTCGACAAGATATGGCACCATCAAAGGTTGTCTTGGGTTATTGGCATCATTCTCCAGCAGTGTGCAATTTTGGGTTCATGAAAAGAAGGCCCGTGGTAACCAAGACCCATCTGAGAACGAGCCCATCATAAAAGGGCACGAGGTTGCACAAATAATCCCTAGCTAGTCAATTGGATTGGGCAGTAAATAGCAACAACATGTGTCTCAGTTTTCAAAGCTTCTGCAAGTATGTTCTTCTAAAGTACGCCGAAAGGCTCCCGAGAAATGGAGTAGCTCTTGCCATGTCCTCTTATATTTGTTCCCTCACACGAGGATGAGTCACTCTTGCTTTGCTCAACAAATGGTGACGCCCTAGGGGCTATGTGACTCAAGAACAAGGGCTTCTTTTACTTCATTTGACAATCAATAAGCCCTAGGGGCTATGCTTGAGAAAGATGTGTGAGACTATCCTCAAAGTCTCTCAAAAGGGATGTCAAAAATCCCTCTTGTCATGTGTGCCCGTGCTCATACCCCCAATCAAGGATGGACCTTTCTCGCAATCTATGATGGCACTCTAGGGGCTATGGTCAAGTCTTAAAGGCTCCCTCGGCAAGAAGCAATTTACTTCAATGTCCCCAGCAATATTTGAAGCTTTATACCGAAAGGTCTCAAGGGGCTTCGCAATCTACAATCTTTTGGACTACGGCATTACAGTGATATAAGCAAAGGGCAATATTGGGGCTTCGCAATTAACAAGCTTTTGGGCAGTGGTACCCGAGCAATGCAATTTGGGAGTAGTCTTATGGCTCCATGAAAGGGATCAAACTTCAATGGTCCCTCAACACTTCCAGTCAAAAGGCCTCTTGGTTTTAAATGAAGGCTCTGATGATATGAATGAATTTGATGATTCTTGTTAGAACTCACAGCGAGATTATGAAGGAAGTCTTAGAGAAAAGGAAAATGATTCAATATGCTAGACTCACCCGGCTGAGTTATAGCGGGCAATGCCAATATGTTAACTCTATAAGCAGAGTTACGGCCAATCCCAATGTTTCTGCAATACAGCACCCCCTTCTCCATGATCAAAAGCACATGCTGCATCCGAAGATCCGCCGTCGGTTCAACTCAAGAAGACTCAAGCAAACATACCGTTCGAGACTTTATCACACCAAGACCTTATCATCTGCAAAAACATCACCATCTCACACGAGACGTCTCCCGAAGACCGTACTGCATTCTCAACATGGGCCTTCCACCACTTGGGTGCCAACCACAATGAGGCAATTCATCCCCCCTGCAAGAGTAAGAGCGAGATCACTTTCATGAGTTCTATCCAATGGTGCATCCGCTCTCAATACAATGTCAAGATAAGTTGGGGCTTCACACCGAAAGGTCCTCGCATCCCGTCATCTTAAAGCTCATATGACATTTAGGGCTTAGCAATCTCCCGAAGCTTGGTATCAATGATCTTCTCTCGAAGCTTGCTCACGTCAACAGGAAAAGGCGATTTATTTGGATGGATCAAGAGTTGATTCATATTAGGGCTATGCAAGCCACATAAAAGTTTGGCATCAAAAGGGGGCATTACAATCAGCAACCCCTTATCTCGGCATCAAATGCCTTTTGGAGCCCCGTAATCGACAAATCTCTTGGGGCTAGACATCAATTTCGTTGGACACCACGGCAACAACGACAATCCGGACTTCGATTGAACACGACTTGATCTTGGGTTGACTTTACAAACACACAATGGTTAAAATGGTTCACCCACGAACTAAAAAAAAAAAAAAAAAAAAATCTTTTTCTCACATGTGTGCATATTCTTTCCCTTCTAATCTAAAAAAAAAAAGATTTTTCTTTTTCTTTTTCTCCTTCTATGTGCAAAAGTATGTGCTTTACTTTGCTTTGCTCCTAGCTTCTCCTCCAGTATTCTCCATCATCCTTGAACTACGCTGGTCTGATTCTCTTAAAGGGATACGTAGGCAGCCTTTTGGCACGACCAACCCATCACCTAGAATACCATCTCACCGACACTCCATCAAAGGCAAAAACAATTCATCACCATCAACATCATCATTCTCCATCCAAAGCATGGACATTCTTCATCAAAAGCATCAACATCCTTCAGCAATCCATCCCCAATCAAGCGGCAATGGTAAGTGAAGGTATGAACATCATTCATCTCAAGCAATCTCCGCTTTCAAAAATCACTTCACACACAGAATCACTTTACTTCTCTCTCATACAAACTGCTTTCAAATCACATCACACCACAAGCATAATTTCCCTCATAACTGCCATTTCACATCCCATACATGTCACAAGCACATATACCTGCAAAGCACACACTTAACAGGTACCACCACAAGGTCAACAACATCTACAACTCAAGGCGCTTCATCCCCAGCAGAAAGTGATCCGCCGTCAACTACGCATGCATCCCACAGAGTCAAACAATTATAGTTCAATGACAACAACTCAGTCCATGGTGAGCCGCAAAATCACCACCTTTCCATCAAGCAACACAACAATATCACATATAGGCAGACGGAGCCTCGGTTCCCGCCATCAGCAAACGGATCCCGCATCAGCAAACGGATCCCGCATTCAGCAAACGGATCCCGCATCAGCAAACGAATCCCACATTCAGCAAACGGATCCCGCATCAGCAAACAGATCCCGTACCAGCAAATGGATCCCGCCATCAGCAAATGGATCCCGCATTCAACAAACGGATCCCGCATCAGCAAACGGATCCCGCTTCAGCAAACAGATCCCGCGTCAGCAAAAGGATCCCGCATTCATCAAATGGATCTCGCATCAGCAAATGGATCCTGCATTCAGCAAACGAATCCCGCATCAATAAACGGATCCCGCTTCAGCAAACGGATCCCGCTTCAGCAAACAGATCTCGTATTCAGCAAACGGATCCCGCAATCAGCAAACGGATCCTGCCTCCAGCAAACAGATCCCGCCTTAGCAAATGGATCCCGCTTCAGCAAACGGATCCCGCATCAGCAAACGGGTCCCGCATCAGCAAACAGATCCCGCTTCAGCAACCGGATCCCGCTTCAGCAAACGGATCCCGCATCAGCAAACGGATCCCGCTTCAGCAAACGGATCCTGCATCAGCAAAACGGATCCCGCCATATCCTTTCTATATCAATAAAGCCGCTCACACAGGGAGCGCACCCCTATCCTTCGTAAATTTCAAATTCAAGTTTTATCGAGTCTTTGTTTTCTCTTGTCGATGTCCTCGGCGGTTGTCTTTCTTTCGTCGACGCGCTTTGCATTGCAATCCACGTCACCGAGGGGCTCTGTAGACACCCCTCTTTGGACCTCTCACCCCGATTGCATACATAGTATTTTTATTTAACTTGTTTTTGTTAATTTCTGTTATTTCTGTTAAGTTCCTAACTGATTCCGTTAGTTTTGGACTAAACTGCATAACAGAGTTAACTTTTAGAGTTATTCTGTCATTCTGTTATTTTCACCCGCAGACGCCTCCGACACTGTCAATGGGCCGCGCGCGCTTCTCGCCCCAAATGCTGGACCTACGCGCTTCCCACTTTGGCAGTAACGGATTGTACCTTATTTCCCTCCCTTTTCTTATTTACAAATATCTTCTTTAGTCAAGAACATCTTTCTTGATCATAAACATTTACTAACTTTTATTTGTAACCTCCCAATCCCACATTTCTAGCCCTTTTCATAAAAACAAAATATTTCATTTTTATTTTCTTTTATTTGTTTCATCTTCTTTTATTCATTATTCTATTTATCTTATTTTCTATTGGTCAATTCCATCTCACATGGATTGACCATTTTCCCTCCAACCTTTCCCTCTCCTTTCTACCTATAAAAACCCCCTTCTTCTACCTTGGAAGAGGACACTCTTTTTGGACCTTAAACTTTGAACTTTCTCCCTACAAAAACTCTACACCATTCTCCCTACACAAATTTCCCCAACAAGAGTTCTAGCAACTAAACTCTTCACAAATTTCTACACAATAATTTTTCTACAACAACTCCAAGTCAAAGTTTGAAGTCCTCTTTTCTAAAAGTACACTTCTTCTTCTTCTATTTTATTTATGTCTTTTTAGATGTATGCAATCCCCATCAAATGGGACATGACCAAATGACCACTTTATTACATTAAAGTTGGTCAAGGTCATCTCCCTACATTTCAACTTCTACTTTAATTTCCTATCAATTTCTTAATGTAATTGTTTAGTATAATTGTTACATGTAATCTTTATCTTAAATTAATAAATAAAACAATTCTCTTTTATTTCTCTTTTATTTTCCCCTTTTCTTTTCGTTATAATTGTTAGCACTATTTATTTAATTGAAGGACATTTAGCATTAGAAAACCAAAAGTAGCAAGACCCGCGTAAGCGGGGCGGAATGGGTGTTTAAGTACTTCCCACTCTGTCACCTAACCCCCGAACCCTTTCTCTCCCGAATCTCTGGTTTTCGTACAAAAATTGGCTTTCTTTAGGTTTTTCTTATGTTCCTCTAAAACATAAGTGGCGACTCTAAAATCAATTAGACATCCTAGGATAATTCACCGCTCTAGCCAAGCAAGGTTTTCCCGGGGTATCTACACAATCCCTTCCCGTTGAAGCCATTTTCTGTATGACGACCTTGATTGTCTTATTTACTGCTTCAACCGCTCCATTGGCTTAGGGACGGTATGGGGATGACTTGTGCTTGGTAATTTTGTAGTTAACTAAAAGTGCATCCATTTCTTTCTTAAAGTGAGCCATTGTCGGAGATGATCTCATGAGGAATACCATATCGGCACATGATGTTGTTCTTCACGAATTCGGCCACTTTCTTGGCATTGAGAACTCGGTAAGCTTGTGCTTCGACTTACTTTGTAAAGTGATCCATGGCCACTAGAATGAATGACTGGCCGTTGCTTCTCGTAGGATGGACTTTGCCGATGATATCTATACCCCAACAAGAGAATGGCTATGGTGTGGTCATGTTGTACAGTTGTGATGGCGGAGCATGTTGTAGATTAGCGTAGAATTGGCACTTGGCACATTTCTTGACTTTCTCGATGCAGTCTCTTTCTATCGTGGTCCAATAGTAACCAATACGGAGTATCTTCTTGGCTAACATAATCCCATTCATGTGGGGCCCACACTCGCCGTCGTGGACTTCGTGCATGATTTCTTGAGCTTCGGTCTCATTTGCACATGAAAGATTGATCTCTTGATGGTGTCTTTTGTAGACTCGGTTTCCAATCAACACATATCTGGCGGCTAGGTTTTGTAAGGCCACTCGAGTTTTCCCATTGCTGTTTTTGGGAAAAGTTCCATTGTTGAGAAAGTTCATGATGTTTGTGTACCACGGAGGGTTATCTTGGACTTCATTGATCTTAATACTCATGCAGTATGCCGGACTAGTCCTTCTTGAAATTTTGAAGGGTTTCACCATTTTCCTTTGGGCATTTCAACCAATGAGGCTATGGTGGCTAAAACATCGGCAAAGCGGTTCTTGTGCCTCAGCAAATAATTAAACGTGATGTTTTGAAACTGTTCAACCAATTCCTCGAGGTGTTGACCATACTGTTGGAGAGTCGGGTCTTGGATTCATCATTTACACGATGTCTGATTGATAAGGAGGAGGGAGTCACCAAATACTTCTAGATATGTGAAATTTCTTTCTAGGGCCGCTTCTAGCCCCGCTATGCATGCCTCATACTCGGCAATGTTGTTGGTAGCTTCGAATTCAAGACGGATTGCAATTGGAGTGTAGATGTCCTTTGGATCGACAAGAAACATTCCTATCCCATAACCATGTTTATTGGCGGCGCCATAAAAAAAAAGTTGCCTCTTATTTACCTCGGTTGTAGTGCAAACCAAGTGCTCGTCGGGAAACTGTAAGTCCTCCCCCTTCGCTTTGTCACACGGAAATTTAGCAAGCTGATCACTGAACACTTTCCCCCTAATGGATTTGAGTGTGACGTAAGTGATAACATAGCCGGCGAGCATGAAGTACCATTTAGCTATCCTTGTTGACATGAAAGGCTTCTCAAAGATGTAGCGGAGCGGGTCCACTTTTGCTACTAGCTTGATTGGAAAGGTTTCCATGTAATGTTTGAGCTTTTGAGTGACCCAAACCAGTGCTGAACATGACTTCTCCAAGATGGAGTAGTTCTTTTCGCCTCCTTGGAATTGGCGACTGACAAAATAAATGGCATTCTCCTTTGTGGAGTCCCGTTGCTCTTGTGCTAGCATGGCCCCAAGGGATTCATCATTCAATGTGAGGTAAAGCAAGAGAGGCTTCTCCTTGTGAGGTGGAACCAAGACTGGGGGGCATGTCAAGTAATGCTTCACTTGGTCGAAGGCTTCTTGGCAAGCGTCGGTCCATTCTAGAGCCACGTTCTTCTTGAGTAACTTGAAGGTTGGCTCTCACATGGAGGTAAGATGGTGCACAAACCGACTAATGTACTGAAGTCTGCCCATAAAACCTTTGATTTCTTTTTTGTGTCTTGGGAGGAGGCATGTCAATGATTGCCTTGATTTTTGAGGGATCTGCTTTAATACCCCTTTCTATGACCATGTAGCCAAGAACTTTAACTCGGATAACCCCAAAAGTGCACTTTGCGGGATTGAGCCTCATTTTGTGTTGCCGAAGCCTTTCAAAGAACTTGCAGAGGTCGATCAAGTGTTGACCGTCGGTACCTTTGGAGTGGATGATCATGTCGTCCACGTAGACCTCGATCTCTTTGTGAATCATGTCGTGGAACAAGTCTGTAACAGCCCTTTGATAAGTAGCCCCAGCGTTCCTTAACCTAAACGGCATAACTGTGTAGCAAAAGGTGCACCACGGTGTTGTGAAAGTAGTCTTGTGTTGATCCTCTTCAGCCATGAGAATTTGATTGTACCAAGCAAAACCATCCACAAATGAGCGGACCTCGTATGCAGCAGTGGAGTCGACTAGCATGTCGATGTTGGGTAGTGGAAAGTCATCCTTTGGAGAAGCTTTGTTCAAATCCCGGAAGTCCACACAAACACGAACCTTGCCATTAGCCTTTCGGACTGTGACCACATTGTCTAGCCATGTTGGATACTCAATAACTTTGATGAAGCCTACGCTGAGAAGCTTCTCTATCTCTTCTTTGACTTGTAGAGACCATTCTGGCTTGATCTTTCTGAGTTTCTGCTTTGTCGGCTTAGCATCGTCTCTGATCGGAATTCCGTGCTCCGCGACCTTTCTGTCTAAACCCGTCATGTCCTTGTACGACCATGCAAATACGTCCACGAACTCTCTGAGCAGTGCGGTCAATCTGTCTTTCTCTTCCCACTTAAAGAAGCCTCCAATCTTGGTTTCTTTCGGCTCTTCGTCGGTACCCAGATTAACAACATGTAATTCTTCGTCAGCCACTGGACCATTTTTACCATGACTACGGACCTGTTGAGCAAGTATATTTAACTATTTTATGTTTTCGTGGTCTATTTAATCATTATTTGAATCGTTATTAACTAGTTCATTAGATTCGTTATTAGTTAATTCATCATTCATGATGTTTGCAATCTCGGGGTACTCAGAAAGATCAAATTTTTCATTAACAAAGAAAGTGAACACATGCTCGGCTATGGCCACCATATCCTCTTGGGTGAGGATGTCGGAAACACTCTCGAACTCGAAAGTGAATGTGAACAAGTCTTCCTTTGTGACCTTGCGCAGTATGCAACCCATCTTCTCGAGCAAGAATTCCTCGGATACCAGGGTCCCTTCGTAGAATACCAGTTGTTGATCGGCTCGGAGCTTGGCTGGATCTCGCTGATAGTTTCCCTTCTCGTGTCGGTGTCGTAGATGGCATTTACTTGGCACTCGTCCATGATGGCCAATTCTTCGAACATGGAGGCCAAATCTGTCAATTCTTCCCCTGCGGTAATTTCTGTCTCAGACTCTATGGTCACTTTCTTTCCCCACCATTTCTCGGGTGACATGGGAGTTGGTTCTCCTTCGGATTTCTGGATCTCACAGTCGGCGAAGATTTCGAGGACGGGCTTTCTGATGCCCTTGCTGTTAACCCATGGCTCGGGAAAGATTACGTACGGAACCTCTTCCCCTTGACGGAAAAAGCAGCCATTCAATGTCTTGCACTAAGGCCTCAAATTGGGAATCTCATAATGACGGCCTTCCCTACGAGCTCAGGCCTTTTCATTCTTGACGGCTTGCTCGCATTTCAAGTCATCTCTGGAAGGTTCGTATCCCAAACCAAATTTGTTCTTGACGAATGGGACCTCTACGGGTTGCATTCTACCCTGTTGGTATTTCCCTAGGCCTAAACCGGGAAAGTAGTCCATATTCCTCATCATACGGAGGACCTTGCGATTTCCGGGGGTCCAAGATCTATTTCCCCCTTCTTTGTCAATGGCGTTGATTGAGACGCCGGAAAGAGTAGAATCTGTTAAACCATGCTGAATTTGGTAAATGGGTTCCCCCTTTCTGTGGATAGTGACGTTTTCTACCATAACGGTTACTATTTCATCCCCATTTCTGAACTTCACACACTGATGGAGAGTCGAAGGGACGGCATTAGAACTGTGTATCTATGGGCGGCCCAAGAGTAAGTTAAATGAAGAGGGCACATCGAGCACTTGAAATAGGACGGACATAACTATGCTCCCAAACTCAAGGTCTATTTCCGCCATACCCATGACTGTGCGGGCAGTGCTGTCGTAACCTCGGATTACTTGGGTAGAAGGCCTCAAATCTGAATTCTTAAGCCCCAGTATGCCCATGATTCGACCGGGCATTAAGTTGAGTGCGGAACCACCATCAACCAAGACTCTTGAGATAAGTCTCCCCCTTTCTCTCACCTTGATATAAATGGCCTCATTATGGTCCGAACCAAATGGTGGAAGGTCCATGTCGGCAAAGGTGATGACATTTCCAAAATGAAGATGTTGGCTTGAGTTTTCTTGAGTTGAACCAATGAAGGGTCTTCGGGAGTGTCGCGAGCTTGCGATCTTTGAGAAGAGGTGCTTGGTGTAGAAGTAGTAGGGTTGCTTGCTATGACTCGTCCGGATTGAGTTAGCATGTTGACGTTCCCATCTTGCCTCTTTTTCCTATTCTCTAGTACTTCCCTCATCACTTCATCGTAAGTCACAACGTAACAAGAATTGTCAAAATTATTCATCACATTGGAGCCGTTATTCACAATTGGGATTGAATGAGTGGTCTCCTCAAGTTCTCCTAGCTCTATTACATTGACATCGTCACCACTAGGCACTATGAACTCTTTCTTGTCTATGAGATCTTGGATGACGTAGCGGAGGACAAAGCATTCCTCGGTGGTGTGGCCACTATGTTGGTGGTAGCCACAATATTTGTGATGAGCATGATTGGCATTGATCGACTTGGGTTGATATCCTTGTATAGGTGTGACTTGGCCTTTTTATTTGAGAACTTCGAAGGCCTTGGTTTGAGTCATGCCTTGGAGAGGAGTGTAGACACAGTCATTTTGAGATTTCTTGCCTTGAGGTGGAGGAACCCTTTTGTAATTCCCTTTGTCGGTAGTGACGGCATTGACCGAAGCCTCTTTTGTAGAGTTAGAGGCGGCTTTGTAACGGAAGCTAGGAGCACTTTTCTTGATCTCCTTGAGCAACTCATCCATTCGGATCCCCGCCTCATACATTTGAGAAAAATCCGCATAGCAAGCCCCACTTAAGTGGGTGCGGAGATCAATCTTTAGACACTTGAGGAAGATGTCCATTTGCGCCTTGGTATTTGGCCTCTCGACAATTTCGGCGATCTTGTCATTCCACCTTCTTGTGAAGTCAATAAACGACTCATTGTCCCTTTGAGTAGTGTTCTCGAGCTCTTTCTTGGTTGGACGGTGAGTGGTGTTGCCTTGGTACTGACTTTTGAAGGTGAGCATGGCGGCGTCCCAATCAAGATGGACTGTGAGCGGGAGAGTTGCATACCAATCTTTTGCCGACCCTCGAGAGTAAGAGGGAAGCATTGTGCCATAACTTTAGGAGAGACCTTCTTTGGAACCATAGCCCATATATAAGTCTAAATGTGTGCCATGGGGAAAGAGTTTCCCTAGAACTTGCTTATGTCGGGCATCTTGAACTTGTCAGGAAGAGAAGCCATCGTGTTCATGAGGATGGATGACTGATAAAGGCTTGTGTCGGAGCCTTTCCCCAAGTTGAGACCATTGAAACGTTGATCTATGTAGGCCATAATTGAATCAACCATTTTGTGTTCATTGTTCTCGGTGTTTGGTTCCTCCATTTTCTTGGTACGGGCTCTAACATAAGGGCTTTGAAACAGACCCTTAGTCCGCTCGGACTCTTCATTGTTTTCTTTTTCTTTACCCTTGGCAAGTTTGGTGAGCTTCTCTTTCATTTGCTCCATTTCGGCCTCGTGGGCCTCCCTTTGATTGTCAACGTGGGATTGCCAAAGATCATCCTTGTTTTGGGCCTCCTTATTAAGAGTGGAGACTAGATGTTAGAGAAGGTGGACCATAGCTGAGAGTTACTCAAGAGACATGGTTTTGTCGGTGTTGGATCCGCCGGCCATTGATGCTGTCGAAGCTGTTGGAGTAATCTCTTCACGAACTAACCGATTCGCTGAATTTCGGTAGACACGGTAAGTAACAATTGAACCTATATTGCAGAAGAGGCCCTTATCAGTCTTGAGTAACACTTTCGGTCCATGAAGAGGCTTTAGAACACACAATGGGCACACGACTCAAACCACATAAAGAAAAGCTCTCTTTTTTTTTTCTTTTTTTTTTTTATAAGTCGGAGGGACGGAGTCCCTTTTGAGTTTCTAAGATAATAATGGAATCGTCACACTAGTATATAGACCTTCTCGCGGTCTTCTCGCGGTCCCATATACTCATCGGATTTCACCACGTTTGTGAATCCAACACATGTCGGGATTAAACTAAATCAATGTAGTAAAGCATACATGCGGGGACAAATTTTTATTTTCATCCATAATAACCACTTGGGGACGGAGTTTTATTTCATCCATGATAACCACTTGGCATGTATGTTTTGAAGACATTAGTTTAGGGAAATCTCAGCACATGAAAACCGACTTTAGTCACGGAGTGTTAGACCCTAACTAGAATTGTGTTGGCTTGTGCTTGGCTAATGAGAGGCTTAAGATCACCCCCGGCATGTAGTCATGAACTACGCCACGGGTTGAGGTTTACCACTTCAAAAGAGTCAAGGTCAGGTGGAGATTGAAACTTCCTATGACGGGCCTCGACGGGTTTGGGGTTATAAACTTGTGCGATTCGATAGTGAGCAATTCATAGGAGTTTGTGCGCGTAGTGTGAGGTCCAACATGTGACAAAACATTTTTTACTTTTTTTTATGAAAGAAAAGCAAATAAGCACATAATTACAACTCTCGAATTACCCGTGTGACCGATAAAATAAAACACAAAAGAAAAACAGTCCAAGAGGTCCAAATTAGGCCTTGATGCAGGCAACTGTGCCCACAACCCAATCACTCTGCTCTGTTCTGAAACTGTCCCTGTTCTGGAAAACCACCCAGAAGCACGCGCCTCTGGCCTATATTGTGGGATGTGCGTGCGGGGCGCAGAGTCTATGGGAGGCGCCCGCTTCTGGGTAAACCTGTCAGATTGGTAGACTTTGGACTCAGGGGATTGCCTTGGTCCTGAATATGCATTGTAACCCCTGCAGAAATGATTAGTGTAGAAAAAAGAAGAAGAACAGGAAGAACATCAAGAAGCGGGCGACTCTGGTCCTTGATGCGGGCCGCGGACGCCTTAGGCCAAGTAGGCCAGAGGCGCACGCTTCCCCCATCAGAGACCAGAATGCCCAGAAAATGTAGATTTTGATCAGAAACGCAAGTTTAACCCTCAAACGTTCCCAGCGGAGTCGCTACTGTAGATACCCCGGGAGGGCACGGCTTGGCTAGAGCGCGTGTGTTGTCCCTAGGATGTCTATTCGTGTTTTATTTGTTTAGAGTCGCCACCTATGTTTTAGAGGAACATAAGAAAAACCTAATATTTAGCCTAAGTTTGGTACGAAAATAGAGATTCTTGTTATGAGGTTCGGGGGTTAGGTTACGAGATGGGAAGTACTTAAACACCCATCTCGCCCGACTAATGTCGGTCTTGCTTGATCAAAGTCTACATAAAATAAATGTTCTTATTTATTTTTTTTTGATGATAAAAAAAGGGGGTTTTAAAAGGGTGTTTGGAATGTATGTTGATCAATTTCAATGGAATGGAGCGATCGTTGGTGTCATGTCCCAAAATGATTTGGGATGATTGCACGTTTGATTAAAGTAAAAGAAAGAGATGAAGTAGAGAAGAAGGAGGAAGATGGAGAAAAGAGTAGTCTTTTACCTAAGCTTCAAAGAACTTCAAATACTTCTTAGAGAACTTCTTGGAAAATGCCTTGAAAGTATTTTTGTGTAGAGTTTTCTTAATGATCAAAACTCCTCCTCTTCAATGGTGAATTAGAGGGGTTTATATAGGTGTAAAAGGGATGTTTTTGGTGCCAAAACAAGGTCACAAAGAAATCCTTCCCGGGCAAAATCATGTAAAATGAGCAAGGGAGGGATTCTTGGATAGAAATCTGTAACTGACACCCAGAGGCGCGCGCTTCCCACCTTGTGGTCGGAAGGCGCGCGCTTCTGTATCCTATGGTCGGAGGCGTGCGACTCAGAGAAGTCAATTTTGACAGAATGGACTAGAAAGTTAGCCCTGTTATTCAGTTTAGTCACTGGACTTAACGAAGTCAGTCAGGAACTTAATGGAAGTAACAGAAACTAACGAGAAACACTTAAAAGAGGGAGAAACATAAGATCAACCGGGCAACCGGGGTGAGCGGTCCAAGGCGGGTTGTCTACAACTTCAAATGGACTTTTGGGAAGAGGTGAGTGATTGAGTCACTTTCCAAACGGACTTTTTAGGAGGACGGGAAACGGCCTTGAGGGACCTAACCTAAATGTTGCGGGGACAAGGAACCTCCTTGGCTTTTCGGAACATAGTCGGGATGACATGGGACAAGACATTATTGGTTTAAGACTACATGGTACTCACACTAGTCCGAGTCACAAGGGCGATTGGGACAATTGAAATGGTCACCACACAGCGGTGCAAATCGAGGAGGTCAATGCTTGACCAAGGTGTATTACCATGTGGTTCCATGACGCCTAGACTCGAAGGGGGAATGGTCACGTGATGACACTAATCAGAATGAGATGCCACGAGGGGCGCAAAATTGGTCATCACATGACAGCTCCAGAAAGGGGAAAAGAGTCATCCTAAGCACTTTTTTATTTCCTTTATTATATATATATATATATTTTTTGGAACTTAATTTTGACGGACATTTTGGAGGATAATGGGGATCCATCCAAGGACTCGACCGACTTCTTGGAGGATAATAGGGATCCATCCAATGACTTGACTGACTTCTTGTAGGATAACGGGGATCCGTCCAAGGACTTGACTGATTCTTGGAAGATAACCGGGATCCATCCAAGGACTTGACTGACTTCTCGGAGGATAACAGGGATCCATCCAAGAACTTGACTGGCCTTCCTAGGGGACTATTCCTAGGGATTTAACGGGAATCTTATCGGGGACCTAGGGGACCATGCCTAGGATTTAACGAAGAATCTCAACGGGGACTTTGGAGGATAACGGGGATCCATCCAAGGACTTGACTGACTTTCCTAGGGGACTATTTATAGGGATTTAACAGGAATCTTATCGGGGACCTAGGGGACCATGCCTAGGATTTAACGGAGAATCTCAATAGGGACCTTGGAGGACCATGCCTAGGGATTCAACGGGAGCTTCAACGGGGACCTAGGGGACTATGCTTAGGGATTCTAACGGGAATCTCAACGAGGACCTAGGGGACCATGCCTAGGGATTCTAACGGGAATCTTATCGGGGACCTAGGGGACTATGCCTAGGGATTCTAACAGGGATCTTGACGGGGACCTAGGGGACTATGCCTAGGGATTTCGCGGGAATCTCAATGGGGACCTAGGGAACTATGCCTAGGGATTCAACGGGAGTCTCAACGGGGACCTAAGTGACTATGCCTAGGGATTCTACGGGAGTCTCAACGGGGACCTAAGGGACTATGCCTAGGGATTCATCAGGAATCTCAACGGGGACCTAAGGGACTATGCCTAAGGATTCAATGGGAGTCTCAACGGGGACCTAAGGGACTATGCCTAGGGATTCAACGGGAATCTCAATGGGGACCTAGGGGACCATGCCTAGGGATTTAATGGGAATCTTGGCGGATAACGGGGATCCGTCCAAAGACTTAGTGAAATGACGCTTGTTAACACTAGAAAGCATTGTGTCAAAGACAAGAAGCAAAAAACGGGTAAATTCATGCAAGGTACAATTAATTATCTGTTCAAGTTTACTTAAAACGCATTTTTATTCCTGAATGGTTGGAAAAGATTTCTCTTCTTTTTCATAACAACTCTAAACCCTGGATCAGTGGAGGCCATCATTACGTCTATAGACCCCTCGTTTTTCACCTGTATTGCACGCTCCCAAGGACAGACTATCCCGGGCGAGGGTCCTATAGGGCACGCGGCTTCCACCGACCAAAAGAACCAAACCTAGGGTTTAGTGTGTCACAAAGTTCCAATGCGTGGGCCATTCTTATCATAGTTAAGCCCCTGTTAAGGTTAAGATTGACTTAACGCTTCAACGAAATTCTGGCATGACCTCATTTTAATGAGGGATCTTGGACCTTAACCTTGGGCTTAAGGATGATTAGGATGGGTTAAGAATTAGAGCTTAATGACACGGTGTCAACCTACCCTTAATACATGACTTTGGTTAATTATGGTTGGAATTAACGCACAAGTCAAGGACCTGGTCAAAGATGACCTTGGTCACACTTGCTTTCACAAGGAGTCATGAACTTGGGCGTTAACTTGGCCACAATTAACATTTGGACACGTATTAGGGACGTGATGATGTGAGCTAGACCAAAAACCAACCAAGGTCACAGTATTTGTATGTCAGGGACAAGTGTGGTTGACTCGGCTCGGAAGGGGAGGTGGAATGGACCCGTGCGCGCAAGAAGGGCAGAAGAGCACCAATCGAGCTGCATCGTGGCATCCATCCTGGGTTTTAAGGGTTTTTGAGACGTGCACAAGGTTGAGTGCGCGTTGTGTGAATCATTCTTTGTTCCTTTTTTGAGTCAAAATAGGAATTTTAAATGCGTTTTGATGCCATGAGCAAGAGTATGAACAAGCAAGGTACACGATATGGACAAGTAATTTGCACAAGTAGTAAACAAGCATATGAACAAGTAAAGATTTTTTGAAAATCAAATTTTGTACATGGAAAATGTTGTGCACAATCAAAGGTTTTGAAACCGAGATTTTTTTTAGAGGAGGAGCAAGGCCCTTTGAAAACCAATTTCTACAAAAGATTGTGCACAACAAAAGAGGTTTGAAAAACCAAACTTTCACAAAAGGAGTTATGCACAATGAGGCTTTGAAAACCCAAAATTTTATATCCAAAAATTTGTGCATAACCAAGGTTTTGAAAATCAAGTTTTTGTTTGGTTAAGAAAGGAAAATGTCCACAAGTAGAGCCTGTAAATTGGAACCTGGATAAGCAGAAGCAAGGAGACCATCAGAATGTTTCTGCCCTGCATAAAATTGTTAATTTGAAACATTCTACGGGCCCAACCAAACCAGCCGTACAGCTAGAGCAGTAGTTCCATTTATTTTTGCAAATTTTCAGCTTTTGATCATCAAGCCCCAGTTTATTGCGTTTCCAGAACAGTTTCACTCCCAGAAATTAAAACAGAAACATAAAATACACACAAAATATGCACAAAGCAACAAACGGGGATGTGAGTTTGGCCCACACAAAAGTGTCCACAAAGCTTCTAAAAAGAAGTTTGGAAACATGATATTCCCCAGCGGAGTCGCCACTGTAAGATACCCGCGGGAAAAACACGAAAAAAGTTTCCCCTCGAGAAACAAACACGACACTTTAAATGTTCAAGAAAAAATGGAGTCGCCACGTTAATTTAATTTTAAACCCAAACATAATGAAAAAGGTTAGAGAAAGTGAGTTCGGAGGTCAGGTTACGTCTTGGCAAGAACTTATCGCGGTTCACCCAAGACGCCTCGGAAAAACCGAGTCTCTCTAAGTTTATTGACCAAAAATGTGCAAGTTTTGTGTGTGTGTGTGTTTTCAAAAATGGGAGAAACAGACTTTTTAACAAAACCAGTTAAAAACTTAACAGGAAGGTTTTATTTTGCAAACAGTTTAACAGAAAGGGGTAGATTTGAGAAAACCATTCCCCGGACGAACCAGCCGTACGGCTATAGAAGGTTGTCATGGGAATTTTGACAGTTTATCAGGAATCAGTCCAGTTTCAGGCAGAAACAGAGTATTCTGCTGAAACTGGACAGAATTGAATCTTTTCAGTTTATTTTCTTTGCACAAAACATGGATTAAATCATCCCTATACCATTGATCACTAATTAAACACCAAAACAAATGGTTTTGGTCATGATCAAGGCAATAATTGGGGGAAAGATGAGCAAAGTTGATGAACATGGCATTTAAGCAAAATCACCATTTGAATAGTTAAAGATGGAAAATTTAACATACAAATGGATGATTCATCCAAGAAAGACCTTGGGATATCAAAAATCAACCTTTAGATGGATAAAGATTGAGTCTTTACCATCCAAAGGGACATTATTGTGTTTGGATCAAAGTTAAATGGTAAAGATTGAAACTTTACCATTAAACTTGATCATTTCAACACTCATCAACATAAATGACATAAATAAAAGGGCTCTCTCCAAGATGTACAATGGATCACCAAGCCAAATTTAAATACAAGACATAAATGTAAAGACATGAAAGTAAATTGCATAAATGTAAAGACATAAAGTAAAATTGCATATATGTAAAGACATAAAGTAAATGTGCATTAAATCATAACAAGCCTTGATCATCCTTGGTTTATAATCCTTGATCATGCATAAAACATGAGGGCACCATGAATCAAGTCAAGGCTTGGTTCCAATTTATATCATTGCAAGAAATGTAAAGACATAAGTAAATAAATGAAAAAATGAAAATAGAACAAGAGATGAAGAGAAGATGGGGGAGAAGGAGGCCTCACCAATATTTGGTTCTAACCTATCTTCTTCTCTCTTTCACTCAAATATGTTTGTGATTGTGTTCTACTCTCAATTCTGCAGAGTTTCAGCTCACAAAACAATTTCTACGCCCTTAAACTGATCAGCAAGGGTCTTAATTTATAGGGACTGAAGGCACCCAAATCAGCCGTATGGCTGGGCCCTTCTAGTACCCAAACCATACGTACGACTCAGCATGACGAGCTTCTGGATTTTTCTAAGTTTTAATTCCAGGATAGTCCTAGAGTTTTGGTTTATTCTAGTGAGGTCCTAGCCTATCAGTTTATTCCTGAATGGTGCTAAGGATTCCTCTAAGTTGGTTTAATTTCAGATTTGGGTACTTACAGCATCACACATTGCAGTTGCATGGCTGAATGCCTATGAGGTCGCATGGTGCGGTTGCTTTGTCTCGATATTCAGTTTTTTGTTTTGACGAGGTTTTTTTTCCTAGGGTTTTCGGTGATTCTAAGGGACCAATATAAGAAATATTCTGCCCCCAAATTTATTTTATCGCCATATTAACATACTATAGTGTAATATCATGGCTTGGTGGCCCCAGATGTAGTCAATTTTATTGGCAAATGAGCAAACAAATCTCTTGTGTTCTTAATTGTTTCTTTGCTTGATTATCGTTCTTATAAAAATGCCGCTAATTATTGGCACTTTTTTATAAAGTGCCGCTAATAACAAAATGTTTATTTTGATATTTTTTTTTAATTTTGAAATTTAATCTTATTTTTCATGTAACTTTGCTTTAATTTGTTAATTATATTAGATTTTTATGTACTACAATTACAAACATGCATTAATATAAGTTTATGTTTTATAATAAATAATTGTATGTGAAAATTTATATCAAAAAAATTATTTAGCCTAGCGGTAGAAAGTTTCATATGCAATAGGTCTTGTTTTCGAATCCAGGTAAGTTCAATAATAGCACTTTAAAAAGTGCCGGAAAAATCTTTTCAGACACTTTTACCTTTTCCAGCACTTTTTAAAGTACCGTTAAAAGTCATATTTGTTGTAGTGTTCAGAGGCAAACCCTTTTCTTACGTCCACCCCCACTTTCTTCAACAGTGAGATCAATTCACTATAACGTTCTTTCCAAGAATTATAAGATTGGCAAGTTCCTTTGAACTCCCTATACTTAATTGACTCTTCAATTAAGGTTACTTCTTCCAAAGCTAATAAATGAAAAGAAAGGAATTCAAAAGCGTGTACAAGAACTGGTATGAACAGTTTTTTTTTTCTTTTTTTTTGAAAGAGGTATGAACAGGTTGTTAGTGTAAGGGATTGGTGTTGAGAAATATTTTGCTTAGCTGGCTAATGTTGTAAGTAGTGTAAGGTTAGTAAAAAAGGGTACTAGACAACATGCCAATTCGCTCTTTTATATAGGGAAGACAATATAGCTGTTTGGGGTTAAGGGGACAAATGTATAAATAAGGAGAGATGCGTTAACTGATGTGTCAAAGTTTGACTGACACGATGTCAGGTCTTGAATGGTTTGTTCTTTGTCATTGTTGATATGCTTGTGTAGCTTGGTTAATGTCTTCTTGATGATTGAGCAATCATTCAATCATTTGGAATATCCCTTTTGCAGATTTGTGGACTGTTGGCTTAGATGCCTAACTCAGGGAGTCTTAGCTATCTGAGTGTATGAGTCTTAGGTTCCTGATCTTTGGTGTCTCAGATGTTAGAGCTTTGAGGGCCTCTTGAATGTCTGATCTTGAGTCTTGTTTTAAGGACATGTTGTTCAAGGATGAATAAGGTTTGAGAGTTGAATTGCTAAAGATTTGTGGCACAATATGTTTGTGTTGGTGCCTTAGGCACGTTTGTTAAATGTTGTTTGTAATCATCTTATTTATATTAATAAAGAGATGTTTGGTTATTATTGTTGTTATTGTTTACTTATAACAATCTCCGTCCCTAGTACTTGTAAAGCACTAGTATAAAGGCTAAATGATCATGGGATGATCATGTTAGATTTATGGGTACTTGTTTGGAACAAGGTACTGGACATGACCCGCTGTATGAGATTTATGTCATGGTCAATGTCATATATAGATCTCATATTAGTTATGTCATTAGAAGTTATTATAGTCTTCCACTTGATGAACATTATGTTTGACATATTCAAACGCTTCCTTTAACCAGGAAGTTATAAAGGGTATGATTGGCATAAACGGATTCACGTAGGGAAGAAAAATAAGCTAAGTTGGATTTGTCCCTCTTCGGAGAAATGTCAAGCATGGGCCCCTCGTAGAATGATGTTGATAAAATATTTGGCCAAACTCAAGTGAATTGATTGGATCAATGTCATTTGGATTATCAACATATTCGGTATTGAGAAAGTATTGAACAATACAAGTTGACTTGTTGACCATGACTTGTGTTCAATGACATCGTGGAGAAAGGGATTGTGACATGTTCTATAAAGAAATGCGAACTTGTATATAGTTACACTATTTGGGTAGGTATGACGGTTTCCTAGAACCTAATCATATCTTATGGGTTTATGTTTAAACCCATTGCCAACTTAGTGTAATCCTATAGGGTCACACACACATAGAATGAATCATAAAGGACCTTAATTGGAATTTGCGTCGGAGAGCCTTTGAGGAATATTAGGAATGTAGAGGAGAAAACTGGAAAAGAGGAGGGTCCGGGCGGACCTTAGAAAGGACCCCTCCGGACCTCCTGCTGATCCGAGCGTACCAAGTAAAGGACCCGGTCGGACCATGCTTGGATCCG
This sequence comes from Campanula takesimana, assembly GCA_026119855.1. Lineage (NCBI taxonomy): Eukaryota > Viridiplantae > Streptophyta > Magnoliopsida > Asterales > Campanulaceae > Campanula > Campanula takesimana. The sequence goes on along the minus strand of JAOWBW010000812.1, from coordinate 278,036 downwards.
GCCGGACCCCTTTGTGTACCCGGGTGGACCTAGTCGGTTTCGGCCTGGAACTTTCCTATTCCATTTTCTTGCGGATTTGGTCACTTGTTACCTATTTGGAATAGGTGAAACAAGTATAAAACTCCCCTCTAGTTGCCCTAATCAACACATAACATTGTGAGTGCCTCCAAAGAGTTTGAGCGGATTATTTTCTTGTTCTAAGAGATCCCTAGATTTAAGAACAAGAACATCATCACATAAATTCCATATAGTTCTTATAATTGTGAAAGCGTGTTTCACAATTCGGTCTAGCAACCAAGATCAAGTGTTCTTGATATTCGTTCGAAGGTGTGGATACCGATAGACGGTGAAGCTTATCACCTCAATAGTTCGTGTTCAATCTTTTTGTTCGTGATCAAGTTTCAAGTCTCCTCCAAGATTCAAGGTTGCAAAATCAAAGGCATCAAGGGTTAGTATTCTAGTGTTCATTATGCATGTATTTGACTTAATCATATGAATGGATCTATGGGCTTTGGGTTTCATGAAAATTTTAATGCTTAATTCCGCTGCGCATGTTATGAGGAAACCCAACACAATAGTCTTTAGGTTTTGAATTTTGTCTAGGGTGTCTGATCTAGATATCTTGCTATCTGTGGCTGATTTAGATATCTTGGCTGCGTGCAGTGAGCTCTTTGATTGCTTTAAGTTTGTATGGATAAGTTATTGGCATAAGTTGGTTTGATTATTTCTTTATCAAAATATTTGTTTATCTATGATTAAGTTGAGTTAAGCATAGTTGGGGCCTAACACACCTTAATGTGAATGCCTATTAGTTAAGTTTGACATTCCGCGTGATCTTATGTCCTGTAAATGTAAATTGGTTGTCATATAAAGAGCAACCTACTATCCAGATAGCATTATAATCAATGAAATGTAATTCGGAATGACGAAAACTATATATAGAAGATAAAGCCTATTTTCTTGGTTCTCCTAGAAATCTTGTCTACAGATAGATTGTTTTTCAAGGCCCTCCGAATATGACGGAAAAAAAGGTTGGAGTTCTGCTAACATTGATATGGGCAAACAAAAAAATTAAGATCATTAGAATGTGATGTCCTTCTAGAAGATAGATGTAAAACCTTTGCAAATTAATAAAGCAATTAGATGTGAACATAAATAAAATAAAGACATTCATTGAAAGTACTGACATTGTTGAACAAACAAAACTAACATTACCATATCAATGGCATAAAACTGCAGAACAAAAGAGACATCCTAAGAATAAAAATTAATCAGACATTGTTGGATCTGCAGTCGATCCACTTATGGATCCCATCCCATTTCCATCTTGTGGGAGATCTACATTTCCTTCCAGCTTAACTTTCCCTAGCCATTCAGTGATCTCCTTTGTTTTTTCATCACTGATTGACCTTATTTCCAACAACTCCTCCAAACTTGGGTTAGTTGTTCCCTCGCCTCTCATCTTCGTGTAGATGAGCCGAATCATGTCATTGCGGTGATTCATCGTCTGGTAGTTTGCCAACTCCTCTTCTTGCTTCTTGATTCTCTCATTTGGAAAGATCTCTTCATTCTCCCCTTGCTGATGGTGGGGCATATTAATGGACCCTGTCAACACCTCCCGAGCTCCTTCTACAGGCCAAACCTCTGGGGTTTCTGAATAAGGCCCATAGATGATGGAACAAGCGTGAACATCGCATAGCGTGCTAAGCTCGCTCGTCTTTTGTAAATAGCCTTTTGATCTTTTCCTAAAAGTTACTCTCCTAGCCAAATCATCTTCAATGTAGGTAAGATTCATTCTGGATATGTTCAAGTGAACAAAGAGATGGTAGGTTGGATTTAGGGAAAACTAAGCTGATCGTCTTAGTCAAGAAATCTCCTTCAGTACAGCAAGGTATTTATAGTGGTAAGGATATAGAAGTACCAACATATACCAAACCATCTTTAGTAAGAAATTCAATTTGTCACAAAAAATAAAAATATATTACAATTGAAATATAATTTGGTGCATGAACAAGATTTTGGAGATCAAAATGTAACTAGTTAATATAATATTTAATTTTCTTGAAGATAAAACTTTTAATTTATGATATCGTGCAAATACAGATATTGTTATAATCTATGTAATTTGTTTGATGTAATTCTATTAATCAAATTAGGATGTACTTATTTTATTTGAGTCAACAACTCTCCTCTCTGTAATGTATGTAACAGGTTAAAGATCACAAGATAATATGCTCTTCACGCCAATCTAGGAAATCGAATTTTCAAAAATCACGCTCTTCAAATACATATATTTGATACATTTCAATTTAATTACCTATAGTTCATTCCTTGATTAAATGTCATAATTAATTGGTTAAACGGAATTAAAATATTAATTCATTAACCATTACCAATTTCTGATTTTCGTTTTACTTCATGACATTCGGGAAAATGAGTTGGCATTGAATATTCTTTAACAACCGATATATTTAAATTTAAATTTAAATTTAGAGATAAGATCAAAGTTTAATGCTGCAATACTGTATTATTAGTGTTATACAATATTAATTTTGTTTTAAAATTTTAGAAATATATTTACTACATGGTTGAATATTGGTCTAGTCACTGATACTATCTAAAATTGACAAACTTGCTTGAATTGTCATAGTTATCCCAAGCTATAAATTGATAGAAAAACAAAGGATTACGAGCTTAAGACCGAACGGAATTGAAACAAGACGAGATTGAAACCCTAATAATTGCTCATAGCAAATTATAATTTTCATTAATCAAAATCAAAGTCTGCTGAATACAAAACCCTACCATAACTATTTATACTATTGCTAGGAACATTGTGGAAACCCTAACAAAGACTAAACCCTAATTAACCTTATTACTAAATTACCCTTTATATTAAATAATTAAACTAAACAGTAAAAGATAATTAAACTAAACAGTAAAAGATTATCTGTCCGACTTGCAGATTCTCTGCCATGGTTGCTGTCCGGATTTCTTGCTATATCATACTGCATCATTCTCCTCTTCTTAGAAAAATTCGACCTCGAATTTAAGTCGTTGGTTTTGGGAAACACATCGTTAAATTTTTTCTTCAATGTGCGACGAACTTTGTACTTTATACTACTCGTCAGTATGTCCATCCAATCAGCCCATCCATTCAGTAAAAAACTCTCAATCACCAATCTCTTGAAAAAACAAAATTTTGAAATACTTGGAATTTCAATATCAAACGGATCCTTCTAATAACAACCAAAATTACCTTCGTCCTCCGAAACCAAATTTGCGGAACCCCAAAATTCACAAACTTCTCCCAAGTTCGGCTGAGGGTCCCCGAACATTCTGGAAATCGGCGAGCATGGTCGTGCCTGTAAGTCGGCGCGGTCGTGCGGAATGGTCCGCAAAGGACCTTTGATTCTGCCATTATTCGCACGGCCGTGTATTGAAACCCGGCACGGTCGTGCTGTCTGGACTGAGCTGCTGCGGCTGCTTCTGTTCTGCATCTCGATGGCTGCGGCTGGGTCAACAACCTCAAAATCTTCTTCACAATTATCGTCATCAAAGATTGGTGGTTTTGACCAATCAATGACAACGTCGGAACCCGTCGAATCAACATAGCAATCTACGGGAACAGGATTCAATCGGTCACAAAACTCGTAAGGAGTAAGAGGATCGGCCTCTCTCTTGCACTCAAATTCTTGATCCCGATTGAAGGGATAGATATCCTTATCATCGTCAGACCATAGATCTGACTCCGAGCCCACATCGGTGGGAACCTCCAAACACGCTAGATGTCGTTGGAATCGTGGACCCTCCACACGATCAAGGCGACGTTGGAGTTCTTGAATCTCAAAACGCAGCAAGCGAAGTTGGAGATCTTGAATCTGTCTTCGCAATTCGTCTTTCTCGATGTCACGTAGGTAATGATGGCGATGGATTTCGTCTCCATGGGGATCTGATCTGCAGCCCCTACCACGATTACCACGACCACCAATTCCCCGTCCTCGTTCGGCCATTGATAACCAGGAACTCCTGATACCAAATGATAGCAAAACAAAGGATTATGAGCTTAAGACCGAACGGAATTGAAACAAGACGGGATTGAAACCCTAATAATTGCTCATAGCAAATTATAATTTTCATTAATCAAAATCAAAGTCTGCTGAATACAAAACGCTACCATAACTATTTATACTATTGCTAGGAACATTGTGGAAACCCTAACAAAGACAAAACCCTAATTAACCTTATTACTAAATTACCCTTTATATTAAATAATTAAACTAAACAGTAAAAGATAATTAAACTAAACAGTAAAAGATTATCTGTCCGACTTGCAGATTCTCTGCCATGGTTGCTGTCCGGATTTCTTGCTATATCATACTGCATCATTCTCCTCTTCTTAGAAAAATTCGACCTCAAATTTAAGTCGTTGGTTTTGGGAAACACATCGTTAAATTTTTTCTTCAATGTGCGACGAACTTTGTACTTTTATACTACTCGTCAGTATGTCCATCCAATTAGCCCATCCATTCAGTAAAAAACTCTCAATCACCAATCTCTTGAAAAAACAAAATTTTGAAATACTTGGAATTTCAATATCAAACGGATCCTTCTAATAACAACCAAAATTACCTTCGTCCTCCGAAACCAAATTTGCGGAACCCCAAAATTCACAAGCTTCTCCCAAGTTCGGCTGAGGGTCCCCGAACATTCTGGAAATCGGCGAGCATGGTCGTGCCTGTAAGTCGGCGCGGTCGTGCGGAATGGTCCGCAAAGGACCTTCGATTCTGCCATTATTCGCACGGCCGTGTATTGAAACCCGGCACGGTCGTGCTGTCTGGACTGAGCTGCTGCGGCTGCTTCTGTTCTGCATCTCGATGGCTACGGCTGGGTCAACAACCTCAAAATCTTCTTCACAATTATCGTCATCAAAGATTGGTGGTTTTGACCAATCAATGACAACGTCGGAACCCGTCGAATCAACATAGCAATCTACGGGAACAGGATTCAATCGGTCACAAAACTCGTCAGGAGTAAGAGGATCGGCCTCTCTCTTGCACTCAAATTCTTGATCCCGATCGAAGGGATAGATATCCTTATCATCGTCAGACCACATATCTGACTCCGAGCCCACATCGGTGGGAACCTCCAAACACGCTAGATGTCGTTGGAATCGTGGACCCTCCACACGATCAAGGCGACGTTGGAGTTCTTGAATCTCAAAACGCAGCAAGAGAAGTTGGAGATCTTGAATCTGTCTTCGCAATTCGTCTTTCTCGATGTCACGTAGGTAATGATGGCGATGGATTTCGTCTCCATGGGGATCTGATCTACAGCCCCTACCACGATTACCACGACCACCACTTCCCCGTCCTCGTTCGGCCATTGATAACCAGGAACTCCTGATACCAAATGATAGCAAAACAAAGGATTATGAGCTTAAGACCGAACGGAATTGAAACAAGACGGGATTGAAACCCTAATAATTGCTCATAGCAAATTATAATTTTCATTAATCAAAATCAAAGTCTGTTGAATACAAAACCCTACCATAACTATTTATACTATTGCTAGGAACATTCTGGAAACCCTAACAAAGACTAAACCCTAATTAACCTTATTACTAAATTACCCTTTATATTAAATAATTAAACTAAAGAGTAAAAGATAATTAAACTAAACAGTAAAAGATTATCTGTCCGACTTGCAGATTCTCTGCCATGGTTGCTGTCCGGATTTCTTGCTATATCATACTGCATCATTCTCCTCATCTTAGAAAAATTCGACCTCGAATTTAAGTCGTTGGTTTTGGGAAACACATCGTTAAATTTTTTCTTCAATGTGCGACGAACTTTGTACTTTATAGTACTCGTCAGTATGTCCATCCAATCAGCCCATCCATTCATTAAAAAACTCTCAATCACCAATCTCTTGAAAAAACAAATTTTTTTATATACTTGGAATTTCAATATCAAACGGATCCTTATAATAACAACCAAAATTACCTTCGTCCTCCGAAACCAAATTTGCGGAACCCCAAAATTCACAAACTTCTCCCAAGTTCGGCTGAGGGTCCCCGAACATTCTGGAAATCGGCGAGCATGGTCGTGCCTGTAAGTCGGCGCGGTCGTGCGGAATGGTCCGCAAAGGACCTTCGATTCTGCCATTATTCGCACGGCCGTGTATTGAAACCCGGCACGGTCGTGCTGTCTGGACTGAGCTGCTGCGGCTGCTTCTGTTCTGCATCTCGATGGCTGCGGCTGGGTTAACAACCTCAAAATCTTCTTCACAATTATCTTCATCAAAGATTGGTGGTTTTGACCAATCAATGACAACGTCGGAACCCGTCGATTCAACAAAGCAATCTACGGGAACAGGATTCAATCGGTCACAAAACTCGTCAGGAGTAAGAGGATCGGCCTCTCTCTTGCACTCAAATTCTTGATCCCGATCGAAGGGATAGATATCCTTATCATCGTCAGACCACAGATCTGACTCCGAGCCCACATCGGTGGGAACCTCCAAACACGCTAGATGTCGTTGGACTCATGGACCCTCCACACGATCAAGGCGACGTTGGAGTTCTTGAATCTCAAAACGCAGCAAGCGAAGTTGGAGATCTTGAATCTGTCTTCGCAATTCGTCTTTCTCGATGTCACGTAGGTAATGATGGTGATGGATTTCGTCTCCATGGGGATCTGATCTGCAGCCCCTACCACGATTACCACGACCACCACTTCCCCGTCCTCGTTCGGCCATTGATAACCGGGAACTCCTGATACCAAATGATAGCAAAACAAAGGATTATGAGCTTAAGACCGAACGGAATTGAAACAAGACAGGATTGAAACCCTAATAATTGCTCATAGCAAATTATAATTTTCATTAATCAAAATCAACGTCTGCTGAATACAAAACCCTACCATAACTATTTATACTATTGCTAGGAACATTGTGGAAACCCTAACAAAGACTAAACCCTAATTAACCTTATTACTAAATTACCCTTTATATTAAATAATTAAACTAAACAGTAAAAGATAATTAAACTAAACAGTAAAAGATTATCTGTCCGATTTGCAGATTCTCTGCCATGGTTGCTGTCCGGATTTCTTGCTATATCATACTGCATCATAAATGAGAATTATCGCAGTTTTTAAATTACTTACAACAATTTAACATTAGGGAGTTAAAGGATAAATGGGTTCTGAATTTCTATTATGTATGCTAATGCACAAAAATGAATCTTATTTTCATGTGTATGTGTGTATTTTAGATATCCATGATAGTGAGCTATCGGGCTATGTCATTTGAGGTCATAATAAAATTTAAACCATTGAAGTTCAATTGTTGCAATATGTTTACACAAAATATGATAAAAATTCAAATCCTCAAAAATTAAAAATAGTCGTGACTACTCTTTGTAGGGAAAAAAATTCAGCAAAATGTAATCCGGATTTCTAATAGGATCTTATGTGTTGTCAGAATAACTTTTTGGCAAGTTATTTGCATGTCAATTATGCACATATTGGGAATTATTTTCTATTTCTTCACTCTGCTTTACCATATGCTTCTCAACACAGAGTTTTAAGTTAACCTTGAATTTAACACCAAACTTCTATTTTGAGAAAACAAAAATCTAAAACGGCCGAATCTAACAAACTTACAATATTCACAGTTAAGAGTTAAATTATAAGAGCTTTAAGTAGTAAACAAATAATAATCAAGCACATTAAACTACATTCCATCTTTAAAGGGTTGGTCTCTCGTAAAACGCGTTTTACCAAGTGATTAGGAAAAAACGTGTTTTGCAAAAACGGCGTGATTTGTTTGAAAAAAAACTTCAAATGACAATTTGAAGGCCTAAACGACGTTTTTTGTCTGTTTTAAACATAGAATCAGGGGGCAAAGCACGATGACTTCTATTTCTCTTCCAATTTCCTTTCAAAAAACCCATCTGGATATCAATTTCAAAGGTTCTGACTATCCAATTCAAAGGTTCTGGCTATCAGTCTCAAAGGTTCTTTTCAGCTTTAAAGATTCTTTCAAAATGCTCTCTGGCTATCAAAAACACTAGAGGTGACACTAAAAAATACACTCTTACTTTCACTAAAAAAATAATTTTTTTTATTATTTTTTTTTCTATACAGAACCTCTGTTATTTCTATAGAGAACCTCTTAACTTGATACCCAGAAGGTTTGTTTGTCATGACTTTGTTCAAATATCATTAAAATCATATCCAGAGGGCTTTATTATTGATGTCCAGAACCTTTTGAGGGTGATATCCAGAATTTTTTTTTGGCAAGACATTCTTAAAATGTGCTTGAAACTCATGTCCAGATGACTTTATAAATATATCCGGAAAAATTTGATGTTGATATCCAGAATGTTTGTTGGCAATGACCTTCTTCAAATGTCATGTCCAGATGACTTTATAAATATATCCAGAACAATTAGATGTTGATATCCAGAATGTTTGTTGGCCATAGCCTTCTTCAAATGTGCTTCAAAAATTACATCCAGAAGACTTTATATTGATATCCACAACCGTTTGAGAGGTTCCGACTATTTACAAAAATGCCACCGCGCTTTTTTTAAAACACGTTTTTCCTGGGCGTTTTGTAAAATGCGTTTTACCCAAGATTTTGGCATCTTTAAATACGAAGTGACATTAAATTTATTTTCTACAAAATATATTCATTAAGCTTCGTGGATAAAATGTAATTAGACATATTTTTCTCTACAGTAATTGATGCTCTCATTTTTTTTTATGAAAAAAACCTTTTTTTTTTTTTTTTTTTCATAAATGCCCTAAGCTATTATAATTATAAATGCAATAAAACTGCATTTGTTGGTTATTGAGCATCTAAACTAGAAAAAGAAAAGACATCTGACCATTCATATAGAAGGGGAAACCGGATGCCGCTTGAGCTATATCTCTTTGGCATTTGGCTTTTGGCTTTTGGATTTTGATGCTCTCAGGGTTATATATGAAAATGAAAATCCGTAAGACATGAATTCGTGTATAAATCTACAATCTTATCCCAAGTCTAGAGAGCCTTAAAATGTTGGAAAACAATTAATCCTCCAATGTTGTAACAACGTTGCAAGTTATTAGAGTAATCCTATCTTACGTATCGTGCAAAGATTTCAAGCTACTGAGAACATATGTGAAGAATTAATAATATTCCCTATCAAACTCGCAAGAACAAGCTATTATTTGATTTTCCTTGGAAATCTAGAAATCATTCTAAATTTTTGATATCTACACATATAAGTCTTCCTATGTGTAGAGAAACCTCCTTCCTATGTGTGGAAAAAATAGGAAAAACCTTTTGGATTTTTAGATATCTATAACTTGTTCGATTTAATTTGCTTGCATTATACTCTGGAATTATTGTCCATGTTGAAAGGAAAATGATTGGTTAAAACATTCCTAAAGGCAAATCAAATACAATTAAAATACTATGACAAATGACCTCCCCAAGAAAAAACACAAACTCAAGAAATAACACTTACAACCAGAACTAAAAACAACACCAAAACAATCCTTACTGAAAGGGCATGTTAAAACTTATAGATCAGACTGTTAAAGCTAGGTAGCCTGTCTGATAATAAACAAAGTGACTAAATGTTCAGCGGATATTTAATACAAGAAGATAAAAGAAATATTCTGCCCCCAAACTTATTTTATCGCCATATTAACATACTATAGTGTAATATCCTGGTTTGGTGGCCCAAGATGTAGTCAATTTTATTGGCAAAGTGAGCAAACAAATCTCCATTGTTCTTAATTAATTTTTTTTCTTGATTTCTTATAAAAAAACGGCTAATTTTCGGCACTTTTTTATAAAGTCCCGCTAATAACAAAATTTTTGTTTTGATATTTTTATTTAATTTTTAAATTTATTCTTATTTTTCTTGTAACTTTGCTTTACTTTGTTAATTATATTATATTTTTATGGACTACAATTATAAAAATGCATTTAACATAAGTTTATGTTTTATAGTAATAAATAATTGTATGTGAAAATTTATATCAAAAAATGATTTAGCCTGTCGGTAGAAAGCTTGCTTCATATGTAAGAGGTCTTGTTTTCGAATTCGGGTAAGTTCAATAATATTTTTATTTAAAATACGGCACTATTTTCACTCTAAAAAGTGCCGCAAAATTTTAGGCACTTTAAAAAAATGTGCTAGAAATAGCTTTTTCGGCACTTTTTAATGTGCCGCTAAAACTAATATTTGTTGTAGTGTCCAGAGGCAAACCCTTCTTTTACATTATTCAACAGTGAGACCAATTCACTATAACCTTCTTCCCAAGAATTATAAGAATTGATAAGGCATGTTCCTTTGAACTCCCTACTTAATTGAGTCTTCAATTAAGGTTTATTCTTCCAAACCTAATAAAAGAAACGAAAGGAAATCACAAGCGTATACAAGAACTAGTATGAACAGGGTGTTGGTGTAAGGGATTGGTGTTGAGAAATATTTTGCTTAGCTTCCAAATGTTGTAAGGAGTGTAAGGTTAGTCAAAAAGGGTACTAGACAACATTCCAATTCACTCTTTTATATAGGGAAGGTAATATAGCTGTTTGGGGCTAAGGGGACAAATGTATAAATAAGGAGAGATGCGTTAACTGATGTGTCAATGTTTGACTGACTCAATATCAGGTCTTGAATGGTTTGTTCTTTGTCATTGTTGAGATGCTTGTGAAGCTTGGTTAATATCTTCTTAATGATTTAGCAATCATTCAATCATTTGGAATATCCCTTTTGCAGATTTGTGGACTGTTGGCTTAGCTGCCTAACTCAGGGAGTCTTATCTATCTGAGTGTATGAGTCTTAGGTGCCTGATCTTTGGTGTCTCAGATGTTAGAGCTTTGAGGGACTCTTGAATGTCTGATCTTGAGTCTTGTTTTAAGGACATGTTGTTCAAGGATGAATAAGGTTTGAGAGTTGAATTGCTAAAGATATGTGGAACAATAGTCTTTAGGTTTTGCAGTTTGTCTTGGGTGCCTGATCTAGATATCTTCCTATCTGTGTCTGATCTTGATATCTTGGTTGCGTGCAGTGAGCTCTTTGATTACTTTAAGTTTGTGATGGATAAGTTGTTGGCATAAGTTGGTTTGATTATTTCTTTATAAAAACATTTGTTTATCTATGATTAAGTTGAGTTAAGCATAGTTGGGGCCTAACACACCTTAATGTGAATGCCAATTAGTTAAATTTGTACATTCCGCGTGATCTTATGTCCTGTAAATGTTAATTGGTTGTCATATAAAGAGCAACCTACTATCCAGATACCATTATAATCAATGAAATGTAATTCGGAATGACGAAAACTATATATAGAAGATAAACCCTATTTTCTTGGTTCTCCTAGAAATCTTGTCTACAGATAGATTGTTTTTCAAGGCCCTCCGAATATGACGAAAAAGTTCTGCTAACATTGATATGGGCAAACAAAAAAATTGAGATCATTATAATGTGATGTCCTTCTAGAAAATAGATGTAAAACCTTTGCAAATTAATAAAACAATTAGATGTGAACATAAATAAAATAAAGACATTCATTGAAAGTACCGACAATGTTGAATAAACAAAACTAACATTACCATATCAATGGCATAAAACTGCAGAACAAAAGAGACATCCTAAGAATAAAAATTAATCAGACATTGTTGGATCTGCAGTCGATCCACTTATGGATCCCATCCCATTTCCATCTTGTGGGAGATCTACATTTCCTTCCAACTTAACTTTCCCTAGCCATTCAGTGATCTCCTTTATTTTTTCATCACTGATTGACCTTATTTCCAACAACTCCTCCAAACTTGGCTTACTTGTTCCCTCGCCTCTCATCTTCGTGTACATGAGCCGAATCATTTCATTGCGGTGATTCATCGTCTGGTAGTTTTCCAACTCCTCTTCTTGCTTCTTGATTCTCTCATTTGGAAAGATCTCTTGATTCTCCCCTTGCTAATGCTGGGGAATATTAATGGACCTTGTCAACACCTCCCGAGCTCCTTCTACAGGCCAAACCTCTGGGGTTTCTGAATAAGGCCCATAGATGATGGAACAAGCGTGAACATTGCAAAGCGTGCTAAGATCGCTCGTCTTTTGTAAAAAGCCTTTTGATCTTTTCCTAAAAGTTACTCTCCTAGCCACATCATCTTCAATGTAGGTAAGATTCATTCTGGATATGTTCAAGTGAACAAAGTGATGGTAGGTTGGATTTAGGGAAAACTAAGCTGATCTTGTGATAGTTACATAGATGCATTCTTACAAACCAACAAAGATAAATATTGCAGTATAAATACATGTTTATGTTTAATAATGGTGTTAGAAGAGTTCTAAATATACCATTACTATTCTACAAAAGGTTGAGTATCTAGTAGCATGGGATGCAACTAGAAAATTGTTTGGATTAAGATACTTATTAGTAAACTAGAAATCGTTTTTAATGTTACTAATTGATGTACCTTCATTGTGTCAATAATTGTTATTGGATAATCCAAGGCGCTAATGTCTTATCTAAACATATACTCGGACGTTTCTATCTTATTCGAGAAATCGTCAAAGATGTGAGATGTCTTAATATGCAAAATACCATATAATGATAACAAGGATAATCATCCTACATAAGTTCGCTTGTAATAATGATGGAGATTATAACTAAGCTCAATGGGTATTGGATACATGTTGATTGGGCCTTGTGCAAGTGGGAGATTATTGGATATTATGCCCTAGGCCCTTGAGAAAGGCCTATGCGTTATATCATAGCTTCATTGTTATATAGATAACAAACAAAATTATTAAATCTTTTGCATGTTTATTATAATAATCATTGTCCCTAGCACTTATAAAGGGCTAGCATGAGTTTAATGGATAATCATATGATGATTATGGTGCATAGGATGCGGATTAAACTTGTGGGTACTTGTTGGAGAACAATGTACTGGATAGACCCGTTATGAAATTTATGTCATGGTCAAATGTCATAATTAAATCTCATAATAGTTATATCATTTGATATCCTTAGACCTGAGATTATCATGGTCTTCCACATGATGAACATTATGTTTGACGTACTCAAACGCTACCCTTAACCGCGTTGTTATAAAGGCTACGATTGGCATAATCGGATTCTTGTAGGGAAGAATGATAAGTCAAGATGGGATTTGTCCCTCTCTCAAGAGAGATATCTGCTTGGCCACTCGATGAGTGAGATTGATGATAGTGTATGGACATACCCAAATGAATTGATGTGTTCAATATCATTTGCTCATATCAATCTACTTGGGATCGAGAGAGCAGTGGATAACATAAGTTGACGTGGACCATGACTTATGTCCAATATGATATCGCGTGACAAAGGGATTGTGATATGTTCTATAAGGTTACTTTAGACTTTCAAAGTTATACTAATTGGGTAATCATAATGGCTAGCTAGAAACCTAGGATTTTAGGAATTGGATCCGAATGGCGCAAAGGATGGCGTACGGCTCTACATGAGCCATACGGCTGGTTTCCCCGTACCAGTCCAGTTTGTTTATCTTTCTTGTATGACAAGGAATCCCAATCCCAAATGGAATTAGGTCAGACCCTCATATAAGATATGCAGTCGGGTTTGACAGCCTCTAATGTTGATTTTGGAAATTAATAACCATTGTTTTTTAAACAATAAATTATAGAGAGGTAAGATTATTTATTTAGTGATCCATGATCATAAAAATACAATAATCTATGAAGCAAGATAATTCCTACGAAGAAACCGTTTCTTCATCAAGCCTTGGGTCTAGCAATCCAGATCAAGAACGTGTTCTTGATATCCGTTCAACATGTGGATACCGATAGAGGGTGTTTGCGTTAGCACCTCAAAGTGCGTGTTCATGGATTTGATCTTCAAGGGTATGTTTTCTTTCATCTTGTATTTAATTTAATCAACATGCATGGATCCGGGCTCATGGGTATTTGATCTTATGTTTTATTTCGCTGCACATGTTGCATCAAAACCCAAATTTTTCGATCTCCAAACTAATGAGATCAACCTCAAGCTCTTTCTCGTCCAATTTCAAAGGACACTTCCTATATATAGACGTACTAGGGATCGAATCTTTAGTTAAGGTATCTACCACTAAAGAACTCTCTAACGCCTCAGGAATTAAGTTCATTCTCTTAGCTAAGCAATCATTTATTACAGAATCCGTAGCACCAGTATCAATCAAAGCACGAACATTACGGGAGTATAATTGGATCGTACCTGCCACGAGATCATTGGTGGCTCTTGCATCCTTAGCTATCATGGTAAACACATGTCCACAACCTCCGCCGTTTCCCTTGTTATCATCCTTTACCCCTTGAGCTCTAGCATCTTTCTTAGGTTCCGGGCATTTCCACTGTGGATGTCCCACTTTGTCACAGTTAAAACACTTCTTTGCCTTGTACCAACACTCATCGGTCATGTGTTTTCCGTCACAGACTTGGCATTTCTCATCAGAACCTTGCCCTTTAGCGTCACCCTTTTTGCCATCCTTACGGTTTCCATAGCCCTTACTTGGGTACAGGACCATCCTTTTCGCAATTGTTAGCAGCCTTCCGCTTATTGTTTCCATCACGGTTTCAGTTTCCCTTAGATCCAGTTGACTCTTTCTCAGTAGACTTCTTTTTCTCTTCCTTCTTACTGCGGTAACTATCCCCTTCTGTCTCCACTATTATTACTCTATCCAACACTTGGTCATAGGTTGGTAGAATCAATGGAGTGATTCTATATCGGATCCGGTCACTCAAACTAGATTCAAACATTCGGGCTTTCTGCTCTTCATTATCAAAAAATGCTGGGGCAAATTCTAGCAGCTCAGTGAACTTCTCATAGTACTCATCCACTGTTGAATTTCCTTGTGTCAACGTCATGAATTCTGCCACTCTGGCATTTCGAACGCTCATCTGGTAATATTTTTCGTTGAACACACTCTTAAACCTATCACACGCGAATTCACCATCTACACGCGCAACAGCAGCCCTTTTTTCGGCTTCCCTCCACTTCAAGGCTTTCCCTTTCAGGATGAATGTTACAAACACTACCTTTCTCTTAGGAGTGCAATCCATGGTTTCAAATATTTTCTCCATATCCTTTACCCAATCCTTAGGCTTTTCCTTATTAGTACCAGAAAATGACTCTGGGTTTCTCTTTTGAAATATCTCGAGCGGATCTCGCAACAGAATCTGTGGAGCTTGTTGTTGTGGCTGGGCTAGAGTAACCATGACTTACCTAATTTTGGCCATTGTCTGGTTCAAAGTTTGCAGCAAGTTTGCCATGTTCGGTTTAGCTTTCTCATTATTGTTTCCAGTATTATTTTTGGCATTGTTGGCGTTCGCGTACCTTCTTTTACCCCTTCTCGATATTTGAGTAAGATCATACTCTTATTAGTATCATGGGAAAAACGCTATTACTCACGCCAAACAAGCATTTCTACTATGCTTAATACTTTCATATAAAAAGGCCATCCCCAAAAGACGTAACTTTTACAAAAGATCGGTTTACTAGATCTCTGGTCGTTTCAATAGACCAATTCTACATAGGGAAGTCATTTCACTAGACTTTACTTACTCATCGCAGGTTGATTCACTAGACCTACTTTCATTCACATTTGGTCATTTCAATAAGCCAATTACTTTTATACTTGACCGTTTCAATAGGTCACTTTATTCTTGTTTCGATCATTTCACTAGACCAAAACTAACTTCACTTGGCTGTTTCAATAATCCAATTTTACTCATGGTCTTTTCACTTGACCAATACTTCCTTGTTCTAGATATCTCACACGCCATAAATTAAGAATAAAACAATTAACAAAGCCATTTGCTTAAATAAATCATAAACTTTTGTTACGAGGATCTTCTTGGAATAAAAGTAAACAAAATAAAATTCTAGTATTTTTCTCTAAACAAGAACTAGCTATCATTACTATGAAATAAAATAGACTCCATGTTCCATTTTTCAATCATGAAACACCTTCCTAGGCCTTCCCCTAGGTCTTCCACTTGGCACCTTTGGAACTTTCTTAGAACCTCTTGGCCTACCTCTGGGCCTACGAACCGGTACCACTTCTTGTTCTAGCTCTTCATCATCATCAAGAATGATTAGGGCGGTTTCACTGCCCTCAAGGATAATATCTATTTCCTCGACCTCTTCTTCAGCTACCAAATTATCTTCCTTTGGTGCTTCATTGCCTACGGGGGTTATTGGTTATGACTCCCTAGCTCTTGCTTCCTTTAAGTCTTTCAACTCATGGTACTACTGGTACGCTTGTTCTCGGATTTCATGATAATACCTTTCATTCTGGTCCTTGATCTCCTTGACTTCTTTTAATTCTTTAAGAGTGTCAATTAATGCTTTTCTGTCTTGCATCCATTTTCCTAGTGTGACTTCCACCTTGGTCTCTTCATCTTCTAATGCCTTGTTTAGTTTCTTAATCTTGAGTGAATATCTCTGAATCACACTCTTCTTAATTGTTCTGTGCATCAGATTCATCTTCGGGTTTCTTTTATGTCCGTCCATGACCTACAATTAAGACATAACCATCATTAATACCATATAACTCAAAGGTATATGACTATAATCATCTTTTGCATAAGAAACTTATTAGAAATAACATTCTAGTGTAACCCTTCAAGTTTTACTCCCAAAGTGTTCACTTATATTCCTCTATATTCCTTGAGGAAATCTTATCTTAGGTTCTTTCCTAAAATAGTGAGTTTTCATAATTAACTAGTTTGACTTCAAGCAATTTTAGTCTTCCTAAAACGCTCAAATCAAACATATTCAATATAAGAGTTCCTATCTCCATTAAGCTCTAATCCCAAAGCTCTGATACCAACTGTAACGACCCAAACTTTCCAATAATAATAATTATCCATAAACTAGGAAATCCCAAACGTCAAACACAATTCAAATCCAACGTTCAAATGTAACGGCTAGTATAGTCTAACCACAATTCAAAATAGTGCAGAAGCATAACTGTATTTCAAACTTAACGGCTAGTACAACCCATAAGCTCTGACATAAAACAAAACGATTATCTTAAAACTCTTCATTTAAACCACAGACTGTCCTTCCTTGTGATCCAATCATTCCCTCTACTCTTTACTTGGGGGAAATAATATTAGAAAGGGGTGAGCGAATAATGCTCAGTAAGTTCATACGGGATATCTCCAAGTACTAAGAAGAGATGACCGAAAGAACGGGGCCAAACAAATATTCTCAATGATAGGCTAATCATTTACAGCTTAAGTGTACACTTTCAAAATACAATTACAACACTTTAAAGAAGTTGTGGCACTATAACAAGTTCGTCAATTCCATAGTTACAATACACCTTTTTTAAGGGTGTTACGTAAATAAGAGACCTTACACCTTTTCAGGGTGCTCCCTTATTAATTAAATCATAATTATTAAAACTACCTCATTAAGTAGTACAAATCAAACTAGACAATTTTCATTTAGTCTTTTTCAATCAGACTAATTCATGCTAAGTCCTTTTCAATCAGACAAAACTAACTGCACCTGTTTCAATTAGATACAATAACATTCATTCAAGTGTTCAAAGGTACAAGAACACATATCACAATTCAATCACTTTAGATACCCAGTGAACAATAAACATCAAGGGTAAGATCAATCCAAAAGATGTTCATGTCATTAGAGTTCAAATACTACCGGCCACTTGGTAGCTATACTTTAGAGCTCAAATACCCTTACCTTGGCTTGCGTAATCCTCTTTGCAAAACCACGCGCACGTATCTACAACCATGCAATATCATATTCTTAGACGAAGAAATCACTATTTACTTCCGGCCCAAAATACTTTACTTTCTTTTGTTAACCTATGATTTATTCTCTTTTAACTCCTTCTAGGGTTAACTATTCATTCTAGGGTTTCACAATTTACCCAATTATATTTATACCCAAAATACCCTTTTTGGTTTACCAAAATACCCTTAGAGTTTTAACATAATGCCTCTAGGGTTTACCATCTTCAATTCCCAATACTCTTTCCAATTCTCAATTACACACACTAGTTTCACCTTTTCCAGCACACACAAAACACACACACGAATACACACTGCACACACATCGCACAACACTACACGCACAAAAATTGCGCACAGCAAAACACACGCGTACACACACTGCCACATGCACACACATATTCATAACCCATCTTCTTCCTTCTTAAACCCTAAGCATAAAACCCTTGATTATCATAATCCTTTTTAGGGTTCCGAATCATTGATTTCAATACTTCAAACGAAAAAGAAGGGATTAGGGAGATTGGGGAGTACCTTTGAAGATCGATTCCGGATCCTCTTCTCCTCTCTCCGGATTCTCTCTCTCTCTCTCGGTTTCTCTTTCTCTGTTTCTCTCTCTCTCTCTCTCTGTCCGCCTCTCTCTCTTTGTCCGCCTCTCTTTCTCTTTTTCTGAGACTTTATTTTATTCTTTGACAATAAAAGAGGCTAGGGTAATTTTAGGGAGGTTAATATAGTTTAGGGTTTTCAACTCCCAAAAGGACTCCTTCTCCAATTAACTAAAGACTTGGGTTTTACTTGGACTTAAATACTAAAGCCCAATTAAATAAATAAGAGTGTTCATAAATAATAAAATAGGGGGAGGGGAGCCGGGTATTACACATATCTCATAACCAGATTCTCTAGCTCCTACGTGCACTTTGTTTTTAATAATAATGTTTTTTTTTATTCGTCCCAAATCGTCGTGCTTAATTTCGAAGAGTATAAAATACTCTTAATATCTTTTTGATTTTTGTAATTCTGATTTGTATTCTATTTTAATTTAGTTTGTTATATTATCCTTATTTATGTTGTTTATAATTTAGGTTATTTGTATTTGTATTAGGTTATTTATTTATCATTGGTAATTTTATTTTAGTATTTATATTTCTGGTATTTATCTTTTACTAACAATACTAATCCTTTCCTTTTACAATTAATTGTGTAGGACTCTAGGGTTGAAGGCTATATAAACAAAGAGAGATCATCCATTGATGAATGAGTAGAGCATTCAAAGAGAAAAATCAAGTTTTCATAAGAGTCTTTCTTATCCGAAGTTGGTGTACGATTATGATCTAAAGTCTTCAAGGTTCTTTTGCAATCGTTCTTGTATTAAGAATACATATTCTGCCATCTTTGACCTAGAATATTTGATCTAAGTCTTTTGATTCTTCAAGGTTGTGTTGGTGTTTTATTTTTTCTAGGAGTCTAGAACTCATTTAGTCTTTTGATTGTTTTTTATTCTTTCATTGTAATCGTTTTGTTTAACTTGTACTCTGTGAGTTTTTGATTAACGAAAGTTTTCCAGCAAGCATATTCTTGTTGAAGTGTTTAATTTGTGTTTTTATTTATTCCGCTGCGTTTTTATGTTTTTCTGAGATTCTGTCCGTTGACAGTTGTCTTGTCAATTGTGTTGTCACTTGTGTTATCATCCTTGATCACAAGTGTCCTGACAAGTGGTCATTTCCAGAAACTGTCCTATATACAAATATTTCAATTGGCACCACGAGCCTTCTCTCGACATTACTGAGAGTCAATCATTGTAGTAGGCATAATGGGCTGTAAACAAAACAAGCTTTTGGTTTTAATGATTGTGTTTGAAAATACGAGAATGGAAGAGAATGAAACCATCAACGAATTTTCTTCTAAATTTATAAATATTGCAAATGAGTTATATGTGTTAGGGGAATCTTTCTCTAATGCTAGACTCGTAAGAAAAATGTTAAGATCCCTGCCA
Source organism: Campanula takesimana (assembly GCA_026119855.1). Classification (NCBI taxonomy): domain Eukaryota; kingdom Viridiplantae; phylum Streptophyta; class Magnoliopsida; order Asterales; family Campanulaceae; genus Campanula; species Campanula takesimana. The sequence continues at coordinate 258,228 of JAOWBW010000812.1, read as the reverse complement.
GAAATATTCAACGTGAAAATCTCTATGGTAAAACAATTCTATGATGTCGAGACTTTAAGTTTTGATAAACTTATTGGGATCTTAACCATTTATGAACTAACTCATGTGTGCAAGAAAACAACAAAGCACAATCTTCTTCTCTCCCGATTGAAAACATTGAAAAGGGAATGAGCTATATAGCGACCCGTAGTAATGGTGATGATGATGAGACAACTCATTTGTCTATTATGCAATCATCTCACTTCACTTTTTATGAAAATGAATCTGACAATGAAGATGTGTTATCATCCTTGATCACAAGTGTCCTAACAAGTGGTCATTTCCAGAAACAATCCTAGCTACAAATCTTTTAGGGATGTTACAAACTGAGGCAAGCAAGGAGATGGTATAGTTGCTGAACTTCTAAGGTAAACTTAGGAAATAGGGAAAGTGATACTGTACTCTACAGGTACAGGATAGTGTTAGATATTATGCCCTAGGCCCTTGAGAAAGGCCTATGCGTTACATCATAGCTTCATTATTATAGAGATAACAAACTCGATTTGAGATGGTATAGTTGCTGAACTTCTAAGGTAAACTTAGGAAATGGGGAAAGTGATACTGTGCTCTACAGGTACAGGATAGTGTTAGATATTATGCCCTAGGCCCTTGAGAAAGGCCTATGCGTTACATCATAGCTTCATTATTATAAAGATAATAAACTCGATTATTATAGATTTTGCATGTTTATTATAATAATCATTATCCCAAGTACTTATGAAGAACTAGTATAAGTTTAATGGATAATCATATGATAATTATGGTGCATAGGATGCGGATCAAACTTATGGGTACTTGTTGGAGAACAAGGTACTGGATAGACCCGTTATGAGATTTATGTCATGGTCAAATGTCATAATTAAATCTCATAATAGTCATACCATTTGAATCCTTAGACCTGAGATTATCATGGTCTTCCACATGATGAACATTATGTTTGACATACTCAAACGCTACCCTTAACCGGGTGGTTATAAAGGCTATGATTGGCATAATCGGATTCTTGAAGGGAAGAATGATAATTCAAGATGAGATTTGTCCCTTTCTCAAGAGAGATATCTGCTTGGCCTCTCAATGAATTGAAGTGTTCAATTTCATTTTCTCATATCAATCTACTCGGGATCGAGAAAGCATTGGACTACATAAGTTGACACGGACCATGACTTATGTCCAATATGATATCGCGTGACAAAGGGATTGTAATATGTTCTATAAGGTAACTTTGGACTTTCAAAATTATACTAATTGGGTAGTTGTAGACACCCCGCCTTGGACCGCTCACCCCGATTGCACGGTTGATTTTGTGTTTTTCCCTCTTTTAAGTGTTTTTTGTCAGTTTCTGTTACTTCCGTTAAGTTCCTGACTGACTTCGTTAAGTCCAGGGACTAAACTGAATAACAGGGCTAACTTTCTAGTCCATTCTGTCAAAAATTCCTTCTTTGAGTCACGCGCCTCCGACCATAGGAGCCAGAAGCGCGCGCCTTCCGCCCCTAAGGTGGGAAGCGCGCGCCTCTGGGCGTCAGTTACAGATTCTGTCCAAGAATCCCTCCCTTGCTCATTTTACATGATTTTGCCCGGGAAGGATGTCTTTGTGACCTCATTTTGGCACCAAAAACATCCCTTTTACACCTATATAAACCCCTCTAATTCATCATTAAAGAAGAGGACTTTTGATCATTAAGAAAACTCTACACAAAATACTTTCAAGGCATTTTCCAAGAAGATCTCTAAGAAGTGTTTGAAGATCTTTGAAGTATAGGTAAAAGTTCATCTTCCTCCTTCTTCTCTACTTCATCTCTTCTCTCTTTTACTTTAATCAAACGTGCAATCATACCCAAATCATTTTGGGACATGACACCAAAGACTACTTCACTTCATTGAAGTTAGTCAAGGAGTTATCTCCCTACATTCTAAAAACCCCTCTTTTAACCCCTTTTATCATCATTGAAGAATAGGAAGAACATTTTGATTATGTAGATTTAGAACAAGCAAGACCAACATTAGTTGGGCGAGATGGGTGTTTAAGTACTTCCCATCTCGTAACCTAACGCCCGAACCTCATAACAAGAATCTCTGTTTTTGTACCAAATTTAGGCTAAATATTAGGTTTTTCTTATGTTCCTCTAAAACATAGGTGGCGACTCTACAAATTAAAACAAGTTAGACATCCTGGGAACAACACACGCGCTCTAGCCAAAGCCGTGCCCTCCCGGGGTATCTACAGTGGCAACTCCGCTGGGGACTGTATGAGGGTTAAACTTGCATTTTGTTCAAAATCTACATCTTTTCTGGGCATTCTGCTCTCTGATGGGGGGAGGCGTGCGCCGATGGCCTTCTTGGCTTAAAGCGCGCGCATCCCACATCAAGGACCAGAGTCGCCCGTATCCCATATGTTCTTCCTAGTTTTCTCTTCTTTTTTCTACACTAATCATTTCTGCAGGGGTTATAATACATTCAGGACCAGAGCCTCCCACATACATTGCGCCATGCGCACGCTTCCTACATCGCCAGCCAGAGGCGCATGCTTCAGGGTAGGTTTCCAGGACAAGAACAGGTTTCAGAACATAGCAGATTTGATGGGGTGTGGGCACAGTTTCCTGCATCAGGCCTATTCTGGCCTTTTGGACTGTTTTACTTTCGTGTTTTATTTTATCGGTCACATGGGTGATTCGAGAGTTGTAATTTATGTGTTTATTTTCTTTTCCTTTTTTAAAAAAAAAAGTAAAAAACTTTTTGTCACATGTTAGACCTCACACTACGTGCACGAATTCCTATAAATTCCTCACTATCGAGTCGCACAAGTTCATAACCCCAAACCCGTCGAGGCCCGTCATAGGAAGTTTCAAGCTCCACCAGACCTTGACTCTTTCGAAGTGGTAAACCTCAGCCCGTGGCATAGTTCATGACTACATGCCGGGGGTGACCTTAAGCCTCTTATTTAGCCGAGCACAAGCCAACACAATTCTAGTTAGGGTCTAACACTCCGTGATTAAAGTCGGTTTTCATATGCCGAGATTTCCCTAAACTAATGTCTTCAAATCATACATGCCAAGTGGTTATCATGGACGAAATAAAAATCCGTCCCGAAGTGGTTATTATGGACGAAATAAAAATCCGTCCCCGCATGTATGCTTTACTACATTAATTTAGTTTAATCCCGATATGTGTAGGATTCACAAGCGTGATGGAATCCGATGAGTATATGGGACCGCGAGATAGTCTATATACTAGTGTGAAGATTCCATTTCTTTCTTAGAAACTCAAAAGGGATTCCGTCCCTCCGACTTATAAAAAAAAAGAGTATTTTCTTATGTGGTTTTGAGTCGTGTGCCCAATGTGTGCTCTAAGCCTCTTCATGGACCGAAAGTGTACTCAAGACTGACAAGGGCCTCTTTTGCAATATAGGTTCAATTGGTACTTACCGTGTCTACCGGGATTCAGCGAATCGGTTAGTCCGTGAAGAGATCACTCCAATAGCTTCGGCAGAATCAATGGTCGGCGGCTTCAACACCGACAACACCATGTCTCTTGAGCAACTCTCCACCATGGTCCAACTTCTCCAAGAACAAGTCTCCACTCTTAATAAGGAGACTCAAAGCAAAGATGACATTTGGCAATCCCACCTCAACAACCAAAGGGAGGCCCACGAGCCCAAAATGGAGCTAAGAAAGAAAAGCTCACCAAGCTCGCCAATGGCAAAGGCAAAGAGAACAATGAGGAGTCTGAGTGGACTAAGGGTCTGTTTCAAAGCCCTTATGTTAGTGCCCGTACCAAGAAAATGGGGGAACCAAGCACCGAGAACAATGAGCCCAAGATGGTTGATTCAATCATAGCCTACATAGATCAACGCTTCAACGGTCTCAACTTGGGGAAAGGCTCCGATACAAGCCTCTATCAGTCATCCATTCTCATGAACACAATGGCTTCCCTCCCCGACAAGTTCAAGATGCCCAACATCAGCAAGTTCAAGGGCTACTCTTGTCCTATGGCACACATCGAGACTTACATATGGGCTATGGTACCGAAGAAGGTCTCTCCCAAGGTTATGGCACAATGCTTCCCTCTTACTCTCGAGGGGGCGGCAAAGGATTGGTATGCTACTCTCCCGCTCACAGTCCGTCTTGATTGGGACGCCGCCTTGCTTGCCTTCAAGAGTCAATACCAAGGCAACACCACCCACCGGCCAACCAAGAAAGAGCTTCAAAACACCATGTTAGCCCCAATTGGTAGGAAAATAGGCTAGAGGGGGGGGGGGGGTGAATAGCCTTTTTAAAAACTTTTACAAAGAAACACTTTTAGAAATACAAAGTCACTTATCAGTTTGCAAACTATTATCAGTAAGCGCAGTGAAAAAGATATGACTTAGTTTAACTCACACAAAATCAGTATGAAATGGTTTTGAGAGTTTGGTTTAAAAACGAAGTAGTTTCTAAGAGTTCAATGAAGTTTCAAAAGATTGGTCAATGGAAATTACAATGAATCAGTAGAACCATATGCGATCTGCCGGTGATAGAGTTCCAACCGGCAAGGATAAAGTAAGCAATAGGAGAGACAATGATTTGGAGAGGTTCACAGTGTAAATACTGCTACGTCCTCTACCAAGTTTGGTTAGAACTTGGATTTGGGTTAAGAGTACTATTAGATATCTCTAGTCTATTACAAGCACGTCTTTGCCGGAAACAAAGACTAAATTCTAGAGATCACTAATGGATCATAATACAAATCTGACCAAGTGTTTTTGAGCGGCAAGTCCAAGAGAAATTATCTCACTTAGGTGGGTGTGTGAGTAACTCAAGCAACGTATTCCTTAAATGATCTAGTTCGGGAATACTGACATTTGTTGATGAGTTTTTGCACAAGTGTATGTCCTAATAAATGTCTAATGATTATCTGGACAGAATGTTTAAGCTTCAATGAATACTCAAAGCATTCAACTCTCTTCAATGCTCTAATTTCACCAACCTTCTTCAATGCACTAAGTTCTCTATTTATAGGGGGAGTAAATGACTTTAGTCTTGAGGAAGAAGGCTTGCAAATTTGAATTTCCAGTTGGGTGGTTGAGGAGCATTAAATGTGGTATCTTTAGCATTAATGGTGAAGATATGGAGTATACGCATGCTTCCAAAAGTCTGATGGGTAAAGACCCCTTTGTCTCAACCGGTTACTTGCAAAAAGCAAGTAGAGACAGAGTAGAGCTAAAAGTAGCTCGGTGTCAGACGGCGCAGTGATCATGACAGAGTAGATTAACAACTTTCTGATAAGATAGTACAGAAAGGACAGAGACAAACAGTAAGTTGACTTTGAGATAGAACGATGAAACTTGACTGTCAGTAAGGTTCAGATTGTTCTTGCTGATTGTTTATGTCGTCGGCAACATAATTACTAAGTTGATCGGCGAGTTGAATTCTTGTCTGCTGATTTGCTTCCTTTGGCTGGTTTGCCTTGATTGAAGAGTTGTAATACCCTTGTGCTGGTCACAAAGAATCCTAAGGATACCTTAAAAAGGTTCTAATAAAAATTGGGGGATCCTAAGTGTTAACTATAATTGGGATTAAGCAATTCTAGGTCTAGGACATATATTCGAACAACAATCTCCTCCTAATTGCTTAAGTCCAATCACCCTATACTAGAACATCTATCTTAGCTTAGTAAAAGAATGGTTTCAACCAATGTCAATTTATTTTCATTCCCTAAGCGAAGTCACACGAGATTTCAAGTAAAGGTAAAGAAAAAAAAATACAAAATAAAATAAATGGAAAGAAGGATGGATTGCTGATTAGTAATGATCAGCAGATGAGTAATAATCTGCAAAACAAAGTTAGCATGAAGAACAGCAGATATATTATAAAAGCATAACAAGATATAAGCAAACACACAAACAAATGTTAGCAAAAAATTTGTTGGATATATCTTTGAAGAAGGATATCTATATGATTGGCTACATTGACTCAAAACACGGGAGGGTCTTCTAGTTGATCAGCAGCCTTTGATGTCGATCCAGTATGCTTGGCCTTCTTCTTTGCTCTGGCAGCCTCTTTTTCAGCTTTCCTCTTCTGTCTTCTCTGTGCACTTTCCAATCTCTCAGTCAGCATTTTGTTGTTGGCTTCAAAAGCAGCAATTTTTAGTTGAGCATCAGCAAGAGCGGTCTTGGTAGAAGCTAGCTCGTCTTTAATAGTCTTCTGGTCTCTGATCTGAAGTTTGCGGTCATCAACAAGTTGCTTTTGAATGGAATGCATGTTTCCTAAAGACTCAGAAAGCGTCATCAGTCGGTCCTCTCTATCAGCAAGAAGCTCCTTCAAGTCTTTGACTCGCCTATTCTCCTCCTCCTGATTGGACTTAAGTAGTCTCTTAACAATATCCTTGTGAACATCCTTAATCAGGTCGGCAAGAGAGACGCCCATATCACCAATATCAGCACGAGTGGCAGGCACTTGCTAATTTGAGAAATCTCCATCACCAAGGTGTAAATACTCATATAAGCTGTTAATAATAGCCGGCTGGAAGACACTGACAGAAGATGGGACTATCAAAGAAGAGACAAAGTCTTCATTATTCAAATCAGCATCCTCGACGAGAACATCATCAGCAACCATCTCATCATCAGATGAAAGAATGATCAGCTCAGAGGGTGAAGAAGGAACATGAACAGAAGGAAGGAGCAGAAATTGTTGAAGAGCAGCAGCATCGGCAGACATGTAGTAGTCAGCAGGAATAGATGTTGAAGAGATTAGGTCGGCAGCACAAAAGCTTTGGAAGAACAGCAGAGGGAATGTAGGATGCACAATTATTTCACGCACGGCGGATGGAAAACACCACCGTCTTCCATAGAAAGAAATAAGGCTAGAATGAAGTTCAAGTAGGCACGACCTTCAAGAATCATGGCCATCAACCCGGCATTCATCAGCCTTAAGGTATAGACCAAGTGATCAGCATGCTGGCGAGGATGAAACAATGGCAAAGTCAGTGCAACAGCGGCAGATTTGACCAAGAAAAGTAGACCACGAGAATTAGTAGCTCTGAATTCAAGTATATCATGAAGTTCATCGTTGATCATCAAGCATCTTCTCATCCACCCATTCATGATAATGCAAACCTCCTTAGGAGAGGGACCAGGCAAGTGGATTTTGCCTCCAACCTTTAACTTCCCAGGTAAGAAATGAAGAGGATCATAGACAGGTTTAATCACTTTGAGCTTTAACACCCGGGGAGCCTTCCCTTTCTTCCTTTTGAAATCAGGCTTGATCCAAGGTAAGAATGTAGGCTGCTCACTAGTTGAGCCAGCAAGAAAGGAATGGTTTGGACCAAAGGGATTTGGAATTTGCTGCAGGGTAGGTGTCGGTAGCTCCATGTAGTCATCGGGATCTATCTCATCCGAGCTTTCATTTTCATTGGCAGTACTGACAATAGCAGCAGATCCAATAGCTGGAGCAGGAAGGGCTTCAGGAGCAGGTAGAAGGGGAAAGGAATCAGGAGCAAGTAAAGCATCTTGAAATTCCTCAAACTGCAAGTCAGTAGCAATTAACGCATCAAGGTTAGCAATCTGATCAGCTGGAACGGCTATCTCAGCATTGGCACCTCCTCCCAACTCAATAATATCCTTAACACCAGTAGGTTCCACCAGGATCACATCAGTAGAAGAGAGAGAGACCTGAATAATCTGAGTGGCCAAAGTTTTCTCAAGGGCTTCATCAGCAAGAATGATCTGAGTGTCAGTAGTTTGCTCAGATTGATGAGTGTCTGAAGTTGGCTCATCCGCAAGGTCTTCATCAGCACTTGCTCCTCCTAAAATTGACAACTCCTCATCAGCAGCTTCATCAACAACATGAGTGTCTGTAGTTTGCTCAAGTGATGCAATCTGGTCTTCATCAGCAGGTTGAGTGTCTGAAGTTTTCTCAACAATCCTTTCCACAGATTTATCAGCAGAGCCACGCTCATAGCCATCACTAGCTAGTACTGAGTCAGCAAATGCTTCAGCAGATGACACAGAGGTAGAAGCAGTAGTTATTTGAGGTTGATCATAAGAAGGCTTTTTAAAGACTATGCTTATCGCATTTTGTCCAACTCATTGATTGAGTCAGAAGAAGTAGTGAGAGTGTCACCAGTAGCCTTGTGAACGCAAACAAAGTCAGCAACATCAACAGAGCTAATGGGAGAAGGAATTGGAGTGACTGCGGGTTGCTCGGCAGGAGTTCTGGAAAGAAATGCTGCAGATTCTTGTATCAAATCAATGGTGGCTTTCTTTACTTTCTGCAAGAATTGATCAGCAAGGTGACCAGCAGAGATGGTTTCACTATCATTGTAGATCAGTAAATCATCATTATCTTCTGGTCTTCCCAATTGATAGGGATCAGATTCCAAGAAGTTGGACTGCTGATTAAATACATCAGCATAGGCGACCCAAACACTTTGAACCATCAAGTCTTGACGAATTCTATCTTGGAAGAGGTAGACTTGATTCCAAGGAAGTGGCAGCAGATCAAAGAAGCGCTCAAAGTTTAATCTGAGCTTAGTTTCTTATAACCTTTGAAATTTTCGAAGAGGAACAAACTTCTCTTTAAACAGATCAGTAAGATTGTTCAGGCTTGAATAATCCACATAATCAGCAACCCTGCCAAAAGGTACTGACTCCTTTTGTTCCTCATGAATCTAGAGCAGTCGGCGAATAAAGGGATGGAGATGATCAATAGGAAACACCCAATTTTTTGGTAGGACCTTGTTAGTGAAGGACCAATGGTTGCGATAGAAAGAATGGAAAGTGGGGTTTCTTACTGGTCTGCATCTTCTTACAACAGCAGATTTCTTTAATACATCGGCAATAGGGTCTTCAGCAAGGTCTTCTACTTCATCTTTAATCACAGGAGAAGTCAGTGAAATACCAGAGAGAAGTGATGGAGAAAATCTTATCATTTTGGCTCTAGGATCAGCAGCTGGAATTGTCACAGACTGAACATGATCAGCAGGCTTTGGCTTTCGAACGGCAGATGGTTCACTGGTAGATATGATTTTTGACTTTTTAGATGGCTCTTTATCAGCAGCCTTGACTAACTTCCTTTTTCTAGGAGCAGCAGGAGTTGAGTCAGCAAGGATCCTGTCGGTAGAAAGAGCAGGAGTAGAAACTTCGGTAGGAGCAACAGTAGCAACCTTAACCACTTTCTTTACCTTTTTCGGAGAACCAGCAGCTTGAACAACTATTGTGCCAGTAGAAGCCTTCTTGGTGATCCTATTCTAATTGGAAATCTTGAAAGATTTGAGTTTGTCAAAGTTAAAACATGGAGGTGCTGGGGAAGCTCTAACAATCGCTGAGTTGCGCCTCAGGATAGTGCTAATCAGCATATAATGGCATCCTTTACCAGGGTGAGCCTTGTTCTTCCTTCTATCCTCCTTCCATTTAACAGCAGCAATAGCAATGACCATGAATAGGTAGGCACACCAGTTGAATTCTTCTTGCAACACAATGGCTGCCATTGCTTCAAACTGTATATCGGTAACATGGCTGTGAGAGCCAGATCTGCAGACCAAGCATCTGTCAACAATCTCAGCAAGTGCATAGAATGTCCTCCTGTAATGAGCCTTCAGATGATTATCTCCACTAAGCCTAAGACCGGCTCCTCTTATTAGAGTCCATGCCTTGTCCAAGGTCTTGTCATTAGTAATGGAGTCAACACCCTCATTCACAAATAAAGGAAATACTTCTAAAATAGACGATGGAGATACAGGGATAGGAATGCCTACGATGGAGGAGTTAATGGAGACAAAAGTAGAAGGGTCATTTGGAGCAGTGATGACTGAGGCATTTGAGAAGAACTCTTGTACTTGATTTAGAAAGATGAATTCAATCCCTGTCGGAGAGATGAAGGAATCGGGTAGAGAGCCAATCAATAAATTCTTCAAGAAATCCCCATCGGTTAAGTCAACGAAGAACAGAGAGTCAATGTAGCCTCCATAGATATCCTTCTCGTTGCTAGACATTTTCTGCTAAAACACTCAAGAAATCTCACAAGTTAAAATCAGATAAATCAAAATAAGTTTAGAAAGCAAGTGTAAAATCATCAAGTAGTTACCAGGAGTAAGATCAGTTGAAAACTGGTAGGAAATATGAGATGATGAAGGTGAACACAAGCAACAGGGAGAGTGAAGAGCGAAAAGAATAAGATGAGTTTTAAGTGAAGCTTTTATATGTTATGGAAGAGAGAGAGAGAATAGGAAGGGTTTGCATGGGAGAAAGAGAATTAATGATGAGTTTAACTGTACAGAGTATATTGGAGTACGTGCGCATACAATGAATTTAATGCGCACACTGGACAATTTTAAAATAGACGGTAAAACTTAGGAGAGAGAAAGGGTAAAGAAGGCAACAATAATATAGTAAGCATAAAAGTTACCTTACTGATTTATCACATGGATTTGGGATAAATCTTTGACACGATTTGGGTAAGGCGGTGCACACACGTGTCAGAGAGATGGTGTGACCGATTGTACCTTTGATTTGACTTTGCTTATGTCATGTGTCAGAGAATCCTTATCCGTTAAGAGGAGATCTACCGATGAATTTTGAATCTTTGAATTTTGGTAGATCGGCAAGACATAATTTGACAAGATGTTGATTGGCAAGATATTATCGGCATAATGTTCGTCGGCAAAACATAGTTGCTTTGCTGATTTGATCGGCAGACTAACACAGGTAATAAAGTTAGCACAATTTTAACCCTAGTAATCAAGCATACCTAGTTCACCTCTGAGGAATTCAAATCTTTTCTGATCTAAGGGCTTTGTCAGTATGTCTGCTCTTTGGAAGTCGGTATGAACCTAGAGCAGCACAACATTTCCCTTTTCTACATGTTCTTTCAGAAAGTGGTATTTGATGTCTATGTGCTTGGTTTTTGAGTGCATGACCGGATTGTTGGAAACTGAGATTGCAGATTGGTTGTCACAATAAATGGGACAAACTTGAGATGAAATTTCATAGTCAACCAGCTTCTGCTTCATCCAAAGAATTTGTGAACAGCAACTACCGGTAGCTATGTACTCAGCCTCAGTAGTAGTGGTGGAAATTGATGCTTGCTTTTTACATGACCAAGACACCAACCGATCACCAAGAAATTGGCAAGTTCCACTAGTACTTTTTCTGGTTACCCTACAAGCTGCAAAGTCTGCATCTGAATAACATATTAGATTAAAAGATGAATCACTAACATACCATAATCCAAGGTTAGCAGAACCACATAACTATTTAATAATGCGTTTAACAGCCTACGGATGAGATTCCCTAGGGTCAGCTTGAAACCTGGCACAAACACAAACAGCAAACATAATATCTGGTCTACTGGCAGTTAGATAGATGAATGAGCCAATCATACCTCAGTAGAGTGTCATATCTACTTTATTACCTGACTCATCCTTATCTAAATGAATGTTAGTGCCCATCAGTGTGCTTTGAGAGTGAGCATTTTCAAAGCCAAATTTCTTGATTAATTCTTTTGCGTACTTGGCTTGACTGATGAATATTCCTTTGTGGGTTTGCTTGACTTGAAGTCCAAGGAAATATGTTAGTTCACCCATCATGCTCATCTCGAACATGCTCTGCATTATCTTCTCAAATCTCTTGCAAAGTGATTCGTTAGTAGAACCAAAAATAATATCATCGATATATATTTGAACAAACAATGAGTGACCCTTATGCTTGGCAACAAATAAAGTAGTATCGATTTTACCTCGAGTGAAACCTAAGCCATCACTAAGTAAGAACTTAGATAGGGTTTCTTACCATGCCCTTGTAGCTTGCTTTAAGCCATAGAGAGCTTTCTTCAATCGGTAGACATGATCAGGCTTCTTGGAGTCCTCAAAACCAGGTGGTTGTTCAACGTACACAAGTTCTTGGATTTCTCCATTCAGGAAAGAACTTTTCACGTCCATTTAATATAATTTGAATTCTTTGAAGGCGGCATAGGCTAAGAAAAGTCTTATAGCTCCCAATCTTGCAACCGAAGAAAATGTCTCGTCGTAGTCAATCCCTTCTTCTTATCGGTAGCCTTTAGCAACTAACCTTGCCTTGTTTCTAATAATATTCCCAGCTTCATCCAACTTGTTTCTATAGACCCACTTAGTACCAATAACTTATTGAGAGGTTGGTTTTGGTACCAGCTCCCACACATTGCATCTTTCAAACTGATTCAGTTCCTCTTGCATGGCTTCAACCCAACCAGGATCGGCAAGAGCTTCTTCAGTCTTCTTTGGTTCTATGTTGGAAACCATAGCAGATGAGAAGAGACTTTCAGCGAATTCTCTACTAAGGTTCCTTGTCAATCTGGGACCAAAGACATCACCAATCACATTTTCTAATGGATGATCACAAACTGCTCTGACTTCTCTCGGCACATCATGTATTACTGATTCTTGTTGCAAAGATTCTAGAGGAGGATCAAGGTCAGCAGATGGTGGGTGAGAAGAAGAGTTTTGAGTGAGAGATGGATGAAAACTTGGAGGATTAGGTCTTATAACAGAAATTGGTTGAGGGCTAGATCTGTCTTCAGGATGATCAGCAGAGTTTGCATCAGCAAATGGATTATGAAAGTTATCAGTATGATCATGATCTGCCAATGATGGAAAATACTGAGTGTCTACTGGTTCTTCTACTGAAATGACTGGATCAGCAGCTGGTACTTGACCTGTAGGGTTAGAATTACTGGATTCACCTGTCTCATGAGCACCAAAGGCATTAATACTATTTGGAGTCTTGTCAGACTCTAACAAATCAAATTTATCAAAGGTTACATGAACAGATTCAACAATTTTCAGAAGTTTCTTATTAAAAACTCGAAAGGCCTTACTATGTTTAGCGTATCCTTACCGTTGTAAAGCACGTAACATATGCAGCCAAATATTTTAAAGAAACCAATATTGGGAATTCTGCCTCTCCAGAGTTCATAAGGAGTCTTATTATGGAATTTGTTGATTAAAGATCTGTTCTGAGTGAAGCAGGCGGTATTGATGGCTTCAGCCCAAAAGTATTTCGGCAGCCTAGCTTCATCAATCATGGTCTTACTAGCTTCAATGAGAGTTATGTTCTTTCTCTCAACGATACCATTTTGTTGTGGTGTACCGGCAGCTGAGAAGTTGTGGTCTATGTCATGATCATCACAATACTGAGCAATACCATTGTTCTTGAATTCAGTGCCGTTGTCTGATCTCATACTGATGATATCGCATTCTTTCTGGGTTTGTAGTAGTCTAAATAACTTGGTAGCAACGGCATATGTGTTATCTCTGTGACTGAAAGTTACCACCCAAGTATATCTAGAGAAATCATCTACTACAACCAAGGTGTATCTACTTCCCCCAATACTTGCTGTAGTTGTGGGGCCAAATAGATCCATATGTAGCAATTGGAGGCACTTAGAAGTTGACATGCAGGGCTTGCTTCAGAAGGATGATTTATGTTGTTTTCCAAGCTGGCAGACCTTGCGTTTCTTTGCTTGATCAGAAGACACTTGAGGCAGACCGGTAACTAGATTTGAACCGGCAAGCTTAGATAGATATTTAAAGTTCAAGTGACTGAGTCTCTTGTGCCATAGCCATGAGTTCTCACTGATGTTCTTAGCTACAAAACAAACATTAGCAACACTAGTAATAGCACTTAAGTCTACTACATAAATTTTACCTTTACGTTTGGCAGTGAGAAGAGTTTTGCTGGAAGCATTGTCTTTCACATAGCAATTGGAAGTAGTAAATACACATTGCATTCCTTTATCATAGAATTGTCATATTGATAGAAGGTTGTGTTTCAGACCATCCACTAGAGGGACTTTCTGTATAGTTACTGCACCTCTCTTGATGGTACCTACGCCGATGATTTTTCCTTTGGCATTATCACCGAAAACCACTGGGGGACCTGATGCTTCTGAGATATCGGCAAGTAGATCTGCAAATCCTGTCATGTGTCTTGACCAGCCACTATCTAGAATCTACAAATCCTTGCTTGCACCAGTTGAGGCCATAAAGCATTCCTGAAATAAAACAGTATGCTTATGGTCCCCCTAATTATTGGGTCCGAGGGTTAGTTCCTCTTTGGCAACCACATCTGGCCACCACTAGAGGATGCAACCTCAGTGGGTCCAGATAGGTGCTTCAAGAGGCATTCATGAGCCTTGTGACCATAATCAGAACAATTAGAACATCTCACTTGACTGATAGGCTGTGGAGTCGGTAGAACATAATTCTGTTTAGTCAGTGCATCGGCAGAACTAGAGAATTTAGCAGGCACAAACTTAGTAGGTTTAAAGGTGATAGTGTTGCCTTTCTTTCCATTCTATTTACCTTTGGCAGTTACCTTTTTAGGTACTTGTCCATCGGCAGCAGAGGTGGTTAGACCGGCAGCACTTGCTCTGCTGATGTATTCACCAAGAATACCATTATCGACAGACTCAGTATCAGCAACCTTAACATATCTTTGTTTGTGCTTATCATTCCTTTTGTTCTGGTTCTTAGGATACTTCATAGCCACAGCACTGTATATTGGCATAGCATCCTTATGCACTGAGTTAACATGACTACATTCAACTTTCTCGTCATTTTTCTTGGTCACACAAGTTTTAGTAGAGCTACTGCTGCTGGAATCAAATCCTAACCCAGATTGGTCCTTATATGACGTTTGGGTCTGTAGGATTGTTTCAACAGCAACTCTAGATTTTGTGCAAGAATCAATAGTCCTTAAGAGATAATCGTTTCTTTTCATAAGATCATCGATGTGAGCTATCAATACTGCCACTTGGCTTTTGAGATCCAGGTTTTCTTTCTTTAGAGGAAAAGACTCAAGCTCACGTCCTTTGAGAACTTTAAGTTCAGATACAAGCAAGTCATTCTCTGCAGAAATTCTATTGAAATCAACAGCCATCACTTTATGAACGCTACTCAGCTTCTCATGATCAATAAAAAGTTCATCCATTGTCTCTACCATTTCAGCTTTAGATATTTTAGGAAAGGGATCAGCTAAAATTTTTGGGGCAGAGGTAATAGGTTCAGGAGAGAAGTTGCGTAGAGAAGAGATGGGTTTTGATAGGCTTTTGGCAATGCTAGGATGTTCAATAAATGAGAACTTCCTTGTCATCGGTAAGGGTGTTGGTTTGATGGCAGTGAAGTGAGAAGAGGTACACTGGCCATAGAGTGAGGTTCCTACTTGATGAACTTTGTATCCATTAGGGTTTTCTGCTTTGACACTAATCTCTTTGAAGTGTGGTTGAGGTTTTCCAGCAGTTTCTTCTCTGATTGGAGTTCTTGGAGGAGATGGATCTCGGTAGACTGGAGTCGGTAATGATAATGTATCGGCATCTTCCAAGTCTAGGGCAACAAAACTTACATCAGCATCTTCATCTTCATCGGCATCTTCGTCTGAGTCAGTTTCACACCAGACCGGCAAGGCCTTTTCTGTGCTTTCATCGGCAACAAAGCTTCGAGACTTAGGATGTCTCTTGCTGAATGACTTCCTCACATACTCATATTTTGGTTGAGGACATTTGGAAGCAAAGTGACAAAGTTTTCTACAGTTAAAGCAGACCAAGTCACCTTTGTTGTTCTTTCCATCGGTAGCACTGGTGGAGAGTTTGTTGTTGCGTGCTGGTTTTTGAAATGGTGATGTGAATGACTTTTATTGCTGGTAATTTCCTTTCTGCATCTTTTTGAAGTCTTTAAACATTTTGTAGTTTCTGGCGAAGGCGGCGAATTCATCTTCTTCCCTAGGTTTGTCAGTGTTTACTTCTGGGTTTTTGGAGCTGCAGGGTGTTTGATGGGAATCTATAGGAGGGAATTTATTTAAAGGGAAGGATACCTGAGACTGAGCTGATAGAGACAAGTTTTTGAAATTTTTATCGAGAACGTTATGTTTTTGCAGTTCTCTCTCATACAAGAATAGACTAGATACAAGATTCTGAATAGAAGTCTTGTTTAAGTCTTTAACCTATCTAACAGCAGTGACCTTGGTATGATACTCATTTCCCAAAGAACTTAGAAAACGAATATTTAGGTCTTTCATGGTATAAATCTTTCCTAATGAAGCATATAAATTACTTACCTCCCAGAATCTGTCGTAGGCACTCCTGAGAGATTCACCATCTTGTTTCTTGAAGGATTCAAACTCAGCAATGCAGTCGTAGAGTCTGTTGTCCATCACCTGCTCATCTCCTTCAAAGTATGCAAGGAGTTTGTTCCAGCATTCTTGAGCGGTGGAGCACAAGTCAATGAGTGTATTGCTTGTCATCCAAACCACAAGAGATAATGTGGCATGCTTTTCCATCTAGGGCAACTGAAAGTTTGTCATAATCGGTCCATTCCTCTCTGGGTTTTTCAACCAGAGTTTCCTCAATCTGAACATGGGTTTCTTGTTCAGTGTCACGATCAGCATGTTGTGTTAGCGGAGTGGAGGGAATAGGTCTATAGGTGGTTGAGACTTTTAAAGGAATGATTGGACTACCTTCTATGACCTTCATCAACCGATCATCGATTGAGTTCATATACTTTATCATATGAGATTTCCTGACACCAAACTCGTTGACATTCAACAACGGGATGGTGGTGATGTTGAATGACTGCATGATTTTTCCTGCCATGGTATCGGCAAACAAGCTGCAAAGCTTGGAAATTTCTTTCAAAATTGATACCAATTGTTAGGCCCAATAGGTAGGAAAATAGGCTAGAGGGGGGGGTGAATAGCCTTTTTAAAAACATGTACAAAGAAACACTTTTATAAATACAAAGTCACTTATCAGTTTGCAAACTATTATCAGTAAGCACAGCGGAGAAGATATGACTTAGTTTAACTCACACAAAATCAGTATGAAATGGTTTTGAGAGCTTGGTTTAAACACGAAGTAGTTTCTAAGAGTTCAATGCAGTTTCAAGAGATTGGTCAATGGAAATTACAATGAATCAGTAGAACCATATGCGATCTGCCGGTGATAGATTCCAACCGGCAAGGATAAAGTAAGCAACAGGGGAGACAATGATTTGGAGAGGTTCACAGTGTAAATACTGCTACGTCCTCTACCAAGTTTGGTCAGAACTTGGATTTGGGTTAAGAGTACTATTAGATATCTCTAGTCTATTACAAGCACGGCTTTGCCGGAAACAAAGACTAAATTCTAGAGATCACTAATGGATCATAATACAAATCTGACCAAGTGTTTTTAAGCGGAAAGTCCAAGAGAACTTATCTCACTCAGGTGGGTGTGTGAGTAACTCAAGCAACGTATTCCTTAAATGATCTAGTTCGGGAATACTGACATTTATTGATGAGTTTGTGCACAAGTGTATGTCCTAATAAATGTCTAATGATTATATGGACAGAATGTTTGAGCTTCAAGGAATACTCAAAGCATTCAACTCTCTTCAATGCTCTAATTTCACCAACCTTCTTCAATGCACTAGGTCCTCTATTTGTAGGGGGAGTAAATGACTTTAGTCTTGAAGAAGAAGGCTTGCAAATTTGAATTTCCAGCTGGGTGGTTGAGGAGCATTAAATGCGGTATCTTTAGCATTAATGGTGAAGATATGGAGTACATGCATGCTTGCAAAAGTCTGATGGGTAAAGACCCCTTTGTCTCAATCGGTTATCTGCAAAACGCAAGTAGAGACAGAGTAGAGCTAAAAGTAGCTCGGTGTCAGACGTCACAGTGATCATGACAGAGTAGATTAACAACTTTCTGATAAGATGACTTTGAGATAGAACGATGAAACCTGACTGTCAGTAAGGTTCAGATTGTCCTTGCTGATTGTTTATGTTGTCGGCAACATGAGTACTAAGTTGATCGGCAAGTTGAATTCTTGTCTGATGATTTACTTCTTTTGGCTGGTTTACCTTGATTGAAGAGTTGTAATACCCTTGTGCTGGTCACAAAGAATCCTAAGGATACCTTAAAAAGGTTCTAATAAAAATTGGGGGATCCTAAGTGTTGACTATGATTGGGATTAAGAAATTCTAGGTCTAGGACATATATTCGAACAACACACCACTCAAAGGGACAATAAGTCCTTTATTGACTTCACTAGAAGGTGGAATGACAAGCTTGCTGAGATTGTCGAGAGGCCTAACACCAAGGAGCAAATGGACATCTTTCTTAAGTGTCTAAAGATTGATATCCGCACCCACCTAAGTGGGGCTTGCTACGCCGATTTCTCTTTAATGTATAAGGCGGGGATCCGAATGGATGAGTTGCTTAGGGAAATCAAGAAAAGTGCTCCTAAACTCCGCTATAAGGCCGCCTCTATCTCCTCAAAAGAGGCTTCAGTTAATGCCGTCACTACCAACAAGGGGAATTACAAAAAGGTTCCTCCACCCCAAGGCAAGAAGTCCTGAAATGACCGTGTCTACACGTCTCTCCAAGGCATGACTCAAACTGAGGCCTTCAAAGTTCTCAAAGCAAAGGGGCAAGTCACACCCATACAAGGGTACCAACCCAAGACGGTCAATGCCAATCATGCTCATCACAAATATTGTGGCTACCACCAATATAGTGGCCACACCACCGAGGAATGCTTCGTTCTCCGCAATTTCATCCAAGATATCATAGACAAGAAGGAATTCATAGTTCCTAATGAGGGTGGTGTCAATGTAATAGAGATAGGAGAATTTGAGGAGACCACTCATTCAATCCCAATTGTGAATGAGGGCTCCAATGCCATGAATAAGATTGATAATTCTTGTTATGTTGTGACTTATGATGAGGTAATGAGGGAAGTACTAGAGAATAGGAAAAAGAAGCAAGATGGAAACGTCAACATGCTAACTTGATCCGGATGAGTCACAGCAAGCAACCCCTCCACTTCTGCACCAAGCACCTCTTCTCAAAGGTCGCAAGCTCGCGACGCTCCCGAAGACCCTCTACTAGTCCAACTCAAGAAAACTCAAGCCAACATCTCCATTTGGGACCTCATTGCATCCTCAAAGAAGCATCGAGATCTTGTCATCAGTAATCTCGATGATATGTCAATCTCTCCCGATACTACTCCCGAGGACCTCACTGCAATGATAGGCCACATTCATTTTGGCAATGTCGTCACCTTTGCCGACATGGACCTCCCACCATTTGGTTCCGACCACAATGAGGCCATTTATCTCAAGGTGAGAGCAAGGGGGAGACCTATTTCAAGAGTCTTGGTTGACGGTGGATCCGCACTCAACCTAATTCCTGGCCAGATCATGGGCATACTGGGGCTTAAGAATTCAGATTTGAAGCCTTCTACTCAAGTAATCTGAGGATACGACAGCACTGCCCGTACAGTCATGGGTATGGTGGAAATAGACATTGAGTTTGGGAGCAAGGTCATGTCCGTGCCGTTTCAAGTGCTAGATGTGCCTTCCTCATTCAACTTGCTCTTGGGCCGACCGTGGATACACAGTTCTAATGCCGTCCCTTCGACTCTCCATCAGTGTGTAAAGTTCAGAAATGGGGATGAAATAGTGACCGTTATGGCAGAAAATGTCACTATCCATAGAAAGGGGACCCATCCACCAAATACAGCATGGTTTAGCAGACTCTACCCTCTCCGACGTCTCAATCAACGCCATTGACAAAGAAGGGGGAAACGGATTATGGACCCTCAGTAATCGCAAAGTCCTCCGTATGATGAGGAACATGAACTACTTCCTTGGTTTAGGCCTAGGGAAATATCAACAAGGGAGAATACAACCAATTGAGGTTCCTTTTGTTAAGAACAAGTTCGGTTTGGGATATGAGCCTTCCAAAGACGACTTAAAACACGAGCAAGCCGTCAAGAATGAAAAGGCCCGAGCTCGTAGGGAAGGCCATCATTATGAGACTCCCAATCTAAGGCCTTACCGCAAGACGTTGAAAGGTTATTTTGTTCGCCAAGGGGAAGCTGTTCTGTACATGATTTTTCCCGAGCCATGGGTTAACAGTATGGGCATCAGAAAGCCTGGACTTGAGATCTTTGCCGACTGCGAGATTCAGAAGTTCGAAAGGGAACCAACTCCCATGTCACCCCGTGAATGGTGGGGGAAGAAAGTGACCATAGAGTCTAAGACAGAGATCACTGTGGGGGAAGAATTGACAGATTTAGCCTCCATGTTTGACGAACTTGCCCTCATGGATGAGTGCCAAGTCAATGCCATCTACGAAATTGACACGAGAAGGGAGACTATCAGCGAGATCCAGCCAAGCTCCGAGCCAATCAATAACTGGTATTCTACGAAGAGACACGTGGTATCCAAGGAATTCTTGGTCGAGAAGATGGGTTGCATTCTGTGCAAGGTTACAAAGGAAGACTTGTTCACTTTCACTTTCGAGTCCGAGAGTGTTTCCGACACCCTCACCCAAGAGGATATGGAGGCCATAGCCGAGCGTGTTTTACCTTTCTTTGTTAATTTAAAATTTGATCTTTCTGAGTACCCCGAGATTGCAAACATCATGAATAATGAATTAACTAATAACGAATCTAATGAACTAGTTAATAACGATTCAAATAATGATGAAATAGACCACGAAAACACAACATACTTAAATGAACTTGCTCAATAGATCCGTAGTCGTGTTTAAAATGGTCCAGGGGCTGACGAAGAATTGCATGTTGTTAATCTGGGTACTGACGAAGAGCCGAAAGAAACCAAGATCGGAAGCTTCTTCAAGGGGGAAGAGAAAGACAGATTGACTGCACTGCTCAGAGAGTTCGTGGATGTGTTTGCATGGTCATACAAAGACATGTCGGGTTTGGACAGAAAGGTCGTTGAACACAGAATTCCGATCAGAGATGACGCCAAGCCAGTCAAGCAAAAGCTCAGAAAGATCAAGCCAGAATGGTCTCTACAAGTCAAATAAGAGATAGAAAAGCTTCTCAGTATGGGCTTCATCAAAGTTATTGAATATCCGACATGGCTAGCTAATGTGGTCACAGTCCGAAAAGCCAACGGCAAGGTCCGTGTTTGTGTGGACTTCCGGGATCTGAACAAAGCTTCCCCAAAGGATGACTTTCCACTACCCAACATCGACATGCTAGTCGACTCCACTGCTGCCTATGAGGTCCGTTCATTCGTGGACGGTTTTGCTGGGTACAATCAGATTCTCATGGCCGAGGAGGATCAACACAAAACTGCTTTCACCACACCATGGGGCACCTTTTGCTATACAGTCATGTCGTTTGGGTTAAGGAACGCTGGGGCTACTTATCAAAGGGCCATGACAGACTTGTTCCATGACATGATCCACAGAGAGATTGAGGTTTATGTGGACGACATGATCATCCACTCAAAAGGGACCGACGGTCAACATTTGATTGATCTCCGCAAGTTCTTTGAAAGGCTTCGTCAACACAAGATGAGACTCAATCCCGCAAAGTTCACTTTTGGGGTTATCCGAGGCAAAGTTCTTGGCTACATGGTTACCGAGAGGGGAATTGAAGAAGATCCCTAAAAATAAAGGCGATCATCGATATGCCTCCTCCCAAGACACAAAATGAAATCAAAGGTTTCATGGGCAGACTTCAGTACATCAGTCGGTTTGTACACCAGCTTACTTCCATGTGTGAGCCAATCTTCAAGCTACTCAAGAAGAATGTGGCCCTAGAATTGACCGACGCTTGCCAAGAAGCTTTCGACCAAGTGAAGCACTAATTGACATGCCCTCCTGTCTTGGTTCCACCTCACAAGGAGAAGCCTCTCTTGTTCTACCTCACAGTGAATGATGAAGCCCTTGGGGCTATGCTTGCACAAGAGCAGCGAGACTCCACAAAGGAGAATGCCATTTACTTTGCCAGTCGCCGATTTCAAGGAGGCGAAAAGAACTACTCTGTCTTAGAGAAGTCATGTGCAGCACTGGTTTGGGTTACTCAAAAGCTCAAACATTACATGGAAGCCTTTCCGATCAAGCTAGTAGCAAAAGTGGACCCGCTCCGCTACATTTTCAAGAAGCCTTTCATGTCGACAAGGATAGCCAAATGGTACTTCATGCTCGCCGGCTATGACATCACTTACGTCACACTCAAATCCATCAGGGGGAAAGTGTTCAGTGATCAGCTTGCTGAATTTCCGTGTGACGAAGTGAAGGGGGAGGACTTACAGTTTCCCGATGAGCACTTGGTTTGCACTACAACAGAGGAGGAAAATAAGTGGCAACTTTTTTTCGATGGCGCCGCCAATAAACATGGTTTTGGGATAGGAATATTACTTGTCGATCCAAAGGACATCTACACTCCAATTGCCATCCGTCTTGAATTCGAAGCTACCAACAACATTGCCGAGTATGAGGCATGCATAGCGGGGCTAGAAGTGGCTCTAGAAAGAAATGTCACGGAACTAGAAGTATTCAGTGATTCCTTCTCCTAATCAATCAAACATCGAGTAAATGGCAAATCCAAGACCCGACCCTTCAATAGTATGGTCAACACCTCGAGGAATTAGCTAAACAGTTCCAAGACATCACGTTCACTTATTTGCCAAGGGACAAGAATCGCTTTACCGACACTTTGGCTACTATAGCCTCACTGGTTGAGATGCCCAAAGGAAAAATGGTGAAACCCTTCAAAATTTTAAGGAGGACCAGTCCGGCATACTGCATGAACATTGAGATCAATGATTTCCAAGATAACCCCCGTGGTACACTGACATCATGAACTTCCTCAACAACGGCACCTTCCCCGACAATAGCAACGGGAAATCTCGAGTGGCACTACAAATGCTAGCCGCCAGATATGTGTTAATTGGAAACCGAGTCTACAAGAGACATCATCAAGGGATCAATCTTTTATGTGCAAACGAGTCCGAAGCTCAAGAAATCATGTACGAAGTCCATGAGGGCGAGTGTGGACCCCATATTAATGGGATCATGTTAGCCAAAAAGATACTCCGTATTGGCTACTATTGGACTACAATGGAAAAAGACTGCATCGAGAAAGTCGGGAAATGCGCCAAGTGCCAGTTCCATGCCAATCTACAACATGCTCCGCCTACACAACTGTACAACATGACGACACCTTGGCCATTCTCTTGTTGGGGCATAGATATCATCGGCAAAGTCCATCCTACGGGGTGCAACGGACAGTCATTCATCCTAGTGGCTATAGACTATTTCACAAAATGGGTCGAAGCACAAGCTTACCGAGTTCTCAACGCCATGAAAGTGGCCGAATTCGTGAAGAACAACATTATGTACCGATATGGTATCCCCCATGAGATCATCTCCGATAATGGATCTCACTTCGAGAAAGAAATGGATGAACTTTTGGTTAACTACAAAATTACCAAGCACAAGTCATCCCCGTACCACCCCCAAGCCAATGGAGCGGTCGAAGTAGCAAATAAAACAATCGAAGTCATCATATGAAAAATGGCTTCAACGGGAAGGGATTGGCCCGAGAAATTACCGCTAGCATTGTGGGGCTACCGCACATCAATACGGTCAGCAACGGGAGAAACTCCTTACTCATTGGTTTATGGTTCTGAAGCCGTACTCCTAGTCGAGCTCGAGGTGCCTTCTCTACGGGTCTTACTCGAGAATCAAGTCAACGAGGTTGATTGGATGCAAAGCCGATATGAGCAACTAGCCCTACTCAACGAAAAGAGGCTAAGAGCGTTTGAACGCATAAGGGCTTATCAACAAAGAATGGCGAGAGCTTTCAAAAAGAAGGTGAAACCCCAAAATATCAAAGTGGGAGATTTGGTCCTATGACAACATCCTCCCAATGCCATGAATCCCCTTGGAAAATGGGGACCTCGATGGATCGGTCCTTACGTGGTCAAGAAGATACTAAGCGGCGGTGCAGTCCGACTCGTAGACTTGGATGGCGATCAATTGCCAAAGGAAGTCAACCTCAACAAGCTCAAGAAGTTCTACGCTTAATAATTGAAGGCCACAAAAAAAAAAAAAAAAAAAAAAAAAAAAAAAAAAAAAACGCTCGCTAGGTTGAAAACCCGCAAGGGCGGCCTAGGCAAAAATTAGAGCACGTGCAAAAAAGAAGCCCGCTAGATTGAAAACCCGAAAGGGCGGTCTAGGCAAAAAAACAGGGTGCACACAAAAAAAAAAAAAATGGTCTTCATTTATTTGACCTACGGAGACCTGAGCCTCTCTACTAGAGGAACGTAGGCAACCTTCGGGTGCGGTCTAAAACATAAATTTTTACTCAATCAAGTCATAACAAAATGCAATTTTTATTCATCTCTTGAATTATTTTAACCACTACAATGGATCTTGTTGAACAATAAAAGACAATAAAACATTAAATCCTAAACAAGTGGTCTATTAATTGCAATCTTGGGGTATTAGGAAAAATCTAATTTTCTCTTAGCCTTTGAAGGGCCACCCGAACGGCTCTCAATCCTATTCTTCTTGGGAGGCCTAGGAACACTAAGTCGGACCGAAACCTTCTACGCAGCAACGCGCCACCGAGCATAGAAGCTATTTAAGGGGTATCGAAAGGGTCAGCCAAAATATTGTGCGAATCAGCAGTAGCTTCCTTATACCGCAAAGCACTACTAGACTCAAAGTCTTTTCCTAACAACTCAGCGCGAAGCACGTCAACCCAAGTAATTACGCGGTAAAGAGTGCCAAACAGATAGTCCAAATAACTCTCGGGAAGAAAGATACTACCCCGGTAAATAGAGGCAGAAGCCCACCGATGGCGGTCATCTCCCCAAGCTGACTGAAGTTCCGCTAAAAAGTCCAGACCCATATACGAGACTAGATGAAAAACCCTACTCCTAGGGAAAGGGATAATCAGTTGGCGTCTGAACTGCCTCAAAACCCGCTCCGGATAGTAAAATGCAGAGTCCCTCAAGCCGAGTAAGACCACATACTCAAAATCCGAGGTCCATTCCACAAAAGGACGAAGACCCCAAGAGGGAGGGCACCACTCAATGTCGGTCGATGCCCGAGAAGCAAAGAATTTTTTCCAACTATCCTCGGTTAAGTCTCGGACCAGCAATTTTCTCCTATGAACAACAAAAGGAGACAGATCGCCATCCGGAGAATAAATCCTGAAATGGTCTCGAAGCCATATGGTCAATAGCAAGGGGCTTCCCCGATGCATCTCACCTGTCCGATACAGCTCATCAAGGCCATGCAGAGTTTCCCCCACTATAAGAGGAATTACGCTAAACTTGTTCTCAGTCAACTGTGCATCCGCTGTCCCGAAACGTGCAACGAACAAAACCTCGCTGAAAAGGCAAACTGCCATGGCATTCCTCTTGAAGAACTAAACCGTCGGGTCCTCCGAATGCAAGCTGAAGAACATTGGCAACTCAGTTATATCTACCACAGTGCCATGCAACATCTTCCTCACATCTCCGATGGGAAGGTTCAACAAGTCAGACCAAGAATCGATCACTCCACGATGATATTTGGGGACGGAAATTTGACCCACCAGTGGCATACCAAGAATGGCACCGAATTCATCAACAGTCGGCACCATTTCATTCGCCGAAAAGTTGAAGGTGTGTTTGTCGTGATCCCAAAAGGATGCAGCGGCCTTCAACAAATCCCAATCCGGCTTCAAAGTCCAAAGTATAAAAAGAATTCGGAAACCAAAATCTTTGATGAAAGCTTTCTTGGGATGGGTCTTGAAAGAATACACGAAGGTCGACAAATCCTTCTCATACTCACCAACAACCTTGGCATCAAGGACAAAAGAATTGGAAGCCATGGAGAAGGTTGATTACAAGCAAAAATGCGCAAAGAAAGAATGTTCAAGAATGATAGAAAATAGCTGTTGGGAGAATAGCCTCGAACAGAGGCTGATATTATAGCTGTTGGGGATCTTTTGACAAGCAAATGTCAAGCCCCGAAATTCGCTCCCCAGAAGCGCGCGCCTCATGTCACCCACATATCGGCGCGCGCATCCCATGGTCACTATCAGAGGCGCCCGCCTTTCATTCCAGAAGTCCCTCAACTGGCCCTTGTCAGAAGAAGAAATCATGCAGAAACAAAGTCCAGGTTCTCCCGAAATTAACAGGAATCAACATTCTCCACCCGTGGTTACACAGTTGGACACACATTAATTTGGTCCGCCCATAAGGTACGTCTAAATTAAAATTAGATAGATACTTCCACTAAAAGTAGGTTGTGTCTTTCTTTAAAATCGAGGTCAATCTCGACATTTTCCTCGCTAAAGGGAAAACATTCTTTTCGGACCGCAGTTAACTGTGCCCATACCCCGGGAAAAGTCGACATCAAATACAGCCACCAACAGCAATTCGGTCCGCGGTGAGCCACTAAATTCACCACTTCTTGAAGCAAAGCAACGGATTTACTAACAGATTCGTCAACAAGGGTTCACCAACGGACTCATCCAAAAGGATTCACTAACGGATTCATTCAATGGATTTTCTAACGGATTCGTCAACAAGAGTTCACCAGCGGACTCATACAAAAGAGTTCACTAACGCATTCATTCAACGGATTTACTAACGGATTCGTCAACAAGGGTTCACCAACGGACTCATCCAAAAGAATTCACTAACGGATTCATTCAACGGATTTACTAACGGGTTCGTCAATAAGGGTTCACCAACGGACTCATCCAAAAGGATTCGCTAACGGATTCATTCAACAGATTTACTAACGGATTCGTCACCAACGGACTCATCCAAAAGAGTTCACTAATGGATTCATTCAACGGATTCATCAACAAGGGTTCACCAACGGACTCATCCAAGAGATCCACTAACGGATTCATCAAACGGATTTACCAACGGATTCATCAACAGAGGGTTTACTAACAGACTCATTCAAAGGATCCACTAACGGATTCATCCAACAGATTCAACCAGTGGATTCACAAACAAATCATGCCACCTCTTCTACCAGCAAAACCGCTCACACAAGGAGCGCACTCCTATCTCTCGCAATTTCAAATTCCTGCTTTCATCGAGTCTTTGCTTTTTCTTGGTGATGTCCTCGGCGGATGTCTTTTCTTTCGTCGGTGCGTTTTGCTTCGCAATCCACGCCACCAAGGGGCTCTGTAGACACCCCGCCTTGGACCGCTCACCCCGATTTCACGGTTGATTTTGTGTTTCTCCTTCTTTTAAGTGTTTTTTTGTCAGTTTTTGTTACTTCCGTTAAGTTCCTGACTGACTTCGTTAAGTCCAGGGACTAAACAGAATAACATGGCTAACTTTCTAGTCCATTCTGTCAAAAATGCCTTCTCTGAGTTGCGCGCCTCCGACCATAGGAGCCAGAAGCGCGCGCCTTCCGCCCCCAAGGTGGGAAGCGCGCGCCTTTGGACGTCAGTTACAGATTCTGTCCAGGAATCCCTCATTTGCTCATTTTACATGATTTTTCCTGGGAAGGATTTCTTTGTGACCTCATTTTGTCACCAAAAACATCCCTTTTACACCTATATAAACCCCTCTAATTCATCATTGAAGAAGAGGACTTTTGATCACTAAGAAAACTCTACACAAAATACTTTCAAGGCACTTTTCAAGAAAATCTCTAAGAAGTGTTTGAAGATCTTTGAAGCATAGGTAACAATTCATCTTCCTCCTTCTTCTCTACTTCATCTCTTCTCTCTTTTACTTTAATCAAATGTGCAATCATCCCCAAATCATTTTGGGACATGACACCAAAGACTACTTCACTTCATTGAAGTTAGTCAAGGAGTTATCTCCCTACATTCTAAAAACCCCTCTTTTAACCCCTTTTATCATCATTGAAGAATAGGAAGAACATTTTGATTATGTAGATTTTGAACAAGCAAGACCAACATTAGTTGGGCGAGATGGGTGTTTAAGTGCTTCCCATCTCGTAACCTAACCCCCGAACCTCATAACAAGAATCTCTGTTTTCGTACCAAATTTAGGCTAAATATTAGGTTTTTCATATGTTCCTCTAAAACATAGGTGGTGACTCTACAAATTAAAACAAGTTAGACATCCTAGGAACAACACACGCGCTCTATCCAAAGCTGTGCCCTCCCGGGGTATCTACAATAGTCATAATGGCTTGCTAGAGTCCGCTTATGACTTACGGATTCTGAATAGTTCGGACTCATTGCCAACTTAGTATAAACCTATTGGGTCACACACGCAGAAAGGATTGAATAAGGCACAGAAAACGGGAAAAACTGGACTCTACTGGAAGGATCCGTACGAATGGTTTGGGAGCCACCAAACACATCCGTACGGATGGTTTGTCCGGTAGAACAGTTTATTCAGATTTCTTGTTTGATAAGGAATCCCGATCCCAAACAGAATTAGGTCATACCCTCATATAAGTTATGCATCCTGGTTTGACATCCTCTAATGGTGATTTTAGAAATCATAATACATTGTTTTAGAAAGAATAAAATATAGAGAGGTAGGATTATTTAGTTTGAGATTTGGAATCATCAAACTACAATAATCAATGGAGCAAAATAATTCCAATGAAGAAATCGTTTCTTCACCAAGCCTTGGATCTAGCATTCAATCAAGAAGGTGTTCTTAAGTCCGTTTGACGTGTGGATACCGATAGAGGGTGTTCGCTTTTCAACACCTTAAAGTCTGTGTTCATGGATTTAATCTTCAAGGGTATGTTTTTTTTTCATCTTGTATTTAATTTAATCAACATGCACGAATCCGGGCTCATGGGTGTTTGATCTTTTGTTTATTCCGCTGCGCATGATGCATCAAACCCAATAGTGGTATCAGAGTCCCGTTCATCGTTGATTATTTTAATACATCGTGTTTAAATTATTTAATTCGATTATATGATTTTGCATGATGAAGAAATAAATATGTGATTTGAGTTTTATATGTGATATGAAATTTATGAGCTTGAATATGGGAATTATGTAATTATTATGTTGATGTGATCTATATGAATAATTGCATGTTGGGGTTATCAATGAATAATTGGATTATGTGTATTGATAATTTAGATCTAATTTGTATTTGCAATAAATTGTTTATTCATGATATTGATTAGATCTATTTAAATCCGTAACCTGTAAATTCGTATTGATTTAATCTGATTAATGCATGAACACGATAATGGAACTGATTGAATTTAAAAATTCTGAAAAATCTGGGATCCTACTGAAGGATCCGTACGGATAGTTTGGTAAATCCTAGATTTGACTCTGTTTTTTGGTAAATCAGATTGTTCTGTAAACTGGTTGCAGAACTTGAATCTGAAGATTGAGTCTGTTTCAGACGGCTGGTTTTGGAAACTGTGTTTCCTGAAAAGATCTCAATCTTGAAATCCAGAAATATACAGTTTCAGAATTCTGAAGAGTTCAGAGTTTTTGTGACCCGCTTAACAGAGCTGTACGGATGAATCTGGAAGCTGCCAGAAACATCCATACGGATGGTTTGGTAAATCCCAGATTTTGATTTTGTTTTCTGGTGTTCAAATTGTTCTGTAAATTGTTTACAGAATTCGAATCTGGAAACTGAAACTACTTTTAGACGGCTGGTTTTCGAAACTGTGTTTTTTGAAAAAGTTTTCAATCAAGGAATTCAGAAAGGTTGTAGCAATAAGAATTCTAAAGCGTTTAGGATTGCTGTAATCTGTGAGATTAATAGACAATGAAAAGGTCTTGAAACAAGTGACAAATCTATACGGGAATGTGGATGCCTTTTGGCTTAGTTTCAACCGTATAGAGAAGTTACTTGGTTTTTTGATCTTAGTACAAAAATGTGGATGCCTCTTGGCTTAGTTTCGGCCGTACGTTTTGTGCTCTCAATCTATAGATGCTCTGCGGAAACAAAAGGTTTAAGAATTTATCCCTATAAACAAAGTGCAAATTGTTTGCAGAGAAGGAAACTAAATTTGGATTAATTCATTGTATGGACCAATGGCAGGCTTTCGCCTTGTTTCTAGGAATGTGAATGAAATATCCAATCTGTAAATTGTTTACAGATAATTTAGATTCCGTCCGCATAATATTGCTTCATAATTAAATCACAAGATTTTGCTTCTGTTAATTAATTTGATTAGTTAACATACATTATGCAAAGACTTTTTTATATTATATTTTACATAATTAAATATATGATGCATGCCTCTATGTTAAATGAACATTCTTGAAAATTTAAGTCAATTGTTAAATCCATGATTAAAACACTTGTGAGTACATGGGTAGTTTTATGCGGGCTCTACCATGGTGAGGCACATTAATTCTATTCATCTATGAGCAATTTGAGGAAAGAGTGATTCCTATACATTTAAAATTGTTTGACTTAATTAGGTAATCAAAAGGGTTTCGGGACTAAAGGCACTGATGAGATTAAAACATGTTAGACATATGATGTCTAAAATCTCATAATGGATCTAAGAGTCATATATAATATGATTGACAAGGAGTTGTCTACCTAATTAATTTAATTTTGAGCAGTATCGCCTCCGCGGACTTGAAAATAAATTAAATCTTGATCTTAGCCCACCTAAATTATATTATACAATTGTTTTATTTGAAGGTGTATAATTTAGTGGGAGGATTTGTGAAATACATTAAATATTTCTAAATGATAATAGTATGAAATATATATGTATATTTATTTGCATACTTGTGTAAAATGATTTAAACTTTAATCATGATTAATTATTGCGATAGACCCCACTTAAAGAGAATAAGATTAACTTCCTTGACCTAGTAATGAGCTTAAGAATTGTTCTAAAGCAAGAACGGAAGTTATGAATTCTTAATAAATCCTATTCCTAAGAAACATAACGCCTTAAAAACGGAGAAAGTCATTGATTAGAAACATGTGGATGATTCTATAGATGTCAATTGTCTTATGACTTGATACCAAATGTTTGGAACTTTAGAAGTATCTAAAACATAAGGATACTTATGTGATAAGCAATTATGTAGGAAGCGTTCCTACAAGCAAGAAAGGCGAGGAAAGTTTTAGATTGATTAGAGCCTAACATTCATGTGATGAATGAAAGGTATGTTAATAAGTTCTCATGTTTTGAACATGGAGAGACATATTAATTACCTTAGTTGGCTTGGTAATAAAGTTAGTTTGGAACCAACAAACGGATTTGATATTAATTCATAAGCGATATTTGATGTTTAAAATGCTAAGTCTTAATATCAAATGGAAACTTTCTCAAACTCTAAAGGTTAATAAAGAAATGTATTTAAGATAAAGGCAAGACAAGAGTTGTCAAGCCTAAAGGAAATATTTGTGGTTAAACCTAAAATCCTGAGTATGTAATTGCTACCATGGCAATGTGATTGACCATAGGAGAAATTACGATTTGAATTAAAAGAACAAAAGGAAGGGTAGTAGGACTACCACTTAAAGTATTTATGTTTCTCTTTCTACATCTATGTTCTTGGGTATTGGATACCGGATATGGATCCCACATTTGTACAAATGTGTAAGACTTGAGAAATAGAAAGACTACTTAAGGAAGGTAAAGATTAACCTATGTGGAAATAAGGATGCAAATGCTGCAACATTAATCATAGGAACTTGCGAAGTGTCTTTACCTAGTGGGTTCATATTTGTTTTGAACAAATGTTGTGATGTTCCTACTTTAAGTAGAAATATTATTTTGATTTATTCATTAAAGGATTACGGATATTTCTTATTTCGAATAAGAAAATGTTCCATTAAAAATGATTTGCTTTATTCTTATAGAGATAACAAACTCGATTATTATATCTTTTGCATGTTTATTATAATAATCATTGTCCCTAGTACTTATGAAAAACTAGTATAAGTTTAATAGATAATCATATGATGATTATGGTGCATAGGATGCGGATTAAACTTATGGGTACTTGTTGGAGAACAAGGTACTGGATAGACCCGTTATGAGATTTATGTCATGGTCAAATTTCATAATTAAATTTCATAATAGCCATACCATCTGAATCTTTAGACCTGAGATTATCATGGTCTTCCACATGATGAACTTTAAGTTTGACGTACCCAAATGCTACCCTTAACCGGGTGGTTATAAAGGCTACGATTGGCATAATCGGATTCTTGTAGGGAAGAATGATAAGTCAAGATGAGATTTGTCCCTCTCTCAAGAGAGATATCTGCTTGGCCTCTCGATGAGTGAGATTGATGATAGTGTACGGCCGTACCCAAATGAATTGAAGTGTTTGAAAGAACACTACAATTCATTAATGTTTTCTCTCGTCGAGTCCATTGAGTCATCAAATAAAAAGTCTTTCTTGTCCTCATACACTCTTCCAAGTTGTTCAATTTAATTCTTGGCAAAATGATAAAAAAATGTCTAAACAAGTTTTGGAATGAAGGCCATCGCTTGAACGCCTAGGGGCTAAACATCGAGGACGACATCAACAACGAAGACATCAATAACGACGAAATCAAGACAAAGAAAGGTGGAGCAACAATCATGAAGCAAAGTTTTCAAAAGGGGATATATATATATATAAAAAAAAAAAAAAAAAAAAAAAAAAAAAAAAAAAAAAACTCGCTAGGTTGAAATCCTCAAATCAACCTAGGCAAAAGTTAGAGCACAAAAAAAAATTAAAAAAAATCCCCCTCAATCAAAGAAGTACAAGATCAACATCATTCCACCGATGAAGGACGAAGCAACAACCATCTCGATAAATGGAGCATCCACAAGAACTACGGTGACCTGAGCCTCTACACTGGAGGAACGTAGGCAACCTGCGGGTCTGGTCTCATGCAAGAAAGAAGACGTGTTTAGCCCTAGCGCGTTATGGTGATTGTGAGAGCCCGCGCTCGAAACCGCTCCGAAATGATCGCTCGCGTGAGGGATTCGGGCGTCCTCGTGCTAATGCGCTTTCAGAAATGCGCTCGGTTTCTCATAATGGTTTCCTCTCGATGGATTCAAAACATTCAAGAGTCGCCACCTGTAGATACCCCGGGGAACCACGACATGGCTAGAGCGGTGAATTAACCTAGGATGTCTACTTGATTTTAAGAGTCGCCACCCACGTTTTAGAGGAACGCGAGAAAACCTAAGAAAAGCCAATTTTTTATGTACGAAAACTAGAGATTCGGGAAGAGACGGGTTCGGGGGTTAGGTGACGGAGTGGGAAGTACTTAAACACCCACTCCGCCCCGCTTACGCGGGTTTTGCTACTTTTGGTGTTCTAATGCTAAATGTCCTTCAATTTAATGATAAGAGAAATGTGCTAACAATTATAATGAAAATAAAGGGGAAATTTATAGAGGAATTATAAAGGAGAATTGCTTATTTATTGATTTATACTAAAGATTACATGTCGAATTATTGCTAGATAATTACATTAAGAAATGAGAATGTAAATTAAAGTGGAATTAAAATGTTGGGATGTAACCTTGACCAAACTTCAATAGTGAAGTGGTCTTTTGGTTGTATCCTTTTTTATGGAGATTGCATACACATTAGAGATGAAGAAAGTAATTTAAAAGATTTTTTGTTTATGAAGTGATAAAGAGAGAATATAAGATAAAACAAGAATTTAGAAGAAGAAGATGGACATTGTACCTTGTGCTTGCAAGAGGAAGGACCAAACTTTGTGTATAATGACTACCTTTGAAAACGGACTTTTGTGTGTTTAGAGTGTTTTTGACTCAAGAATTCTTCCTCTTTTTCCATGGTGGAATAAAGAGGTATTTATAGATGTTAGGGAAGTGTTTTTGGTCACAAAGATGGCTCTTCCCCGGATCAAGCCAAGGCATAATGGCCTTGGGACAAATCAGAAAAGGAGGGAAATGTGGCCAAATCTGAGATTCTGGAAGCGGGAAGCGCGCGCTTCCCACCCCCCTATGGGAGGAGCATGCCTCCCACAAAGGAGGGCAAAGGCGTGCGCATCCCAGCTTCAGAAAATTCATTTTTAGCCCAAATGTTAACCCCGTTATGCAGTTAAGCCCCAAAACTAACGGAATTAGTCCAAAAACTTAACGAACATCACGAAAATAAATGAAACGAAGACTCAAGGATGACTTTGCCACTTAGTCAAATCCAAGACTAACGGAGTAAGTCAGGAACTTAACGGAAAGTTAACGAAAAGTAACAAAACTTAACAGAAAAGAGGAAGATAAAGAATGTGTATGCAATCGGGACATGAGAGGTCCAAGGAGGGGTGTCTACACCACCTCATTTTATTTTAGGAAAAATAGAGATAAAACCTTTTATTCAGAGAAAGTGGGTTCGGGGGCTAATTTACGAGAGAGAGAATGGGTTAGGCACTCTCCTCGCCCTTGATGGTCTCTAGCATGCATGTCACTTAGATTCATTTTATGCCTTTTTACCTTGATTTATGCCCTAACAAAAATGGTGATTTAATATACATAGGAGTCTTCCTATTCTAGGTATGTTTGCTTTTAATTCACAAATGAGAGTCGGTTTGGGTGGACTCTCACTTGGTTTTGAAAATGGTTTAGCATTCACATACACTAAAGGAAAAACAAAAGGGGTGGGGGATTATAATGTACAATCGTGAACAAAAAGGGAAACAAATCCCATGTCAAATGAATGTCCAAAAGTCCATCCCCAAGCATTTTAGGGACTGCTGTCCATATCTTCTTCTTGTACCTGCTCTCATACTTACACAATCTGGAAAGTAAAGGTTAAGAAAATTTTCTAACACATCAAGTATCAAGCATGATGTTTCCTCTGGTTTTAGGGGCATGTTATGGTGTCCAAATAAGGCATGTAAGATGATACTTTCAACAGCCTAGTCTGACAGATTTTCATACATCCATAAAAGATCCACTTTTTACATCATGAAAACGGAGGCATCATGGGAAAACTACACATGAAAGTTGTTCCTAACATATCAAAGTTTAGATCTGGAAAGTTTCAAGGCCATTGAGAAAGTTTAAGTCAAACAAAATACCTCTGAAATTTTGGTGTCAGAACAGAAAGTATGCTAATCTGAGAACAGAGAGTTGAAACAAAAATGGAAAGAACCTCTTCCACTCAGGGTAAAAATAAGATATTTACATTCTAGTATTCCTATGTTTGTTTATAACAAAATCCTTTTTATGGTCTAAGACCAAAACCCAAGTTTGCTATGCACAAAGAGAGCAACAAGACAGAAAGGTGCAGATGGACAGTCTGCTGAACATTTACAAAAGGGGTGAAAACACCCATGAAAACTCACTCAAATGAGATGCTATGAACATGAAACTTTGGAAACACATAGATATATATATGAAAAACACAAAAAAACATCCATTTGATCATTTAATCATAGTATGTCATCACTTAGAGAGAAGAACAACAAGAGTATCAACATTGCATCTTTTGGACATCAAATGGAGGTCTAGCCTAACAAGTGGCTAGACCCTTTTTCCAAATCACATAAGGATCTAAATTTTACATGGATGAACTTTACAGGAACAAAGATTACCTAGGTGTGCTTCCTTTGCTTCCAAGGGAAGACTTTTTTGTTGCTTTTCTTAAGGTGTTTGCCTTAGATTGAGAGAGTGTTTGAGTGAGTTGTTTTGGTTTGTTTTTGGTGAATGTTTATGGTGGTAGTATGGTGGTGTGGTGGTGGTTTAGTGACTGAGATTTTGGGAGTATTTTTGTTGCTTGAGAGAGAGAAAAAAGGACTGAATATGGAGTGGAGTGAGTTGGAGAGTTGTGTATGAAGTGTGTGTGTTTTTTTTTGAATAATGGATGAGGGAGGTGAGTATATGGATGAGGGAGGTGGAAATCTTTCATTTAGGCCCTCTAGGGGGGTTTAGGTATCAGTTTTGGAGGTGGCTACCCCATCCATTTTCAGCTGGAAATGATCAAAATCAAGACTTTTCTGGCCAAGTTGCTGAAGAACAAACTGCTGTCTGAACCTCCCAAACCAGCCGTACGGCTCATGTCTCTGTCCCTTC
Organism: Campanula takesimana; assembly: GCA_026119855.1. Taxonomy (NCBI): domain Eukaryota; kingdom Viridiplantae; phylum Streptophyta; class Magnoliopsida; order Asterales; family Campanulaceae; genus Campanula; species Campanula takesimana. The sequence continues at coordinate 222,440 of JAOWBW010000812.1, read as the reverse complement.
TTCCCAAAGTGCCACTTGTTGCATTCTGATTGGCTCCTTCTTTATTAATTTGGCCAGCCAACTTGGGCCACTTGTCTGGCTCTTTTAGGCGTGAATGATCATAATTTTTGCTCCGGTATTGGTTCCGCAACAGTCCAAGTTTTGTCCGAGTGTGCGCACAACGGTACCCCGGTTGTCCGCGGTCCCAACATGAAAGTTGCTTGAAATAGTCTTGTGGTCACGTACGTCTATCTGAAATATGTTAATGAGCAAGGGAGGACAATAATATATTTTTAATGCACGGAATGGACGGTAACAAGCAGTTCTAAGGGTTCGGGCCCCATTTTCGGGTCCCGCCACTCAAAAATTGAAGTACATGCCTGTTTACTCGTTTTTTCGCTCTGATCATGAAATTGAAGTCCGCTCATCCATTCGATGCACTGATAAGGCTCACGGCACTCCCGCATAGCCAAATTGAGGGCTCTAGGTCAATTTTAGGGTTTAGACCAATAAAAGGGGTTTGATAAGGGGTGCAAGATCGGGGTATCTACAGAGCCCCTCGTCGAATCTCCTTGTAATGTAAAGGGTATTCTACGATTCACTAAGAGACAAACGATCTCGTTTAGGGTGTAACGGCTGGGTCCAAAGTAGGACTTCCTACGTATCTCTTTCGAGAATCAAGCCTCCGTAGTTCTAACTAAAACAAGCAATCAAACACAGACAAACAATGGTCGGTACCGGATTCCCAGTTTACCTACGTATATCTTTCGAGAATCAGACCAATCGTAGTTCATGTTTATTGAAATTTAAAATGCAGGGGGCTGCATTGAGATGCGCTGTCTCTTTGCTGGGGAGGAAATTGACATGAGAAAACATTTATTAGAATGGGCGACTGAGTTCACCGGGGTGAACTGCCTACGTATCCCTCCATGGGAATCAAGTCAAAACGTAGTTCAGGGGAGGTACAACTCGGGCAGGCGAGAAGACCAAGGTGGAACAACAATGCTCAAGGATTGACGCAAGGTACAATCGGAGAGGGGGGTACATCTCGGAATCCGGGAGATAACCTAATTCAATAATACTCAAGGATTGATGCAAGGTACAATCAAAGTGGGGGGTACATCTCAGAATCCGGGAGATGACCTAATTCAACAATACTCAAGGATTGACGCAAGGTACAATCGGAGTGGGGGGTACATCTCAGAATCTGGGAGATGACCTAATTCAACAATACTCAAGGATTGACGCAAGGTACAATCAGAGCGGGGGGTACATCTCAGAATCCGGGAGATGACCTAAATCAACAATACTCAAGGATTGACGCAAGGTACAATCGGAGCGGGGGGTACATCTCAGAATCCAGGAGATGACCTAATTCAACAATACTCAAGGATTAACGCAAGGTAGAATCGGAGCGGGGGGTACATCTTAGAATCCGGGAGATGACCTATGTTCGACATCAAGACGAGTCGCATCTGACTCTAGGGGAAGGAACAACATAATTTTGATGGCGAGATCTAAATTTTCTCAAGTCGAAATTGATTTTGAGAGCTTTAAGAGGCGTCTCGTCCTAGAATGATTCTGATAATGAGAACTTTAAGAGGCGTCTCGGCCTAAAATGATTTTGAGAGCTTTAAGAGGCGTCTAGGCCTAAAATGATTTTGAGAGCTTTAAGAGGCGTCTCGGCCTAAAATGATTTTGATAATGAGAACTTCAAGAGTACTATCATGAAGATAATTTCAAGGATACGTTGCATTCTGAGCCATGCCCAAATTCATCGGCTTTTGAGTTGCTGTGTGATGAGATTTTTCTGCTTTGTTAAGCACCGAACCATCTCTTCGCGTGGCCTCTTGGCATTGTATTGAGTGCTGCAACTTCATTTTGGATTCCCGTTCACCCTAAAAGGGTTTTTGATTATTTCACAGTCAAGCTTCTCCGCTTCTAGAGTTGCTGAAACATTACTTTGCGTGGTCCTTCGGCACCGTTTTGAGTGCGGCAACCTCATTCTGGATCCCTGTTTACCCTAAAAAGGGTTTCTGATTTTTTTACAATCAAGCTACTCTGCTTTTGGAGTCGCTGCGACTCTTGGAAATTGATACCGGTTTGGAATCATTCAACTTTGACTAAAGTCTCACGTATATCAGGAGAAATGACACGATCAACATTGTTTGTGTGACCTGCAAGTTAGGTCTTTGGTTTTGCCATTGTTGTGGGATTTTGATCGCTTGCAATGAGCAACCTCTTTGTGAAACCAAGATGTGGTTTGCTGTGTGGTTCCAACTTCGTACCTGCATAAGATTTTTTTACAAGTATGTGGTCGTGCCTGAAAATTCAAGCTGCCTACGTATCTCTTTCGAGAATTAGACCAGCGTTGTTCGAATTTATCAAATCGAACATTTTATTTTCCAAAAATCCATTGGGAAATCTCATTTCCTGAGCATTGTTGTTGACGAGGAACTTTTTGTGGAGACCATGATGTGGTTCGTTGTGATGTCAACTTCGTACCTGCATAAGATTTTTTGCAAGTATGTGGTCGTGCCTGAAGATTCAAGCTGCCTACGTATCTCTTTCGAGAATCAGACCAACGTAGTTCGACTTTGGTAACTCGAACTGATTTTGTAGAAAAGGGCATTAGGAAATTTCATTCCCTACGCAGAAACATGAGCGTCGACTTTGTCGAGGATCCTTCTTGTGAGGACCATGATGTGGCAGAATGGATGATGTGTACCTGCAAGCGATTTTCACAAGCAAGCAAAAAATATATCTTGATATTGATGAGGGGCCTTCTTTTGAGGACCATGATGCGGCAGGGTGGATGACATGTACCTGCAAGAGATTTTCAAGAGCAAGCAGAATATATCTTCGACATTAATGTGCTCAAGAGTGTCATTCATGTGCAACAAAAGTTTTAGAACACATACATGGATTGAAATCTTTAAGATCGAGAGATTCGGAGAAAGATTGGGACAAGAATACATTCTCTTTTCATTTTGTAACCATTTTTCTTTTGAAGGGTGAAAGTCAAATTTCTCCTTTTACAAGATGATTTTTTTTTGCATTTGATTTTTTTTATTTGACACATGTGCATTGCTCGCATCTCAAACTTTGATTTTTATCAATTAATGACTGAAAGTGTATGAATGAATAGAGGGAGAATCATGAATGAAATGGATTGCACTTTATTGTGAATTTTGCATTTTTGTGAAAATGAGGAATATGGAGATGTGTATGGTGAAGCAAAGCCGAAAGCCTAGCGCGAACACTCAAAAGGTCAATTCCGAACACCCATTTGATCAAGAATACTCAACGGTATATCTCCGGATGCTATGGTTGGGTCAGCCCCAGTCATCGGCTGAAGAAACCCCATTTGTTCTTTCTGACATCATTCCCCCAACATTCTTGCTGGTGAGGCCCCAGTGTCTTGCAAGGATCAACTTCAGATGTTGGCTACGGAAGCCCCAGTCAATGTAGGAAAAGCCTCTGAATTTGGCATATGCAGCTCTTGTTGCACTTGAAGAGTGAATCTCATGTTGATCCAAACTATCGTATCGAGACCACTTCATGTTTTGGCATTTCAACCTTTGGGGGCTCTAACTGTCATTGAGAGTTATTCAAATGCTCGATGTCTCGCTGTTGGAGGCAATTCACAATTTCTGACATGCAATACCCAATCGGTAGGGAGTCAACTATCTTTGAGAGTTGTTCAATCATTCGATGCTTCTTTGTCTGAGGCAATCCACAATTCCTGACATGCGATACCCAATCGGTAGGGGGTCAACTGTCTTTGAGAGTTGTTCGGCGGGACACAATCCTTATGTTGCCAAAAAACAAGCTTTGGGCTTGGTGGGCCATACTGACAATCCGAGATGGCACTTTGTTTCTATTGATTCCCATGTTAAGGGACCGACTGTCTATGAGAGTCATCCCACATTCGATGCTTTGCGGCTGATCATAATTCACGTTTTCTGACATTCAATACCCCTTCTTTGAGGAATCAACTGTCTTTGAGAGTTGTTCGGCGGGACACAATCCTGATGTTGCCGAAGAACGAGCTTTGGGCTTGGTGGGCTATACTGTCAATTCGAGATGGCGCTGCGTTCTGATGATCCACACATAAGGGACCGACTGTCTATGAGAGTCATCCCACATTCGATGCTTTGCTGTTGATCATAATTCACGTTTTCTGACATTCAATACTCTTTTTTTGAGGAATCAACTGTCTTTGAGAGATTTTCGGCGGGACACAATCCTGATATTGCCGAAGAGCGAGCTTTGAGCTTTGTGGGCCATACTATCAATCCGAGAGGGCGCTATGTTCTGATGATCCACACATTAAGGGACCTAACTGTCTATGAGAGTTGTCCCACATCCTTGATATTCTCAATCTTGAGAGTTACTGAAACTGATGATGATTCTCAAAAGTTAATCTTTGCATTTCTGAGTCCCTTCAAAAGATCAACTGTCAATGAGAGTTGTCTTGTACCCTGGCGTTTTGCCATCTGAATTTCTGTGTTACCCGGAGCAAACCATTCTCAACGAATTTCCTTTGTCCCTTTTGCTGTGACAACTTACAGGAGTTGGCAGGGGAAGGCACGAGGCCAGTGTTTTGGGAAGAAAAGGGAAATCCCAGTGGGATCTCCGACATTGTGTTTGCGCAAAAGTGAAATGACGGAAGGAAGAGAGTAGGGGGAAGCCCCTAGACTCGGGAAAATATGCATACTCACACATTGAAATCAAAGACTCAAGACTTAAACTTACGTTATCTTTCAAATGCCTTTAAATCAATAATTATGGACAAATCATTTGGACTTAAATTAGACCGCAACAAATTGACATGAGAACATTGTTGGGCAAACGTTGTGATTCGCGCCGCTGTTTGACCTCATTTGGTGAGAGGCCTTCGTCGTTGTCTCTTCTTCTTGATATTGATCACACCATTGGAGGCTGCACGATTTTTTTGGTTCTTGGGCCCCCTCAGTGTAAGGGGGTGGTAGAGCACGTTAGTCTCCAACATAAGTCACCAGTTGTCGTCGTTGATGGTACTTTACCCAAAGTTGAAAGATCGAGATCTTCTTTAGTGCAGATTGGCCTCGCATGCGCGGTGCTCCTTGAAATTGATGATGTCACATGAGATTGTTGGAACCTCGGTCCATGTCTTGTCTTTGTGCAACGAGCGGTGAAGTCTTCAGTATGAATTGTCAACTGCCGTTGTTGAAGGCACACACATGAAATTGAAGTGTCAGGATATCCTTTCTAAAACAATTGAATTAAACAATAAAGCGAATGAAATATATGCAAGAATAAATAACTGATGTTTCTTCTTCTTTTTTTTTTTTTTTTGACCTCCCCTTTTTTTTTTTTTGCTCTCAATTTTTTTTTTTTTGCACTCAAGAAGAAACATCATTGCTTCTGAAACATAACAATTTTACAAGATACAAATTTACAAAATGTGAAAATTTACAATGCATCATACATTAAAAGAAAATCGCCGACACCTGCAGTTGCGTGATATCATCACTCTTTTCTATTTGATTGGCTTCTCTGATCATGCCCTTGATTGCACCCTAAAATCTTCGTTCGTCGGGTGACTTTGTCGATTGCCCTTTGTCGATTGCCTTCGTGAGCTTCGTTGACTGCCTTCGGCCCTAGTTCCCATCTCAATTAATCACAGTCTAAAATTTGTTCAGATTTCATTGATTGCTTTTAATTAAGTGAGATTCATTTTAAGCTTTATGATTCAAAAGGCATTTGATAATAACGCAAATTCATTCATTGAAACGATATGTTATAGGACAAGCCATAAAATAATAGCACAAAGACAACACACTCTTAGACTTAGAAGACAAAGAAGATGTGTGAGCACATTACTAAGCGATACGCAAAAGGGACAGGATTAAGAGTAGGGGCGGTGAGCCCAGTCACAAGCAAAAAGAGATCTAGATACGGGAAGCTAGAAAATCTCCAAAAGTAAGCAAAAGTGTTGCAGTCTTGCAAGCTAGCAAACCAAAAGTCTGTCCGTTTATTACCTACGCCGTCAGAGTGAAAAGCAGTGGTCTCAGGAGTCAATGAGCCCCAAGGAAAAAACATTCCCATATCAAAATCAAGTCTGAGGTTTTACCAACCGCCTTGTTATCGATGAGGTTCTGAATTGCATTCTTAAGAGACCAGCTCGAATCTGTATCATGTCCCGGATATCGGTGGTATTTGTAGTACTCCAGGACATCCCAACCTTTAGGCAATGGCTGGGGTGATCTATATTTCTCCATTGGTTTCAAAAGTCCGTGAGCAACCAAAACACGCAAGATTTTAGACATGGGGCCACCGAAGTTATCAAACACCCGATTTGCTGCTGATGTGGGATTCTCTATGACCTCTTCATCAATGAGGCTTTGGATGGCATGCCGAAGAGAGAAACAATTGTTGGTGTCATGGCCATTTGATTGATGATACTGGCAGTAGGCAGTAGACTCCCATCGCTTGGGTATGTTGTTCGGTGGCTTGTATCCTTCCATCGGTTTCAGAAAGCCTTTCTTCATGAGGTCATAGAAAACCGTGATCATTGGAGCATCAAGCTCATCAAAATGCCTATCATGGCGGCTAAACCTCCTCAAACTAAACTTATCCCTCCTTAGAGCAAATGCCAGAATTTGGGGAGTATTCTTGAAAGTTAAGTTTTGGTTGCGAGACCTTGAGAACCAAGACTTTGTATCATGTTCAAACTCGGTCATACACTTTGCATTTTTCATTGAGGATTTCCCGAAGCCAAGGTACGAGGAGTAGGTTTTGGTATCAACGTGTTGGGCCATCTCAAGTAACGAGGTAAAAGTTGGGATGGTGTCTTGAGTGGGGTTTGGACAAGTGTATGGTACTTGGTGAGAGGCTCCATCTTTGGGAAAGGTGACTATTTCTTGTGGTTGAGCATGGGATGCCATGGTTTTTGGAACAACAAGTGAATGGGAGTCCTTGAGTCCCATGTGGCCGTCATTCTGCAAGAGGGCTATCACACGGTCTATCATTTCCTCTTGATGCCCTTGGAAGATACTCTTCATGTATTCTGTCTGGGCTGTCATTTGCTTCCCTAACCATTACTCCATTGCATAACCCGGCTCAAAGTCGGATGAGCCCTCAGTTGAGTTTGATGATGTATGTCCTTTGTTGGCCATGATTGATGGTGAAGACCGGAGTAGAGCTTTGATCAAATTGATGCTTGAAACGGACCTTGAATGTCCCGCTAGAGAACAAGAAGAATTCTCCCTCTACAAGACGGATGAAAAAGAAAACCTAATTTAGATTTTTTGGGAAATGAAGCTTTATGAACTAAAGAAGCAACTTTTTTTTTTTTTTTTTTTTTTAAATTTTAAGCGCAAGCAACGCACAAACCTATGAATGCTGGACAAGCACCTTGCTTTGTTTTGACACGTTTTTGCATGAAATCTTGGAATAGTGGATACCGTCTCCAAAGTATAGGACCAACGTTTTTCACCTGTACTATTGGCCGTCCAATCCCCTAGCGAAGGGCCTATACTATTTCAGGGATCCACCATTCAGTTACGGTCTAAGGGAGGGTCTTGACAATTTAAAGTCAATCCGAGTATTTCAATGAATTTCCACAATGTAGGTTTTTTTTTTGAAAAAAATTGGACATCGTGGCTTGGTAACGGGGAAGATTGGCTTACACCCATCGCAACGACTATTAGGCGCGCTTTGGGGTGAGAATGTACACCGCGGACCCTATAGGGAAGTCGATGATCTCCCTTATACCCTCGGGTTACATTCTCGGGTTTGTACGGTTCTACGAGACGTTTATTTTCAAAAACGTGCATGTGTGTGAGGTATCTATAAGTTCAAAAATGATTTTGAAAGCAAGTAAAGAAAATCCTCTTTTTTATTCTTTCCATTTTTTTCCTTTTTTATTTTTTAAGGGAATCACCTACCACGCATGCATATATATACAAATAAGAGGGTGAGGGAAAAAGAATGTCCCTACAAAACAAAGGTTAGGGCATAAATATATAAACAACCCAAGAAAGGCAAGTAAAGCATGGCACACATAAAGATTACAGTCTAGCCCACTTTTAATCTCGTCCCCATCAGAGTCGCCACTGTGAGAGCCCGCACTCGAAGACAAACCTTACCGGAATGATTGCTCGTGAGGGCGATTCGGGTGATGCCTCGTGCTAATGCGCTTTCGGAAATGCGCTCGGTTTCTCATAATGGTTTCCTCTCGATGGATTCAAAACAGTCAAGAGTCGCCACCTCATTTTATTTTAGGAAAAATAGAGATAAAACCTTTTATTCAGAGAAAGTGGGTTTGGGGGCTAATTTACGAGAGAGAGAGAAGGGGTTAGGCACTCTCCTCACCCTTTATGGTCTCTAGCATGCATGCCACTTAGATTCATTTTATGCCTTTTTACCTTGATTTATGCCCTAACAAAAATGGTGATTTAATATACATAGGAGTCTTCCTATTCTAGGTATGTTTGCTTTTAATTCACAAATGAGAGTCGGTTTGGGTGGACTCTCACTTGGTTTTGAAAATGGTTTAGCATTCACATCCAGTAAAGGAAACACAAAAGGGGTGGGGGATTATAATGTACAATGGTGAACAAAAAGGGAAACAAATCCCATGTCAAATGAATGTCCAAAAGTCCGTCCCCAAGCATTTTAGGGACTGCTGTCCATCTCTTCTTCTTGTACCTGCTCTCATACTTACACAATCTGGAAAGTAAAGGTTAAAGAAAGTTTCTAACACATCAAGTATCAACCATGATTTTTACTCTGATTTTAGGGGCATTTTATGGTGTCAAAATAAGGCATGTAAGATGATACTTTCAACAGCCTAGTCTGACAGATTATCATACATCCATAAAAGATCCACTTTTTGCATCATGAAAACGGAGGAATCATGGGAAACACTACACATGAAAGTTGTTCCTAACATATCAAAGTTTAGATCTGGAAAGTTTCAAGGCCATTTATCAAGTTTAAGTCACACAAAACACCTCTGACATTTTGGTGTCAGAACAGAAAGTATGCTAATCTGAGAACAGAGAGTTGAAACAAAAAATGGAAAGAACCTCTTCCACTCAGGGTAAAAATAAGATATTTAAATTATAGTATTCCTATGTTTGTTTAGAACAAAATCCTTTTTATTGTCTAAGATCAAAACCCAAGTTTGATATGCACAAAGAGAGCAACATGACAGAAAGGTGCAGATGGACAGTCTGCTGAACATTTACAAAAGGGGTGAAAACACCCATGAAAACTCACTCAAATGAGATGCTATGAACATGAAACTTTGGATACACATAGATCTATATCTAAAAAAACACAAAACAACATCCATTTGAGTATTTAATCATAGTATGTCATCACTTAGAGAGAAGAACAACAAGAGTATCAACATTACATCTTTTGGACATCAAATGGAGGTCTAGCCTAACAAGTGGCTAGACCCTTTTTCCAAATCACATAAGGATCTACATTTTACATGGATTAACTTTACAAGAACAAAGATTACCTAGGTGTGCTTCCTTTGCTTCCAAGGGAAGACTTTTTTGTTGCTTTTCTTGTTGGGTTTCCAAGTAACATGCGCAGCGGAAATTAGCATTTAAAATTTTAAGAAACCCAAAGCCATGGATCCGTTCATATGATTAAATCAAATACAACAAGATGAATAGAGGAATAACTAACCCTTGATGGCTATGAATTTTCTCTTTGGTCTTGGTGGAGATCTTGAAGCTTTATCACGAACAAATCACGAACTTTGTAAGATGATAAAATTCACCCTCTAGCGGTATCCACACTTCGAACGAATATCAAAGGAGATTCTTTGATCTTGGTTGCTAGACCAATATTATGAAACACACTTTCACAATATAATAAAGAACTATACGGAATTTATTTGTGAATTATTTTGTTCCTCAATCAAGGATATCTTAGAACAAAATAATATCTCTCTCAAACTCTTTGAGACTCACAAAAGCACTTGTCCATATGGTCCGGCCGAATTGGGGTTTTTATACACAATTAAGACCTATTCCAAAATAGGAATCTTGTGCCAAAAACCTTCCTAAATCGAATTAGGAAATTCCCAATCGGGAGCACCAGGCACCCGCCCGGTACCACCCAGGCGCCCGCCTGTTTGGGCAGAAACTCCAGTCCCTTTCTGGCTTGAACAGGCGCCCGCCTGGTGCAACCCAAGCGCCCGCTTGGTTGACCAGGAGGCCCAAATCTTTCCAGAAATTCCTTGGAAGTCCTCCGACCTTAAATGCCAATATAGTCCTTTTATTTAAGATTCGTTCTATTGTGTGTGACCCTCTAGGATTATACTAAGTTGGCAATGGGCTCAAACATGATCCCATAAGATATGATTAGGTTCTAGCAAACCGTCATACCTACCCAAATAGTATAACTAGATACAAGTTCGCATTCCTTTAGAATATGTCATAATCCCTTTGTCCACGATGTCATTGAACACAAGTCATGGTCAAACGGTCAACTTGTTTTGTTCAGTACTTTCTCGATTCCGAATATGTTGATAATTCAAATGCTATTGATCCAATCAATCCATTTGAGTCCGGCCGAACATTTCATCAACATCATTCCTTCGAGAGGCCCAAGCTTGACATCTCTCCGTGGAGGGAAAAATCCATTTAGCTTATTATTCTTCCCTACGGGAATCCGATTATGCCAATCATACCCTTTATAACTACCGTGTTAAGGTAGCGTTTGAATATGTCAAACACAATGTTCATCAAGTGGAAGGCTATAATAACTTCATGTCTAAGGATTCAAATGACATAACTAATATGAGATATATGTTCGACATAGACCATGACATAAATCTCATACAGCGGGTCATGTCCAGTACCTTGTTCCAACCAAGTACCCATAAATCTAACATGATCATCTCATGATCATTTAGACTTTATACTAGTGCTTAACAAGTACTAGGGACGGAGATTATTATAAGTAAACATGAACAACAATAATAATCAAAACATCTCTTTATTGATATGAAATAAATGATAACAATTACAACGTTTATTAAATGTGCCTAGGGCACCACTACCAACAATCTCCCACTTGCCCTAGGCCCAATCTCCCATGTATCTAATACCCATGGACCTAACATGACCTTCATATTTAGCTTGTGGAAGTCCCTTTGTTAGCGGGTCCGCAACATTGTCATCAGTAGGTACTCTGCATATATTTACGTCTCCCCTATCAACGATTTCTCGAATGATATGAAAACGCCTAAGTATGTGTTTGGATTTCTGATGTGCTCTTGGTTCCTTTGCTTGAGCAATAGCACCATTATTATCGCAATAAAGGTCTATTGGATTAGCAATGCTAGGAACCACTTCAAGTTCAGTTATGAACTTCTTAATCCAAACAGCTTCTTTTGCAGCATCCGATGCAGCAATATACTCAGCTTCTGTTGTAGAATCAGCGGTTGTACTTTGCTTGGAACTCTTCCAGCTTATAGCTCCACCATTTAACATAAACACAAAACCCGATTGCGATCGGCTATCATCTTTGTCGGTTTGGAAGCTTGCATCCGTGTAAGCATTTACAACGAGATCATCTTCCATTCCTCCATAGACCAAAAACGAGTCTTTAGTTCTTCTCAAGTACTTAAGAATCGCTTTTACAGCTATCCAATGATTTTCGCCAGGGTCGGATTGGTATCTACTTGTCATGCTCAAAGCATAAGACACATCCGGCCTAGTACAAATCATGGCATACATGATGGACCCAATTGCCGAAGCATATGGAACATCATTCATTTTCTCACGCTCATCTTTTGTCTTAGGACATTGAGTCTTGCTTAGAGAAACTCCATGTAACACGGGCAAGGTGCCTCTCTTAGAATTTTCCATACGGAATCTTCTAATGACCTTGTCAATGTATGTACTTTGGCTTAAACCAAGTAGCCTCCTTGATCTATCTCTATAGATCTTAATGCCAAGAATATATGCGGCTTCACCCATATCTTTCATTGCGAAGCACTTTCCTAACCAAGTCTTCACAGACTGAAGTGTAGGAATGTCGTTTCCAATGAGCAATATGTCATCCACATATAAAATAAGGAATAGCACTATGCTCCCACTAATCTTCTTGTATACACAAGGCTCATCTTCGTTCTTGATGAAACCAAACTCTTTGACCGATTCATCAAAACGGAGATTCCAACTCCTTGAAGCTTGCTTCAATCCATAGATGGATCTTTGCAATTTGCATACCTTAGAATCTTGTTCAAAACCTTCTGGTTGTGTCATATACACATCCTCTTGGAGTTTTCCATTCAGGAAAGCGGTTTTGACGTCCATATGCCATATTTCATAGTCATGATATGCGGCAATGGCAAGCAAAATTCTTATAGACTTGATCATTGCTACGGGTGAAAAGGTCTCGTCATAGTCAATACCATGAACTTGCCTATAACCTTTCGCTACAAGCCAAGCTTTGTAAGTATGCACCTTCCCATCCATGTCAGTCTTCTTCTTGAAGACCCATTTGCATCCTATGGTTTTTACACCTTCGGGCACATCAATCAAATTCCAAACTTGATTGTCTTGCATGGATTGTAATTCGGATTCCATGGCTCCAAGCCACTTGTCCGAATCAGGAGAAGACATCGCCTCTTGGTAGGTTGACGGTTCATCATTCTCAATGATTTCTACCTCATTACTATCCGTTACGAGAAATCCATATCGCTCGGGCTCGGATCGTATCCTACTAGATTTGCGAGTTACTTGTGTATTTTGAACAGGTTCCACAACTCCTTGTGGTTCTTGTTCTTGTTCCACTATTGGTTCAATGTTATTTTCTGGGTCTCGAATTTCTTCAAGATTTATTTTACTCCCACTGATTTCTTTGGAGAGAAACTCTTTCTCTAGAAAGACACCAGTTCGGGCAACAAACACTTTGTTGTCCTCTCGGTTGTAAAAGTAATATCCTTTAGTTTCCTTAGGATATCCCACGAAAATACATTTATCAGATTTGTGTGCTAGTTTGTCAGAGATAAGTCTTTTGACAAAAGCTTCATAACCCCAAATCTTCATGAAAGATAGACAAGGCTTCTTTCCGCTCCACATCTCATATGGAGTCTTTTGAACCGATTTAGTTGGAACACGATTTAGTGTGAAAGCAGCGGTTTCTAGAGCGTAACCCCAAAAGGATATTGGAAGATCAATTTGACTCATCATTGATCGAACCATGTCTAACAAAGTCCGATTCCTCCTCTCGGACACACCATTCCATTGTGGTGTTCCGGGTGGAGTCAATTGTGAAACTATTCCACAATTCTTTAGATGATCATCAAATTCTTGGCTCAAGTATTCACCACCTCGATCTGATCGAAGTGCCTTTATACTTTTGCCAAGTTGTTTTTCTACTTCATTTTGAAATATTCTAAATATCTCAAATGCTTCACTTTTATGTTTCATTAGGTAAACATACCCAAATCTACTATAATCATCAGTGAAGGTTATGAAGTATTGAAATCCTCCCCTAGCATTGCTACTTAATGGTCCGCATACATCGGAATGTATCAACCCCAATAAGTCGCTTGCCCTTTCACCCAACTTGGTAAAAGGTGTCTTAGTCATTTTTCCAAGAAGACACGACTCACAAGTATCATATGACTCTAACTCACATGAACCCAAAAGTCCGTCCCCATGGAGTTTTGAGATACGCTTCTCATTAATATGACCAAGACGGCAATGCCACAAATAAGTATGATTTACATCATTAGGCTTAGATTTCTTATTTACATGATAGACATTATTTTCATTCTTGACATCCAAGATATAAAGGCCATTAAATGAATTAGCAATACCATAAAGCACATCATTTAAATAAATAGAAATTTTTTTATTCTCAATAAGAAACTTAAAACCTTCATTATCCAAACAAGAAATTGAAATAATATTTCTGCTTAAATCCGGAACATAATAACAATTGTTCAAAACAAGAATTAATCCGGAAGGTAAAGTGACTTCATAAGTCCCTACGGCTAATGCAGCAACTCTTGCTCCATTCCCCACACGTAGATCTACTTCACCTTCTTTAAGCAGTCTCCTATTCTTTAATCCCTGCACATTTAGACAAATGTGAGAACCACATCCGGTATCCAATACCCAAGAATCAGTGGTAGAAAGGAGAATATCTATCATATAGATACCTGAAGTCGACGCAGCCTTGCTGCTCTTCTTCTTCTTTTGCTCTTCCAAGAAAGCCTTGCAATTGCGTTTCCAATGACCAATTTCTTGACAATGGAAACAGATTGCATCCTTTTGTGAATCAGGTTTTGCCTCAGAAGCCTTGGCAACCTTTGCCTTGCTTATCTTGGGTTTGAAAACTTTTGCCTTACCCTTTCCTTTGGCACTAGCCTTCTTCCCATCATGAACCAAGAGCACGGGAGAACCTTTCTCCACAATTTTCATCTCTGCAGTTTTGAGCATCCCATGCAACTCAGAGAGATTCTTATCCATTCCATGCATGTTATAATTCATCACAAACTGATTATAACTTTTAGGCAATGAATTAAGAATGAGATCCGTGGCTAGCTCCAATGGGATTGGATAGCCAAGTTTCTCAAGGTGCTCTACATAACCTTTCATTTTAAGAAAGTGAGGACTCACTTGTTGCCCTTCATTCATTTTACTAGTAGTGAATGCAACAATGGTCTTGTACCTCTCTTGCCTAGCTTGCTCTTGAAACATGGTTCTTAACTCCACGCCTATCTAATAGGCTTCCAAATGTTCCAAACTTTGTTGGAGTTTTGAACACATAGCAGCAAGCATGAGACAACTTACATCTCTAGAATCATTACGATGTTTCTTGTAATTGTCTCTTTCTACCCTAGGGGCAGTAGGCGGTGGTTCAGCAGGGAGAGGCCCATCGAGAATGTACAACTTATCTTCTTGCCTAAGAACAATTCTTATGCTTCGGATCCAATCCATAAAGTTTGTACCATTCTCTTCGAGCTTATCCTTCTCAATGATCGATCGCAACGACATTGATTGAGTGTTATTAGTCATTATCTACAAATATGCAAAAAATTTCCAAAATTTAATAAGTACCGATTTTCATTAAAGAGATAAATAATGTATTTTTCAAACAAAATACTCCCACTAAATTATATAACCTTCTTATACATCCAATGTATAATATAATTTAATTGGGTTGAGATCCCGCTTTAATCTAATTTTGAGTACGCTTTGGCGCACCGCTCAAAGTTAAATCAATCAGGTAGACAACTCTTGTCAATCATATCTCATATGACTCTCAGTTCTTTTCATGAGATTCTTTAAGAAATCCAATTTCAAAAAGCATGTTAAATCTCATCTTTGCCTTAAGCCCAAAACTGTTTTGACGCTTAATTAAGTCCAACCATTTTAAACGCATAGGAAACTCTTATTCACTCATCTTGCTCAAACATGAATAAAATCAATGCACCTCGCTTTGGCGAGCCCACACAAAATTACTCATGTATAAACAAGTGTTTTAATCATGGCATGGCAAAAAGGGACTTAAAACTTTCTTTGAAGGTTCATTACATATAGCATATAACACATTTATGAGCACATAATATAAACATGTTACATATCAAGTTTAGCCACTAAATTAATCCCATTAATTTAAGCATGATATTTATGTGTCATTAGTTTCTCTATAATTATGAGGATGAGACTATTTCAACTTCGGTTATTATCTCCAAATCAAGACAACAAGAAGTGCGGTCGAACTAAGCCATTAGGCAACCACAATCCCGCACTAATTCAAGAAACCAAGAAAGTAGTCCATGTGGCCGAAACTAAGCAATAGATGGTCTCGATGAACGTAGGCCAATTGCATTCACAATTCCACATGGATTTCCAATCATTGAATCAAGAACTTTGTTTCTCAATTTTAGCAATTATGAACTCTTCATAATTCTAAATTCGTTTTATCTTTGAAACTTTGATTGCGATCAATTTTGGGAAACACAATCTCGATGAACGCAGATTAGCCATCCAAAACTTGAACCAATCTAGGAATCACAAGACTAAAACAAATAGGAAAATCAAACCCCAAAATCCACACACAAACCAACTACCCAAAACCCATTCCAGATCAGCAAGTCTGAAGTGGTCTTGTTACTGGTTTTGTTGGATTTATCGAAAATTCCATATTCAGATTTTAACCAAAATCAGAACAAATTTTGGCCACCGAGCGCCCGCCTGCAAAGGACCAGGCGCCCGCTTGAATGACCAGAATAGTATAGAATTTTAAAGTTTGAAAATTTTGTCTCAAAATTATTTTTCCTCGATTATTAAAACTTTGATCCAATAAAAAATCAATAATCGAAATAATTCAGAATCCACCATAATTTTTATTGCGATTGAATCGTGCGATTAAAGTTGGAAAAACAATAAACCACATAAAATCACAAAACACATAAACATCATATAATCCAATATTCATATCATACTTGGCACATAAACAATTTATATACACACAACATGATCCAAGTATTGAATTAATCAACATGAACCGGGGCTCTGATACCACTGTTGGGTTTCCAAGTAACATGCGCAGCGGAAATTAGCATTTAAAATTTTAAGAAACCCAAAGCCATGGATCCGTTCATATGATTAAATCAAATACAACAAGATGAATAGAGGAATAACTAACCCTTGATGGCTGTGAATTTTGTCTTTGGTCTTGGTGGAGATCTTGAAGCTTTATCACGAACAAATCACGAACTTTGTAAGATGATAAAATTCACCCTCTGGCGGTATCCACACTTCGAACGAATATCAAAGGAGCTTCTTTGATCTTGGTTGCTAGACCAATATTATGAAACACACTTTCACAATATAATAAAGAACTATACGGAATTTATTTGTGAATTATTTTGTTCCTCAATCAAGGATATCTTAGAACAAAATAATATCTCTCTCAAACTCTTTGAGACTCACAAAAGCACCTGTCCATATGGTCTGGCCGAATTGGGGTTTTTATACACAATTAAGACATATTCCAAAATACAAATCTTGTGCCAAAAACCTTCCTAAATCGAATTAGGAAATTCCCAATCGGGAGCACCAGGCGCCCGCCCGGTACCACCCAGGCGCCCGCCTGTTTGGGCAGAAACTCCAGTCCCTTTCTGGCTTGAACAGGCGCCCGCCTGGTGCAACCCAAGCGCCCGCTTGGTTGACCAGGAGGCCCAAATCTTTCCAGAAATTCCTTGGAAGTCCTCCGACCTTAAATGCCAATATAGTCCTTTTATTTAAGATTCGTTCTATTGTGTGTGACCCTCTAGGATTATACTAAGTTGGCAATGGGCTCAAACATGATCCCATAAGATATGATTAGGTTCTAGCAAACCGTCATACCTACCCAAATAGTATAACTAGATACAAGTTCGCATTCCTTTAGAATATGTCATAATCCCTTTGTCCACGATGTCATTGAACACAAGTCATGGTCAAACGGTCAACTTGTTTTATTCAGTACTTTCTCGATTCCGAATATGTTGATAATTCAAATGCTATTGATCCAATCAATCCATTTGAGTCCGGCCGAACATTTCATCAACATCATTCCTTCGAGGGGCCCAAGCTTGACATCTCTCCGTGGAGGGACAAATCCATTTAGCTTATTATTCTTCCCTACGGGAATCCGATTATGCCAATCATACCCTTTATAACTACCGTGTTAAGGTAGCGTTTGAATATGTCAAACACAATGTTCATCAAGTGGAAGGCTATAATAACTTCATGTCTAAGGATTCAAATGACATAACTAATATAAGATATATGTTCGACATAGACCATGACATAAATCTCATACAGCGGGTCATGTCCAGTACCTTGTTCCAAACAAGTACCCATAAATCTAACATGATCATCTCATGATCATTTAGCCTTTATACTAGTGCTTAACAAGTACTAGGGACGGAGATTATTATAAGTAAACATGAACAACAATAATAATCAAAACATCTCTTTATTGATATGACATAAATGATAACAATTACAACGTTTATTAAATGTGCCTAGGGCACCACTACCAACAATCTCCCACTTGCCGTATGGCTCATGTCTCCGTCCCTTCTTCCCAAAGTGCCACTTGTCGCATTCTGATTGGCTCCTTCTTTATTAATTTGGCCAGCCAACTTGGGCCACTTGTCTGGCTCTTTTAGGCGTGAATGATCACAATTTTTGCTCCGGTATTGGTTCCGCAACAGTCCAAGTTTTGTCCGAGTGTGCGCACAACGGTACCCCGGTTGTCCGCGGTCCCAACATGAAAGTTGCTTGAAATAGACTTGTGGTCACGTACGCCTATCTGAAATATGTTAATGAGAAAGGGATGAAAATAATATATTTTTAATGCACGGAATGGACGGTAACGAGCAGTTCTAAGGGTGCGGGCCCCATTTTCGGGTCCCGCCACTCAAAAATTGAAGTACATGCCTGTTTACTCGTTTTTTCGCTATGATCATGAAATTGAAGTCCGCTCATCCATTCGATGCACTGATAAGGCTCACGTTACTCCCGCATAACCAAATCGAGGGCTCTAGGTCAATTTTAGGGTTTAGACCAATAAAAGGGGTTTGATAAGGGGTGCGAGATCGGGGTATCTACAGTGATCGGCCTTCCTCTCGAACTTGTCATGACATCTTTTTACGATTCATTTGCCAATGAATTAATTACCAAAAGATTGAACAACTTTCTTAGATTTGGAATCGCTATCCGTTCCTTGTCGAGTCTAGGGTTTCTCTTATTTTTGCGATACTTCCAGTTTCTTGTAATCAAACTGGGGCTTTCTTTCTCTTCTCTCTTAATGACTTACTTGCCTTCGTGAGCCATTCAAAAAATATACATACATGAAGTCATTACTAGGGACACTTTCCTAATCGAGTCAATGTCACTCATCTTTAGTGACAAAAGGTCCTCACCGCAAAATCACATGTCTCTCATCCTCATCTAGAGTCAATGCACACTTCCTCATCAATTGAGTCAAAAAAAAATGAAGACGCAAAAGAGATGCCCGCTAGATTGAAAACACGAAAGGGCGGTCTAGGCAAAAAACAGGGTGCGTTATAAAATAAATGAGAGAGTGAGAGAGAGAAGGGAAAGAGAAATGGAGATCTCCGGCCTCTAAGGAAGACAACTGCACAAGTTCTACATTGGGTTTCCTCAGCAAGTCAATCCCCACCGAGCCAACTTTGGAATTGCAAAAGGCTTGACGAGATATGGCACCATCAAAGGTCATTTTGGGCTATTGAAAGATTGTTCTTACAATGTGCATCTTTGGGCTCATGAGAAAGAAAGCCCATGGTAACCAAGATCCGTCCGAGAAAGAGCCTATCATTGAAGGGGTACAAGGTTGCACAAAATAATACCCAGCTAGTCAGTTGGTTTGGGCAGCGAGCAACAACATATAATTCAAGCTTCTATAAGCATGTCCCTCTAAAGTATGCCGAAAGACTCCCGAGAATGGAGTAGCTCTTGCCATGTCCCCTTGTGTTTGGTGATGTTCAAAATGGACCGAAGTCCAAAGAGGCCCGTCAAGCTCGCCGGCCCGAGGCCCGTTGGTCCGAGCCCGTCAGTCCACGGACTGAGCCCGCTCCTAGCCCGCGCGAACACAAGGATGGGCCGGACAGTGAAAATGACGCACGGGCCGGGCTAAAGCCCGCGGATCACTTGGCCCGTTTGGCCCGTGTCCGTTTGGCCCTTCTTTTTTTTTTTTTTTTTTTTTTGGACTGGGCGACTCACTGGCGCATGTATGGGATGGCTGTCCTGTTGCTCTGTATGTGACTGTGTGTGCTGTGCTGTGTTGTGTTGTGTCCTCTTCCTTGGCATTTAGCCATTTAGTGTTTTTTTTTTTTTAAGACTTTATTATCTTAAAGACTTTGTTATTTCTTAAGACTTTATTATCTTAAACACTTTGTTATTTCCTAAATGAAGAATTCAATCAATTCTAGACTATATGCCTTAAAATTTAATAAAATTATTATCAAATAACTTAAATT
This sequence comes from Campanula takesimana, assembly GCA_026119855.1. Classification (NCBI taxonomy): domain Eukaryota; kingdom Viridiplantae; phylum Streptophyta; class Magnoliopsida; order Asterales; family Campanulaceae; genus Campanula; species Campanula takesimana. The sequence continues at coordinate 202,429 of JAOWBW010000812.1, read as the reverse complement.
TAATAACTAACTCTATTTAAATATAAAAGACAAATTAAAGTAGATATTAAATCACTTTTTATATGTATTTTAATTTATATTATATATTTTAATAAGCCTAAGTCATTTTATTTTTTTATAATTTTTTAAAAGTTTTTCTGATTAAAAAAAAAAGGACAAAATCCGTTTGGCCCGTAAACCTTTCGGTCCGGACCAAACGGACGGGCCAGACCACACATATAACGACGGGCCGGGCCGAGATTTTATCCATCTGTGGGAGGGCCGGACCGGTCAAACCCGTCAAGCCCGCGGACATGACCAAAGGCGGGCCGGGCCGGATAACCCGTTTGAACATCACCACTTGTGTTTGTTCCCCCATACGAGGACGAGTCTCTTGTTTTGCTCAACAAGTGATGATGCCCTAGGGGCTATGTGACTCGAGAAAGAAAACTTCTCTCGCTTCATTTGACAGTTAATGAGCCCTAGGGCTACGCTCAAGAAAGATGTGTGAGACTATCCTCAAAGTCTCTCAAAAAGAATGTCGAGAAGCACCTTCTTGTCATGTATGCTCATATTTATTCCCCGATCAAGGATAGGCCCTTATCGTTCCACTCCTAATCAATGGTGTCACTCTAGGGGGTATGATCAAGTTTTAAAGGCTCCCTCGGCAAGAAGAAATTCACTTCAGTGTCCCCGGCGGAGTCATGTGCAACATTGGAAGCTTCCTCAATTCGGCACCGAAGGTCTCAAGAGGCTTCGCAATCTACAATCTTTTGGGCTACGAAATTACAGTGATACAAGCAAAGGGTAATATTGGGGCCTCGCAACCGACAGTCTTTTGGGACAACAATGCTCAAGAAATGCAATGTGGAGAAGTCTTATATGATAGAGATCAAGCTTCAAGGGTCTCCCAACACCTCAAGTCAAAGGTCTCTTGGTTTTAAATGAAGGATCCAATGTTATGAATGAATTTGATGATTTTTGTTAGAACTTACAACGAGATCATGAAGGAAGTCTTAGAGAAAAGGAAAAGGATTCAAGGAAATGCCAATATGATAACTCGACCAGAGTTACGGCCAATCCCAATGTTTCTGCAAGTACTGCACCCCTTTCTCCAAGATCAAAAGCACAGGCTGCACCCGAAGATCCGTTATTAGTTCAACTCAAGAAGACTCAAGCAAACATACCGTTTGAGATTTTATCACGCCAAGGCCTTATCTTCCACAACAACATCACCATCTCCCACGACTTTGAATAAGGGCTCCAATGTTATGAATGAATTTGATGATTTTTGTTAGAACTTTCAGTGAGATTATGAAGGAAGTCTTAAAGAAAAGGAAAAAGATTCAGTATGCTAAACTCACGTGACTGGGTTATAGAGGGAAATGCCTCGGCCAATCCCAATGTTTCTGCAAGTACTGCACCCCCTTCTCCAAGATCAAAAGCACAGGCTGCATCTGAAGATCCGTTATTAGTTCGACTCAAGAAGACTCAAGAAAACGTACCGTTTGAGACTTTATCATGTCAAAACCCTATCATCCGCAACAACATCACCATCTCCCACGAGACATTTCCCGAAGATTCTACTGCATTTTCAATATGGACCCTCCGCCACTTGGTACCAACCACAAAAAAAGGGCCATTCATCTCCAAACAAGAGGAAGATCACTTTCATGAGTTTCTACCCAATGGTGCATCTGCTTTCAATACAATGCCAGGATAAGTTGGGGCTTCACACCGAAAGGTCTTCACATCCCGCCATCTACAAGCTCGCAAACAACAAGCCCACGACACTTGGGGCTTAGTAATCTCTCGAAGGTTGGTATCAATGATCTTCTCTTGGAGCTTGCTCACGGCAACAACAAAAAGCGATTTATTTGAAAAGGTCAAGAGTCGATTCATCTTGGGGCTATGCAAGTCTCTCAAAGTTTGGCATCAAAGGCATTCTAGGGGCTTTACAATCAACAACCCCTTGGTATCTCAGCATCAAAAGTCTTTTGAAGCCCCATAATCGACAAATCTCTTGGGGCTAGACATCACATTTCATTGGGCACAACGGCAGCGACAACAGAATTCAAGCGAGGCAATCCGGACTTCGGTCGAACATGACTTGATCTTGGGTTGGCTTTACAAACACACAATTCTTAAAATAGTTCACCCACAAACTAAAAAAAAGATTTTCTTCTTGCAAATAAACTTTGTTTGTTTCCTTACTTGCGTAAAAGTATGTGTTTCATTTTTCTTTACTCCTAGCATTCCTCCCCAGCACTCTCTGTCATTCTTGAACTACGCTGGTCTGATTCTCTTAAAGGGATACGTAGGCAGCCTTTTGGCACGACCAACCCATCACCCAGAATACCATCTCACCGACACTCCATGAAAGGCAAAAACAATTCATCATCACCAACATCATCATTCTCCATCCAAAGCATGGAGATTCTTCATCAAAAGCATCAAGGCATCCACCACCACAACACTAATCCATCCAACGGCAATGGTAAGTGAAGGTATGAATACATCCGAGGCTTTCCTCAAATCACACCGCACACAAAATCACTTTCTCCATTCTTACAAAAATTCTCTCTCATGCAAAACTGCATTCAAATCACATCACACCACAAGCACAATTTCTCTCATAACTGCCATTTCACATCTCATCATGTCACAAGCACATATACCTGCAAAGCACATACTTAACAGGTACCACCACAAGGTCAACAGCATCTGCAACTCAAGGCACTTCATCCCCAGCAGAAAGTGATCCGCCGTCAACTACGCATGCATCCTACAGAGTCAAACAATTACAGTTCAATGACAACAACTGGGTCCATGGTGAGCCGCAAAATCACCAGCTTTCCATCAAGCAACACAACAATATCACATATAGGAAGACGGAACCTCGGTTCCTGCCATCCGTAAATGGATCCGCATCAGTAAACGGATCCCGCATCAGCAAACGGATCCCGCTTCAGCAAACGGATCCCGCTTCAGCAAACGGATCCCACATCAGCAAACGGATCCCGCATCAGCAAATAGATCCCGCCATCAGCAAACGGATCCCACATCAACAAACGGATCCCGCTTCAGCAAACGGATCCCGCCATCAGCAAACGGATCCCGCTTCAGCAAACGGATCCCGCATCAGCAAACGGATCCCACTTCAGCAAACGGATCCCGCTTCAGCAAAACGGATCCCGCCATATCCTTTCTATATCAATAAAGCCGCTCACATAGGAAGCGCACACCTATCCTTCGCAAATTTTAAATTCTTGTTTTATCGAGTCTTTGTTTTGTCTTGTCGATATCCTCGGCGGTGGTCTTTCTTTCGTCGACGCGTTTTGCTTTGCAATCCACATCGCCGAGGGGCTCTATAGACACCCCGCCTTGGACCTCTCACCCCGATTGCATACATAGTATTTTTATTTAACTTGTTTTTGTTAATTTCTATTACTTTGATTAAGTTCCTAACTGATTTCGTTAGTTTTGAGCTAAACTGCATAAAAGAAGTAATTTTAGAGTCATTCTGTCATTCTGTCTTTCTCAGACGCGGGCGCCTCCGATACTGTCCACGTCCCGTGCGCGCCTCTCACCCCAAAAGCTGGAAGCGCGCGCCTCCCGATATGGCAGTAACGGATTGCACCATTTTCCCTCTTTTTTCTTATTTAGAACATCTCTTCTTGATACAAAAAAACCTCTCTTTTACATCCACATTCATCCCCCCTTATTTCATAACTCCCAATCCCATATTCTTAGTTTTTTCCCAAAAACTAAATATTTCTTTTATTTATTATTTGATTTTCTTTTATTTATTTTATTTCTCTTTATTTTTCTATTGGTTGAAAGACCACATTTTCCTCTCTTTTCAACCTATTTAAACCCCTCATTTTTACCTTAGAAAGGGACCTTGAACTTTGAACTTTCTCCCTACACAAACTCTACACCATTCTCCCTACACAAATTTCCCCAACAAGAGTTCTAGCAACTAAACTCTTCACAAATTTCTACACAACAATTTCTCTACAACAACTCCAAGACAAAGTTTGAAGTCCTCTTTTCTAAAGGTACACTTCTTCTTCTTCTATTTTATTTATGTTTTTTTAGATGTATGCAATCCCCATCAAATGGGACATGACCAAATGACCACTTTATTACATTAAAGTTGGTCAAGGTTATCTCCCTACATTTCAATCTCTACTTTAATTTCTTATCCATTTCTTAATGTAATTGTTTAGTATAATTGTTACATGTAATCTTTAGCATAAATTAATAAATAAAACAATTCTCTTTTATTTCCCCCTTTTCTTTCCGTTATAATTTTTAGCACTATTTATTTAATTGAAGGACATTTAGCATTAGAACACCAAAAGTAGCAAGACACGCGTAAGTGGGGCGGAGTGGGTGTTTAAGTACTTCCCACTCCGTCACCTAACCCCCGAACCCATCTTTTCCCGAATCTCTGGTTTTGTATATAAAATTGGTTTTTTTTTTAGGTTTTTCTTATGTTCCTCTAAAACATAGGTGGCGACTCTTAAAATAAATTAGACATCCTAGGATAATTCACTGTTCTAGCCAAGTGGGGTTTTCCCGGGGTATCTACAGATAGTAGACCCTGTTCCTTCACTTTTCCACATAATAATGGGCAGACTCACTAATCTTTTTAGCCCAAGCAAGATGTCTGATATTGTCAAGTGGTTAAAGTTCAAAGAAAAGGAGGAGGAGAGGGTAGATGAGAAATTCTTAAGAGAATTTAGGGAATACCAGGCTCAAGAGGCCTTGGACTGGGAACAGGAGGTGGAACAGATTCTACCAAATGATCCTAGAAAGAAAGAGGAGCTGTTAGAGAGGTCAATGAAGAAAGAGATGTGGCTACATGCCAGAGATGAATATATCAAGGAGAAGAGAAACGGGCTGAAAATAGGAGTGGCTGATGAGAAATGGTGTGACATAGGCAAGGGAAATTCACTACAAGAAAAAAGGGCAGATACCGATGGAATTTACCGACGGATTTATGATGGAATAAATGATTTTAATTTTTTAATTATTTACAATAAAATAGTTACGGATCTAAGTCGTTGCTATATGAATTTTTTTAAAAAAAATTAATAAATCTATATTTTATGTAGCAAAAAGAGATCTAGATACTGGAAGCTAGAAAATCTCCAAAAGTAAGCAAAAGTGTTGCAGCCTTGCAAGCTAGCAAACCAAAAGTCTGTCCGTTTATTACCTACGCCGTCAGAGTGAAAAGCAGTGGTCTCAGGAGTCAATGAGCCCCAAGGAAAAAACATTCCCATATCAAAATCAAGTCTGAGGTTTTACCAACCGCCTTGTTATCGATGAGGTTCTGAATTGCATTCTTAAGAGACCAGCTCGAATCTGTATCATGTCCCGGATATCGGTGGTATTTGTAGTACTCCAGGACATCCCAACCTTTAGGCAATGGCTGGGGTGATCTATATTTCTCCATTGGTTTCAAAAGTCCGTGAGCAACCAAAACACGCAAGATTTTAGACATGGGGGCACCGAAGTTATCAAACACCCGATTTGCTGCTGATGTGGGATTCTCTATGACCTCTTCATCAATGAGGCTTTGGATGGCATGCTGAAGAGAGAAACAATTGTTGGTGTCATGGCCATTTGATTGATGATACTGGCAGTAGGCAGTAGACTCCCATCGCTTGGGTATGTTGTTCGGTGGCTTGTATCCTTCCATCGGTTTCAGAAAGCCTTTCTTCATGAGGTCATGGAAAACCGTGATCATTGGGACAACAATGCTCAAGCAATGCAATGTGGAGAAGTCTTATATGATAGAGATCAAGCTTCAAGGGTCTCCCAACACCTCAAGTCAAAGGTCTCTTGGTTTTAAATGAAGGATCCAATGTTATGAATGAATTTGATGATTTTTTTTAGAACTTACAACGAGATCATGAAGGAAGTCTTAGAGAAAAGGAAAAGGATTCAAGGAAATGCCAATATGATAACTCGACCAGAGTTACGGCCAATCCCAATGTTTCTGCAAGTATTGCACCCCTTTCTCCAAGATCAAAAGCACAGGCTGCACCCGAAGATCCGTTATTAGTTCAACTCAAGAAGACTCAAGAAAACATACCGTTTGAGATTTTATCACGCCAAGGCCTTATCTTCCACAACAACATCACCATCTCCCACGACTTTGAATAAGTGCTCCAATGTTATGAATGAATTTGATGATTTTTGTTAGAACTTTCAGTGAGATTATGAAGGAAGTCTTAAAGAAAAGGAAAAGATTCAATATGCTAAACTCACGTGACTGGGTTATAGAGGGAAATGCCTCGGCCAATCCCAATGTTTCTGCAAGTACTGCACCCCCTTCTCCAAGATCAAAGCACAGGCTGCATCTGAAGATCCGTTATTAGTTCGACTCAAGAAGACTCAAGAAAACGTACCGTTTGAGACTTTATCATGTCAAAACCCTATCATCCGCAACAACATCACCATCTCCCACGAGACATTTCCCGAAGATTCTACTGCATTTTCAATATGGACCCTCCGCCACTTGGTACCAACCACAAAAAAAGGGCCATTCATCTCCAAACAAGAGGAAGATCACTTTCATGAGTTTCTACCCAATGGTGCATCTGCTTTCAATACAATGCCAGGATAAGTTGGGGCTTCACACCGAAAGGTCTTCACATCCCGCCATCTACAAGCTCGCAAACAACAAGCCCACAACACTTGGGGCTTAGTAATCTCTCGAAGGTTGGTATCAATGATCTTCTCTGGAGCTTGCTCACGGCAACAACAAAAAGCGATTTATTTGAAAAGGTCAAGAGTCGATTCATCTTGGGGCTATGCAAGTCTCTCAAAGTTTGGCATCAAAGGAATTCTAGGGGCTTTACAATCAACAACCCCTTGGTATCTCAGCATCAAAAGTCTTTTGAAGCCCCATAATCGACAAATCTCTTGGGGCTAGACATCACATTTCGTTGGGCATAACGGCAGCGACAACAGAATTCAAGCGAGGCAATCCGGACTTCGGTCGAACATGACTTGATCTTGGGTTGGCTTTACAAACACAGAATTCTTAAAATAGTTCACCCACAAACTAAAAAAAAAGATTTTCTTCTTGCAAATAAACTTTGTTTGTTTCCTTACTTGCGTAAAAGTATGTGTTTCATTTTTCTTTACTCCTAGCATTCCTCCCCAGCACTCTCTGTCATTCTTGAACTACGCTGGTCTGATTCTCTTAAAGGGATACGTAGGCAGCCTTTTGGCACGACCAACCCATCACCCAGAATACCATCTCACCGACACTCCATGAAAGGCAAAAACAATTCATCATCACCAACATCATCATTCTCCATCCAAAGCATGGAGATTCTTCATCAAAAGCATCAAGGCATCCACCACCACAACACTAATCCATCCAACGGCAATGGTAAGTGAAGGTATGAATACATCCGAGGCTTTCCTCAAATCACACCGCACACAAAATCACTTTCTCCATTCTTACAAAAATTCTCTCTCATGCAAAATTGCCTTCAAATCACATCACACCACAAGCACAATTTCTCTCATAACTGCCATTTCACATCTCATCATGTCACAAGCACATATACCTGCAAAGCACACACTTAACAGGTGCCACCACAAGGTCAACAGCATCTGCAACTCAAGGCACTTCATCCCCAGCAGAAAGTGATCCGCCGTCAACTACGCATGCATCCTACAGAGTCAAACAATTACAGTTCAATGACAACAACTGGGTCCATGGTGAGCCGCAAAATCACCAGCTTTCCATCAAGCAACACAACAATATCACATATAGGAAGACAGAACCTCGGTTCCTGCCATCCGCAAATGGATCCCGCATCAGTAAACGGATCCCGCATCAGCAAACGGATCCCGCTTCAGCAAACGGATCCCGCTTCAGCAAACGGATCCCACATCAGCAAACGGATCCCGCATCAGCAAATAGATCCCGCCATCAGCAAACGGATCCCACATCAACAAACGGATCCCGCTTCAGCAAACGGATCCCGCTTCAGCAAACGGATCCCGCCATCAGCAAACGGATCCCGCTTCAGCAAACGGATCCCGCATCAGCAAACGGATCCCGCTTCAGCAAACGGATCCCGCTTCAGCAAAACGGATCCCGCCATATCCTTTCTATATCAATAAAGCCGCTCACATAGGAAGCGCACACCTATCCTTCGCAAATTTTAAATTCTTGTTTTATCGAGTCTTTGTTTTGTCTTGTCGATATCCTCGGCGGTGGTCTTTCTTTCGTCGACGCGTTTTGCTTTGCAATCCACGTCGCCGAGGGGCTCTATAGACACCCCGCCTTGGACCTCTCACCCCGATTGCATACATAGTATTTTTATTTAACTTGTTTTTGTTAATTTCTATTACTTTGATTAATTTCCTAACTGATTCCGTTAGTTTTGAGCTAAACTGCATAACAGAAGTAATTTTAGAGTCATTCTGTCATTCTGTCTTTCTCAGACGCGGGCGCCTCCGATACTGTCCACGTCCCGTGCGCGCCTCTCACCCCAAAAGCCGGAAGCGCGCGCCTCCCGATATGGCAGTAACGGATTGCACCATTTTCCCTCCTTTTTCTTATTTAGAACATCTCTTCTTGATACAAAAAAACCTCTCTTTTACATCCACATTCATCCCCCCTTATTTCATAACTCCCAATCCCATATTCTTAGTTTTTTCCCAAAAACTAAATATTTCTTTTATTTATTATTTGATTTTCTTTTATTTATTTTATTTCTCTTTATTTTTCTATTGGTTGAAAGACCACATTTTCCTCTCTTTTCTACCTATTTAAACCCCTCATTTTTACCTTAGAAAGGGACCTTGAACTTTGAACTTTCTCCCTACACAAACTCTACACCATTCTCCCTACACAAATTTCCCCAACAAGAGTTCTAGCAACTAAACTCTTCACAAATTTCTACACAACAATTTCTCTACAACAACTCCAAGACAAAGTTTGAAGTCCTCTTTTCTAAAGGTACACTTCTTCTTCTTCTATTTTATTTATGTTTTTTTAGATGTATGCAATCCCCATCAAATGGGACATGACCAAATGACCACTTTATTACATTAAAGTTGGTCAAGGTTATCTCCCTACATTTCAATCTCTACTTTAATTTCTTATCCATTTCTTAATGTAATTGTTTAGTATAATTGTTACATGTAATCTTTAGCATAAATTAATAAATAAAACAATTCTCTTTTATTTCCCCCTTTTCTTTCCGTTATAATTTTTAGCACTATTTATTTAATTGAAGGACATTTAGCATTAGAACACCAAAAGTAGCAAGACACGCGTAAGTGGGGCGGAGTGGGTGTTTAAGTACTTCCCACTCCGTCACCTAACCCCCGAACCCATCTTTTCCCGAATCTCTGGTTTTGTATATAAAATTGTTTTTTTTTTTAGGTTTTTCTTATGTTCCTCTAAAACATAGGTGGCGACTCTTAAAATAAATTAGACATCCTAGGATAATTCACTGTTCTAGCCAAGTGGGGTTTTCCCGGGGTATCTACAGATAGTAGACCCTGTTCCTTCACTTTTCCACATAATAATGGGCAGACTCACTAATCTTTTTAGCCCAAGCAAGATGTCTGATATTGTCAAGAGGTTAAAGTTCAAAGAAAAGGAGGAGGAGAGGGTAGATGAGAAATTCTTAAGAGAATTTAGGTAATACCAGGCTCAAGAGGCCTTGGACTGGGAACAGGAGGTGGAACAGATTCTACCAAATGATCCTAGAAAGAAAGAGGAGCTGTTAGAGAGGTCAATGAAGAAAGAGATGTGGCTACATGCCAGAGATGAATTTATCAAGGAGAAGAGAAACAGGTTGAAAAGAGGAGTGGCTGATGAGAAATGGTGTGACATAGGCAAGGGAAATTCACTACAAGAAAAAAGGGCAGATACCGATGGAATTTACCGACGGACTATAATCCGTCACTAATTGCAACGAATTACCGACGGAATAGCAACGACCTGGATTGGGAAACAAAATCCGAAACTTGGACGAGAATACCGACAGTTTTAGTGACGGAAATACCGAGGGACAACATTCCCTCTCTAATCCGTCACTAATGTGGCGCCAAAATTTCGCGCCTTTCATTACCGACGGATTTATGATGGAATAAATGATTTTAATTTTTTAATTATTTACAATAGAATAGTTACGGATCTAAGTCGTTGCTATATGAATTTTTTTTAAAAAATTAATAAATCTATATTTTATGTAGCGACGGAATAGCGACGAATAGAGTTTACCAAGGGATAAAATCCGTCGGCACGTAAATAGCATATTTTTTACCAACGGATTACCGACGGTTCAAAATGAGGGACGGACAATATCCTTCACTATGAGTATTTTTTTTTAAATATAGATAAATGTTTTAGAACATTTTTAGCAAAAAAAGTGTTTTTTTTCAAAAACTAATATAAAAAAAGTTTAGAAAAATTAACTAAACAAATGATTGTATAATAAAGAAAAAAAAAAAAGGGACGGACAATATCCTTCACTAAGTTTTTTTTATTTTTTTATTTAATATAGTTAAATATTTTAGAATTTTTTTAATAAGAAAGTTTTATTTCAAAAAACTAATATAAAAAATAGAAATTAACTAAACAAATGATTGTATAATAAAGAAAAAAAAGGGATGGACAATATCCTTCACTATAAGCATTTTTTTGAAATAGAGTTAAATATTTTAGACTTTTTTTGAAAATTTTAACTTTTTTTATTTTATATACTTTCATTTCTTTAAAAATTCTTTACTTTTTTATATAACTTTTTTTGAAAAATTTCACTGCTAACCAAAATCTCAAATAGTTTTCTTTATCCAAAAAATAAATAAATTGTATGCTATTGTCCGTTCCTATTTTTTCTTAATATTAATTTTGTAAAGTATTAAGTTATTTGAATTCATATATATTATTTGGAAATAAACCGCCGGTTCAAAATGTTGATTTTTTAAACTAGCCGTTTAGTTTCGTTAGAAATCTTATTGAGACCGATTTTTTTTTTTTTTTTTTTGACTATTTTACTAACTATAGATATCACCTTCCTCCTCCCATTTGAAGCTTCACCATTTTGGTGGCGTTTGTAATACTCCCTCCGTTCCATTTGAAGCTTCACCATTTTGGTGATGACACACAAATGAAGAAAAATGATGAGTATAAGAAGGTTTGTGAGAGAGAAGAAGTTAGTGGGTATGACAAGTGAGGCGTACAATTTAAATATGTGAGAGGGGAAAGTTAGTGTGTATGACAAGTGGGCCCCATAATTTAAGTATGTGAGAGAAAGAAGTGAGTGAGTATGACAAATGGACCCTACAATTTTTACCATTTTAGGAAAGGATGAAGCTTTCAACGGGACACCCATTATTGGGTAAATGGTGAAGCTTCAAATTATGGGGCCCACTTGTCATACCCACTATTTTTTATCACAATAATATCAACTTATTCTGTTTAATTTCTTACAGACAATTGCTTAATTTTTTTACATTTAATATAAGTGAATTTTAACTAATTAGTGATTATTTTAATAAAAATTCAAATTTTATAAAATACACTAATAAAATCTTCAAATTTTAATTGTGTTTAAATTATTTTTTGAAGCATAAAATACACAAATAAAAATAATAATAAATTAATTAATTGCATGATCTTTTTGTTTGTTGAATTTGAAACTAACAGAATAGAATTAATTATGTAAACTTATTTTATATTACAAATTTTAAATTCATAACCATGATGGATTAACTGAAATTTATACATCCAGAAATTAAGGGCATTCTTTCTTTTATTGGTGCTTTTAAAGAGAAAATGGACCTAATTTGTCACATATTAGTTTGGTCGAAGCACAAAGATGAATGGAAGAATAGATATAAACACTTAGGTGAAACGAGGCCACTTAACACAAGGTGAGGTCGTTCCTTTATTCAACCAAACGACTTCGTTTGGTTAAATGGTCCACGTATATAAGTAATTTTGCCAATTAGGATGTCCAGTTAACAATTTCGTTACATTTTGAACGAAAATATAACAGAGGTCGTATTTGCAGGTCCAAAAGTTGAGTATAGGGGCATAATTGCCAATAAACTGGTCTAAGGGCATATCTCCATGTAAACCCTAAGTACAAGGGTACAAATCACGATGAATGGTTGTTTGAGTCGTCCTTTGGGGTATAACAGTATATAAAGTTTAGGGTATAGTGTTTAGAGTATAGTGGTATACTCATTCTGTCTTAGCACAAGTGACACTGCCCATTTTTTTTTTTATAAAGTATATGATTTAGGGTTTACGGTGTGTATATACACTATTATTATTATTATTATTATTATTATTATTATTATTATTATTATTATTATATATTTCTATTATTATGCTATGTTGGTAAGCAATTATTTTTATTCTATTAACATGTATTATTATTATTATTAGTAACTAATTATTATTGTTAATAAATATTTTTTTAGTTCATTAATATTATTATTAGAATTAGGATGATAATTTTTTACTTTAATTTTTTAGACTAAAGTGTGATGAAGGGAGTTTATGATAATTATTGTTATTATTATTTTTACTAATCATTATAATCATCAAGATAATTTTAGTAAAAATAAATAAACATAAGAGTTTCAATACTTTATTGGAACACAAGTATTTACATGTATCACTAGTCTAAGCAACATCTTCACCATTAAATACATCATTTATAATTGAATCTAGTGGCCCAAATTCATCCAAGAAAACACAAATACACTTCACTTTGATTGGCTTATTGATGTCCACATGGATTGACTCATAAATCAATCTGGACCATTGATATAACAGATCCAACGAACCCAAATTCATCAAAACAAACAAAACCCTATCTCTAACTCTATCTGCATCCCTATTATTCATTCTCCCTCTATCCGCCTCCCTCTTCTCCCTCACGCCCCTCTTCTCTCTCTCTCTCTTCTTCCCACTTCACGTTTCCTTCTCCCTCTCTCTTCTTTTCACGCGCACAAGCAACGCCGTTCACCTCTTCTCCCCTTCTCTGCCGTCGACCCCACCATATCCGCCTCCCTCACCTCGCCTCGCCCTTCTCCCTCAAAATTAACACTCCGAAGACGACGACTTCCAACCTCTCCAGGAGTACGTCAACATCATCCTCGTCCGCCCTATTCCTCTGCGGGAGTCAAGGCGCGCCTTCTTGCCCAGTGACGAGGTCGACACCTTCCACAATGACGGCAAGGTGAGAGCTTTTTTAATTGTAGTTGTTTTTTTTTTAGATCTGTAAATTACTGTTTATTTATTTATTTTTTAAAATATTTGATTTTAATGTATCTTTATGTTTTTATTTCAGATCTGGGCAGCAGTGGTGTTTGGTGGGGCTTCCAAGATATAGTGGAGGGAAGGGTGAGGAAATAATGGACTTAAACTGAAGTTTTTGAAGTTGAGGGATCAAAGTTGAAAAGAAAACATACGTAAGGACTAAGTTGAGTAATAGAGATGTTGAGGGGAGCAAAGTGCAACTAGTTAATATTTCTGAAATATCAAGGACTGATTTGAGAATGTCTAAAATATTAAGGACTGATTTAAAAATAAGAGATATTAAAGAACTGAGATGAGCATTAGAGAAGTTGAGGGAGCATAGTGTAACTATTGTAATATTTTTGAAATACTGATGACTGATTTTAATAAAAATATTCAGCATGTGTATATTTAAAAATATATTAAATTAATATTTTTAAATATATATATGCTATTTTTTAAAATAATGTACAAATTTAGCGACGGAAATAATCCATCAGTAATATTAAATAAAAATAATAATAAATAGAGCTGCATAAATTGTAGTGACGGAAAATTCCGTCGATAATACATCGCTAAAATGGTTTAAAAATAAAACGACGATTTAACTAAAGACGGAAACTTCGTCGCTAATCCGTCGGCTTGGTCTTTGGATTGGTCGATTATTTTATGATTTTGCCGACAGATTATTAAAAAATGGCGACGGAATAATCCCTTGGTAAGGCAATTGAAAATCCGTCGGTAATCCGTCGAAATATTTTACCGACGCACGTTTTAACATCGGAAATTAAACGTTGAAAATATGTCGCTAAATCAATTTAGTGACGGATTTTGGATGATTACCGACGGAATAATCCGTCGGTATCTGCCTGTTTTCTTATAGTGAAAAGCCAAGATGTCAGAGATAGAGGAGGATAAAGGACCTCATAAGTCCTTGTTTGATCTTTTACAGTTGGAGAGGAAGACAGATTTAGTGATAGGTAAGAAAGGGGTGAGAGGAGAAGGACAAGGGGACAACTATGTGGGCAGTTCTCATACAAAGACTAGTTCATTTTCCCTACAGTCAAGCAAATATTTTCCTTGTTGTAGTCCTTTTAGAACAGTGGAGAAGGAGGAGGGGAGCTTTAGGTCTGATCAGGCCTATGATTTCAGTGAGAGCCATAACTCTTCTAGAACCTTTAGCTTCTCATCACCTCTTGAGAACTTCCCAAGGTCTCAAGAGACCAAGAATTGGTGGCCTAAGTCTGTTTGGCCATCTTCTAATCAATCTGTCTTAAGAGGAGGATCTTAGAGAAAGGACAGCATTTTTGTTGGAAAGGACTGATGAGTCAGGGCATCCCATTGGAGAGAGTTCTCATGGAGGAGGAGTTAAGGGTGATGAGGAGATTTCTGCTGAGTGTTCCTTCATAGTTGGTGAGTAGAGGTCAGAAGAATAAGAGTTCTTTTAGGAAGATAGTAGACCTAGAGTGGAGGTCTGCTATCTTGGATCAGACTGGAGCAGAAGATGTATTTTTAGCTCCCTTTTATTTGTAGTAGTAGGGTGGCCTTTTGATGGTACCCTTTTTGTTGTACTACTCCCTTTTGTAATGTACTCCACTTTATTTATTTTTTTAATGAAATTTTCCTTTTTATTTACTTGGCATATTCAGCATCCCCATATTTGCTCTTAAATATCCAAATCTTTGTTCATCCAGTGCTTTTGTGAGAATGTCAGCCAGTTGATTCTAAGTGCACACATGAGAAAGGCATATATCACCTTTTTCAACATGATCCCTTATGAAGTGATGCCTTACTTCAATATGCTTTGTTTTAGAGTGCTGAACTGGATTTTCAGTCATGGCTATTGCACTGGTGTTATCACAGTAGATAGGAAAATGATCTTGAAAAATGCCAAAATCCTTTAGTTGATTTTTGAGGTAAAGGATTTGTGAACAACAAAGTCCAGCAGCAACATATTCTGCTTCTGCAGTTGATGTAGCAACTAATGTTTGCTTTTTGCTGCACTAACTCACAATTCTTGAGCCCAGAAACTGACAACTACCACTGGTGGATTTCTTATCCAAGTTGCATCCAGCATAGTCTGAATCAGTATATCCAATGAGGGATAAAGGAGATTCTTTAGGGTACCAAATCCCATTATCAGGAGTCCCTTTAAGATATCTTAGAATCCTTTTAACAGCTGCTAAGTGTGATTCTTTAGGATCTTCTTGAAACCTTGCACATAAGAAAACACTAAACATGATATCAGGTCTTGATGCAGTGACATAGAGAAGAGATCCAATAAAAATTCTATACAAAGTTTGATTCACACTCTGGCCTTCAGGATCTGCATGTAATTTTGCAGTTGTTGATAGAGGAGTTTTGGATGTGGATACATTATTGTAAGGATCCCGTCCCCGGGGCGAAACAAGCAAAGTTCACACGAGGAAGAAATGCCAAACACGGGTAACTTTCCTAACAAAAAAAGAAACAGAGTCGCCATATTTGTTAATTTTAAACCAAACAAATGAAAATGGTTAGAGAAGGTGAGTTCGGAGGTCACGTTACACTTTGGGAAGAACATATTTGTGGTTCACCAAAGTGCCTCAGAAAAACCGAGTCTCCCTTGTTAGTTTGAAAATGTGCATGTGTGTGTGTGTATTTAACGGAAAAGTTTCTGTTATTGGTTTTGTTTGGAAAAACTTAACTGAAAGGGTTTGTTTATTAAGAAAATAGGGATCAGAGGGCAAAACAGACATTTTTCCCCTTGTTCCCAACACAGCCGTATGGATGGACAGGTAGTCTCCTGGGATTTTACAGTTCAGTCAAGAACAGTCCAGTTTCAGAGCAGAAACAGAACATTCTGTTGAAACTGGACAGAGCTGTTTTGATTCTAGTTTGTTTAAAACACTTTATAAGTTTAAATACAACATTCCTATGCTAAATGATCATCACTTAGTCCCCAAAACAAGTATTTGGGTGTGATCATGAGTAATCTTTAGAGAAAATTGAGAAAAGTTGATGAACATGCCATTTGGGCCGAAATTGACCATTTGGTGATTAATCATCACTTAGTCCCCAAAACAAGTATTTGGGTGTGATCATGAGCAATCTTTAGAGAAAATTGAGAAAAGTTGATGAACATGCCCTTTGGGCCGAAATTGACCATTTGGTGATTAAAGATTGAAACATTATCACCAAGATGGCATTTTTATGACTTATTAACCTTTAAGGAGTCAAATTAACACATAATGATTGAATCTTTGTAACCCCAAAAGGGACTTTAGAGCTAGATCAATGTTGGATGATAAAGATGGAAGCTTTATCATCCAAATGATCATTATTGCCAACAAAAGTATCATTTTAACTAGACAAGAATGTAAAATGACAATCAACAAGCCATGATCATCTAGGTTTGAACCTCTTCCACACAAGGCATGGAGGGCACCTTGGATCATCTCATGGCTTGGATAAGAGAAATATAGAGTAATATATGTATATTTGCTTGAATGGACAAGTCTTGCATAAATGTAAAGTTGCTTGAATGGACAAGTCTTGCAAGTAATATAAAGTTGCTTGAATGGAAAAGTCTTACAAGTAATGTAAAGTTGCTTGAATGGACAAGTCTTGCAAGTAATATAAAGTTGCTTGAATGGACAAGTCTTACAAGTAATGTAAAGATCAACATAAACTTAAACAAAGATTAAAGAGAAAATAGAGTTATAGATGAAGAGAAGGGAGGGGGAGAAGGTGGCTTTACCTATTTTGGTTTAGCCAATCTTCCTTTCTCTCTTTCACTCTTCGTTTCACTCTTCTCTCACACTACTGGAGTGATTTTGACATAGTAACCTTTCTTATGTTGTTTCTCCCCCCCCTGAAATGATCAGCATGGGGTTCAATTTATAGAGGCTGAGGGTACCCAACATAGCCGTACGGCTAGGGACCTCATGTGCCCAAACCATCCGTACGACTCGATTTGGCGAGCTTCTGGATTTTTCCAAGTTTAATTCCAGTTCAGTCTTGGAATATCAGGTTTATCCTAGTGACGTCCTGGCCCATTGATTTATCCCTAAATGGTACCAAGAATTCCTCTAAAGTAGGTCGATTTCAGATTGGGGTACTTACAGAGCCCCTCGGTAACGTCGCTTTTGAAGCAAGCGGGGTTGTCGATAAAACAAGCATCCCAATCTGATGGGAGGACGGCTTGGCCGATTTGGGTGAGAGACTGTCAAGGCTACTCAAACCTATAAGCATCCCATTTTGATGGGAGAACGGCATAGCTGATTTGTTCTATGGCTGGACCTAGAGGTATAGGATTCCTACGTATCCCTATTCGAGGGAATCAAGCCTATCGTAGTTCGAAAGAGGGGTGAGATATTTTAAGGCTACTCAAACCTATGGGCGACCATTGAGGTCGGGTGGAAAACTTAGCGTCTCAAGCCTAAGGGCGACCATAAAAGGTCGGGTGGAGAACTTAGCGTCTCAAGCCTAAGGGCGACCGTAAAAGGTCGGGTGGAGAACATAGCGTCTTAAGCCTAAGGGTTTGGTCAATACTAACTACGAGATGGTTAACTAACAAGGATGGTCTTACATCATTTTGGACTGCTGGTTCTTTTCACACAAGTTTGGACTTACGAAGGACTGCCGGGGCATGGTCAACTTGACTCTATGGGAGAGGGTTAACTAAATGGCTGGACTTACGAAGGACTGCCAGTTCTTTTCACACAAGTTTGGACTTACAAAGGACTGCCGGTTCTTTTCACACAAATTTTAACTTCTTAACTGGGCTTACGAAGGACTGCTGGGGCATGGTCAACTTGACTCTATGGGAGAGGGTTGACTAAATGGCTGGACATACGAAGGACTGCCGTGACATGGTCAACTTGACTGTATGGGAGAGGGTTGACTAAATGGCTGGACTTACGAAGGACTGCCGGGGCATGGTCAACTTGACTCTATGGGAGAGGGTTGACTAAATGGCTGGACTTACGAAGGACTGCCGGGGCATGGTCAACTTGACTATATGGGAGAGGGTTGACTAAATGGCCGGACTCACGAAGGACTGCCAGGGCATGGTCAACTTGACTCTATGGGAGAGGGTTGACTAAATGGCTGGACTTACGAAGGACTGCTGGGGCATGGTCAACTTGACTCTATGGGAGAGGGTTGACTAAATGGCCAGACTTATGAAGGACTGCCGTGACATGGTCAACTTGACTCTATGGGAGAGGGTTGACTAAATGGCTGGACTTACGAAGGACTGCCGGGGCATGGTCAACTTGACTCTATGGGAGAGGGTTGACTAAATGGCTGGACTTACGAAGGACTACCGGGGAATTGTCAAATTGACTCTATGGGAGAGGGTTGACTAAATGGCCGGACTCACGAAGGACTGCCGGTTCTTTTCACACAAGTTTGGACATACGAAGGACTACCGGTTCTTTTCACACAAATTTTAACTTCTTAACTGGACTTACGAAGGACTGCCGGGGCATGGTCAACTTGACTCTATGGGAGAGGGTTGACTAAATGGCTTGACTCACGAAGGACTGCCGGTTCTTTTCACACAAGTTTGGACTTACGAAGGACTGCCGGTTCTTTTCACACAAATTTTAACTTCTTAACTGGGCTTACGAAGGACTGCCGGGGCATGGTCAACTTGACTATATGGGAGAGGGTTGACTAAATGGCTGGACTTACGAAGGACTGCCATGACATAGTCAACTTGACTCTATGGGAGTGGGTTGACTAAATGGCTGGACTTACGAAGGACTGCCGGGACATGTTCAACTTGACTCTATGGGAGAGGGTTGACTAAATGGCTGGACTTATGAAGGACTGCCGTGACATGATCAACTTGACTCTATGGGAGAGGGTTGACTAAATGCCTGGACTTACGAAGGACTGCCGGGGACAAGGGTCTCAACCTATAATGACTATTCTGAGTCAAGGTTTGACTTGGGTCAACTCCATCTTTGGGGAGTTTGACGGGAAAACTGGTCTTACGTCCGACTAAGGACTGCCGGGGATAAGGGTCTCAACCTATAATGACTATTCTGAGTCAAGGTCTGACTTGGGTCAACTCTACTCTACGGGACGGTTGACACATTTTCTTGACACCGAAGAAGAGCCTAGGGGTAACCGTTAAGACACATTGTGGACAAAAGAGTCCAAAACATTGGGAAAATCATTTTGAGAGGAGATCAAAATCATTTTGCTTGAAACATGGTCTTTGATAAATGATGCCAAAAGGGCAAATTTCGGAAATGCTTATTCCTAAAGGCAAATCTTTTAACAAAGCATTTTAGTCAAAATTTTTACTTTAACTTAACCGTGAGGTTTGTTATGCATAAAGTCCTTTGGACCTTTGTCCATTTCTTAGGAGCGATCGGGAGTAAAGAACCCTTTTGTCGTCGATGTTGGGGTAGCCCCATGCCCTTGTAGTCATCAATGTTGGGGTAGCCCCATGTCCTTGTTGGCGTCGATGGTGGCATAGCCCCATGTCTTTGTCGGTGTCGATGGCGGAGTAGCCCCAATATCATTTTCTGACCTTTGGAATGAGGTTAAGAACCCATCCCTTTTTCATGACGCACCCTTTCTTTTGCCTAGGCCGCCCTTGTGGGTTTTCAACCTAGCGGGCTACTTTTTTGCGTCTTTCATGGCACACCCTGTTTTTTGCCTAGGCCGCCCTTACGGGTTTTCCAACTAGCGGGCTACTTTTTTGGTGCCCCTCCTTTTTTTTATATGAGTGATCCAGCCAACTCGATATAATGGGGACTTATGCAAGGGCATTTATTTAGGCGGGAGGGAGTCCCTCAATTGTATCATGAAATAGGAGGAAGCCACTGCTTGACAGAACATAAGTGTTTAGCTCTTTCCTCATTTGAAATTTGTCTTGGTTAAAATTATCAAAATGATTGCTGGAATGGACCATGTTTATTATTAAGTCAAGATGATAACAAGCAATTAGCCGTAACATGTGTGAATGTTGTGATCAATTAATGATTAAGATTCGATCAATGGCAAGATCAAAATGTGTTTATGGGGAATTGGTCCTTGTCTGGTAAATTGGTCATTGATGGGACCGTGGGGGAGAGGCTAGGCTACTTTGGGAAAGCCATGGTTTGACCGTTCTTTCTCATGCTCTGACCGGACCCGAAGGTTGCCTACGTTCCCCTCAATTTAAGGAGCTTAGGTCACCGTAGTTCGGCCGTGGATCATCTTTTGTTTAAGTCGGTGTCCTTTTGGAGGATGTTGTTGCTTTGCTAATATAGATTGCTTCGCTTTGCGGTGAACCCCTCGGGATGTTCTTTGAGGTGGACTTTTGAACTTGGTGAGCTTTTGAGGTAGACTCCCTCTTTGCCAATATTAACTTCCTTTCCTTCTTCACATTGTCCCTTTCTTTTCTCTCTTATCATTTTTTTTTAGAGAGAGGGGGAAACATTAGCCCCAACTTGTTATCTTAGACATTGGCTCATCTGCAGCCCCTTGGTAGAATGTCCGTCACTCCTCGCTTTGACTTTGAGGATCCGGGAAGTCCTTTGCTCGGTTGCACATGTGCGATCACGGTCGAATCTTGGTGATTGAGCAACAACATCCTTGCCTTTTCATTGTCTCGGGATGTCTTTGATGTGCATCCAGAATTTGCATCGGAAAGGCGTATCGGGTTGTGTATTGGGGAATGTGTATCAGGGATGTGTATCAGGGAAGGCTTGCCATTAACGGTTTCTTCATGCCAATTGATCACAACATTTATTCACATCAAGATTAATTGTTTGCATTTAACACTTTTCATTTGCGTTAGGTCCATTCTTCCTTAATGAGTCGTCATTGACTAGTATGCTTAGAAGTCAATTCATCATTTTAGGGACGTAGCAATCAATTGATAATAACAAGCAAGACAATTTCAAGAGTAAGTGTATATTGCAAATAATGTCTCAAGTCCAGAGAGAAGAGAAGGAAAATGACTCTTTTATTTAGATAACTTTATACATACATGTCCAAGTATGGACCTTTGTAAAAAATAAAAAGACACAGTCCGGGACGGACTTTTGGTGAAAGTCTAGACCCTACGAGGCTGGAAAACTCATTTTCATTTTTTTTTTTTTTTTTTTTTTTTTTTTTAGGGATGGGCTCCCATGAAGCACGATGATCCATTACCTTCCTCAATTGTTGGAGGGGTTGTCGGTGGCATATTCCATGTCTTCTATGGGGAACTCGGGTTCCATGTCATCGGGAAAGATGTCGCGAGGTCTCCATTTAGCTTGGCGTTGTAATTGCTGGATCCGTCTACTACTCATGAGTTGGGAGTTTCCTCTGGCCATCTCCTTTTGGTGATTTCCTTTCAAGGCGCGCAACCTTTGTGCATGACACTCAACGAGGGTACAGACCTCCATTTGATGTAGCCGCCTTTGGGCTTCTGAAGCACGGGCTTTCCCTTGTTGTTCACGTGGATGGTTGTCTCGAACGCCAATTCAGGTGTGGGCTCCTTGGTCGATGTTTCCGATGGACAGAACCGCGAAGGACTTTTAGCATATTAAACCTCAAGGTGAAATTATAACCATGATTTGAGAAAAATGCTTCATTATCAGATTAGCCTTTTAGGAAAAACTTGATCTTTTTATTTAAAGTTTTCTTTTTTTTTTTTTTTTTTTTTGAAGACATACTTTTGTTTTGAGTGAAAGACTCACACATATTTTTGCAAACTTTTGACAAGGCGATAATAATAATTTTATTAAGAAAACTGACAATGGACTCAGAATGGTCACCACATGGCATCAACCGGGGAGTCAAGACTTTTACTAAACATAACAGACATCTTAACCGACTTTTCCTAAAGACTTATCACACATCCTAACAATGGACTTTGACTTTTCCTAAGGGGAGGTTGATGAAAGGGGTTTTGAAATTTCGTCATCTGTTACGGCAACCAGGGCATTATCAATTTCACAACCTGGGGTATTTAGCCCTTCAGACATTTCCTGTGCCACTGATCCTTCCCCAACGTTTGCCGTCACCTTTGGCTTTGCTGATGTTAGGAACCACCATCTTGGATACTGAATTTGTCAATCTTCCCGAAACTGTCTCTCCTACTTTGGGATTGGTGACTTTGTCGACTATGGGCTCCTTCTCCTTAGGGCGGATATCACTCCATTCATTGATCCTTGGAGAGGTCGCAGGATTGAGTATGTTGACACTCGGGCTGTTGGCTGCGTTGAAGGCATGAGGGGGTTCAAGCTTTCCCTCCTTAATCAAACCCAGAATGATACGCTTCACAACAGGGCACTCGTCGGTATTATGCCCATGGTAATTGTGGAAAGCGCATCTTTTGCTCTCATCAAGATACTTCTCGGGGTTCTTGGGTTGAAAGTTGACAAGGGGATTTGTGAGGCCTTGCTTAACCAACCTCTCAAATACCTTGCTTATGGGCATTCCGAAATCCTCAAATCTTATGAAATGGGGTTTGGGTTGGCATTTGGTCTTTCCTTTATCTCTGGCTGAGATGTGGTGGTGACGAGAATTACCGCCGCTCGAGGCAAGGGGTTCCTTATATTTCATTTGCCATCTCCTTCCCAATACGTTACCCGGCTGTGGTGAACCATGAGGACTCCGTGGAAGTGTATGGGCGTAGGCATACTCATAACCTCGGTTGCTCATAGGAATGTACATCGGAGGTATGCAATGAACTTGTGGTCCAAAAGGTCCCAGACCGTAGAAATGATACGGGTCTCCGTGGAGTCCAATGCTTGATTGAGTATCCATATACGGTGACTGAGTTCTTGGGATTTTATTGGATATCTCGAACTGAGAGGGAGCATAATTAGGAAGATATCGTGGGAGTGATGGTTGAGGCATGATCAGTGTGATTGGTGAGACATGGGTGTTTTGAGTGTATTGTATTTGGGGATTTATGGGGGGCAACCCAAGGGTGATGTTGGATCTGGGGTGAGGCAAGGTGTAGTGAGCCTGAGTGGGAGGTAAGCTTTGGGATAGAGAATGAGGGGATTTGGTGTTTTCGCGAGGTTGAGGGGGTGGATTTTGGTTGCAATTCGGAGGTTGGGTGACTTCGACCTCTTCCTCGTGGTCAGAAATTTCAATGAAGGATCCATCTGTCTGAAACAAAACCTCAACACCCTTCCGTCTCATCGATTCAACAAATCGGTCTCGTGCTTTCTCGTGGTGTAACCTGGTAATCTCTTCCTTAACCTTGGAGGCTTCTAAATCTTGGAGCAACTCTTCTTTGGTTGGACTGGTCTGATCATCTGCGGTATCACTTCCCCAACTACTTTCCTCTGAGCTGGTCGTTCTGAGGTACCGGAGTGGAGGTGTTGTAGCGATTGAGGAACTGTCAGACTCAATGCTGGACAGGCGGTGACACGGTACTCTTTTCCACTTAATTCTTGCTGCGGCAAAGAAAGAATGCAACTTAGGCTCAGGTAAACATTGGGCGAATGCTCATGCTACTGATGGGAAATGACCGTTGGGGTGAAAGGTGGACGGGATCAAATGGGATCTTAAATCCATTCGAGATTCAAACGGGGGTCTACTTACAAGGTTGTAACAGACTTCTTGGGTGGCAACGGGGATCCAATCAAAGACTTGACTGGCATTCTGGGAGGATAAAGGGGGATCCTTCCAAGACTTGACTTCCTAGGGGACTATTCCTATGGGATTAGCGGGGACCTAGGGGACAGCGCCTAAGGTCTTGACGGGAATCTTAACGGGGTCTCGGAGGACAACGGGGGTCCGTCCAAAGACTTAACGAAATCACATAACGGAGGCCTTGGAGGACAACGGGGGTCCGTCCAAAGACTTAACGAAATCAAATAACGGAGGTCTTGGAGGACAACGGGGGTCCGTCTAAAGACTTAACGAAATCACATAGCGGAGGTCTTGGAGGACAACGGGGGTCCGTCCAAAGACTTAACAAAGTCACATAGCAGAGGTCTTGGAGGACAACGGGGGTCCGTCCAAAGACTTAACGAAATCACATAATGGAGGTCTTGGAGGACAACGGGGGTCCGTCCAAAGACTTAACAAAATCACATAACGGAGGTCTTGGAGGACAACGGGGGTCCGTCCAAAGACTTAACGAAATCACATAGCGGAGGTCTTGGAGGACAACGGGGGTCCATCCAAAGACTTAACGAAATCACATAACGGAGGTCTTGGAGGACAACGGGGGTCCGTCCAAAGACTTAACAAAGTGACATTTATTAACGCAAGAATGTGTCGAAGACAATAAACAAAGAACGGAGCAAGCTCATGCCACGTGAAATTATTTATTCGTTCAACTTTACTTAAAACACATTTTTATTCCTAAATGGTTGGAAAAGATTCCTCTTCTTTTTCGCAACTATTCTATATCCTGGATCAGTGGAGGCCATCACTACGCCTATAGACCCCTCGTTTTTCACCTGCCTTACACACTCCCAAGGATGGACTGTCCCGGGCGAGGGTCCTATAGGGCAAGCGGCTTCCACCGACCGAAATTAACGAACCTAGTGTCTAGTGCGTCGCAAGATTCCCAATGCGTGAGCCATTCCAATCATGATTAAGCCCCGGTTAAGGTCGAGATTCGTCTTAGGGACTTAAGGGACTTCCGGCATAACCTCATCTTTGATGAGGGCTCTCGTACCTTATCCTTGGGATTAAGGATGATTAGTATGGACCATTCATTAGGGCTTGACAACACGGTGTCACCCTATCCTTAATACATGACTTAGGTTAATTACGGTCAACATTAACGCATAAGTCAAGGACCGGGTCAAAATTTACCATGGTCACACTTGCTTTCACAAGGAGTCATGACTCGGGCACTAACTTGGACATGATTAACCTTAGACACGCATTAAGGATGTGGCAACGTGAGCTAGACCAAAAACCAACCGAAGTCACGGAATTTGTGTGTCACGGACATGTGTGGTTGACTCGGCTCGGAAGGGGAGGTGGAATGGACCCGTGTGCGCTCGAAGGGAACAAGAGCGCCAATCGAGCTGCATCTGGCATCCATCCCGGGTTTAAAGGGTATTTGGAACGTGCAAGGTCAAGTGCTCGTTGTGTGAAGTCATTCTATATTCCCTTTTGAGTCAAAATAGAAATTTTCAATCCGTTTTTCAATATTATGAACAAGACATGAGCAAGATATGAACAAATATGGACAAGCATGGAATAAGCAATTTATACAAGAAATCAATCAAAGAATATAAATAAGTGAGGACCAAAACTTTGTACATGTAACAATTGTGCACAACCAAGAATTTTTGAAAGCCAAACATTTTTACAAGAAGAGCAATTCATTTGAAAGCCATTTGTACAAATCAAGTTGTGCACAACAAAAACAGGGTTTTGAAAACAACGAAATTTTTCAAGAAGGGTTATGCACAATGAGGCTTTGAAAACCTATTTTATTTTCCCAAAATATTGTGCATAACCAAGCTTTAGGAACCAAGTTTTGGCCAAAGAAAAGGAGGTAATGTGCACAAATAAGACTGTAAATTTGGAACCTGGACAAGCAGAAGCAAAGGGGGTGTTCAGAGTGTTGCTTCCTGCACAAAATGGCTAAATTGCAACATTCTGACCCCTACCCACAGTAGCCGTACGGCTAAGACAAGAGGGTTGAGATTTTTTCCAGTTTTTCCAACTTCTGATCACCAAGTCCCAGTTTATTGTATTTCCAGAACAGATCCACCCAAAAAAGTTCAAACAGAAATATGAAACACACAAAAGCATGCACAAGGTCAACTAACGGGGGCGGGAGTTTGACCCACACAAGCATTCACAAACTTTTCCCCAGCGGATTCGCCACTATAAGGATCCCGTCCCCTGGGCGAAACAAGCAAAGTTCACACTAGGAAGAAATGCCAAACACGGGTAACTTTCCTAACGAAAAAAGAAACGGAGTCGCCACATTTGTTAATTTTAAACCAAAAAAAATGAAAATGGTTAGAGAAGGTGAGTTCGGAAGTCACGTTACACTTTGGGAAGAACATACTTGCGGTTCACCCAAAGTGCCACGGAAAAACCGAGTCTCCCTTGTTAGTTTGAAAATGTGCATGTGTGTGTGTGTATTTAACGGAAAAGTTTCTGTTATTGGTTTTGTTTGGAAAAACTTAACTGAAAGGGTATGTTTATTAAGAAAATAGGGATCAAAGGGCAAAACAGACATTTTTCCCCCTGTTCCCAACACAGCCGTACGGATGGACAGATAGTCTCCTAGGATTTTACAGTTCAGTCAAGAACAGTCCAGTTTCAGAGCAGAAACAGAACATTCTGTTGAAACTGGGCAGAGCTGTTTTGATTCTAGTTTGTTTAAAACACTTTATAAGTTTAAATACAACATTCCAATGCTAAATGATCATCACTTAGTCCCCAAAACAAGTATTTGGGTGTGATCATGAGCAATCTTTGGAGAAAATTGAGAAAAGTTGATGAACATGCCCTTTGGGCCGAAATTGACCATTTGGTGATTAAAGATTGAAACTTTATCACCAAGATGGCATTTTTATGACTTATTAACCTTTAAGGAGTCAAATTAACACATAAATATTTAATCTTTGTAACCCCAAAGGGGACATTAGAGCTAGATCAATGTTGGATGATAAAGATGGAAGCTTTATCATCCAAATGATCATTATTGCCAACAAAATTATCATTTTAAATAGACAAGAATGTAAAATGACAATCAACAAGCCATGATCATCTAGGTTTGAACCTCTTCCACACAAGGCATGGAGGGCACCTTGGATCATCTCATGGCTTGGATAAGAGAAATATAGAGTAATATATGTATATTTGCTTGAATGGACAAGTCTTGCATAAATGTAAAGTTGCTTGAATGGACAAGTCTTGCAAGTAATATAAAGTTGCTTGAATGGACAAGTCTTACAAGTAATGTAAAGATCAACATAAACTTAAATAAATATTAAAGAGAAAATAGAGTTATAGATGAAGAGAAGGGAGGGGGAGAAGGTAGCTTTACCGATTTTGGTTTAGCCAATCTTCCTTTCTCTCTTTCACTCTTCTCTCACACTACTGGAGTGATTTCGACATAGTAACCTTTCTTATGTTGTTTCTCCCCCGTGAAATGATCAGCATGGGGTTCAATTTATAGAGGCTGAGGGTGCCCAACATAGCCGTACGGCTAGGGACCTCATGTGCCCAAACCATCCGTACGACTCGACTTGGCGAGCTTCTGGATTTTTCCAAGTTTAATTCCAGTTCAGTCCTGGAATATCAGGTTTATCCTAGTGAGGTCCTGGCCCATTGGTTTATCCCTAAATGGTACCAAGAATTCCTCTAAAGTAGGTCGATTTTAGATTGGGGTACTTACAATTATGCATATCAAATTTCTTTAACATATCTCTAGTATATTTCCCTTGATTTATGAAAATTCCATTGGGCAATTGTTTGACTTGTAGACCCAAAAAGAATGTGAGCTCTCCTATCATGCTCATTTCAAACTTCTCTTGCATAGTTGATCCAAATTCCTTGCACAGGTCATCATTAGTTGAATCAAATATAATATCATCCACATAAATTTGAATAAGTAAAATATCTTGGTTGGGATTTTTAATGAACAAGGTCTTATCAATTTTCCCTTTTGTAAATCTCTTTTCAAGTAGAAAGTTGGACAAAGTCTCATACCAAGCTCTAGGGGCTTGTTTGAGTTCATATATTGCTTTATCCAGCTTATAAACATGATCTAGGATTTTTGGGGATTCAAACCCATGAGACTGTGCAACAAACACCTTTTCATGAAGAATCCCATTTAGGAATGCACTTTTAACATCTATTTGATATACAGTCATATTCTTGGATTATGAGTAGGCAAGAAACAGCCTAATTGCTTCAAGTCTAGCAACTGGAGCATAGGTCTCATCATAGTCAATTCATTCTTCATGTCTATAACCTTAAGCTACCAATCTTGCTTTATTTCTTATAACTGTACCATGTTCATTCATCTTATTTCTGAACACCCATCTAGTTCCAATTACAGTTTGATTTTTAGGTTTAGGAACAAGCTTCCATACTTTGTTCCTTTCAAACTGTTCAAGCTCTTCGTTCGTTGCTTCTATCCAATCTGCATCAAGTAAAGCTTTATTGATATTCTTTGGTTCCATCTGAGATATGAAGGCACTATACAAGGCTTCATCTTCAATATTTGACCTTGTTTGAACTCCTATGGCAATATCACCAATAACTAATGACTTAGGATGGTTATTGTTGAAGTTTCTTGATATAGGGAGATCAATTTAAATGTTGGAAATAGGAAAGGATCTTGTATGATTGGGAATTAATGGTTATTGAGTGGATGTGCTTGGATCACAATTGTTCCCTTGTCTGTTTTCAGTGATAGGTCTATCATCAGTAGAAGGTCGACTATCATTGGTAGGTCTGCTATCATCAGTAGGTCTATCATCAGAAGTGAGAATAGGGACAATGAAAGTTGTGTCAGACTGAGCAACTGGTGCAGATGCTTGAATGTCATTGATTTTGAGGTTGCTGAAGGGAGGAAAGGGTTCAGAAGAGCTTTTAGGTAGATTATAAGGAAGATAATCGAGTTGGTCATTTTTGGATTTTTGAGAGGAAATGGGTGAGGGTTCTGGCAGAGAATCAACATTTCCAAGAGTTTCATCAAACTCATTAATTTTTAGGCATTGGAATATTCATCAAAATCCACATGAATGGATTCTTCAACCACCATTCTTCTTCTATTATAAACTCTGTATGCCTTGCTAGTTGCAGAATAGCCAAGGAATATTACTTCATCACTTTTAGACTCAAATTTGTCCAAATTATTTTTCCCATTATTATGAGTGTAACATTTACTTCCAAAGGCATGAAAGTAAGAGATAGTAGGAGTTATTTCATTCCACAGTTCATAGGGAGTCTTCATGTGATATTTGTTTATCAAGGTCTTGTTCTGAACATAGACTGCAGTAGTAACAACTTCTCCCAAAAAACACTTAGGAATATTGTTTTCAGATAATATGGTCCTTGCAGCTTCATAAATGGTTCTGTTCTTTCTCCCAGCCACTCCATTTTGTTGGGGAGTTCTAGGGGCTAAGAAATTATGACTTATGCCTTGCTGGTTGCAAATTCTTCAACACCAGTGTTTTCAAATTCAGTGCCATGATCTGACCTTATTCTTACCACCTTGATGTTTTTGAGATTTTGAACTTGATTTATCAATTTAACTAATTGACCAAGGGTTTCTGATTTAGACTCGAAGAGAATAATCCAAGAGAATCTAGTATAGTCATCAACTATCACTAGTAAGTATCTTTTTCCTCCAAGGCTTCTAGTCCTGATTAGTCCAAATAAGTCCATATGAATAAGTTCAATTGGTCTTTTTATATCCAGTCTATTTTTGGCTTCAAAAGATGTCCTTTGTTGCTTTCCACACTGACAAGCATTGCACAGTTTATCCTTTTTGAAAGATATCTTTGGAAGTCCTTTGACAAGATTGAAGGATGCAAGTTTGGCTATACTTTTGATATTTAAGTGAGCCAATCTCTTATGCCAGAGCCATGCTAAATCAGATTGATTATAAGATAGTAGACACACGGCTTTAGAGGATTGAGTCACTTCAAGGGATATGAAATACACATTTCCCTTTCTGAAGCCAGTAAGAATGATTTCATCATTTGAATTCTTCACTTGGCACAGGTTATGAGAGCACACAACATGAAATCCTTTATCACAGATCTAACTGATGCTTATCAAGTTGTGTTTGAGACCTTCCACATAGGAGACATTTGACAAGATAATGCTTTTTATGATCAAATCTCCATGTCCTTTGACTCTGGCTTGAGAATTATCTCCAAAAATAACACTTGGGCCATCTTTTGGAATGAAGTTCTGTAGCCATTGCTTGTTGAAGGTCATGTGCCTGCTGCATCCACTATCTAGGTATCATACTCCTTTATTAAAATCCTACAAAACAAATAAAGAAAAATAAACATGGTCCCCTTTGAATTATGGGTCCAGGTGGTTAGACAGCCTTAGGGACCTAAACTTTCACAATTCTCTTAGGAGGGTTATGTTCTTTGGGATAAAAGGCTTTTGGTTGAAAGAGTTCAGATAAGATAGGATTTGGTACATATAGGGTGTCATTCTGAATTGTGGATGATGGTAGTTGTGATGAGGGTGAGGATTATATGAGTTGGGTGAGGTATGGGCTTTAGGGAAACTTGCAGTGCTATATTGACTTTAGATTCCTTTGTTTCTCCTTTGGTATATCTGCTGTCTTCTAGGATAACCTTGGTAGGTCTGCTGTCTTCTAGGGTATCCTTGATAGGTCTTCTGTCTTCTAGGGTTTTGACTTGTTTGTTTTTTCCTCCAAGTTTGAGATTTCTTTTGAGGACTTGGGGTAACAATTTTGTTGTGGGGATATGTCATTTGAACCCTTCTACTCAATGCTTGATCATGATAGCTGACCTGCTTCATCTTTCATTGAGCCTTGTATACATCCTGTTTTGTCTGGATAGGATAGATGGGCTTTCTTATAATCTTTTCTCCCATCTTGACAAGTAGCATTTTCTCAAGTTTTCTATCACCCTCAGGAAGTTTGTATTCTACAATTGTTGGATTATTTGCTCCTAATCCAGTTTTGTCAAGGGGATGCCTTTGAGTGTACAAGAGGTGTGACATGGCTGTGCTTGATTTGTTTCAAGATTCAATTTTAGATTTGAATGCTTGGTTCTCATCATTTAAAGCCTCTATTCTTAGGTTTAGTTCTTTTAGTTGACTACTGATGTAGAGATAATTATTTCTTGCATTAAAAACATCAGCATGAAGGTCTACTATCTCATCAGCTTGCTGTATGTTCTGTTTTTTAAGAGTGAGGTTTTGGGTTCAAGAAGGGTGTTTTTGGTTTTAAGGCTATCTAACTCTTTAGAATATTGCAAATTTTCAGTTATCAGGACCCTAAGACTTTATTCTTCTTTCTTTCTCTGACTAAACAAAGTTCAAGCCAAAATTTTAAGACCTTCAAGGTCAAGGGAATTAAAGTCACTTACTTGTTTTAGTTCTTCTACAGCTGCAAGAGCTTCAAGTTCGTCTTCACTTTCTGAGTCATCTTCTTCATTTTCCATGAGACATATCATGGCTTCCATGTCATTGTGAGTCTAAGGAGTCACTTTCATCATCACTGAATTTTAACAGGTCTGCTATCATGACCTGTTCCTTCTTTTCAACTTGTTTGGCTTTGGCACAGTTAAAGCAATTACACCTAGAACTGTGTATGATATCTTTGGAGTATGATAGCTTCTTTTGAGATGAAAAGTTTCTTGATTTCTTTGGTTCAGGACACTCTTATGAGTAGTGACCTATCTATTCACAGTTATAGCATGTGACATCTTTCTTCTCAGTTTGGACTTGGTTAGAAGTAGATTCATTATTTTTTTATGTCATACATCCTCTTTTGATGTTTCATAGCATTTTTAACAGCTATGGTTATCAGGCTAGGAATGTCTTCTTGAGTCAAAGGTTTGACTTTTGGTTTTTGAGACAGGTTGACTTTCTAAATAGCATTGCAGATTAAGGAGTCAATCTTGTGCAGCAAGAGTCATGGTGTGAGCATTGGCTAAAGATGATGCTATGGTAGGTAATTTGACAGTCCCTTCAAGTTCATATGCTTCCAATTTTCCAAAGTATTGTTCAACAGTCATAGTTGGCCTTTCAACACCTTCTCTTATGGGCAGTGCTACTTTTTTATATTCTTGAGGGAGACTTGAGAATATTTTCAGACATAGATCTTGTTGATCTAATTTCTTGCCATTAACTGACACTAGTCTAAGTAGATCTTCAAATCTGTCTTTGGAAGTACTAACTCTTTCACCAGCAGCAAACTTAAAATTGTCAAGTTGCCTTAATAGGTTATATAAGTTTTGTGCTCTGACACTTGTGTGCTTAGTAAACTTGGTTTTGATTAAATCCTAGGCTTCTTTAGCAGTTTCAACTTTCCCAATTTCTTGGGCCAAAGAGTCATTAACACTTTTTTGTAAAATGTTTTTGACTTTTTGATTAGCTGTTACCAAGTGTCTTTCAGTTTCAGTCCAAATGTCTGGGGTTTTTTATTTGTCATCTCCTCCATTTGTGTCAGGTTGAGTGGGTATTCTGACTTCTTCATGAAGAAAAAACCAGTTCCAAACACTATTTGAATCAAGGTAAGTCTTGATTTTGGAAGAGAATATTTCAAATGATCCACAGTCATCAACATGTGGAATGTCTTTCTCATTGTTTCTTCTGGGTTGAGGCATGATGTTAATGCTTCTGGATCTTTCACAAGATGTTAAGCTTGAGACACTTAAGTCTTTTAGAAACCAGCTCTGGTACCAATTGAAAGAACATGTATTTCTTATGCACTTTAAACAGGTAAACATTAGTTCACAAGAGGTCGACTATCTTGGTAGAGTAGGTCAACTATCTTGAGGTGCAGTGTGTGTATGTTGAGTTATGCAGCGGAATAATAATAAAGTAAATAGAAGAAATAAATGAGTAAATGAAAAGTGATTAGTGTGTGAATAAGTGTGAGTAAATGAGACACAAACACAACGATATAACGTGGTTCAGAGTATTGCAACTCTCCTACATCCACGCTTCACTGTCCTCAATAGTGAAGAGACTATCCACTATAATACTTTGTCAAGAAATTACAATAAATTGTATGGAAAATTCCCTCAGAATTTTCCAGCCTAATTAGCCTCACTAACTAAGCTTTGTACTTGTTGCAAAGCACAGAAAAAGAAAACAAAAATGTTTCACAAATGTGAGGGTTTTGGTGATCTCTAAGATGGCTCTTGTATAGCTATGTGAGATCTATTTTTGCTTATCTATTTTAGCACAGATTTATAAATTTCAAGAGTGCTTTACAATTGAGTTGCTTAAAAGCTTTAATCAAGTTGTATGAAAAACGGCCAAGACAGAGGTGTCTTATTTAGTTATGCAGAGCTCCTTATATAGGTCTTCAGTATGTATCCGTTTGAGTTCCAACGGTCTTGAACATCTTGGAAATGCATATGTCAGTCATTAATCTTTGACTGGAATAAAGTTTGTGAACAGTGTTATGTCAGGATTGACTTTGACTGGGAGCTGAGTTGGCAAAGAGTAAGGTCTG
Organism: Campanula takesimana; assembly: GCA_026119855.1. NCBI lineage: Eukaryota > Viridiplantae > Streptophyta > Magnoliopsida > Asterales > Campanulaceae > Campanula > Campanula takesimana. The sequence continues at coordinate 169,043 of JAOWBW010000812.1, read as the reverse complement.
CTATCTTTGAAGGTCTGTTATCTCGACATGTGAAGATAGTGGACCGTTGGACCTTTAAAGACTAGATGATTTCTAGTATACTTCTTGATAATCCATATTAAGTTTTAATTATTTGTCAAATATGATAACGCGTGAACAGTGTTCAATGTCATTTTCTCATATCAATCTACTCAGGATCGAGAAAGCATTGGACTACATAAGTTGACATGGACCATGATTTATGTCCAATATGATATCGCGTGACAAAGGGATTGTGATATGTTCTATAAGGTAACTTTGGACTTTCAAAGTTATACTAATTGGGTAGTCATAATGGTTTGCTAGAGTCCGCTTATGACTTACGGTTTCTGAATAGTTCGGACTCGTTGCCAACTTAGTATAATCCTATTGGGTCACACACGCAGAACAGATTGAATAAGGCACAGAAAATGGGAAAAATTGGATTCTACTGGAAGGATCCGTACGGATGATTTGGGACCCATCAAACACATCTGTACGGATGGTTTGTCCGGCAGAACAGTTTATTCAGATTTCTTGTTTGACAAGGAATCACGATCCCAAACAGAATTAGGTGAGACCCTCATATAAGATATGCAGCCGGGTTTGACATCCTCTAATGGTGATTTTAGAAATCATAATACATTGTTTTAGAAACAATAAAATATAGAGAGGTAGGATTATTTAGTTTGAGATTTGGAATCATCAAACTACAATAATCAATGGAGCAAAATAATTCCAATGAAGAAATCGTTTCTTCACCAAGCCTTGGATCTAGCAATCAATCAAGAAGGTGTTCTTGAGTCCGTTCGACGTGTGGATACCGATAGAGGGTGTTCGCTATTCAACACCTTAAAGTCAGTGTTCATGGATTCGATCTTCAAGGGTATGTTTTTTTTCATCTTGTATTTAATTTAATCAACATGCACGGATCCGGGCTCATGGGAGTTTGATCTTATGTTTATTCCGCTGCGCATGATGCATCAAACCCAACAGATAGTGCAATTAATTTAGCAAAGAATCTGATGTTTCACTCTAGATGAAGCATATCTAGGTGAGGTTTCATTAAGTCAGGTATCTCTTAGAGTAGAAAATCTTGCATTTAAAAAAGATTCTGTGACATGTTGAAAAATGTTGTTAACCTTGAGAAGCTGAAGTTGTGCATGGCTTCAAGGTAGGAAACTAGGAAGAAGGTTAGGAACTTCCATGATATAGGTGAGTACGGATGCATGGATTGAATTCAATGGGAACGGATACGGGGTTAGAATAGTTCGTATCAAGGTATGCGATTTTTAGGATTGGAGCCAAACCGAGTTACTAAGCAGGAGCAAGAGGAGGAATTGCGGGAACAAGTTTCAGGAACGTATGCACCCGCATGAGGCAGTCGTAAAACGTAAGTGTATGGTCGCATGTGGCCATCGCATAATTGACAAAAACATGGAAATTTGGGCGTTGGATAGATGGCAGAATGCATAAATGCTGCTGCATAGGCCCGATTTTCAGTTTTATATTTTGACGAGGATTCCATTTTTTCTAGGGTCTACGTTCATTCTAGGGAACATATATAGGACTTGTTCTGCTCCCCTAACTCTTTGTATCACAACCATATTAACATATTATAGTGTAAGTACCTGAATGAAGGAGCTGCTATGATCAGGTCTGAAGATATTCCATCTAGCATAGATGGAAATCATCTAACTTCCCACTAACATATGGAACACACTACACCGGAATTTATACAAAAGGTAATGCATTAAATAAATGACAATTTAATCCTATGTAATTTTAGGTCGTGATACCTAGTTGGAACCCACTATACCCGCACAACAACACCTTTTCCCTCCATTTCCCCATTGTTGCCCCCAGCCCAATCCTTGCTCACCTCTACTCCTCCCCTAGTGCCACACCGACGTGCCACACCACCACCCTCTCCTTCAAATTTCCGATACTGATAAGTGGATTGAAAAAGTGTGGCAAAGAGAATAAACTAAACGTAAATATTGTGATGCAGGAGGATTCAATTAGTATATGTGAATTCGTAAATTAAACATTTGAAAACTTAAACCATTATTCTCTTAAGTAGGTTATGTATTAGTTCTTCAGAAAAAAATGGATCACCAAATTTAAAGCTTTCAGTTTTATTAGTTTCTCTACCCTTAGATCTTTATCCAAAAATTGAGCCCCAATATTAAAACATTCAGTTTGATAAGTTTTTGTAACCCTATTATTCATCCAAACATTGTAACTCAAAATGTGAACCTTCCAATTTCATGTGGTTTTTGAACCCTCTTGAAAATCGAAACCCTAAATTTGAAGTCTCTGTTATTTGGGGGTTACTAGGTGTTGGGTTATAGAGCCTAACTAGTGAGGAACATTGGTGGGTAGAAATCTAAATCAATGAGGAGTTTGAGTAGGATCTAATGTACTCAAGGAGGAGAAGGGAACTAAAATTGCATAGGAGGAATCTGGAACCTATGCGGCCGCTTGGTGAGGATGCCCTCGTTTCCATATTTTTTTGGGTTTCTCATTCAAACCTTAATTTTGACTCATAATAGGTTTAGGGAATTCATAGACATATATAACCATAGGTGACGGACAAAACTTGTGTGCGGAAGTGAGAGAGCTAGGATACACATGACGGACAAAACTTGTGTGCAGAAGTCAAGGAAAGGGGCCGACGGCCTAGGAAAGGTATAAGAGGCGATCCTCTAACCCGGTCATAATCGAGATGTGTGTGGTCATTAAGAGAGGAGAATATATATGAAGGAGTGAGTAGTTTACATAAAGATTGGCCATTCTAGTCATGAAGATCTCATGTGTAAAGTTGTAAAGACTATCATATATTGATCATTGTGTTATCCTGGGTTGGCAATATCCTCAGATGTAGTCATATTCGACAAACCGGGTGACCAAATATTGTGTTATATCTTTCATTTTATTAAATAAGTTTGTTTATTGAATTCTCCATGCATATAGTTGTGATTGCTACAAAGGGCAAGGTGGTTGCGTGACCCCCCCCCCCCCCCCAAATTCCATAAGAATAGGGTGTTAAGTAGTTAGATTTAGTTGTTATGGTGACCACACTACATCGGAATGGAACGTACGTAAGGTTTGCTTAGTTGGATTTGTTGTCACGGTTGACAGAGCTCCATTGTTGGTTTTTTTTTACCAGATTATTCTTTGCATGTATTGTGGAATTTGTTTTATTCTCTTAGTATGATGGTGTTCATCCCCTTTCTCCCTCTTTCTCAAAAAATCAAATTCTCTAAGCTAAATTATCACAGTGGTTATGAAGTGGGTGAGGAGTTTAACGTGGAATGGTGGTGGGATAATGGCGGTGGTGATGGTGGGATGAATTTAATGTCTGGAAGATGGAGAAGCATTTAGAAATGAGTATCTATTTAACATGTGTTGTTATGATCTTTTAAACGAATGTTAATGTGTTTAATTTACCTCTTTCTTCTTATGTGGCGTGCTAACTAGTATGCCATGTTGACGTTCTTGTTAAGTTTTAAACGTCATGAGGGTGTCTTGCATAATATGTAACAATATGATTAAGTACGTATGTACTCCCTCAGTCCCGAAACGAATTATATTTTTCTATTTAAGGGATAATAAAAAAAATGCTAGCTTTTTAATAGTAAAAATTCGTAAACATTGTTATCCATTTTCAATATGATAGTTTTGTGAAGTATAAAATGAAATATGAAAAATATATTGTACACAAATTATTTATGGACACATTTTAAGATGAGACAAAAACAGAGGATTTATTGGGGATTATAGAATAAAACATAGGACAGACAGAAAACATAGGGTTTCTTGATTCTTGTTGTAGGGTGCTTGTTTTAGGGTTTTTGGTTCTGCTTATGAGTGATTATAACTCCGTAGAAAACTAGATATTATTACAACTACATAAAAAAACCAAATTTACAGATTTCTAGGGTTTCTGTACCGGATCTATCCAACTCTAATACATATTCTTTGGTCTTAATAGTAATAAACATATTCTTCCTCCCCCCCCCCCCCATTGAAGCTAGCAATCATCGGATAGTGAACCATGATATATTTGTTTGTTCTTTACGTGTATTTTGCTGTTTTAGTTGGTTTGTCTTGATCCCGTTATAACAAATGCATTATAGTAAAAAATGTAATAGTACATTGAATATTTTAGTCATTCATCCTTGAAAAATATATCGAAAGAAGATGTGGATTCACTTTTATGTTTGTAATTTAAGGTTTGTCAAGACTTCAAATCAAGTTGATAATAAATCATGAATGAAACTTATATATACATAATCTGCAAAATTATTAACATTGAGATTGTTGCAAGAGATTGTTGGCAAAATATCATCCAGGCTTCACTTCAGCCTGGTGGTTCACGTAGGCCACGTGAGTCTCTACCATTTTTAATAAAATCATTGTTACTGAGCTGGAAAAGAAAGACATTTTTCCCCCTAAAAGAAAGCTGCAAGCTGTCTTAAATCTCTCGAAGTTAAGCCACCTTGTTAGTAACTCCAGGCCAATATATTTTGTACATATACATAATTACTGAAGGTAGCTTGAACAAGAGGTTCAAATCAGTCAATGATAACTAAGCTTTGTCCAATTTGGAATCCCTGTCATTGCTTTTCCACATTAACCAAAAGTACTATATACTTTTTACATGTTTGACAAAACATTAATCTACCCCAAAAATTTATTAACTACATATGACTACTACTATTTAAAGATAGAAACAGAAACTTGACAGCCACATTGAAATACAAATTTCACTCTTGAAGTTCCAAATAGGAATACTAACTTAATTATTTCCTTTATATAGTAATCTTGTCTACAGTGAGGTCATGTTTTAATGTCCAACAAAGATGACAAAAAATAAGGTTGGTGATGCCGAATCTATGTGAGAATGACCGAACTCAAAGAGACAATTCAAGAACAAAGATAGTATCTGAAAGAACCTGTTCCTTTTATGCACTTTAAACAGGTAGATGTTAGTTCACAAGAGGTCGACTATCTTGGCAGAGTAGGTCGACTATCTTGAGGTGCAGTGTGTGTATGTTGAGTTATGCAGCGGAATAATAATGAAATAAATAGAAGAAATAAATGAGTAAATGATAAGTGATATGTGTGTGAGTGAGAGTGAGTAAAGGAGACACAAACACAACGATGTAACGTGGTTCAGAGTATTGCAACTCTCCTACATCCACGCTTCACTGTCCTCAACAGTGAAGAAGCAATCCACTATAATACTTCGTCAAGAAATTACAATCAATTGCAAGAAAATTCCCTTAGAATTTTCCAGCCTAATTAGCCTCACTAATTAAGCTTTGTACTTGTTGCAAAGTACAGAAAAAGAAAAAGAAAAGGTTTCACAAATGTGAGGGTTTGGTGATCTCTAAGATGGCTCTAAAGTAGCTAAGTGAGATCTATGTTTGCTTATCTATATTAGCACAGATTTATAAATATTAAGTGTGCTTTTACAATTGAGTTTTGTTAAAAGCTTTAGTCAAGTTGTCTAAAAAATAAGGCCAAGACAGACGTGTTGAGTTTAGTCAAGCAGAGCTCCTTTTATAGGTCTTCAGTATGTATCCGTTTGAGTTCCAACGGTCTTGAACATCTTGGAAAATGCATATGTCAGTCATTAATCTTTGACTGGAATAAAGTTTGTGAACAGTGTTATGGCAGGTTTGACTTTGACTGGGAGATGAGTTGGCAAGGAGTAAGGTCTGCTATCTTTGAAGGTCTGTTATCTCGACAAGAGAAGATAGTGGACCTGGGATGGCTTGATGATTTCCAGAATACATCTTTGATAATCCATATTTTAATTATTTGTCAAAAGTCTTAGTTAAGAAACTAGGGTTCTAACAATTTCCCCCTTTTTGGGAAATAATTAAGAATAGAAGTAAATCATAATATGTAAAGAAAACTCAAAACATAACACTATTAGATCACAAGAGAAATGCAAAGGTTTTAAGTTTACATCCCAAATAAATAAAACATTTTAAAGAATAACAAAAGTTTTGAGATGAAAGACTTAGTGAAATAGGGCTTCAATACTGTCATCACTATGGTAGTCTGGTTCAGGTTGTGCTTCTCCAAGGTCTACTACAGTTAGATGTCTCTCTCTTTCAAGATTTAGTAGTTGGAGTTGCTTATTGTTGAACCTGAAGTAATACTATTTGTTGTTCCAAGTGAGACTCATCCTATCATCATACTGAATGCTATGGTTGATCAGTTGACTCTTCTTTAGCAGAGGCTCCTTCTTTCCTAGATTTCTTGAGACTGAAGGGGCAGGACCAAGTAGGAGTTGTCTTGTTGAAGATTGTCCTCTTGATAATGCTTGATCTTGGGTGAAGATTTCTTGAGGTTGAGTGAACTCTCTAAAATTTCTTGGATAAGTACTGGCTTCAGTCTGGTCAACTACCCTGCCAGCAAGAGTTTCTTGAACCAATTTTGTCAAGTCTTATCTTAGTCCTTTCATTTGAGCCCTTACATAATTCCCAACTGCATTGATGTCTTTATGAGTGGCAGCTATAAATGTGGATGGATATGCAGGCACAATTGGATCAGGGATAAGAGGGTAAAGAGTATTGATGAAATGGCTCCTGAAGAGATGGTTCATTTGGGAAGATAGTAGAGCTGGGAAGGATTCCTCCAAACAGTGTCTTGAAAGCATGAAACCCAAATATTTTCTCAGCAACCAACTTCCAATAAATGACCTTAATGATTTCAATACACTTTGTTAGAACAACTCCAGAATGCATATGGAGGCCTTCATTGAGCTTGGGGATAGCCATTGGGAGAAGGATTTTTCCCATTGAATCATTTTGCCTCCATTAAGGCTTGAGGGAACAAGAAGAGTCTCATGGATATAGAATTGGTTCATGGCTAGTCTGAAGGTCTTCCACTCATTGTGCATAAAGAATATTCTCCCAGCAAGCTCTCTAGCAGTCATTTCAAGCTGAGCTTTCGAGTAGGTCCAATACTGACTGGAGATAGCTGAGCTAAGGATTTCTTGACGAAATTCAAGATGGTTGAAAAGAAGGGGTCAGATGATGGATTATATGGACCAGGAGTGATGACTTCAAAAGAGGAATTTGTATGAATGTAAGGATTATTAACTCTGGAAGAGTGAAAGGAGGAGGAAGAATGACTAGTAGGGAGAGCTTTGTCCAGACCAAGTTTCTTTCAAGTAACATCAAAGCCAAACTTTTCTTCAAGTTCATGGAAATTTGGCAATCTTACCTATATAAGACAGGGCAGAATAAGCTTCTTTATCAAAAGGGTTTTCCTTAACTAAGATTGCTTTTCCCTTTCCAGATGAGATAGGAAGGGAGGGAGACGGTTTAACAGGCCTCTCAATGGTTAATTGGGTAGAAGGAATAGATCTTGGAGGATAGGGAAGAGATTGGGCAAGGTCAACTATCATAGCTCCAGTTCTACCTGGTCAACTGTCTGTTCCTGATCATCTTCAAGATTGTCATTCCCCCTTTCTCTTTCAACTAAAGGCTCAATTCTATCAAGAATAACATTCCCCCTATCAATTTCAACAGATACATCCTCAAATTGTGATAAGAGACCAGGAGTTGGCATAAATGAGGAAGATAAAATACCTGATGATATAGGAATTTGAGCTGCGGGAGAGGAGGCCTTTTTGCTTTGAGATTCAGTTAGAGTTTTAAGGGCTTCAACAGATTCTTGGGCTCCTGAACTGAGGGTCTCAATGGATGAACTATGATGTGCACGATCAAAGTCAAAGGGTTCTGGTGGTGAAAGAGAAGGAGATTAAGAATGGGGTGGTGATTCTTCTTCAGGGATAATAGTTTTTCTTCTCTTACTCAAAGGTCTGACTGAGACTAGGGGAACCTCATCTAATTCAATAGGTTCATTGTCCTTTTGTAGTCTCTTGGATTTTCTGGAGGGTTGGGGTTTGGATTTTTCTGGAATGGGTGAGGGTGAGTGTGTAGGTTTGGCTTTGGATATTTTGTACACAAGGGAAATTTTAAATGAGGGAGAAGGTTTTTGAATGGTGCTTGGACCAGGAGTAGAGGGTGGTGGAGCCTCAAGAAGCAAGGGAGGAATGATTTTGGCTAAAGGTTCATGCTCAGTAGGGTCATCATCCAGGTCCACTATCTTGGGTCCTTTGTCTTTCCTACCCTTTACCTTAAATCTTTTGGCCATTTCAGCTAGGGTTTCTCTTTCAATATTACTGCCAGAGATTGATGATACATGGGAAGGTGAATTTTCATCTTGATGGTCAGGATCTGGTTTATCTTCAATAGGTTCTTGTACCCTACCCTGTTGTTTGTATGAGAAGGTATGAATGCTAAATACCTTATATCTGTGATGGTGTGCTTGCCTATCATAGGGGGAAGGTACTCTAACTCTCATTGTTCTCCCAATTTGAAGTAAAATCCCACTCATAAACCTAAATAATCCTGAATTTGTTGAGGATTTGGTTTTTATTTTAGGGGAATGATGGCCAAACCTAAGTCTAAAATTAGACAACAACACAAAGCTCCAATTTGTGGTTTGAACTGTATGCAATAGACACAATAATTGTTTCCACTCACTAGGGCTCATGATATGGTGAGATGAGGTCTTTCCACATAAACCTTTCATAACTACATCAGCTAGAGTAGAAAATTGGGGAGATAGGAACTTTTTATAGACAGGTTTATCAGTATGGTAAGTAGGCCATCCCTCTATATTAGCAGTTTGAGATGAGTAATTGATGTTGGAATCCTAAATGTTTGTTATCATGTAATGTTCATTCACAGTGCCATAAGTGGCAGCAACATCACTAGGGGATATAGTATAGGAGGTACCTTGGAGAGTAAACTGAATGTTGTATTGCTCTGTCTAAACTCCATTATCATAGATGTGGGAGAATTGGATGCTTGGCTTCCATGAGTGTCTTCATTTTAGCATTTGTGAGAAGCTCTCCAATCCATCCACCAGCTGGATTATGGTAAAAGGATTTTTTAATGCGATAGCCATGGGCGGATGTGGAATTCATTTTTCTAGGGTTTGAAAGGAAGAAACAAAGGATATAACGGTAACTTTTGTTTGAAGGAGAGGAGGGGTTTTATAAGGATTATTGGATAAGTGAAACAGTGGATTTTAAAGGGTTAAGAGACAATGGAAGAAAGGTGAAAAGACATGCCCTTTTAAAAGAAATTTATAGGTGATGTGGACTAGCAGGTGACTCATCATATATTGTAACTGTTAGTAACTATCTTCTTTTTGTGTTTACGCAGAGGACTTAGCGTGAACTGAACAAACATTCTTTTATTCCCTTAGTAAATATTGACATGGTTAAGTCCAATATTCAACTATAAAATAGTATAGACAGGTGGCTCATATTATTATCATATCAATCAACTTACTGTAATGCAACTTTTGAGTCTACTACCATCATTGTATCTACAACATATATTCTCGAGGTGAATTAACTAATGTGAAATCTCTCTATATAAGAAACATTGTTGGTGAATTATATATCACAACACCAAGTATTCAGATACAGATAGCTCAAAGCAAGATAGTAGACCTTACTCCTTATATTTCTTCATAAAAATAATGTGTAGAACTCACAAATATCTTTAGCCCAAGCAAGATGTCTGATCTTGTGAAGAAGTTAAAGTTCAAAGAGAAGGAGGAGGAGAAGGTAGATAATTTTTTTTAAGAGTCATGGTGTGAGCATTGGCTAAAGATGATGCTATGGTGGGTTAATTTGACAGTCCCTTCAGTTCATATGCTTCCAATTTTCCAAAGTATTGTTCAACAGTCATAGTTGGCCTTTCAACACCTTCTCTTATGGGTTAGTGCTACTTTTTATATTCTTGAGGGAGACTTGAGAATATTTTCAGACATAGATCTTGTTGATCTAATTTCTTGCCATGATCTGATACTAGTCTAAGTAGATCTTTAAATCTGTCTTTGGAAGTACTAACTCTTTCACGAGCAGCAAACTTAAAATTGTCAAGTTGCCTTAATAGGTTATATAAGTTTTGTGCTCTAACACTTGTGTGCTTAGTAAACTTGGTTTTGATTAAATCCTAGGCTTCTTTACCAGTTTCAACTTTCCCAATTTCTTGGGCCAAAGAGTCATTAACACTTTTTGTAAAATGTTTTTGACTTTTTGATTAGCTGTTACAAGTGTCTTTCAGTTTCAGTCCAAATGTCTGGGGTTTTTTTATTTCATCTCCTCCATTTGTGTCAGGTTGAGTGGGTATTCTGACTTCTTCATGAAGAAAAAACAGTTCCAAACACTGTTTGAATCAAGGTAAGTCTTGATTTTGGAAAGAGAGAATATTTCAAATGATCCACAGTCATCACATGTGGAATGTCTTTCTCATTGTTTCTTCTGGGTTGAGGCATGATGTTAATGCTTTCTGGATCTTTCACAAGATGTTAAGCTTGAGACACTTAAGTCTTTTAGAAACCAGCTCTGGTACCAATTGAAAGAACATGTATTTCTTATGCACTTTAACAGGTAAATATTAGTTCACAAGAGGTCGACTATCTTGGTAGAGTAGGTCAACTGTCTTGAGGTGCAGTGTGTGTATGTTGAGTTATGCAGCGGAATAATAATAAAGTAAATAGAAGAAATAAATGAGTAAATAAAAAGTGATTAGTGTGTGAATAAGTGTGAGTAAATGAGACACAAACACAACGATATAACGTGGTTCAGAGTATTGCAACTCTCCTACATCCACGCTTCACTGTCCTCAACAGTGAAGAGACTATCCACTATAATACTTCGTCAAGAAATTACAATAAATTGTATGGAAAATTCCCTCAGAATTTTCTAGCCTAATTAGCCTCACTAACTAAGCTTTGTACTTGTTGCAAAGCACAGAAAAAAAAAAGAAAATGTTTCACAAATGTGAGGGTTTTGGTGATCTCTAAGATGGCTCTTGTATAGCTATGTGAGATCTATTTTTGCTTATCTATTTTAGCACAGATTTATAAATTTCAAGAGTGCTTTACAATTGAGTTGCTTAAAAGCTTTAATCAAGTTGTATGAAAAATGGCCAAGACAGAGGTGTCTTATTTAGTTATGCAGAGCTCCTTATATTGGTCTTTAGTATGTATTTGAGTTCCAATGGTCTTGAACATCTTGGAAATGCATATGTCAGTCATTAATCTTTAACTGGAATAAAGTTTGTGAACAGTGTTATGTCAGGATTGATTTTGACTGGGAGCTGAGTTGGCAAAGAGTAAGGTCTGCTATCTTTGAAGGTCTGTTATCTCGACATGTGAAGATAGTGGACCGTTGGACCTTTGAAGACTAGATGATTTCCAGTATACTTCTTGATAATCCATATTAAGTTTTAATTATTTGTCAAATATGATAACGTGTGAACAGTGTTCAATGTCATTTTCTCATATCAATCTACTCCGGATCGAGAAAGCATTGGACTACATAAGTTGAAATGGACCATGATTTATGTCCAATATGAAATCGCGTGACAAAGGGATTGTGATATGTTCTATAAGGTAACTTTGGACTTTCAAAGTTATACTAATTGGGTAGTCATAATGGTTTGCTAGAGTCCGCTTATGACTTACGGTTTCTGAATAGTTCGGACTCGTTGCCAACTTAGTATAATCCTATTGGGTCACACACGCAGAACAGATTGAATAAGGCACAGAAAATGGGAAAAATTGGATTCTACTGGAAGGATCCGTACGGATGATTTGGGACCCATCAAACACATCTGTACGGATGGTTTGTCCGGCAGAACAGTTTATTCATATTTCTTGTTTGACAAGGAATCACGATCCCAAACAGAATTAGGTGAGACCCTCATATAAGATATGCAGCCGGGTTTGACATCCTCTAATGGTGATTTTAGAAATCATAATTCATTGTTTTAGAAACAATAAAATATAGAGAGGTAGGATTATTTAGTTTGAGATTGGAATCATCAAACTACAATAATCAATGGAGCAAAATAATTCCAATGAAGAAATCGTTTCTTCACCAAGCCTTGGATCTAGCAATCAATCAAGAAGGTGTTCTTGAGTCCGTTCGACGTGTGGATACCGATAGAGGGTGTTCGCTATTCAACACCTTAAAGTCAGTGTTCATGGATTCAATCTTCAGGGTATGTTTTTTTTCATCTTGTATTTAATTTAATCAACATGCACGGATCCGGGCTCATGGGAGTTTGATCTTATGTTTATTCCGCTGCGCATGATGCATCAAAACCAACAGATAGTGCAATTAATTTAGCAAAGAATCTGATGTTTCACTCTAGATGAAGCATATCTAGCTGAGGTTTCATTAAGTCAGGTATCTCTTAGAGTAGAAAATCTTGCATTTAAAAAAGATTCTGTGACATGTTGAAAAATGTTGTTAACCTTGAGAAGCTGAAGTTGTGCATGGCTTCAAGGTAGGAAACTAGAAAGAAGGTTAGGAACTTCCATGATATAGGTGAGTACGGATGCATGGATTGAATTCAATGGGAACGGATACGGGGTTAGAATAGTTCGTCTCAAGGTATGCGATTTTTAGGATTGGAGCCAAACCGAGTTACTAAGCAGGAGCAAGAGGAGGAATTGCGGGAACAAGTTTCAGGAACGTATGCACCCGCATGAGGCAGTCGTAAAACGTAAGTGTATGGTCGCATGTGGCCATCGCATAATTGACAAAAACATGGAAATTTGGGCGTTGGATAGATGGCAGAATGCATAAATGCTGCTGCATAGGCCCGATTTTCAGTTTTATATTTTGACGAGGATTCCATTTTTTCTAGGGTCTACGTTCATTCTAGGGAACATATATAGGACTTGTTCTGCCCCCCCTAACTCTTTGTATCACAACCATATTAACGTATTATAGTGTAAGTACCTGAATGAAGGAGCTGCGGTGATCAGGTCTGAAGATATTCCATCTAGGATAGATGGAAATCATCTAACTTCCCACTAACATATGGAACACACTACACCGGAATTTATACAAAAGGTAATGCATTAAATAAATGACAATTTAATCCTATGTAATTTTAGGTTGTGATACCTAGTTGGAACCCACTATACCCGCACAACAACACCTTTTCCCTCCATTTCCCCCATTGTTGCCCCCAGCCCAATCCTTGCTCACCTCTACTCCTCCCCTAGTGACACACCGACGTGCCACACCACCACCCTCTCCTTCAAATTTCCGATACTGATAAGTGGATTGAAAAAGTGTGGCAAAGAGAATAAACTAAACGTAAATATTGTGATGGAGGAGGATTCAATTAGTATATGTGAATTCGTAAATTAAACATTTGAAAACTTAAACCATTATTCTCTTAAGTAGGTTATGTATTAGTTCTTCAGAAAAAAATGGATCACCAAATTTAAAGCTTTCAGTTTTATTAGTTTCTCTACCCTTAGATCTTTATCCAAAAATTGAGCCCCAATATTAAAACATTCAGTTTGATAAGTTTTTGTAACCCTATTATTCATCCAAACATTGTAACTCAAAATGTGAACCTTCCAATTTCATGTGGTTTTTGAACCCTCTTGAAAATCGAAACCCTAAATTTGAAGTCTCTGTTATTTGGGGGTTACTAGGTGTTGGGTTATAGATCCTAACTAATGAGGAACATTGGTGGGTAGAAATCTAAATCAATGAGGAGTTTGAGTAGGATCTAATGTACTCAAGGAGGAGAAGGGAACCAAAATTGCATAGGAGGAATCTGGAACCTATGCGGCCGCTTGGTGAGGATGCCCTCGTTTCCATATTTTTTTGGGTTTCTCATTCAAACCTTAATTTTGACTCATAATAGGTTTAGGGAATTCGTAGGCATATATAACCATAGGTGACGGACAAAACTTGTGTGCGGAAGTGAGAGAGCTAGGATACACATGACGGACAAAACTTGTGTGCAGAAGTCAAGGAAAGGGGCCGACGGCCTAGGAAAGGTATAAGAGGCGATCCTCTAACCCGGTCATAATCGAGATGTGTGTGGTCATTAAGAGAGGAGAATATATATGAAGGAGTGATTAGTTTACATAAAGATTGGCCATTCTAGTTCATGAAGATCTCATGTGTAAAGTTGTAAAGACTATCATATATTGATCATTGTGTTATCCTGGGTTGGCAATATCCTCAGATGTAGTCATATTCGACAAACCAGGTGACCAAATATTGTGTTATATCTTTCATCTTATTAAATAAGTTTGTTTATTGAATTCTCCATGCATATAGTTGTGATTGCTAGAAAGGGCAAGGTGGTTGCGTGACCCCCCCCCCCCAAATTCCATAAGAATAGGGTGTTAAGTAGTTAGATTTAGTGGTTATGGTGACCACACTACATCGGAAAGGAAGGTACGTAAGGTTTGCTTAGTTGGATTTGTTGTCACGGTTGACAGAGCTCCATTGTTGGTTTTTTTTTTACCAGATTATTCTTTGCATGTATTGTGAAATTTGTTTTATTCTCTTAGTATGTTGGTGTTCATCCCCTTTCTCCCTCTTTCTCAAAAAATCAAATTCTCTAAGCTAAATTATCACAGTGGTTATGAAGTGGGTGAGGAGTTTAACGTGGAATGGTGGTGGGATAAAGGCGGTGGTGATGGTGGGATGAATTTAATGTCTGGAAGATGGAGAAGTATTTAGAAATAAGTATCTATTTAACATGTGTTGTTATGATCTTTTAAACGAATGTTAATGTGTTTAATTTACCTCTTTCTTCTTATGTGGCGTGCTAACTAGTATGCCATGTTGACGTTCTTGTTAAGTTTTAAACGTCATTAGGGTGTCTTGCATAATATGTAACAATATGATTAAGTACGTATGTACTCCCTCAGTCCCGAAACGAATTATATTTTTCTATTTAAGGGATAATAAAAAAAATGCTAGCTTTTTAATAGTAAAAATTCATAAACATTGTTATCCATTTTCAATATGATAGTTTTGTGAAGTATAAAATGAAATTTGAAAACTATATTGTACAAAAATTATTTATGGACACATTTTAAGATGAGACAAAAACAGAGGATTTATTGGGGATTATAGCATAAAACATAGGACAGACAGAAAACATAGGGTTTCTTGATTCTTGTTGTAGGGTGCTTGTTTTAGGGTTTTTGGTTCTGCTTATGAGTGATTATAACTCCGTAGAAAACTAGATATTATTACAACTTCATAAAAAAACCAAATTTACAGATTTCTAGGGTTTCTGTACTGGATCTATCCAACTCTAATACATATTCTTTGGTCTTAATAGTAATCAACATATTCTTCCTCCCCCCCCCCCATTGAAGCTAGCAATCATCGGATAGTGAACCATGATATATTTGTTTGTTCTTTACGTGTATTTTGCTGTTTTAGTTGGTTTGTCTTGATCCCGTTATAACAATTGCATTATAGTAAAAAATGTAATAGTACATTGAATATTTTAGTCATTCATCCTTGAAAAATATATCGAAAGAAGATGTGGATTCACTTTTATGTTTGTAATTTAAGGTTTGTCAAGACTTCAAATCAAGTTGATAATAAATCATGAATGAAACTTATATATACATAATCTGCAAAATTATTAACATTGAGATTGTTGCAAGAGATTGTTGGCAAAATATCATCCAGGCTTCACTTCAGCCTGGTGGTTCACGTAGGCCACGTGAGTCTCTACCATTTTTAGTAAAATCATTGTTACTGAGCTGGAAAAAGAAAGACATTTTTCCCCCTAAAAGAAAGCTGCAAGCTGTCTTAAATCTCTCGAAGTTAAGCCACCTTGTTAGTAACTCCAGGCCAATATATTTTGTACATATACATAATTACTGAAGGTAGCTTGAACAAGAGGTTCAAATCAGTCAATGATAACTAAGCTTTGTCCAATTTGGAATCCCTGTCATTGCTTTTCCACATTAACCAAAAGTACTATATACTTTTTACATGTTTGACAAAACATTAATCTACCCCAAAAATTTATTAACTACATATGACTACTACTATTTAAAGATAGAAACAGAAACTTGACAGCCACATTGAAATACAAATTTCACTCTTGAAGTTCCAAATAGGAATACTAACTTAATTATTTCCTTTATATAGTAATCTTGTCTACAGTGAGGTCGTGTTTTAATGTCCAACAAAGATGACAAAAAATAAGGTTGGTGATGCCGAATCTATGTGAGAATGACCGAACTCAAAGAGACAATTCAAGAACAAAGATAGTATCTGAAAGAACCTGTTCCTTTTATGCACTTTAAACAGGTAGATGTTAGTTCACAAGAGGTCGACTATCTTGGCAGAGTAGGTCGACTATCTTGAGGTGCAGTGTGTGTATGTTGAGTTATGCAGCGGAATAATAATGAAATAAATAGAAGAAATAAATGAGTAAATGATAAGTGATATGTGTGTGAGTGAGAGTGAGTAAAGGAGACACAAACACAACGATGTAACGTGGTTCAGAGTATTGCAACTCTCCTACATCCACGCTTCACTGTCCTCAACAGTGAAGAAGCAATCCACTATAATACTTCTTCAAGAAATTACAATCAATTGCAAGAAAATTCCCTCAGAATTTTCCAGCCTAATTAGCCTCACTAATTAAGCTTTGTACTTGTTGCAAAGTACAGAAAAAGAAAAAGAAAAGGTTTCACAAATGTGAGGGTTTGGTGATCTCTAAGATGGCTCTAAAGTAGCTAAGTGAGATCTATGTTTGCTTATCTATATTAGCACAGATTTATAAATATTAAGTGTGCTTTTACAATTGAGTTTTCTTAAAAGCTTTAGTCAAGTTGTCTAAAAAATATGGCCAGGACAGACGTGTTGAGTTTAGTCAAGCAGAGCTCCTTTTATAGGTCTTCAGTATGTATCCGTTTGAGTTCCAACGGTCTTGAACATCTTGGAAAATGCATATGTCAGTCATTAATCTTTGACTGGAATAAAGTTTGTGAACAGTGTTATGACAGGTTTGACTTTGACTGGGAGATGAGTTGGCAAGGAGTAAGGTCTGCTATCTTTGAAGGTCTGTTATCTCGACAAGAGAAGATAGTGGACCTGGGATGGCTTGATGATTTCCAGAATACATCTTTGATAATCCATATTTTAATTATTTGTCAAAAGTCTTAGTTAAGAAACTAGGGTTCTAACAATTTCCCCCTTTTTGGGAAATAATTAAGAATAGAAGTAAATCATAATCTGTAAAGAAAACTCAAAACATAACACTATTAGATCACAAGAGAAATGCAAAGGTTTTAAGTTTACATCCCAAATAAATAAAACATTTTAAAGAATAACAAAAGTTTTGAGGTGAAAGACTTAGTGAAATAGGTCTTCAATACTGTCATCACTATGGTAGTCTGGTTCAGGTTGTGCTTCTCCAAGGTCTACTGCAGTTAGATGTCTCTCTCTTTCAAGATTTAGTAGTTGGAGTTGCTTATTGTTGAACCTGAAGTAATACTGTTTGTTGTTCCAAGTGAGACTCATCCTATCATCATACTGAATGCCATGGTTGATCAGTTGACTCTTCTTTAGCAGGGGCTCCTTCTTTCCTAGATTTCTTGAGACTGAAGGGGCAGGACCAAGTAGGAGTTGTCTTGTTGAAGATTGTCCTCTTGATAATGGTTGATCTTGGGTGAAGATTTCTTGAGGCTGAGTGAACTCTCTGAAATTTCTTGGATAAGTACTGGCTTCAGTCTGGACAACTAACCTGCCAGCAAGAGTTTCTTGAACCAATTTTGTCAAGTCTTATCTTAGTCCTTTCATTTGAGCCCTTACATAATTCCCAACTGCATTGATGTCTTCATGAGTGGAAGCTAGAAATGTGGATGGATATGCAGGCACGATTGGATCAGGGATAAGAGGGCAAGAGTATTGATGAAATGGCTCCTGAAGAGATGGTTCATTTGGGAAGATAGTAGAGCTGGGAAGGATTCCTCCAAACAGTCTCTTGAAAGCATGAAACCCAAATATTTTCTCAGCAACCAACTTCCAATAAATGACCTTAATGATATCAATGCACTTTGTTAGAACAACTCCAGAATGCATATGGAGGCCTTCATTGAGCTTGGGGGATAGCCATTGGGAGAAGGATTTTTCCCATTAACAAGAAGAGTCTCATGGATATAGAATTGGTTCATGGCTAGTCTGAAGGTCTTCCACTCATTGTGCATAAAGAATATTCTCCCAGCAAGCTCTCTAGCAGTCATTTCAAGCTGAGCTTTTGAGTAGGTCCAATACTGACTGGAGATAGCTGAGCTAAGGATTTCTTGAGGAAATTCAAGATGGTCAAATGAAAGACCAAGAGGGAGAATTGAAGGAATGGAGAAATCAACTGGATGAGAGATGAACCAAGTGGGAGGTGTATAGTACAGGTTAATCAAGTTGGTTGAAAAGAAGGGGTCAGTTAAGGGATTATATGGACCAGGAGTGATGACTTCAAAAGAGGAATTTGTATGAATGTAAGGATCATTAACTCTGGAAGAGTGAAAGGAGGAGGAAGAATGACTAGTAGGGAGAGATTTGTCCAGACCAAGTTTCTTTCAAGTAACATCAAAGCCAAACTTTTCTTCAAGTTCATGGAATTTGGCAATCTTACCCATATAAGACAGGGCAGAATAAGCTTCTTTATCAAAAGGGTTTTCCTCAACTAAGATTGCTTTTCCCTTTCCAGATGAGATAGGAAGCGAGGGAGACGGTTTAACATGCCTCTCAATGGTTAATTGGGTAGAAGGAATAGATCTTGGAGGATAGGGAAGAGATTGGGCAAGGTCAACTATCATAGCTCCAGTTCTACCAGGTCAACTGTCTGTTCCTGATCATCTTCAAGATTGTCATTCCCCCTTTCTCTTTCAACTAAAGGCTCAATTCTATCAAGAATAACATTCCCCCTATCAGTTTCAATAGATACATCCTCAAATTGTGATAAGAGACTAGGAGTTGGCATAAATGAGGAAGATAAAATACCTGATGATATAGGAATTTGAGCTGCGGGAGAGGAGGCCTTTTTGCTTTGAGATTCAGTTAGAGTTTTAAGGGCTTCAACAGATTCATTGGCTCCTGAACTGAGGGTCTCAATGGATGAACTATGATGTGCAGGATCAAAGTCAAAGGGTTCAGGTGGTGAAAGAGAAGGAGATTGAGAATGGGGTGGTGATTCTTCTTCAGGGATAATAGTTTTTCTTCTCTTACTCAGAGGTCTGACTGAGACTAGGGGAACCTCATCTAATTCAATAGGTTCATTGTCCTTTTGTAGTCTCTTGGATTTTCTGGAGGGTTGGGGTTTGGATTTTTCTGGAATGGGTGAGGGTGAGTGTGTAGGTTTGGCTTTAGATATTTTGTACACAAGGGAAATTTTAGATGAGGGAGAAGGTTTTTGAATGGTGCTTGGACCAGGAGTAGAGGGTGGTGGAGCCTCAAGAAGCAAGGGAGGAATGATTTTGGCTAAAGGTTCATGCTCAGTAGGGTCATCATCCAGGTCCACTATCTTGGGTCCTTTATCTTTCCTACCCTTTACCTTAAATCTTTTGTCCATTTCAGCAAGGGTTTCTCTTTCAATATTACTGCCAGAGATTGATGATACATGGGAAGGTGAATTTTCATCTTGATGGTCAGGATCTGGTTGATCTTCAATAGGTTCTTGTACCCTACCCTGTTATTTTAGGGGAATGATGGCCAGACATAAGTCTAAAATTAGACAACAACACAAAGCTCCAATTTGTGGTTTGAACTGTATGCAATAGACACAATAATTGTTTCCACTCACTAGGGCTCATGATATGGTGAGATGAGGTCTTTCCACATAAACCTTTCATAACTACATCAGCTAGAGTAGAAAATTGGGGAGATAGGAACTTTTTATAGACAGGTTTATCAGTATGGTAAGTAGGTCATCCCTCTATATTAGCAGTTTGAGATGAGTAATTGATGTTGGAATCCCAAATGTTTGTTATCATGTAATGTTCATTCACAGTGCCATAAGTGGCAGCAACATCACTAGGGGATATAGTATAGGAGGTTCCTTGGAGAGTAAACTGAATGTTGTATTGCTCTGTCTAATATCCATTATCGTAGATGTGGGACCAGAGCAGAGGAAGAATTGGATGCTTGGCTTCCATAAATGTCTTCATTTTAGCATTTGTGAGAAGCTCTCCAATCCATCCACCAGCTGGATTATGGTAATAGGATTTTTTAATGCGATAGCCATGGGCGGATGTGGAATTCATTTTTCTTGGGTTTGAAAGGAAGAAACAGAGGATATAATGGTAACTTTTGTTTGAAGGAGAGGAGGGGTTTTATAAGGATGATTGGATAAGTGAAACAGTGGATTTTAAAGGGTTAAGAGACAGCGGAAGAAAGGTGAAAAGACATGCCCTTTTAAAAGAAATTTATAGGTGATGTGGACTAGCAGGTGACTCATCATAATTGTAACTGTTAGCAACTATCTTCTTTTTGTGTTTACGCAGAGGACTTAGCGTGAACTGAACAAACATTCTTTATTCCCTTAGTAAATATTGACATGGTTAAGTACAATATTCAACTATAAAATAGTATAGACAGGCGGCTCGATTAATTATCATATCAAATCAACCTTACTGTAATGCATCTTTTGAGGTCTACTACCATCATTGTATCTACAACATACATTCTCGAGGTGAATTAACTAATGTGAAATCTCTCTATATAAGAAACATTGTTGGTGAATTATATATCACAACACCAAGTATTCAGATACAGATAGTACAAAGCAAGATAGTAGACCTTACTCCTTTATATTTCTTCATAAAATAATGGGTAGACTCACAAATATCTTTAGCCCAAGCAAGATGTCTGATCTTGTGAAGAAGTTAAAGTTCAAAGAGAAGGAGGAGGAGAAGGTAGATAAATTTTTTAAAGAGAATTTAGGGAATATCAAGCACAAGAGGCCTTGGTTAGTGAGCAGGAGGTAGACCAACGTCTTCCAAATGATCCAATGAAGAAGGTAGAGTTGATGGAGAGATCAATAAAGAAGGAGATGTGGCTACATGCTAGAGGGGAATTTGTCAAGGAGGAGAGAAAGAAGCTGAAAAAAGGAGTGGTTGATGAGAAATGGTGTGACATAGGCAAAAGAAAAGCCAAGATGTCAGAGATTGAGGAAGATAAAGGATCTAATAAGTCCTTATTTAATCTTTTACAGATGGAGAGGAAGGCATATGTATTGATATGTAAGAAGGGGGAGAGAGGACATGGCCAAGGGGACAATTATGATGGCAGTTCTTACACCAAGAACAGTTCATTTTCCCTACTTCCAAGTAAGTACTTTGCTTGTTGCAGTCCATTAAGATCTGGGGATAAGAAGGAGGGAAGCTTTAGGTCTGACCAGGCCTATATTTTTAGTGAGAGCTATAATTCCTCTGGCACTTTCAGCTTCTCATCACCTTTAGATAGTTTGCCTAAGCCTCAAGAAGTAAGGAATTGGTGGCCTAGATCTGTATGGCCTTCATCAAATCAGTCTGTCAGAGGAGTTAAGTCATAGAGATGGGATAGTAGACTCATTTTAGAGAGGACTGATGAGTCTGGTCAGCCATTTGTTGGGACATCTCAAGGAGGAGTGAAGGAGGAGGTGGAAACATCATCAGAGTGTTCATTTCTTATTGGAGAATAGAGGTCAGAATAGTAGTTATGAGAAAGTAAAGATAGTGGACCTAGGGGAGAGGTCGGCTATCTTGGTTATGGATGGAGCAGCTGACTCAATTTTAGCTCCTTTTGATTGTAGGAGTAGGGTAGCCCTTTAAGGAACCTTTTTGTTGTATTTACTCCTTTCTTTGTACTGTACTCCACTATGTTTAATGAATTTTCCCTTTTATTTACTTGGCATATTTAGCATCCCCATATTTGCTCTCAAATAGTAAAATCTTTGTTCATCCAGTGCCTTTATGAGAATGTCAGCCAGTTGATTCTCAGTGCACACATGAGAAAGACATATATCACCTTTTTCAACATGATCCCTTATGAAATGATGCCTAACTTCAATGTGTTTTGTTTTAGAGTGTTGAACTGGATTCTCAGTCATTGCTATTGCACTAGTATTATCATAAAAAATAGGAATGTGGTTTCGAAAGATTCCAAAGTGTTTGAGTTGATTTCTGAGATAAAGGACTTGTGAGCAACAAAGGCCTGTAGCAACATATTCTGCTTTTGCAGTTGATGTAGCAACTGATGTTTGCTTTTTGCTGCACCAACATACAATTCTTGAACCAAGAAACTGACAACTACCACTGGTGGATTTCCTATCCAAGATGCGTCCATCATTGTCTGAGTTTGTATATCCAATAAGAGATAAAAGATATTTTTTAGGGTACCAAATCCCAAAACCAGGAGTCCCTTTAAGGTATCTTAAAATCCTTTTAACTGCAGCTAAATGTGATTCTTTAGGATCTGCTTGAAATCTTGCACATAAGCAAACACTGAACATGACGTCAGGTCTTGAAGCAGTGACATAGAGAAGAGATCCAATAAAAATTCCATACAAAGTTTGATTCACACTTTGGCCTTCAGGATCTACATGTAATTTTGCAGTTGTTGATAGAGGAGTTTTGACTGTAGATACATTCTTCATATCAAATTTCTTCAACATATCTCTAGTATATTTTCCTTGATTTATAAAAATTCCATTGGGTAATTATTTGACTTGTAGTCCCAAAAAGAATGTGAGCTCTCCTATCATGCTCATTTCAAATTTCTCTTGCATAATTGATCCAAATTCCTTGCATAGTTCATCATTAGTTGAACAAAATATAATATCATCCACATAAATTTGAATGAGTATTATATCCTGGTTAGAATTTTTGATGAACAAGGTCTTATCAATTTGCCCTTTTGTAAATCCCTTTTCAAGTAGAAAGTTGAATAGAGTCTCATACCAAGTTCTAGGAGCTTGTTTGAGTCCATACAAGGCTTTATCCAGTTTATAGACATGATCTGGAAATTTAGGGGATTCAAACCCAGGAGGTTATGCCAAAAATACTTTTTCATGAAGTATTCCATTCAGGAAGGCACTCTTAACATCCATCTGATATACAGTCATATTCTTGGATGAAGAGTAGGCAAGAAATAGCCTAATTGCTTCAAGTCTAGCAACTGCAGCATAGGTCTCATCATAGTCAATGCCTTCTTTTTGTTTATAGCCTTGAGCTACCAATCTTGCTTTATTCCTTATGACTGTACCATCTTCATTCATCTTGTTTCTGAACACCCATTTAGTCCCAATTATAGTTTGATTTTTAGGTTTAGGAACAAGTTTCCAAACTTTGTTCCTTTCAAACTGTTCAAGCTCTTCCTCCATTGCTTCTATCCAATCTGCATCAAGTAGAGCTTCATTGATCTTCTTTGGCTCCATCTGATATATAAAGGCACTATACAAGGCTTCATCTTCAATGTTTGACCATGTTTGAACTCCACTGGCAATATCACCAATTACTAATGACTCAGGGTGATTATTGTTGTAGTTTCTAGCAATGGGGAGATCAATGTATATGCTGGAAATAGGAATAGATCTAGGTGGATTAGGATTTGATGGTTCTTGAGTGGATGTGCTATGTTCACAATTTATCCCAGTTCTGTTTTCAGTGATAGGTCTATCATCAGTAGTAGGTCTACTATCATTGGTAGGTCTACTATCATCAGTAGGACTATTATCAGGTATGAGAACAGGGTTAGTGAGAGCAGTTCTATGCTTAGCAACTGGTGGTAAAGGTTGATTATCATTGATTTTGAGGTTGCTGAAGGGAGGAAAAGGTTCAGAGGAGATTTTGGGTAAATTATAAGGAATATAGTCGAGTTGGTCATTTTTGGAATTTTGAGAGATTATGGGTGAAGGTTCAGGCAGGGAATCAACATTTCCAAGAGTTTCATCAAATTCATCAATCTTCAAATCCCAGGCACTGGGAGATTCATCAAAATCCACAAGAATGGACTCTTCAACCACTATTCTTCTTCTATTATACACTCTATATGCTTTGCTAGTTGCAGAGTAGCCAAGGAATATGCCTTCATCACTTTTAGACTCAAATTTGTCCACATAATTTTTCCCATTATTGTGAATGTAATATTTACTTCCAAAAGCATGAAAGTAAGAAATAGTTGGAGTCCTTTCATTCCACAATTCATAGGGAGTCTTTAAGTGAAATTTGTTAATTAAGGTCTTGTTTTGAACATAGACTGCAGTTGTAACAGCTTCTCCCCAAAAATACTTAGGTAGGTTATTTTCAGATAACATGGTCTTGGAAGCTTCACATATAGTTCTGTTCTTTCTTTCAGCCACTCCATTTTGTTGAGGAGTTCTAGGGGCTGAAAAGTTGTGACTAATTCCTTGCTGATTGCAAAAATCTTCAACTCCAGTATTCTAAAATTCAGTACCATGATCTGACCTTATTCTGACCACTTTGATGCTTTTTAGGTTTTGCACTTGGTTTATCAATTTGACTAGTTGACCAAGAGTTTCTGATTTTGATTCTAAGAGAATGATCCAAGAAAATCTTGTATAGTCATCAACTATCACTAGAGAATACCTTTTTTCCTCCAAGGCTTCTAGTTCTGATTGGTACAAATAAATCCATATGAATAAGTTCAAGTGGTCCTTTTGTATCCAATCTGTTCTTGGCTTTAAAGGAGGTCCTTTGTTGCTTTCCACACTGACAAGCATTGCACAATTTATCCTTTTTGAAGGATATTTTTGGAAGTCCTTTTACAAGTTTAGAAGAAGCAAGTTTGGCTATGCTTTTGAGATTTAAATGAGCTAATCTCTTATGCCAAAGCCATACCAAATCAGACTGATTATAAGACAGTAGACACATGGCATTAGAGGATGTAGTCACTTCAAGGGATATGCAGTATACATTTCCTTTTCTGAATCCAGCAAGAATAATTTCATCATTGGAATTCTTCACTTGACATAGGTTATGAGAGCACACAACATGAAATCCTTTGTCACAGATCTGACTGATGCTAATCAAGTTGTGCTTGAGACCTTCAACATAAGAAACATTTGATAAGATAATGCATTTTGTGATCAAGTCTCCATGTCCTTTGACTCTGGCATGAGAGTTGTCTCCAAAAATAACATCAGGTCCATCTTTTGGAATGAAGTTATGCAGCCATTATTAGTTGAAGGTCATGTGCCTGCTGCAACCACTGTCTAGGTACCAGACTCCCTTATTAAATTCCTACAAAATAATTAAAGAAAAATAAACATGGTCCCCTTTGAATTATGGGTCCCGGAGGTTAGACAGCCCAAGGGACCCAAACTTTTACAATTTTCTTAGGAGGGCTATTGTTCTTTGGGACAAAAGGTTTTTGGTTGAATGAGTTTAGGTAGGATAGGATTTGGTATATGTAAGGTGTCAATCTGAATTGTTGGTGATGGTAGTTGTGATGAGGGTAAGGATTATATGATTTGGGTGTGGTATAGGTTTTAGGGTGCCTTGAAGAGCTATAGTTTTGACCTTTTCTTCCTTTGTTTCTCTTTTGGTAGGTCTGCTGTCTTCTTGGATATCCTTGATAGGTCTGCTGTCTTCTAGATTGTCCTTGATAGGTCTGCTGTCTGTAGTTGTAATGACCATTTTTATTGTTCTTCCAAGTCTAAGATCGCTTTTAAGGACTTGGCACATCACTTTTGTGGTTGGGGTTGGTCATTTGAACATTGCTACTGGATGCTTGATCATGATAGCTGACCTCTTTCATTTTTCCTTGAGCCTTGTATACATCCTATTTTGTTTGGATAGGATAGATGGGTTTTCTTATAGTTTTGTCTCCCATTTTGACAAGCAACATTTTCTCCAATTTCATTTCACCCTCAGGTAGTTTGTATTCAATCAAGGTTGGGTTATTTGCACCTAGTCCAGTTTTGTCAAAGGGATGCCTTTGAGTGTAAAGAAAATGAGACATAGCTGAACTTGACTTATTCCAAGTCTCAATTTTTGTTTTGAATGCTTGGTTTTCATCATTCAGTGCCTCTATTCTGAGGTTGAGCTCTTTAAGTTGACTGCTGATATGAAAGTGATTGTTTCTGGCATTAAAAACATCAGCATGAAGGTCTACTATCTCATCTACTTACTATTTGTTTTGGTTTTGGAGAGTGAGGTTTTGTGTTTCAAGGAGGGCATTTTTGGTTTTAAGACTGTCTAGGTCCTTAGAAAATTGTAAATTTTCAGTTATCAAGACCCTAAGGCTTGATTCTTCTTTCTTTCTCTGAATAAACAAAGTACAAGATAAATTTTTAAGACCTTCAAGGTCAAGGTAGTTAAAATCACTTACCTCTCTTAGTTCTTCTGCAGCTGCAAGAGCTTCAAGTTCCTCTTCATTTTCTGAGTCATTTTCATCATTTTCCATGAGACATATCATGGATTCCATTTCATTATCTGAGTCTGAGGAGTCACTTTCATCATCACTGAATTTTGACAGGTCTGCTATCATGACATGTTCCTTCTTTTCAACTTGTTTGGCTTTGGCACAGTTGAAGAAATTACACCTAGAACTGTGTATAATATCTTTAGAATATGATAGCTTCTTCTGGGTTGAAAAGTTTCTTGATTTCTTTGGTTCAGGGACCTCTTGAGAGTAGTGACCTAATTTTTCACAGTTATAGCATGTGACATCTTTCTTCTCAGTTTGGACTTGGTTAGAAGTGGATGCTGTATTTCTTTTCTCAAACATTCTTTTTTGATGTTTCATAGCATTTTTAACAGCTATGGTAATCAGGCTAGGAATGTCTTCTTGAGTCAAAGGTGTGACTTCTGGTTTTTGGGACAGGTTGACTTTCTGAATTGCATTGCAGATTAGGGAGTCAATATCCTGTTGTGAGTAAGATTTAGGAGCTTCTTGTGCAGCAAGAGCCATAGTGTGAGCATTGGCTAAGGATGATGCAATGGTGGGAAGTTTGACAGTCCCTTCAAGTTCATATGTTTCCAATTTTCTAAATTCAACAGTCATTGTTGGCCATTCAATACCTTCTCTTATGGGTAAAGAAACTTTTTCATATTATTGAGAGAGGCTTGAAAATATTTCCAGATAGAGATCTTGTTAATCTAATTTCTTGCCATGATCTAACACTAGTCTAAGTAGATGTTCAAATCTGTCTTTGGCAGCACTAACTCTTTCACCAGTAGAAAATTTGAAATTGTCAAGTTGCCTTAATAGGTTATATAGATTTTTTGACACTTGTGTGCTTAGTAAACTTGGTTTTGATTAGATCCCAAGCTTCTTTAGCAGTTTCAACTTTCCCAATTTCCAGGGCTAAAGAGTCATTAACACTTTTTTGTAAAATGTTTTTGACTTTTTGATTAGCTGTCACTAAATGTCTTTCAGTTTCAGTACAAAGGTCTGGGGTTTTGTATTTGTCCTCTCCTCCATTTGTGTCAGGTTTAGTGGGAATTCTGACTTCTTTATGAAGTACAAACCAGTTCCAAACACTGTTTGAATCTAGGTAAGTCTTGATTTTGGAAGAGAATATTTCAAATGATCCACAGTCATCAACATGTGGAATGTCTTTCTCATTGTTTCTTCTAGGTTGAGGCATGATGTAGGTACTTTTGGGTCCTTCACAAGATGTTAAGCTTGAAGACACTTAAGTCTTTTAGAAACCAGCTCTGATACCAATTGAAAGAGCTCTGATACCAATTGAAAGAACTTGTTCCTTCTATGCACTTTAAATTTGTAAATGTTAGTTCACAAGAGGTCGACTATCTTGGCAGAGTAGGTCGACTATCTTGAGGTGCAGTGTGTGTATGTTGAGTTATACAGCGGAACAATAATGAAATAAATAAAAGAAATAAATGAGTAAATGATAAGTGATATGTGTGTGAGTGAGTGAGTGTGAGTAAAGGAGACAAAAACATAACGATGTAACATGGTTCAGAGTATTGCAACTCTCCTACATCCACGCTTCACTGTCCTCAACAGTGAAGAAGCAATCCACTATAATACTTCGTCAAGAAATTACAATCAATTGCAAGAAAATTCCCTCAGAATTTTCCAGCCTAATTAGCCTCACTAATTAAGCTTTGTACTTGTTGCAAAGTACTGAAAAAGAAAAAGAAAAGGTTTCACAAATGTGAGGGTTTGGTGATCTCTAAGATGGCTCTAAAGTAGCTAAGTGAGAGCTATGTTTGCTTATCTATATTAGCACAGATTTATAAATATCAAGTGTGCTTTTACAATTGAGTTTGCTTAAAAGCTTTAGTCAAGTTGTATGAAAAATATGGCCAAGACAGACGTGTTGAGTTTAGTCAAGCAGAGCTCCTTTTATAGGTCTTCAATATGTATTCGTTTGAGTTCCAATGGTCTTGAACATCTTGGAAAATGCATATGCCAGTCATTAATCTTTGACTGGAATAAAGTTTGTGAATAGTGTTATGGCAGGTTTGACTTTGACTGGGAGATGAGTTGGCAAGGAGTAAGGTCTGCTATCTTTGAAGGTCAGTTATCTCGACAAGAGTAGATAGTGGACCTGGGATGGCTTGATAATTTCCAGAATACTTCTTTGATAATCCATATTTTAATTATTTGTCAAAACACTTAGTTAAGAAACTAGGGTTCTAACAGTATCTGAGAGAAACTAAAAACTCTTTCATTAAACCAAAAAATTGTCTTGACCCATTAATCATAACAGCATATATACAATGGCTAACTGGCTGGCTAACTGGCTAACTAACTGCCCCACCAAGCCCAATAACTATGAGGAAATAAAAGAAATAAAAACATTTTGAAGTTACGTAAAATCCTAAAAGCAGTAAAATGACATTTTCACCCCTCAAACAACCCCGGATGGCAAAAATCACGTCTAGACACCGGGAAGCTGTGATTCGATATCTAGTGCACGTTTCGCATGCCGATGCCAAATTTCGTGGCATTCTGAGAGCATCACTTTTTGACCAAAAATTACCGTCCATAAATTGGAGCGTTGCTGTGATTGATATGAGCAAATAAAAAAAATGAGACCATTAGAATCAGATTTCCTTCTGGAAAAGAGATGTTAAAAAACCGTTGCAAATAATAAAGCAATCAGATGTGAACACAAATAAAATAACGACATTCATTGAAAATACCAACATTGTTGAACAAACCAAACAAACACTACCATATCAATGGTATAAAACTGCAAAACAAATGAAACATCCTAAGAAAATAAATAAATCAGACATTGTTGGATCTGCATTTACTCCCACTTAACTTTCCCTAGCCATTCAGTGATCTCCTTTATTTATTCATCACAGATTGACCGTATTTCCAACAACTCCTCCAAATTTGCCTCACTTGTTCCCTCACCTCTCATCTTCGCGAACATGACCCGAGTCATGTCATTGCGGTGATTCATCGTTTGGTTGTTTGCTAACTCCTCCTCTTACTTCTTGATCCTCTCATTTGGAAAGATCTCTTGATTCTCCCCTTGGTGATGCTGGGGCATGTTTATGGACCTTGTCAACACCTCCCTAGCTCCTTCTACAGGCCAAACCTCTGGGGTTTCTGAGTAAGGACCATAGATGATGTAACTCTTATAAGTGGAGTCCTAAAACCTTGAAGAGACGAAGGGAGAAAAGGAGTCTAAATCTTAGGGGGTTGGTGGAGATCAAGGAGAGGTCAAAACGGAGAAGGAAATAGAGAATGTGCAGAACACGACTGCACGGCCGCGCACGGGGAAGCACATGGCCATGCACTACAGGGCAGAAGCTACTATTTTGGGGAGAAAATAGAGCACGGTCGCTCAAGTTATAGTGCTCGGCCGAGTAGCCAAAACTGCACAGCCGTACACGCCGGGGACAACCCCATTTTTCTCAGTTTCCTATTTTGACTAGATTTCTTCAATGTATTGATTTAGGACTTCTCCTACACCTATATAAAGAAGATTCCGTCCAGAATATTGTGTGCTTGATAGAATAAAGCTAGGATACACAACAGAGCCACAAAATAGTGTCTAGGAGGGGGCCGGGGGTCTAGGAGAACCATGGGGGCGATCCTAGAATAAGAAATGTCTGTTAGAAAGGTTTCACGATTAAATGGTACTCTGGTTACTTTTGCTAATATAACTATAGTACGCATCATACATTTAGATAGTGTTTATGCAAAAGGGATTATCTGTAATAGTACAATAGTCAAAGAAGTTGTTTACTCTGACCAAAATATGCAACGTACTTTCTTGTGTCATTTATTAAAAAAGACACCAAAATGCATATTGGTAATCTATCTTCCAAGTTTATATCTAGAGAAACTAATTAATAGGGTAGCAGATAATCTAGCACCTCCTGCGAATAATTATCAACTTATACAATGTATTATACCTTTTATTCCAATAAAGGAAATATAATATCTACTGAAGATATAATGCAATGTAGGCCAACAGGTCGGTTCCATTTAAGCCAAATATTCTA
Source organism: Campanula takesimana (assembly GCA_026119855.1). Lineage (NCBI taxonomy): Eukaryota > Viridiplantae > Streptophyta > Magnoliopsida > Asterales > Campanulaceae > Campanula > Campanula takesimana. The sequence goes on along the minus strand of JAOWBW010000812.1, from coordinate 138,695 downwards.
CTTAGGTTTACATATTTTCCCGCGAATGTTGAATTCGTCATATAACGTGCAAAGAGGGACATAAATATAAACTATGGTGTGTTGGGTGGACATAATCAAATGCTCACTTGTTCAGATTGAATGGTTGAGTTTTTTAGTTTATGTTATCATAAGTGTTCATTTAGAAAAGGTGGAAACAAATTTCTGAATTAGAAAGAGTGATGCATAGCATGAGAAGTTTCGCACCTCCTAAGTTCACGAACTATATGTTGGGATCGCTCACCAGTAAAAGAAATCACAAGAAGAGATAACAAATTATCCACGCACACAAAACAGGACAAAACACACAATTTTCCGTGGTTCGGCTTAAAGCCTATTTCACCCAACAATAAAAATATTAAACTTCTCAGTATTACAAGAATGGAGTCTCCCCCTCTCTCAACACTCTTGAATATCCTCACCAACGCATACAAGCAAACAATTTCTCTCTCTAAATTGTATACCTACGCTAACTCTCTCAAGTTCTATCTAAAACTCTAATTAGTGAAGCCTATTTATAATGGGGAGGCACACTTACTTTCCCCTTCCTAACCGACTTTCCCCTTCCTAACCGATGTGGGATTATTATTGCTCTTCCTAACCGACATAAGATTCTTGTAATCCTTTCCTAATCAACATTCTTCTCTTCATAATAAATATAGGATCTTAACAATAATTCCTAATTGAAATAGGATTTTGGTAATATGGGTCAATTCCCAACACTATATGCAACTTAAGTCCAGTGTATTTCCCATGATGTCAGTTGTACATCACTCAATGTGTTCTTTTCCTGGCTCTCCTACACATGATGTTTATAGATGCATTCTTCTTCAAGGCCCTACCAAGATGACAAAATAAAGTTGGAGCTTTGCTATGATTTGTACGTGTAAAAAAGAAATTGAAAACATTAGAATCTGATGTTCTTCTGGAAAAGAGATGTAAATAAACCTTTGCAAAATAATAAAGCTATTAAATGTGAACATAAATAAGATGCTATAACTACCTCCATTGCAAAGAGTGACATTGTTGATCAAAGAAGATAGACATCACAATATAAAAGGAAAAACACTACGAACAAAAATTGGTAAAAACATATAGAACTCATAAGATACAAAACTAGCATTTCCTTAGGCTTTGCAGAAGTCCCATCATAAGTCTTTGGAATTAACGCACTATTTTCCTCCCAGTTAACTAATCTAAGATACAAAGCTAGCATTTCTTTAGCCTTACTTTCTGCCTTACCTCGTATCTTTTTTGTACTTGAGACGAGTCACGCCATTGCCGTAATTCACCTCACATTCTTGATTTGCTTGTTTGTAACGCTTTCTTGATTGGCCATTTTAGCACATTGCTGATCTTGGGCATGTATCAACTTGGGCATGTATCAACAAAGAATATCACACCACTACAAACCATGAGTACTAAGGAAATTGGTGTTCCCTCGCTTAGCGAACATAACTAACAGAGTCTCGATTATATGATAGATTCTCTATTAATTCCCTCCCAAGATGATAAAAAATAAAGTTGGACCATTGCTAGGATATAAACAGAGCAAGTGAAAAATGAGAGTCAGAATCTGATGGTCTTCTGGAATAGAGATGGTTATAAGCCTTTGCAAAATAATAAAACAATTACATGTGAACATAATTAAAATTAAATAAAACTTTCATTGTAGATAAAAGAAGACAACCATCACCATATCAATGGCAAGTACAACACAATGGAAAAACGCCAACAACGGAAATTAATCAAACATGAGTGTCTAGAAAGAAGCGGAATTATCATCCTAGTTAAAACTGTTATATAGAGGTACTAGCTCATTTGTCAAAGCATCGTTACCATCTGTTGGATTCGCAGGCAAAATTGACGAACTGTTGGGATCTTCTGTCAGTCCACCCAACTTAATTGTCTCTAACCGTTCAGCGATCTTCTCCATCTTTTCATCGCTGATCACCCCCATCTCCAACAAGTACTTTAAATTTTCCTTCCTTGTTCCCTCACCTCTCATTCTCTGGTACATGCATGAGTCATGTCATTACGGTAATTCTGAATTTTGTATTTCACTAACTTTTCCTCTTGTTTTTTTATATGTTCGTTGGTAAAGCTCTCCTGGTTCCCTTTCCTTGCCTATTGTTGATGCTTGGGCATGTTTCAGAACCTGGTCAGCACCTCCCAAGCATCTTCTACTGATGGCCAGACCAATGGAGCTTGAGAGTAAGGGCCATAAAGAATGGAACAAGCTTGAACATCGCATCGCGTGCTAAGCTCCCTCGTCTTTTTAAAATAGTTCTTTGATCTTTTCATAAATGATGTTCTCCTAGCTGAAGTACCCTCGATGTAGGTATTCTTCACTTTGGATCTAGCCATGGTGAGTGAATAAAATGATGATAGAGAGGATTTAGGGAATACTAGGTTGATAGTTTTTTAAAGGCCCTGTTTAACTAAATGAACAGATGGATTAAAACTTGGACAGCTAACTGTTTAAGGTTAGTTTTTGAGAAATAATAAAATAAATGTGCAGCAGAATATAAATAAATAAAGAAATGAAAGGACAAAGTGTAGTGTGTGTGTTAGTGTATGGACAAGAGTAGTATTTTAAAGTGGTTCAGAAGCAAAACCCTTCTCTTACATCCACCCCCACTGTTGGAACAATGAGATCAATCCACTATAATTTTCTCTTCAATAAGAGTTACAAGAATTGATTAGGCAAGTTCCTTTGAACCCCCTCTACTTAATTGACACTTCAATTAAGGTTGATTCTTTCAAAGCGAGAAAAAGAAAAAGAAAATAAGCACAAGTGTGTTTACAAATGAAAAAGCTTTGCTTTTAGCTGGCTGTATGTGGGTTGTAACTGGGTACAAGATGGCACAATATTTGCAAGGGTCTATGCAAATATTTAAGACTGTAGAGTGTGAATGCAAAGAGGCTACAAAAGTTTTTCAAATAGTGTAAGGTTGTAAAAATGGGTAAGAGGTTAACTTGACAACATGCCAGTATGCTCCTTTATATATGGGTGGGCATATAGCCGTTAGGGGACAAGGGTACAAGAGTAGCCATTTGGAGAACACAGGTACAGAGGAGTTAATGGTTTGTCTTTGACTTTGACTGAGTGTTTATTATTCCTCTGTATGCAGGTTGTCAAGGGAGGGGAAGGTGTATTTACACTTGATCAAGCTTCAATATGAGTTATTCCAATGATTGGTAATATTGGAATAATCATTCTTTAAGGATCTGATGACGTGGAGTCAGCTGTTGATGAAGACCAGTCTAATCTGTTGAAGCAGGGGAGCTTAGCTGTTGAAGCTTGTTTGAATTTAGCATCTTGATAATTCATTTGAGGTAGAGGGAGTCTGAAATAGGTAGTTCTTTAGTATGTTAGATGTATAGACGATAGGTAGATTATGTAATGACTTGACTGTTGGCTTGAATGGAAACAGGATAGCTTAGCTGTTGAGCTTTGTCTTGGGCTGCCTGTGGTTAGGTCTTTTGAATACATCATATAATAATTGGGTTTGATTATTTATTTAACAAAAAATATTTACTATGATTAATTGTGAGTTAAACATAGTAAGGTACTAACAATTTCCCCCTTTTTGGTAAATAAATAATGGTTTTTTGACTATGTACCTGCAAAACAAATTTTGCTAAAGGATAGAGATACCAATGAAAAGAAATTCTTCTTGATTGAATCACTTGGCATACAAAACAGATTAATACAAATAAAATGTACTGAAGGAAATAATTGAAAAGAGAGAATTATTCTGAACAGCTATTCAAAACACAGAAAAAGCAAACCAAATTATTTTAATACTAGCTTAGGCATTCTGGCTGTTTTCCACTGCTTTTAGTTCTTGAAGGAGAGCAGCCTTCCTCACTGGTTCCTTATGCCTGTAAAACCACTTATTGTTCCAGTTTAGACCATTCATGTAGTTGTATTGGAAATACTGGTCTTGTCTGGCTATCAATTGATACTTGGTCAGCACAGGTTGATGATTGAGAAGTCTTGGGCCAATCCAAGCCTGTAGATGTTGAGGGGTCATGGTGTCTTCAGATGGTGAAACCCCCATGGTATACTCTTTGTACAAAGATGCAGGCCTCTTTTTGGTAGATTTAGTAGGGTGACAAGGAGGAGTAGCTTGGAAGTAAGAGTATATGGAAGACTGAGAGGGTCTGGAGGGTATGATATGGCTGCTGGGAGGAGGAGGTGGGAAAGCTGTTTGGGTTGGCTGTTCAGGAGATGGAGGGGTTGTCTTGTCACCTCTTTGAGCAATGAACTCAGATATATCATCAAGCTTTCTGAGCAGGTAGGTTTTGAGCTGTTTGATGAGGGTGGCTGAGAATTGGTTAAAGTCAGTGTAGGTGAGGTGATATGGAGGGGTGTATTTGAAAGGATTAAAGTTAGGAGGGAGATTTTCAAGCCTTGATCTTGACTTCTTATGAAATACAAGAGGAGGGGGAGGTAAGTGTTGAGGGTAAACAGTAGATATTGGGATGAGATTTTTAACAATTATCCCAATTATGCAGCTCTTTTTGGATAGAAGAGTCCAAAAGATGAACTGAGCATATTGAATGCAAAGAGCATACACAAGGGGGGAAGGGGTGTAGAGGCACTCCTGAAGATTCTTGGAAATGAGATGAGAGAAGACTAATTCCCACTCAGGAAGGTTTGAAAGATTGAGGGGATTGGGATGTTTGGGAGCAGAGAATAGAAAGTAGTATTGGGTAGTGATCCTAAATTTCTTCCATTCTTCGTAGGCATAAAAAAGTTGACCCCCAATATTTCTAGCATGAATGCTCATGTGGGTCTTTGTCATTTCCCAGGAATTTGAAAGATTGTGAGGGTTAAGAAGAGGAGGGAGAAAGGGAATGAAACTAAGCTTTTTGTGGGCTTCTTGAATGTTTGGGACTGAAAAATCAATGTCACAGTCAAGAGCCCAGAAGCTAGGGGGGATAGCTGTTGAGTCAGGATAGGGAGTAGAAGATCCACCTTGACCTTGGGATTGCCTAGCTTCTCTAATTCTCATAAAACCAATGGCCTTGAGAGCCTCCTCTAAAGAAAATTTGGCAGATAGCTGCTCAAATAAGGATGTTCTTTCTTCCTCAGATAAATTTGAGACTGTCTTATCCTTAATAAACTCAATGAGTTTGGGATTGAGAATAGGTAGGACAGAGGAGTGAACAGGGAATCTAGGAGGTAGAGAGGCAAAGAGGCAAAAGGATTTAATGAAGGAGGAGGTGTAGATTGAGGTTGAGTGTTAGATGTTGGAGTGGACTCATGAACTGGAGAGTTCCCCCTTGACTTATCAGGGCTCTCTGACCTTAGTGAGTTCCCCCTATGGGTTTCAACAGGTGAGAGGGTTGGAGATGTATACTATTGAAGGTGAAGAATGCCTTCAATGGCAGAGACATAATCAGAACTGGAAGTGGGATAGGGAGAAGTAGGGGAGACTTGTCTTTGCCTTTTAGGAGGTGGAGAGGATGATCTTACAGGTCTTCTTTATACAATAAAGGCACCAGCAGATGAAGATGAAGATGTTACCTTATCAGTGGCATCTGGTTCAGCCTCAGATGTTGGTTCATCTTGCTCAGCTGTTGGCTCATCTTGCTTAGCTGTTGGCTCAGCTTGCTCAGGTAATGCTCTACCATGTTTAGCTCTTCTGATCTCTTTAATATGTTGTTATAGAGATAGCTGGACATCAAATTCTTCTTCATCAATCTCCATTATACCACTAGAACTGCTTGAATTTTGAACTTCAGGCTCCCCTTCACTTACTGTTGCTTCATCATCAATATAGATTTGGCTGGCATTGCTATCAGCAAGCCTAACCCTTTCACCACTGACTGTGGTTTGCTTATTACTATCTACAGGTAAGGAAGAGGTTTGAGTAGTTGCTCTTATGGATTCACTGGATGATGAGGAGGTTGAGGAGGAGGGAGGTTCATCATTCTTGTTCTTCTTTCCTTTACCTTTAACAAAGATGGATTTCCTTCTGGTAGTAGTCTTGGTTGTTCCTCTAGTGGCCATTCTTGTTGCAGGGGCTTCTTAATAGGTCTAGGCTTAGCTGTTGGGACCTTCTTGGTCTGAGCTGGCTTAGCTGTTGGGAATTTCTTTGTTTCTCTGTTTGAGGACCTCTTGGATGCTACATATTTGGTACCTTTAAGAGGTACAGTCTTCTTATCAAATTTATTTGAGGTACTAAGAGGGATATGTTCCAGACATTTGGTATTGATGGGAATTTTGAGGGCAGTAAATTTCTTGTACAGGATTCTACTCATAAATCTGAAGAGATTGGGTTTGGTGGACTTGACATAGGGCTTATCCTTAGATGGAGAGAGTGCTAAACTGAAGTTCTCAAGCATCACTGCACACCAATTTACTTTGCCTCTGATAAGTCCAAGAGCTACCTTCCATTCTGCAGCACTTAATTGATCAAGAGAGGATTGCTTCCCACACATTCCTTAGATTACAACATTACTTAAGGCAGAGTTGTTGATTGATAGGTGTTTCTTCCAGATGGGTTTGAGTTTGACTGAGGCATATTCAATGTCTGGCTTATTGGTGAAGTTTTGGTAGAGAACAGAGAATGTTGGGTGTAGCAGGTTATTCCAAACATTGGTTATGAAGATAGGATCATTTCAAATTGCATATGTGGTATGCACATCTTCAGGGGATATGGTCATTTGGACAGAGTTGAAATTACATTGGATGGAGCTATTTGTGGACCTAGTTCCATTCCTGTATATTTCCAGGCAAGCATTTTCCAGGATTGGATGATTGGCTGTTAGCATTTGAGTCAGGGTGTTGGCTTCAAGGATATCTCTCACATAGGTTCCAGCATCGCCTATAAAGAAATCATTCTCAATATAATACCCTTGAGCATCGTCGGTGACCTCCATTTGATTCGTAATGAAAGGGCGAAAACAAAGGGCTAGGGTTTGAAACAGGGGAATCGAATGAATGAGAATTTTGGAAGGGAATTAATGTTTGTGGGTTTTTAAATGGGTAGAAATAGTGGAAAGATCGTGGTTTAGAAGGTGGGGACAACGGTTATAATTTAGGAGAGATAGGCGAAGTGGGGATTAAATGTAGCCGTTAAGGTGAAATGACAGTTATCCCCTATCACTGTTTGTGTGAACAGTAAATAGAATAGAATTGAATGATATATCATTTAATTCCAAAAAAAGCGGGCGGCTATTTATGGAAAGAAAGGTGCTAAAATAACATAACACGCTTTTAAATTAATATTGACCATCACTTCCTCAGTATTGCCACACCTTTGTACCAATAGTACAGATTTGGTAGTCAAATCAGTTGATATTTTGGACACAAAAGATTATCCAACAGCTAAGTCTAGCGTCATACCCTATTATGGACCAACATAAATTCCTTGTGTATATAAGGAATATGCACTTAGATGTATAATCACACTAAGTTTGTTCTCTTTGTTCTTAGCTGTAGAATTCATACTCAGTTCATTCTCTTGAAAATGGGGAGACTTTCCTCTAAGTTTAGTCCCAAGAAAATGGCACACACTGCTAATAAATTGATCATTACAATTCCTACATGGGAGGAGACTGAGAGGGATAAGTTTGATAGAGAGTTTAGGTCATATGTGGTGCAGAGTGACTATTCTTTGCATGAGCAAGTTGACCAGCTCCCTTTTGGTCACCCTCTGAAATATGGAGAGTTGAGAGACAGAGAAAAGAGAAAGAGAGAGTGGGAAAATGAAATAGAGGCATTAATCAATGCAGAGAGGGAGAGATTATTGCACTGTGGTAAGGTTCAGGACAAAGGAAAGGGTAACCAGGTTGAGGAGAATGTGGAGAGAGTTAGCATCAAGTTGTTTGGTCAGGAAATAAGGGTAGATAAGGGTGAGAGTAGCAGAGCCAAAACTGCACATTTTGAGGTTTAAAGGGTATATTCCATTGGGGAGTTAATGAGGGAGTTAATGAAGAATGAGGGGTTTAAGATCCATGAGAAGGATTTATGGAGGAAAGATGTAGGAGACACACAAAATATGAGAGAGTTCACACTAAGGGAGCTCATGCATCAGGAGAGTGACTTAGCTGCTAGGGCTAAGCAGGTTACAAGGATTGAGCAGCCAAAGGTCTTTACTCCAGTCACAAGGGATTCCCTTTCTATTAGCATGACAGTCCTTGAAGAAGGAGGAGATAATTTTTAGGGAGTCCATCAATCTCCATTAAGGACACATTCAGCTGTTTAGGCAGTATTTAAGGTGTTGTAGTCCTGTTCAAGTTCAGGAGAGTAATGATGAGGGTCCTGAGTCTCAGCTAGCCATGATAGCTGTTGAAAGTTTGCAGACTTCAGGAACCTTTAGCTTTTGTCTCCCTTGGATGATTTTCCTCCTTATGATGTTGTGGAGGAGTGGTGTCCAAGAACCATGGGTCCACCTCTACAGCAGTCAGTGACTTCCATTAATCCTATTATGGAAGACATCCAGTTTGGTTGGAAAGGTATAGAGGGACAGGTCATTCTACACATGTTCAGCTATTTGGAGGGGAGGATACGTATGAAAGAGGATCAGGAGTTGGTGGAAAACAGGTTTTGTGAGAGAGAAGATTATTTGAACAGCTAAGTTAGTTGGTTAGCTATTGGGATGAGGTTTTTGTATTTTTTTGTTTTTGGAGGGGTACTTTTGAGGAAGGAAGGCTACCATGTTCCACAGGGGTAGTGGTGTTTAAATAGAAGTTTCAAGTTATATGATGTAAACAGACCATCATATGATTGTCCTTGAATAGAGATCTGTTTAGGTTAGCTGTTGAGACACTGTGAACAGCTAACCATGTTCTTTGTACTTTTTAAAGTTATTAAATGAATTTCTAGTTAATCCCTTTTACTTAGGCAAGTTAATCATTCCTAACATTGCTCTCGAAAGTTCAAAACCTTTTTTCATCTATTGCTTTAGTCAGTATGTCAGAGGCATTGTCCTCAGTACCAACTTTGGCTAAGTTAATGTTCCCTTTTTCAACATGATCTCTAATGAAGAGGTGTCTAACTTCAATATGTTTAATTTTTGAGTGTTGAACAGGGTTCTCAGTCATAGCTATTATACTTGAATTATCACAAAATATGGGAATATTTGTGACATTCATACCAAAGTCTTGTAGTTGACTTTGTAAGTAAAATATTTGTGAACAGCAGAGACCAGCTGCAACATATTCAGCCTCAGCTGTTGAGGTTGCAACTGATATTTGCTTTTTGCTAGACCAAGACACAATTTTTGATCCAATGAATTAACATTCTCCACTGGTTAACTTTCTGTCCAGATTGCATCCAGCATAGTCTGAGTCAGTAAAGCTAATTAGTGAAAATGGTGATTCATTTAGATACCACAAGCCATAGTCAGGGGTTCCTTTTAGATATCTCAAAATCCTTTTAACAGCAGCAAGGTGAGATTCTTTAGGATTAGCTTGAAACCTTGCACAGAGACATACATTGAACATGATATTAGGTCCAGATGCAGTAACATATAGAAGGGATCCTATATAGCTTCTGTATAGTGTTTGATCAACACCTTGACCATCAGTGTCAGCATGAAGTTTTGTTGTGGTAGACAGAGGTGTCTTAGCTGTTAAAGCATTCTGCATGTCAAACTTTTTAATCATGTCTCTGGTGTATTTGGCTTGGTTAATGAAGATTCCATCCTTCATTTGTTTAACTTGAAGACCTAAGAAGTAGGTTACTTCTCCAATCATACTCATTTCAAACTGTTTTTGCATAAGATCTCCAAATTCTTTGCAGAGGTCTTCATTTGATGATCCAAAGATAATATCATCAACATAGACCTGAATTAGTAGGATGTCATGTCCATATTTTTTGATGAACAGAGTGTTGTCAATATGACCCTTGGTAAATCCTTTACATAGAAGAAAATTAGAAAAAGTGTCATACCAAGCTCTAGGTGCTAGTTTTAGACCATACAAAGCTTTGTCCAACTTATATACATGATCTGGGAATTTGGGGTGTTCAAATCCAGGCGGTTGAGCAACAAACACTTGTTCATTAAGTACTTCATTTAGGAATGCACTCTTGACATCCATTTGGAATACTTTCATCTTCTTAAAAGATGCAAAGCTAGAAATAATCTTATGGCTTCAAGTCTTGCTACAGGAGCAAAAGTTTTATCATAATCTACTCCTTCTTTTTGTCTATATCCCTGAGCTACAAGTCTTGCTTTGTTTCTCACTACAGTACTATCTTCACTCATTTTATTTCTAAATACCCATCTGGTACCTATGACAGTTTGATTTCTGGGTTTGGGAACAAGTTTCCATACTTTATTCCTTTCAAACTGTTCAAGTTTTTCTTCCATAGCCTCTATCCACTCTGCATCTTGAAGGGCTTCATGGATTTTCTTGGGCTCCATTTGAGAAATGAAGGCACTCATGAAAATATCATAATGAGGAATGCCATCAGGAATATTTTCTTTTTGAATAGGAATGGAAATGACAAGGTTATCATCATTTACAATGGGGATTGGAGTAGGGATTTAAGAATGAATTATTTGACAGCTAACTATTTCATCTAAGCTGTTGGAAGGGGTTAAGCTGTTGGGGGTAGGTAAGGTGTTGGGAGTATCTTTGGGCAGAACATAGGGAAGAATGATGTTGTTCTCATTTGAGGGAGAGGGATTGTTGATTGTGGGTGATGGTTATGGAAGATTGTCAGAATTTCCAATGCTTTCATCAAAATTACACAAGTCAGTATTGCTTGGATCATTATTTTCATCAAAGTCAACATGAATTGACTCTTCTACAACCAGTCTTCTCTTGTCGTATTCTTTGTAGGCTTTGCTAGTGTTGGAGTAACCAAGAAAGATTCCTTTATCAATCTTTGAATCAAACTTATCTAGCTTGTTCTTCCCATTGTTGTGAATGTAGTACTTGCTTCCAAATCCATGGAAGTAAGATATGGTTGGAGTCTTTCCATTCCACAACTCATATGGGGTCTTCATATGGAACTTGTTGATAAGAGTTTTGTTCTATACATAAATAGTAGTTGTTACAGCTTCACCTCAAAAGTATTTAGGAAGATTGTGTTCTGACAGCATTCCTCTTGCTGCTTCACAAATAGTCCTATTCTTTCTTTCTGTTACTCCTTTCTGTTGAGGAGTTCTTGGAGCTGAAAAGTTGTGATCAATCCCTATTTGATTACAATAGGTGTAAACTCCAGTGTTCTCAAATTCATTTCCATGATCAGATCTTATCTTTTTGATAGACAAGCCTTTAAAGTTCTGAACTTTGTTGAACAGCTGAGTAAGATTATAAAGAGTGTCACTTTTGGATTTAAGAAGGATGACCCAAGTGAATCTTGTGTAGTCAACAACAACTACAAGGGAATATCTTTTTCCACCTAAAGATCTGGTTCTAATGGGGCCAAAAAGGTCCATGTGAAGGAGATCAAGAGGTTTGGATTTGTCCAGTCTAGTTTTAGCAGAAAACAATGTCTTCTTTTGTTTTCCATATTGATAAGCTTTGCATAACTTGTCCTTCTTGAAAGGTATTTTGGAAAGACCTTTGACAAGGTTAGATATGGATAACTTGGAAATGGTTTTGAGGTTCAGGTGGGCAAGTCTTTTATGCCACAGCCAAGACATATCAGATTGGCTGTAGGACAAGAGACAATGAGAAGAAGAGGTTTGGACAACTTCAAGGTGGAGGCAATAGATATTCTTCTTTCTAACTCCTGTTAGAATAACCTTGTTGTTCTTGTCTTTAACATGGCATTGGTCTTTGGTACAGATAACATGGTAACCTTTATCACAGATTTGACTGATGCTTATCAAATTGTGCTTAAGGCCTTCAACATAAGATACATCTGTAAAGATAATCTCTTTGGTCTCTAGGTTTTCTGATCCTTTGACTCTTGCTTAAGAATTGTCACCAAATGTAACATTGGGACAATTCTGTGGTGTTAGCTCTTGAAGCCATTCCTTGTTGTAAGTCATATGTCTGCTGCATCCACTATCTAAGTACCAGATTCCTTTACTAGATACTTACAAAACATAAATAAAAATTATGGTACCCTTTATTCTTTGTGGGTCAAAAGGATTAGACTTTCTTTGGTACCCTAGCCTTGCCACCTGATCTTCTCTTAAAGAACTGGTTAAGGGTGTTATAATAGGATATGATTTGCATCATGTAGGGTATCAAGGTGAAGGGTTTAGGGGTGTTGTATTGGTGTTCAATATTGTATTGATTTTGGTTTCTGTAGTTTGGTTTATGAAAGTGAGATTGCTGTTTGGGGTTTTGTGAGTGGTATGATGATCTGGGAGAGGAATTTTGAGACTGATAAGCATGGCTCTTCCCATTGGAGTATTGCCAATTTTGTCTAGGTTGCCTAGAGTGCCTCTGCTGCCTAGCCTATCTTAGCTGTTCAGCTTGCCTTGGTTGTTCATCCTGTCTTGGCTGTCTAGTTTGTCTAGGCTTTCTATGCTTTTATTCTTGCTTCCTTTTCTAAGATTTAATATCATCAGTACTAGTGGAAGCTTGAGAATTATGAATTGTAGGAAAATCCACTTTTAATTCACTCTTTTTGGTCCCTACACTCTCCTTTTATACACATCTTCCTTTGTTTGAATAGGGTAAGATGGTTTCTTGGTAGACAAGGTATTGAGGCATTGTAGAACCATAGTCTCAATTACTCTATTACCAGTAGGTGGAGTGTATGTTTTGAGTATGGGATTTTTGGCTCCTATTCCAGATCTGTCCCCAGGATGTCTTTGATTAAAGTGATACAAGGATAAATCATTGCTTGATTTGTTCTAGGAATCAATTTTTCTTTTTAAAGCATTGTTTTCTTCCTTCAAGGTACTCATTTCCTGTTCATTATCCTTTTGGGACTTAGAACAGCCGGTCTTAGCTGTTGAGCTAAGTATGTCATTTTTAAGTTTTTGACATTTATCCTCTAGATCCTTTTTGGTGGTTTCAAGGTTAGTATTTAGGTATTTGAGATTTTCAATGGTTTTTTATTGCTTAAGGTTTTCTGTGATGAGAGCAGCAAAGCTAGAGTCTTGTTTTTTTTTTTTTTTTTTGATTCAAGAGGGTGTAAACTAAATTTTTAAAACCTTCTATATTAAGAGAATTAAAATTATGTACCTCTTTAAGTTCCTCAGCAGCAGCTAGGGCTTCTAGGTCCTCTCTTCATTATCTGAGTCTTCGCATTCCTGTGCAACCAAACACAGTAGTGCTTCTTCTTCATCACCATCTGAGTCAGATGATTCGAATTCTTCATCACTGAACCTAGAAGAGTCAGCAAGCATGACTTGTTCTTTATTTTTGTCATTCTTAGCCTTGACACAATTGTAGCAATTGCACCTAGAGCTATGAATGACTTCTTTGGAATAAGTCATTCTTTTTGAATTTTCTCTTGGTTTCTTAGGTTCTTTACAATCTGCAGCATAGTGATCTGGTTTACCACAGTTGTAACACTCAATGTTCTTTTTAACAACTTCTTGAGTTGGGTTGGATGGTGAAGGACTGTATCTTCTATCAAATGCTTTCTTTTGATGTTTCATGGCATTTCTGACAGCCATGGAGATAAGGCTTGGGATGTCTTCTTGAGAGATTGGTTTTGATTCTTGTTTGGGAGTTATGTTCAATTTTTAGGGCATTGATAATAAGAGTGTCAATGTCCTATTGGGAGAACTGTTTCTGGGTTTGCTCTTGAGCTACTAGGGCAAGGGTTTGAGATATGGTGCGTTCTGTTTGAATTTTGATCATTCCTTATAGTTTATAGGCTTCAAGTTTACCAAAGTATTGTTCAATGGTCATTCTACTCCATTCAACTCCTTCTCTAATGGGAAGGGCTACTTTCTCATATTCTTGAGAAAGGTTAGAGTAGATTTTTAAGCAAAGGTCAGATTGATCAAAAGTTTTGCCATGGTCTGAAATGGCTAACAAGATCCTCAAATCTTGGTTTTGCAGCACTCACTTTCTCTCCAGGATAGAATTTGAAGTTGTCTAACTGTCTTAATAAGTTATACAGATTCTAAGTTCTAACACTGGTGTGTTTAGTGAACTTGGTGTTAATTAGTTCCTATGTTGTTTTAGCACTTGTGCTTTAGCTATTTCTTGAGCTAGGGAGTCATTCACACTTTTTTGCAGAATATTTTTTACTTTTAAGTTAGCAGTCATAAGTTGTCTTTGAGCATCAGTCCAGTTTTCAGGAGATTTGGCTTTGCTACCTCCTCTATTAACTTCAATTTGAGTGGGAGGTTCAACTTCATTTTCTAATACATACCAATTCCATATGCTATTAGCATCTAGATATGTTTTGATTTTAGAGGAATAAATCTCAAAGGATCCACAGTCATCAATGTGTGGGATGTCCTTTTCATTGTTTCTTTTTGGTTGAGGCATGGTGGGTTGAATGGATCTTACACAAGTTGTTAGACTCTGTATGGTGAATCCAAGCTCTGATGCCTATTGAAAGGCCCTGTTTAACTAAATGAACAGATGGATTAAAACTTGGACAGCTAACTGTTTGAGGTTAGCTATTGAGAAATAATAAAATAAATGTGCAGCGGAATATAAATGAATAAAGAATTGAAAGGACAAAGTGTAGTGTGTGTTAGTGTATCGACAAAAGTGTACACAGTATTTTAAAGTGGTTCAGAGGCAAAACCCTTCTCTTACATCCACCCCCACTGTTGGAACAGTGAGATCAATCCACTATAATATTCTCTTCAATAAGAGTTACAAGAATTGATAAGGCAAGTTCCTTTGAACCCCTTCTACTTAATTGACACTTCAATTAAGGTTGTTTCTTTCAAAGTGAGAAAAAGAAAAAGAAAATAATCACAAGTGTGTTTACAAATGAAAAAGCTTGGCTGTTAGCTGGCTGGATGTGGGTTGTTACTGGGTGCAAGATGGCACAATATTTGCAGGGGTCTATGCAAATATTTAAGACTGCAGACTGTGAATGGAGTGAGGCTACAAAGGTTTTTCAAATAGTGTAAGGTTGTAAAAAGGGGTAAGAGGTTAACTTGACAACATGCCAGTATGCTCCTTTATATATGGGTGGGCATATAGCCGTTGGGGGACAAGGGTACAAGAGTAGCCGTTTGGGGAACACAGGTACAGAGGAGTTAATGGTTTGTCTTTGACTTTGACTGAATGTTTATTATTCCTCTGTATGCAGGTTGTCAAGGGAGGGGAAGGTGTATTCACACTTGATCAAGCTTCAATATGAGTTATTCCAATGATTGGTAATATTGGAATAATCATTCTTCAAGGATCTGATGACGTGGAGTCAGCTGTTGTTGAAGACCAGTCTAAGCTGTTGAAGTAGGGGAGCTTAGCTGTTGGGCTTGTAAGCCATTAGCTGTTGAAGCTTGTTTGAATTCAGCATCTTGATAATTCATTTGAGGTAGATGGAGTCTGTAATAGGTAGTTCTTCAGTTTGTTAGATGTATAGATGATAGGTAGATCATGTAATGACTTGACTGTTGGCTTGAATGGAAACAGGATAGCTTAGCTGTTGAGCTTTGTCTTGGGCTGCCTGTGCTCAGGTCTTTTGAATACATCATATAATCAATTGGGTTTGATTATTTATTTATCAAAACATATTTACTATGATTAATTGTGAGTTAAACATAGTGAGGTACTAACAGTTTTAGATGGTGAATTCTTTTTAAGGGAAGTAGGGTATTTATAGTGGTGAGGATATAAAGTTGCAAAACATATCGAGGCATCTTTGGTAACAAATTTAATTAGGCAAGTAGTTTGGTGCAAGAAAAGGATTTTGGACATTTATGGATAACAAACTAAACTAGATTTTACTTTCCCTGAAAATAAGCATTTAAATTATTATGTATTAAAAATAGATAAAAACTTGTATGAGAACATCATGACCCGTCTCATAGTAGAGATGGGTCATTTTTGACCCATGACCACCCACAGGCCAAAAAAAAAATTGCTTTTTTAAAATTTTTATATAATTATCTTTGGTTTTTTCTCGGTTTGTCAAAAGTAATAGTTACTATAACTAAATGTAACAAACGTGTTACTTATATGTAACAGTTTGTATACATAAAAGTAATACATATATATAGAAAAGTAATAGTGTTTTTTTATGTTTTCTTCGTTTGCCAAAAGTAATACTTATTACAACTAAAATGTAACGAACGTGTTACTTATATGTAACAGTGTTTATATATAATTGTAACACATATGTAAAGAAAAAGTAATAATTCAATCATTTACACTTCTAGAGCTAAAAACACTTGATTAGTATTACATGTAAAAGTATTACATTATCTATAGAAATATTTTATAATTTCTTTTATTAAAGTGCTACATTTACTTGTACAAACAATTACATTCATGTATATGAGTTATTACTTTTTAAATGTTACTTTCTTTCAAAAAATTAAATCAAAATACACAATATTTTACATTTTTGCAAAAGCACTATTACATTTCAGTATAAATGGTAATTACATTTAGATATTGTTTGGGTTACACGTAATTATAGTTAGTATTACATTTGAAAAAATGGGTAAAACGAGCTTTTGTTTTTGTAAAACAGGTGTTACGTTTACTTATGAACAATGTTACTTTATATGTATACAGTCACTACATTAAGTTATGGTAACTATTACTTTTGGTAAACGACGGGAAAAGCCGGAAAAAAAATATAAAAACTCAAAAAAAAAAAAAGGCCAATGGGTGGTTGCCACGTGGCAGGTTATGCCCCATGGGTCATGGATCCGGTTAAATGGTTCGGGTCGGGTGGGTAAAAAAAACGTCTCATAGAAGAGACGGATATGGTGTTCTCATGGGAAACTAGCTCTTAAAAATAAGGATATTCTTATAATCTATCAAATTTATAGATGTACTTCTATTAATCAAATTATCAGTATTTTAGTTGGTCAGCAGCAACTCTCTCCTCGGCTGAGATTCAGTCATAAAACCCACAAATTTGAAAACATTTTTTATTACAAGACAATGCCAATCTTGTAATTCAGATTTTGAAAATCCCATCAAAATTTAGTGAATTATAGTTTAACTCTAGTTATCCCTTTTCCTTAGAATGTTGCAATTAATTGATTGAAATGGCAAAAGTGTATTAATTCATTAACCGTTACCAACTTCTGATTTTCTTTTTATTTAATGACGGCGGGAAAATGAGCTGGCTCTAAAAATTAATGGGATATATGTTAATTTACATTTCAAGATAAGATCAAAGTATGATATAGAAATATTGTTGTAATATTCCTGTTAGACAGCGTTAATTTTAATTTCTTATCTTAGAAATATATATGCGTAGTACATGGCTGAAGATTGACCAAGCCTCTATTATTATCATAAATGAAGAACTTTATCGAATTGTCATTGTTACCCAAGTTTTGAATGGGAATTGTCATATTTTTTTAATTACAACAATTTAACATCAGGAAAATAAATGATAATGACTTTTTATTGAGTGTGGATATGCACAAAAAAGAATCTCATTTTCATACATATTTGTCAATGACACCCTGTATAGTTTGATGTCCAACAATATTGAGCTATTAGGCTATGTTATTTGAGGTCATAAAGATTTCAACTGTTAAACTTCATTTGTTTCAAAATGTGTAACCAAATTGATAAATATAATTGGGATCCTCATTGTTTTAAATAGTCGAAACTATTCCCCTTAAAATAAAAGATAATAGGTTTTTCTGAGTTGTCAGATTAACTTTTGCAAGAGTTATCTATGTGTCAATTATTTATTTTCCTTCGCATTCCAATATTTTTCTCCACATGGGCAGCAGTGGATCTGAAATTTATATGATGTTGGGATTGGAGCCAAACTGGGCTACTAGGTGGGAACAAGTGGAGGACTCGGGGGGAACAAGTTTTTGGAAGGTATTCGGCTGTATAGTGCGGTTGCATAGGTAAGTGTGCGGTCAAAAGGGGCCATCGCATAGGTGACGGAAACTTGGAAATTTGGGCGTCGGAGAAAACAGGACCCATGAGTCGCACGTTGTAGCTGCATAGATGGCAGAATGCCTATGCGGTGTCTCGATATTCTGTTTTTTGTTTTGACGAGGATTTTTTTTCTAGGGTTTTCTGTGATTCTAAGGGACCTATATAAGAAATATTCTGCCCCCAATTTTATTGTATCGCCATATTACGTAATATCATGGCTTGGTGGCCCCAGATGTATTCAATGTTATTGGCAAAGTGAGCAAACAAATCTCTTGTGTTCTTAATTGTTTCTTTGCCTTATTATCATTCTTATAAAAATGCCGCTAATTATTGGCACTTTTTTATAAAGTGCCACTAATAACAAAATGTTTATTTTGATATTTTTATTTAATTTTGAAATTTAATATTATTTTTCATGTAACTTAGCTTTAATTTGTTAATTATATTAGATTTTTATGTACTACAATTATAAACATGCATTAATATAAGTTTATGTTTTATAATAAATAATTGTATGTGAAAATTTATATCAAAAAAATGATTTAGCCTAGCGGTAGAAAGTTTCATATGCAATAGGTCTTGTTTTCGAATCCGGGTAAGTTCAATAATAGCTATTTAAAAAGCGCCAGAAAAATCTTTTCAGACACTTTTACCTTTTCCAGCACTTTTTAAAGTGCCGCTAAAAGTCATATTTGTTGTAGTGTTCAGAGGCAAACCATTTTCTTACGTCCACCCCCACTTTCTTCAACAGTGATATCAATTCACTATAACCTTCTTTCCAAGAATTATAAGATTGGCAAGTTCCTTTGAACTTCCTATACTTAATTGACTCTTCAATTAAGGTTTCTTCTTCCAAAGCTAATAAATGAAAAGAAAGGAATTCACAAGCGTGTACAAGAACTGGTATGAACAGTTTTTTTTTTTTTTTTGAAAGAGGTATGAACAGGTTGTTTGTGTAAGGGATTGGTGTTGAGAAATATTTTTCTTACCTTGCAAATGTTGTAAGGAGTGTAAGGTTAGTAAAAAAGGGTACTAGACAACATGCCAATTCGCACTTTTATATAGGGAAGGAAATATAGCTGTTTGGGACTAAGGGGACAAGTGTATAAATAAGGAGAGATGTGTTAACTGATGTGTCAAAGTTTGACTGACACGGTGTCAGGTCTTGAATGGTTTGTTCTTTGTCATTGTTGAGATGCTTGTTCAGCTTGGTTAATGTCTTCTTGATGATTGAGCAATCATTCAATCATTTGGAATATCCCTTTTGCAGATTTGTGGACTGTTGGCTTAGCTGCCTAACTCAGGGAGTCTTGGCTATCTGAGTGTATGAGTCTTAGGTGCCTGATCTTTAGTGTCTCGGATGTTAGAGCTTTGAGGGCCTCTTGAATGTCTGATCTTGAGTCTTGTTTTAAGGACATGTTGTTCAAGGATGAATAAGGTTTGAGAGTTGAATTGCTAAAGATTTGTGGAACAATATTTTAGTGTTGGTGCCCTAGGCACGTTTGTTAAACGTTGTTTGTAATCATCTTATTCATTTTAATAAAGAGATGTTTGATTATTATTGTTGTTCATGTTTACTTATAATAATCTCCTTCCCTAGTACTTGTAAGGAACCAGTATAAAGGCAAAATGATCATCGGATGATCATGTTAGATTTATGGGTACTTGTTTGGAACAAGGTACTAGACATGACCCGCTGTATGAGATTTATGTCATGGTCAATGTCATATATAGATCTCATATTAGTTATGTCATTAGAATCCTTAGACATGAAGTTATTATAGTCTTCCACTTAATGAATATTATGTTTGACATATTCAAATGCTACCTTTAACCAGGAAGTTATAAAGGTTATGATTGGCATAATCGGAATCACGTAGGGAAGAATAATAAGCTAAGTTGGATTTGTTCCTCTTCGGAGAGATGTCAAGCTTGGGCCCCTCGTAGAATGATGTTGATGAAATGTTTGGCCAAACTCAAGTGAATTGATTGGATCAATGTCATTTGGATTATCAACATATTCGGTATCGAGAAAGTATTGAATAATACAAGTTGACTTGTTTACCATGACTTGTGTTCAATGACATCGTGGACAAAGGGATTGTGACATGTTCTATAAAGGAATGGAAACTTGTATGGGTAGGTATGACGGTTTGCTAGAACCTAATCATATCTTATGGGTTTATGTTTAAACCCATTGCCTGTTGGGTTTCGGAGTAACATGCACAGCGGAAAATAGCATTTAAAATTTTAATAGAAACCCAAAGCCATAGATCCATTCATATTATTATATAAAATACATACAAAATGAATACTAGAATACTAACCCTTGATGCCTTTGAATTTCAACATTTGATCTTGGTGGAGATTTAGAAACTTAATCACGAACACAAAGCTTGAACACGGACATTGAAGATGATGAGTTTCACCCTCTAGCAGTATCCACACCTTGAACGAATATCAATGAACTTCTTGATCTTGGTTGCTAGACAAAAATTGTGAAACACGTTTTCACAATTATTGTGAACTATATGGAATATTATTTCTGTATAATTTTGTTCTTCAATCAAAGATCTCTTAGAACAAAATAATTCTCTCAAAAACTCTTTTGAAAACTTGCACAAAACATTAGGTTTGATTCTGGCCGAATTAGGCTGTTTTTATACAAGTTTAGACCTATTCCAAATAGGTAACTTGTGTCCAAACCCGCAAGGAATCGCAATTAGGAAACTACCAAACCGGAACCGACGGGTCCGGCAGGGTCACCAACCTGGTCCGACCAGGTTATTGATAGGGTCCGGCCGGGTCCTATGCAAGGTCCGACCGGACCTATCCGATTTTCCCAATTCTCTTTCTTGCTCCACTAATTTCCAAAATCCCTCAATGGTCCTTCGACCCAATATTCCAATATAGTCCTTTTAAGGATTCGTTCTATTTGTGTGTGACCCTCTAGGATTATACTAAGTTGGCAATGGGTTCAAACATGAATCCATAAGATATGATTAGGTTCTAGCAAACCGTCATACCTACCCAAATAGTATAACTAGATACAAGTTCGCATTCCATTTAGAATATGTCATAATCCTTTTGTCCACGATGTCATTAAACACAAGTCATGGTCAACAAGTCAAGTTTTCTTTGTTCAATACTTTCTCGATTCCGAATATGTTGATAATCCAAATGACATTGATCCAATCAATTCATTTGAGTCTGGCCGAACATTTTCATCAACATCATTCCTACGAGAGGCCCAAGCTTGACATCTCTCCGAAGAGGGACAAATCCATCATAGCTTATTATTCTTCCCTACATGAATCCTATTATGCCAATCATACCCTTTATAACAACCCGGTTAAAGGTAGCGTTTGAATATGTCAAACATAATGTTCATCAAGTAGAAGACTATAATAACTACATGTCTAAGGATTCAAATGACATAACTAATATGAGATATATATATGACGTTGACCATGATATAGATCTCATAAAGCGGGTCATGTCCGGTACTTAACAAGTACCCATAAATCTAACATGATCATCCCATGATCATTTAGCCTTTATACTAATACCAAACAAGTAATAGGGATGGAGATTATGATAAGTAAACATGAACAACCATAATAATCAAAACATCTCTTTATTAATATGAAATAAGTGATAACAATTACAACGTTTATTAAACGTGCCTAGGGCACCAACACCAACAATCTCCTACTTGCCCTAGGCCCAATCTACCATGTATCTAATACCCATGGACCTAACATGACCATCATGTTTAGCTTGTGGAAGTCTCTTTGTTAGCGGGTCCGTGACATTGTCATCAGTAGGTACTCTGCATATATTTACGTCTCCCCTATCAACGATCTCTCGAAGGATATAAAAATGCCTAAGTATGTGTTTGGATTTCTGATGTGCTCTTGGTTCCTTTGCTTGAGCAATAGCACCATTATTATCGCAATAAAGGTCTATTGGATTAGCAATACTAGGAACCACTTCAAGTTCAGTTATGAACTTCTTAATCCAAACAGCTTCCTTTGCAGCATCCGATGCAGCAATATACTCAGCTTCTATTGTAGAATCAGTGGTTGTACTTTGCTTGGAACTCTTCCAGCTTACAGCTCCACCATTTAACATAAACACAAAACCCGATTGCGATCGACTGTCATCTCTGTCGGTTTGGAAGCTTGCATCCGTGTAAGCATTTACAACGAGATCATCTTCCATTCCTCCATAGACCAAAAACGAATCTTTAGTCCTTCTCAAGTACTTAAGAATCGCTTTTACAGCCATCCAGTGATTTTCACCAGGGTCGGATTGGTATCTACTTATCATGCTCAAAGCATAAGATACATCCGGCCTAGTACATATTATGGCATACATGATGGACCCAATTGCCGAAGCATATGGAACATCATTCATTTTATCACGCTCATCTTTTGTCTTAGGACATTGAGTCTTGCTAAGAGAAACTCCATGTAACACTGTCAGGGTTCCTCTCTTAGAATTTTCCATGCGGAATCTTCTAATGACCTTGTCAATGTATGCACTTTGGCTTAAACCAATTAGCTTTCTTGATCTATCTCTATAGATCTTAATGCCAAGTATGTATGCGGCTTCACCCATATCTTTCATCGCGAAGCACTTTCCTAACCAAGTCTTTACAAACTGAAGTGTAGGAATGTCGTTTCCAATGAGTAATATGTCATCCATATAAAAAATAAGGAATAGCACTATGCTCCCACTAATCTTCTTGTATACACAAGGTTCATCTTCATTCTTGATGAATCCAAACTCTTTGACCGGTTCATCAAAATGGAGATTCCAACTCCTAGAAGCTTGCTTCAATCCATAGATGGATCTTTGCAATTTGCATACCTTAGAATCTTGTTCAAAACCTTCTGGTTGTGTCATATACACATCCTCTTGTAGTGTTCCATTTAGGAAAGCGGTTTTGAGATCCATTTGCCATATTTCATAGTCATGATATGCGGCAATGGCAAGCAAAATTCTTATAGACTTGATCATTGCTACAGGTGAAAAGGTTTCATCATAGTCAATGCCATGAACTTTCCTATAACCTTTCGCTATAAGTCTAGCTTTGTAAGTATGCACCTTCCCATCTATGTCAGTATTATTCTTGAAGACCCATTTTCATCCTATGGTTTTTACACTTTCGGGTGCATCAATCAAGTTCCAAACTTGATTTTCTTGCATGGATTGTAATTCGGACTCCATGACTCCAAGCCACTTCTTCGAATCAGGAGAAGACATCGCCTCTTGGTAGGTGGTTGGTTCATCATTATCAATGATCTCTACCTCATTACTATCCGTTATGAGAAAACCATATCTCTCGGGCTCGGATCGTAACCTACCAGATCTGCGAGTTACTTGTGTATTTTGAACAGGTTCAACAATTCCTTGTGGTTCTTGTTCTTATTCTTGTTCCACTATTGGTTCAATGTTATTTTCTGGGTCTCGAATTTCTTCAAGATTTATTTTACTCCCACTGATTTCTTTAGAGGGAAACACTTTCTCTAGAAAGATACCATTTCGGGCAACAAAGACTTTGTTGTCCGTTTGGTTGTAAAAGTGATATCCTTTAGTTTCCTTAGGATATCCCACGAAAATACATTTATCAGATTTGTGTGCAAGTTTGTCTGAGACAAGTCTTTTGACGAAAGCTTCACAACCCCAAATATTCATGAAAGACAAACAAGGTTTTTTTCCGCTCCACATTTCATATGGAGTCTTTTGAACCGATTTTGTTGGAACACGATTTAGTGTGAAAGCAGCGCTTTCTAGAGCGTAACCCCAAAAGGATAAAGGAAGATCAACTCGACTCATCATTGATCGAACCATGTCCAACAAGGTCCGATTCCTCCTCTCAGACACACCATTCCATTGTGGCGTTCCGGGTGGAGTCAATTGTGAAATTATTCCACAATTCTTTAGATGATCATCGAATTCATGACTCAAGTATTCTCCACCTCGATCCGATCGAAGTGCCTTAATACTTTTGCCAAGTTGTTTTTCTACTTCATTTTGAAATATTCTAGATATCTCAAATGCTTCACTTTTATGTTTCATTAGGTAAACATACCCAAATCTACTATAATCATCAGTGAAAGTTATGAAGTATTGAAATCCTCCCCTAGCATTGCTACTTAGTGGTCCGCATACATCGGAATGTATCAACCCCAATAAGTCGCTTGCCCTTTCACCTAGCTTGGTAAAAGGCATCTTAGTCATTTTTCCAAGAAGACATGACTCGCAAGTATCATATGACTCAAGATCACATGAACCCAAAAGGCCGTCCCCATGGAGCTTTGAGATACGCTTCTCATTAATATGACCAAGACGGCAATGCCACAAATAAGTATGATTTACATGATTAGGTTTAGATTTCTTATTTATATGATAGAAATTTTCATCATTCTTGACATCCAAGACATAAAGGCCATTAAATGAATTTGCAATACCATAAATCACATCATTTAAATAAATAGAAAATTTCTTATTCTCAATAAGAAACTTAAAACCTTCATTATCCACACAAGAAATTGAAATAATATTTCTACTTAAATCCGGTACATAATAGCAATTGTTCAAAACAAGTATTAAACCGTAAGGTAAAGTAACTACATGAGTCCTTACGGCTAATGGAGCAACTCTTGCTCCATTCTCCACGCGTAGGTCTACTTCACCCTCTTTAAGCAGTCTCCTATTCTTTAGTCCCTGCACATTTAAACAAATGTGAGAACCACATCCGGTATATAATACCCAAGAATCAGTGGTAGAAAGGAGAATATATATCATATAGATACCTGAAGTCGACGCAGTCCCACTGCTCTTCTTCTTCTTTTGCTCTTCCTTAAAAGCCTTGCAATTACGTTTCCAGTGACCAATTTCTTGACAATGGAAACAGATTGTATCCTTTTGTGAATCGGGTTTTGCCTCGGAAGCCTTAGCAACCTTTGCCTTGCTTATCTTGGGTTTGACAACTTTCTTACCCTTTCCTTTGGCACCAGCCTTCTTCCCATCTTGAACCATGAGCACAGGAGAACCTTTCTCCAAAATCATCATCTCCGCAGTTTTAAGCATACCATGCAACTCGGAGAGATTCTTATCCATTCCATGCATGTTATAATTCATAACAAACTGATTATAACATTTAGGCAATGAATTAAGAATGAGATCCGTGGCTAGCTCCAATGGGATTGGATAGCCAAGTTTCTCAAGATGCTCTACATAGCCTTTCATTTTAACCATGTGAGGACTCACTTGTTGCCCTTCACTCATTTTGCAAGAAGTGAATGCAACAATGGTCTTGTACCTCTCTTGCCTAGCTTGCTCTTGAAACATGGCTCCTAACTCCACGCCTATCTCATAGGCTTCCAAATATTCCAAACTTTGTTGGATTTTTGAGCACATGGTAGCAAGCATGAGACAACTTACATCTCTAGAATCATTACGATGTTTCTTGTAACTGTGTCTTTCTGCCCTAGGGGCAGTAGGTTCTGGTTCAGCAGGAAGTGGCCCATCGAGAATGTACAACTTATCTTCTTGCCTAAGAACAATTCTTAGGCTACGGATCCAATCCATAAAGTTCGTACCATTCTCTTGGAGTTTATCCTTTTTAAGGATCGATCGCAACGAAATTGATTGAGTGTTACTAGTTATTATCTACAATTATGCAAAATTTTCAAAATTTAATAAGTACCAATTTTTCATTAAAGAAATAAACAATGTATTTTCCAAAAATACTCCCACTAAATTATACAACCTTCTTATACATCTAATGTATAATATAATTTAAATGGGCTAAGATCAAATTTAATTTAATTTCAAGTCTGCGGAGGCGGATTACACAAAATTAAACTAATTAGGTAGACGATCATGTCAATCATATCCCATATAACTCTTAGATCTTTTTCTGAGATTCTTTAAGAAATCCAATTTCAAAAGGCATGTTTAATCTCATCTTTGCCTAGGCCCAAAACTGTTTAATGCCTAATTAAGTTCAACCATTTTAAACGCATTGTTAATGTGCCTCGCGTGGGCGTGCCCAGATTATCTATCTTGTGCATACATAAATAAAGTCAATGCACCTCGTGGAGGCGAAAACTACATTGAGATCATTCATATACTAACAAGTGTTTTAATCATGGCATGGAAAAAAGAACTTAAAACTTTTTTTGAAGGTTTATCACATATAGCATATAACACATTTATGAGCACATAGTATAAACATGTTACACATCAAGTTTAGCCACTAAATTAATAATCATTAATTTAAGCATAATATTTATGTGTTATTAGTTTTTCTATAATTATGAGGATGAAACTATTTCAACTTTGGTTATTATCTCCAAATCAAGACAAAAAGAAGTGCAGCCGAAACTAAGCCATAAGGCATCCACAATTCCGCACTAATTCAAGAAACCAAGAAAGTAGTCTGTGTGGCCGAAACTAAGCAATATATGGTCTCGATGAACGTAGGCCAATTGCATCCACAATTCCACATGGATCTCCAATCTTTGAATCAAGAACTTTGTTTCTCAATTTTAGCAATTATGAACTCTTCATAATTCTAACGTCGTTTTATCTTTGAAACTTTGATTGCGATCAAATTTGGGAAACACAATCTCGATGAACATAGATTAGCCATCCAAACTTTGATCCAATCTCAGAATCACAAGATCAAAACAAATAGGAAATTCAAACCCCGAGATCCGCACCCAAACCAACTGCCCAATGCCCGCTCTAGACCAGCAGGTCCGGCCGGGTATTGTCACTGGTCCAGTCGGACCTCTTCGAAAAATCCAGAATTTTTGAATCTGACCAAAACCAAACGCCAGAACCACGCTCCAGACCCAAGGGTCCGGCCGGGTCCTTCCTCTGGTCCGGTCGGACCTTCGCCAAAAATTCCAGAATTTTTATGGTTCGAAAATTTGTCTCAAAATTGTTTTTTCCTGATTATCAAAACTTTGATCCAATTAGAAATTGATAACCCAAACAATTTTAAATCCAACATAATTTTATTGCGATTGAATAGTGCGATTAAAGTTTATAAAACAATAAACCACATAAAATTAACACATAAACATCATAATCCAATATTCATATCATGCTAGGCACATAAACAAGCAATTTATATACACACAACATGATCTAGTATTGAAGTAATCAACATGAATGGGGCTCTGATACCACTGTTGGGTTTCAGAGTAACATGCGCAGCGGAAAATAGCATTTAAAATTTTAAAAGAAACCCAAAGTCATAGATCCGTTCATATGATTATATCAAATACATACAATATGAATACTAGAATACTAACCCTTGATGCCTTTGAATTTCAACCTTTGATCTTGGTGGAGATTTAGAAACTTGATCACGAACACAAAGCTTGAACACGAACTTTGAAGATGATGAGTTTCACTCTCTAGCGGTATCCACACCTCGAACGAATATCAAGGAACTTCTTGATCTTGGTTGCTAGACCAAAATTGTGAAACACGTTTTCACAATTATTGTGAACTATATGGAATATTATTTGTGTATAATTTTGTTCTTCAATCAAAGATCTCTTAGAACAAAATAATTCTCTCAAAAAAATCTTTTGAAAACTTGCACAAAACATTAGGTTTGATTCTGGCCGAATTAGGCTATTTTTATACAAGTTTAGACCTATTCCAAATAGGTAACTTGTGTCCAAACACGCAAGGAATAGCAATTAGGAAACTACCAAACCGGAACCGACGGGTCCGGCCGGGTCACCAAGCTGGTCCGACCAGGTTATTGATAGGGTCCGGCCGGTTCCTATGCAAGGTCTGACCGGACCTATCCGATTTTCCCAATTCTCTTTCTTGCTCCTCTTATTTCCAAAATCCCTTAATGGTCCTTCGACCCAATATTCCAATATAGTCCTTTTAAGGATTCGTTCTATTTGTGTGTGACCCTCTAGGATTATACTAAGTTGGCAATGGGTTTAAACATGAATCCATAAGATATGATTAGGTTCTAGCAAACCGTCATACCTACCCAAATAGTATAACTAGATACAAGTTCGCATTCCATTTAGAATATGTCATAATCCTTTTGTCCACGATGTCATTAAACATAAGTCATGGTCAACAAGTCAACTTGTCTTTCTTTAATACTTTCTCGATTCCGAATATGTTGGTAATCCAAATGACATTGATCCAATCAATTCATTTGAGTCCGGCCGAACATTTTCATCAGCATCATTCCTACGAGAGGCCCAAGCTTGACATCTCTCCGAAGAGGGATAGATCCATCATAGCTTATTATTCTTCCCTACATGAATCCTATTATGCCAATCATACCCTTTATAACTACCTGGTTAAAGGTAGCGTTTGAATATGTCAAACTTAATGTTCATCAAGTGGAAGACTATAATAACTACATGTCTAAGGATTCAAATGACATAACTAATATGAGATATATATATATGACGTTGACCATGATATAGATCTCATAAAACGGGTCATGTCCGGTACTTAACAAGTACCCATAAATCTAACATGATCATCCCATGATCATTTAGCCTTTATACTAATACAAAACAAGTAATAGGGACGGAGATTATTATAAGTAAACATGAACAACCATAATAATCAAAACATCTCTTTATTAATATGAAATAAGTGATAACAATTACAACGTTTATTAAACGTGCCTAGGGCACCAACACCAACATTGGCAACTTAGTGCAATCCTATAGGGTCACACACAAATAGAACGAATCATAAATGACTTAATTGGAATTTGGGTCGAAGGGCCTTTGAGGAATATTAGAAATAAAAGGAGAAAACTGGAAAAGAGGAGGGTACGGGCGGACCTTAGAAAGGACCCGGCCGGACCTCCTGCTGATCCGGGCGGACCAAGTAAAGGACCCGGTCGGACCATGCTTGGATCCGGCTGGACCCCTTTGTGTACACGGGTGGACCTAGTCGGTTTCAGCCTGGGACTTTCATGTTCCGTTTTCTTGTGGGTTTGGTCACTTGATACCTATTTAGAATAGGTGAAACAAGTATAAAACTCCCCTCTAGTTGCCCTAATCAACACATAACATTGTGAGTGCCTCCAAAGAGTTTGAGAAGATTATTTTCTTGTTCTAAGAGATCCCTAGATTGAAGACCAAGAACATCATCACATAAATTCCATATAGTTTTTATAATTGTGAAAGCGTGTTTCACAATTCGGTCTAGCAACCAAGATCAAGTGTTCTTGATATTGGTTCGAAGGTGTGGATACCGATAGAGGGTGAAGCTTATCACCTCAATAGTTCGTGTTCAAGCTTTTTGTTCGTGATCATGTTTCAAGTCTCCACCAAGATTCAAGGTTGCAAAATCAAAGGCATCAAGGGTTAGTATTCAAGTGTTCATTATGCTTGTATTTGACTTAATCATATGAATGGATCTATGGGCTTTGGGTTTCATGAAAATTTTAATGCTTAATTCCGCTGCGCATGTTATGAGGAAACCCAACACAATAGTCTTTAGGTTTTCCAGTTTGTCTTGGGTGTCTGATCTAGATATCTTGCTATCTGTGGCTGATCTAGATATCTTGGCTGCGTGCAGTGAGCTCTTTGATTGCTTTAGGTTTGTGATGGATAAGTTGTTGGCATAAGTTGGTTTGATTATTTCTTTATCAAAACATTTCTTTATCTATGATTAAGTTGAGTTAAGCATAGTTGGGGCCTAACACACCTTAATGTGAATGCCAATACCTTAATGTGAATGCCAATTAGTTAAGTTTGACATTCTGCGTGATCTTATGTCCTGTAAATGTTAATTGGTTGTAATATAAAGAGCAACCTACTATCCAGATACCATTATAATCAATGAAATGTAATTCGGAATGACGAAAACTATATATAGAAGATAAATCCTATTTTCTTGGTTCTCCTAGAAATCTTGTCTACAGATAGATTGTTTTTCAAGGCCCTCCGAATATGACGAAAAAAAAGGTTGGAGTTCTGCTAACATTGATATGGGCAAACAAAAAAATTGAGATCATTAGAATGTGATGTCCTTCTAGAAAATAGATATAAAACCTTTGCAAATTAATAAAGCAATTAGATGTGAACATAAATAAAATAAAGAACATTCATTAAAAGTACCGAAATTGTTGAACAAACAAAACAAACATTACCATATCAATGGCATAAAACTGCAGAACAAAAGAGACATCCTAAGAATAAAAATTAATCAGACATTGTTGGATCTGCAGTCGATCCACTTATGGATCCCATCCCATTTCCATCTTGTGGGATATCTACATTTCCTTCCAACTTAACTTTCCCTAGCCATTCAGTGATCTCCTTTATTTTTTCATCACTGATTGACCTTATTTCCAACAACTCCTCCAAACTTGGCTTACTTGTTCCCTCGCCTCTCATCTTCGTGTACATGAGCCGAATCATGTCATTGTGGTGATTCATCGTCTGGTAGTTTGTCAACTCCTCTTCCTGCTTCTTGATTCTCTCATTTGGAAAGATCTCTTGATTCTCCCCTTGCTGATGCTGGGGCATATTAATGGACCTTGTCAACACCTCCCGGGCTCCTTCTACAGGCCAAACCTCTGGGGTTTCTGAATAAGGCCCATAGATGATGGAACAAGCGTGAACATCGCATAGCATGCTAAGCTCGCTTGTCTTTTGTAAATAGCCTTTTGATATTTTCCTAAAAGTTACTCTCCTAGCCAAATCATCTTCAATGTAGGTAAGATTCATTCTGGATATGTTCAAGTGAACAAAGTGATGGTGGGTTGGATTTAGGGAAAACTAAGCTGATGGTCTTAGTCAAGAAATCTCCTTCAGTACAGCAAGGTATTTATAGTGGTGAGGATATAGAAGTACCAACATATACCAAACCATCTTTAGTAAGAAATTCAATTTGTCACAAAAAAAATATATATATTACAATAGAAATATAATTTGGTGCATGAACAAGATTTTGGAGATCAAAATGTAACTAGTTAATATAATATTTAATTTTCTTGAAGATAAAACTTTTAATTTATGATATCGTGCAAATACAGATATTCTTATAATCTATGTAATTTGTTTGATGTAATTCTATTAATCAAATTAGGATGTACTTATTTTATTTGAGTCAACAACTCTCCTCTCTGTAAGGTATGTAACAGGTTAAAGATCACAAGATAATTTTGAAAATGCTCTTCACGCAAATCTAGTAAATCGAATTTTCAAAAATCACGCTCTTCAAATACATATATTTGATGCATTTCAGTTTAATTACCTATAGTTCATTCCTTGATTAAATGTCATAATTAATTGGTTAAAAGGGAAGTAAAATATTAATTCATTAACCATTACCAATTTCTGATTTTTCGTTTTACTTCATGACATTCGGGAAAATGAGTTGGCATTGAATATTCTTTAACAGCAGATATATTTAAATTTAAATTTATATTTTGAGATAAGATCAAACTTAAATGCTGCAATACTGATGTATTATTAGTGTTAGACAACATTAATTTCATTTTCTAATTTTAGAAATATATTTACTACATGGTTGAATATTGACCTAGTCACTGATACTATCTAAAATTGACAAACTTGCTTGAATTGTCATAGTTATCCCAAGCTATAAATTAGAATTATCGCATTTTTTAAATTACTTACAACAATTTAACATTAGGGAGTTAAAGGATAAATTGGTTCTGAATTTCTATTTTGTATGCTAATGCACAAAAAAGAATCTTATTTTCATGTGTATGTGTGTATTTTAGATATCCATGATAGTGAGCTATCGGGCTATGTCCTTCGAGGTCATAATAAAATTTAAACCATTGAAGTTCAATTGCTGCAATATGTTTACACAAAATATGATAAAAATTCAAATCCTAAAAAATTGAAAATAGTCGTGACTACTCATTGTAGGGAAAAAAAATCACCAAAATTTAATCCGGATTTCTAATAGGATCTTATGTGTTGTCAGAATAACTTTTTGGCAAGTTATTTGCATGTCAATTATGCACATATTGGAAATTATTTTCTACTTCGTCACTCTGCTTTACCATATTCTTCTCAACACAGAGTTTTAAGTTAACCTTGAATTTAACACCAAACTTCTATTTTGACAAAACAAAAATCTAAAACGGCCTAATCTAACAAACTTACAATATTCACAGTTAAGAGTTAAATTATAAGAGCTGCAAGTAGTAAACAAATAATAATCAAGCACATTAAACTACATTCCATATTTAAATACGAAGTGACATTAAATTTATTTTCTACAAAATATATTCATTAAGCTTCGTGGATAAAATGTAATTAGACATATTTTTATCTACGGTAATTGATGCTCTCATTTTTTATGGAAAAAAACCTTCTTTTTTTTTCCATAAATGCCCACTACAAGGAAAATCAAAAACAGAGACAGACGGAGTCTGTAGCTAATTTGGCAACAGATTAGAGACAGACTCAAAATTTTATGACAGAAAAGTAACCGATCAAAATTTGTCTCTAAATTAGAGACAAATTCTATATCTGTCGCTAAATTTAGAGACAGAATTCGTATCTGTCTCTATTTTAGAGACAAATTTTGAGTCTGTCTCTATTTTAGAGACAGATTTTGAGGCCGTCTCTAATTTAGAGACAGATTTTGAGTCCGTCTCTAAATTTAGAGACATATATTGAACTTGTAGCTAAAAATAGAGACAGAAGTTGAACTCGTAGCAAAATTAGAGATAGATGTAGAATTTGTAGCTACATTTAGAGACAGTTCTTGGATCCGTAGCAAATTTAGAGATAGATTTTGAATATGTAGCTAAATTTAGAGACATATTCAGAATCTGTAGCTAGATTTAGAGACAGATGTTGAATCTGTAGCTAAATTCAGAGACAAATGTTGAATCCGTCTCTAAATTCAGAGACAGATGTTGAATCCGTAGCTAAATAGACTAACTAAATTAAGTATTTAGGGTATTCATAGAGTTTAGAGTGTTATTTAGAATTAAGGGTATAAGAAATATAATAGTTGGTTTTTAGTTTTAGGTACTTTTTCTAATTTATAATTATAATTATAATTATAATTATTGTTATTATTATTATTATTAGTCGTCATAGTAGTAGTAGTAATAATAGTAGTAGTAACATGTACTCCCTCCGTCCCATTCGAAAGATTTGGGACGGAGCAGATTATTGAATATTTCAGATTATTAGTGATATTTTGTAATATCTTATAGAGTTGTAAGTTGTAATATATTGATATTTATGAAAATAAGGATTGTGAAAATTCGGGTCGTTACAGTTGGTATCAGAGCATTGGGATTAGATCTTGAAAGGGAATAAGAACTCTGATATTGAATAGGTTTGGATACTTGAGTGTTACGATTTCGAGCGGTTTAGAAAACTAAGTTTTCTTGAAGTCAGTTAGCTTCCTTGGTCATGGAAAATTTGTGCAGTAGAAGCATAATGAATTAGTGGATGAGGTTAAGATAGAATTCGAGGACGAATTCCTTTTAAGGGGGGAAGAATGTAATACCCCGAGAATTTATGATTTTTATTTTGAGTTTTAGTTATATTTTGGGATTTAGTTAGTGATGATAATTCGTTTTAGTTGGGATAGTGAAATTAAGTGAGGTAAAATTTATTGCATGGGCCGAGTAAAAAATTAAGGTGTTAATTGGGCTCGGGCCATTTCGAACGATGATTTAATTAAAGAGGGAGTTGATTATATATTTGGATGCCCTAAACCTAAGTTGTTAAGTTAGAAACAACTGATGGCTATTAAGGAATAGAAAGCCGCGGTTTCGAAGTCGCAGCGGCAGGCATGGGCGGTGGATCATCAACTGAGAAAACCTTTTGTAAGGTAAAGTTTCAATTAAATTGCTTCCTTATTTTATTATTAATAGAGTAAAGACTTTAGTATTTTGAGATTATGATTTCTAAGTATAGTGGTTAATATACCTCATGTGGGGCATTGATAAGTCAACAAAAGTGACAGAATGGTTTGTGCATGTGTGTTGCCATAGTGAAAGTGAGAGAGAAGAAAAGAAATGAAAAATCAGTTGGTTGGCAGCAAGTACACGGTGATCCGATTTTAGCATTTTGAGGTAAGAGAGACTATGCAGTGTCGATTCTGTGTCAGTTTTATCACGTGATTATTTCTTTGATATTCGTCCTATCGTTGTACTCCGTTTTATTGATAGGTATATTGATTGTTCCGTCCAATTTGATAATTGCTTTGACATTGAAATTGATTCGAAAAGTATTATTTTTAACGAAAGCATGCTATATATGTTTTGGTTCTCAAAGAAATGAGATTTGTTATATGGAATGGTTCTGGTGTAGCTAATTATGTGACGGTCGAAGTGGACTTTGTTATTGTGATTGCGTTGGTTCGGCTCCGAAAGTTGGCGGCAACGATTGAGATTGTTTGAGTTTGATTGTTAGACCATTAGACCTAAACATAGTTAGTGCATCAGACTGTGAAGTATGATCGATTGATATTCGATTTATGAAATTTGAGTCTTTTTGGTACGTCCATATTTATAATTTCATGGACTATGTTATTTGATAATTGTGTTCCATTGGCTTCTGTGATACTGTGTATCCCCTTTCTTACTGAGCCCCCAGCTCACCCCCTCCAGTTTTAGTTTTGCAGTTTACCATTGATCGAGGTTCGAGATACGAAAGATTTGGGACGGAGCAGATTATTGAATATTTCAGATTATTAGTGATATTTTGTAATATCTTATAGAGTTGTAAGTTGTAATATATTGATATTTATGAAAATAAGGATTGTGAAAATTCGGGTCGTTACAGTTGGTATCAGAGCATTGGGATTAGATCTTGAAAGGGAATAAGAACTCTGATATTGAATAGGTTTGGATACTTGAGTGTTACGATTTTGAGCGGTTTAGAAAACTAAGTTTTCTTGAAGTCAGTTAGCTTCCTTGGTCATGGAAAATTTGTGCAGTAGAAGCATAATGAATTAGTGGATGAGGTTAAGATAGAATTCGAGGACGAATTCCTTTTAAGGGGGGAAGAATGTAATACCCCGAGAATTTATGATTTTTATTTTGAGTTTTAGTTATATTTTGGGATTTAGTTAGTGATGATAATTCGTTTTAGTTGGGATAGTGAAATTAAGTGAGGTAAAATTTATTGCATGGGCCGAGTAAAAAATTAAGGTGTTAATTGGGCTCGGGCCATTTCGAACGATGATTTAATTAAAGAGGGAGTTGATTATATATTTGGATGCCCTAAACCTAAGTTGTTAAGTTAGAAACAACTGATGGCTATTAAGGAATAGAAAGCCGCGGTTTCGAAGTCGCAGCGGCAGGCATGGGCGGTGGATCATCAACTGAGAAAACCTTTTGTAAGGTAAAGTTTCAATTAAATTGCTTCCTTATTTTATTATTAATAGAGTAAAGACTTTAGTATTTGGAGATTATGATTTCTAAGTATAGTGGTTAATATACCTCATGTGGGGCATTGATAAGTTAACAAAAGTGACAGAATGGTTTGTGCATGTGTGTTGCCATAGTGAAAGTGAGAGAGAAGAAAAGAAATGAAAAATCAGTTGGTTGGCAGCAAGTACACGGTGATCCGATTTTAGCATTTTGAGGTAAGAGAGACTATGCAGTGTCGATTCTGTGTCAATTTTATCACGTGATTATTTCTTTGATATTCGTCCTATCGTTGTACTCCGTTTTATTGATAGGTATATTGATTGTTCCGTCCAATTTGATAATTGCTTTGACATTGAAATTGATTCGAAAAGTATTATTTTTAACGAAAGCATGCTATATATGTTTTGGTTCTCAAAGAAATGAGATTTGTTATATGGAATGGTTCTGGTGTAGCTAATTATGTGACGGTCGAAGTGGACTTTGTTATTGTGATTGCGTTGGTTCGGCTCCGAAAGTGGGCGCCAACGATTGAGATTGTTTAAGTTTGATTGTTAGACCATTAGACCTAAACATAGTTAGTGCATCAGACTGTGAAGTATGATCGATTGATATTCGATTTATGAAATTTGAGTCTTTTTGGTACGTCCATATTTATAATTTCATGGACTATGTTATTTGATAATTGTGTTCCATTGGCTTCTGTGATACTGTGTATCCCCTTTCTTACTGAGCCCCCAGCTCACCCCCTCCAGTTTTAGTTTTGCAGTTTACCATTGATCGAGGTTCGAGATACGAAAGATTTGGGACGGAGCAGATTATTGAATATTTCAGATTATTAGTGATATTTTGTAATATCTTATAGAGTTGTAAGTTGTAATATATTGATATTTATGAAAATAAGGATTGTGAAAATTCGGGTCGTTACAGTTGGTATCAGAGCATTGGGATTAGATCTTGAAAGGGAATAAGAACTCTGATATTGAATAGGTTTGGATACTTGAGTGTTACGATTTTGAGCGGTTTAGAAAACTAAGTTTTCTTGAAGTCAGTTAGCTTCCTTGGTCATGGAAAATTTGTGCAGTAGAAGCATAATGAATTAGTGGATGAGGTTAAGATAGAATTCGAGGACGAATTCCTTTTAAGGGGGGAAGAATGTAATACCCCGAGAATTTATGATTTTTATTTTGAGTTTTAGTTATATTTTGGGATTTAGTTATTGATGATAATTCGTTTTAGTTGGGATAGTGAAATTAAGTGAGGTAAAATTTATTGCATGGGCCGAGTAAAAAATTAAGGTGTTAATTGGGCTCGGGCCATTTCGAACGATGATTTAATTAAAGAGGGAGTTGATTATATATTTGGATGCCCTAAACCTAAGTTGTTAAGTTAGAAACAACTGATGGCTATTAAGGAATAGAAAGCCGCGGTTTCGAAGTCGCAGCGGCAGGCATGGGCGGTGGATCATCAACTGAGAAAACCTTTTGTAAGGTAAAGTTTCAATTAAATTGCTTCCTTATTTTATTATTAATAGAGTAAAGACTTTAGTATTTTGAGATTATGATTTCTAAGTATAGTGGTTAATATACCTCATGTGGGGCATTGATAAGTCAACAAAAGTGACAGAATGGTTTGTGCATGTGTGTTGCCATAGTGAAAGTGAGAGAGAAGAAAAGAAATGAAAAATCAGTTGGTTGGCAGCAAGTACACGGTGATCCGATTTTAGCATTTTGAGGTAAGAGAGACTATGCAGTGTCGATTCTGTGTCAGTTTTATCACGTGATTATTTCTTTGATATTCGTCCTATCGTTGTACTCCGTTTTATTGATAGGTATATTGATTGTTCCGTCCAATTTGATAATTGCTTTGACATTGAAATTGATTCGAAAAGTATTATTTTTAACGAAAGCATGCTATATATGTTTTGGTTCTCAAAGAAATGAGATTTGTTATATGGAATGGTTCTGGTGTAGCTAATTATGTGACGGTCGAAGTGGACTTTGTTATTGTGATTGCGTTGGTTCGGCTCCGAAAGTTGGCGGCAACGATTGAGATTGTTTGAGTTTGATTGTTAGACCATTAGACCTAAACATAGTTAGTGCATCAGACTGTGAAGTATGATCGATTGATATTCGATTTATGAAATTTGAGTCTTTTTGGTACGTCCATATTTATAATTTCATGGACTATGTTATTTGATAATTGTGTTCCATTGGCTTCTGTGATACTGTGTATCCCCTTTCTTACTGAGCCCCCAGCTCACCCCCTCCAGTTTTAGTTTTGCAGTTTACCATTGATCGAGGTTCGAGATACGAAAGATTTGGGACGGAGCAGATTATTGAATATTTCAGATTATTAGTGATATTTTGTAATATCTTATAGAGTTGTAAGTTGTAATATATTGATATTTATGAAAATAAGGATTGTGAAAATTCGGGTCGTTACAGTTGGTATCAGAGCATTGGGATTAGATCTTGAAAGGGAATAAGAACTCTGATATTGAATAGGTTTGGATACTTGAGTGTTACGATTTTGAGCGGTTTAGAAAACTAAGTTTTCTTGAAGTCAGTTAGCTTCCTTGGTCATGGAAAATTTGTGCAGTAGAAGCATAATGAATTAGTGGATGAGGTTAAGATAGAATTCGAGGACGAATTCCTTTTAAGGGGGGAAGAATGTAATACCCCGAGAATTTATGATTTTTATTTTGAGTTTTAGTTATATTTTGGGATTTAGTTAGTGATGATAATTCGTTTTAGTTGGGATAGTGAAATTAAGTGAGGTAAAATTTATTGCATGGGCCGAGTAAAAAATTAAGGTGTTAATTGGGCTCGGGCCATTTCGAACGATGATTTAATTAAAGAGGGAGTTGATTATATATTTGGATGCCCTAAACCTAAGTTGTTAAGTTAGAAACAACTGATGGCTATTTAGGAATAGAAAGCCGCGGTTTCGAAGTCGCAGCGGCAGGCATGGGCGGTGGATCATCAACTGAGAAAACCTTTTGTAAGGTAAAGTTTCAATTAAATTGCTTCCTTATTTTATTATTAATAGAGTAAAGACTTTAGTATTTGGAGATTATGATTTCTAAGTATAGTGGTTAATATACCTCATGTGGGGCATTGATAAGTCAACAAAAGTGACAGAATGGTTTGTGCATGTGTGTTGCCATAGTGAAAGTGAGAGAGAAGAAAAGAAATGAAAAATCAGTTGGTTGGCAGCAAGTACACAGTACACGGTGATCCGATTTTAGCATTTTGAGGTAAGAGAGACTATGCAGTGTCGATTCTGTGTCAGTTTTATCACGTGATTATTTCTTTGATATTCGTCCTATCGTTGTACTCCGTTTTATTGATAGGTATATTGATTGTTCCGTCCAATTTGATAATTGCTTTGACATTGAAATTGATTCGAAAAGTATTATTTTTAACGAAAGCATGCTATATATGTTTTGGTTCT
Organism: Campanula takesimana; assembly: GCA_026119855.1. NCBI lineage: Eukaryota > Viridiplantae > Streptophyta > Magnoliopsida > Asterales > Campanulaceae > Campanula > Campanula takesimana. Next base: position 99,877 of record JAOWBW010000812.1, on the reverse strand, counting down.
CAAAGAAATGAGATTTGTTATATGGAATGGTTCTGGTGTAGCTAATTATGTGACGGTCGAAGTGGACTTTGTTATTGTGATTGCGTTGGTTCGGCTCCGAAAGTGGGCGCCAACGATTGAGATTGTTTGAGTTTGATTGTTAGACCATTAGACCTAAACATAGTTAGTGCATCAGACTGTGAAGTATGATCGATTGATATTCGATTTATGAAATTTGAGTCTTTTTGGTACGTCCATATTTATAATTTCATGGACTATGTTATTTGATAATTGTGTTCCATTGGCTTCTGTGATACTGTGTATCCCCTTTCTTACTGAGCCCCCAGCTCACCCCCTCCAGTTTTAGTTTTGCAGTTTACCATTGATCGAGGTTCGAGATACGAAAGATTTGGGACGGAGCAGATTATTGAATATTTCAGATTATTAGTGATATTTTGTAATATCTTATAGAGTTGTAAGTTGTAATATATTGATATTTATGAAAATAAGGATTGTGAAAATTCGGGTCGTTACAGTTGGTATCAGAGCATTGGGATTAGATCTTGAAAGGGAATAAGAACTCTGATATTGAATAGGTTTGGATACTTGAGTGTTACGATTTTGAGCGGTTTAGAAAACTAAGTTTTCTTGAAGTCAGTTAGCTTCCTTGGTCATGGAAAATTTGTGCAGTAGAAGCATAATGAATTAGTGGATGAGGTTAAGATAGAATTCGAGGACGAATTCCTTTTAAGGGGGGAAGAATGTAATACCCCGAGAATTTATGATTTTTATTTTGAGTTTTAGTTATATTTTGGGATTTAGTTAGTGATGATAATTCGTTTTAGTTGGGATAGTGAAATTAAGTGAGGTAAAATTTATTGCATGGGCCGAGTCAAAAATTAAGGTGTTAATTGGGCTCGGGCCATTTCGAACGATGATTTAATTAAAGAGGGAGTTGATTATATATTTGGATGCCCTAAACCTAAGTTGTTAAGTTAGAAACAACTGATGGCTATTAAGGAATAGAAAGCCGCGGTTTCGAAGTCGCAGCGGCAGGCATGGGCGGTGGATCATCAACTGAGAAAACCTTTTGTAAGGTAAAGTTTCAATTAAATTGCTTTCTTATTTTATTATTAATAGAGTAAAGACTTTAGTATTTGGAGATTATGATTTCTAAGTATAGTGGTTAATATACCTCATGTGGGGCATTGATAAGTCAATAAAAGTGACAGAATGGTTTGTGCATGTGTGTTGCCATAGTGAAAGTGAGAGAGAAGAAAAGAAATGAAAAATCAGTTGGTTGGCAGCAAGTACACGGTGATCCGATTTTAGCATTTTGAGGTAAGAGAGACTACGCAGTGTCGATTCTGTGTCAGTTTTATCACGTGATTATTTCTTTGATATTCGTCCTATCGTTGTACTCCGTTTTATTGATAGGTATATTGATTGTTCCGTCCAATTTGATAATTGCTTTGTCATTGAAATTGATTCGAAAATTATTATTTTTAACGAAAGCATGCTATATATGTTTTGGTTCTCAAAGAAATGAGATTTGTTATATGGAATGGTTCTGGTGTAGCTAATTATGTGATAGTCGAAGTGGACTTTGTTATTGTGATTGCGTTGGTTCGGCTCCGAAAGTGGGCGCCAACGATTGAGATTGTTTGAGTTTGATTGTTAGACCATTAGACCTGAACATAGTTAGTGCATCAGACTGTGAAGTATGATCGATTGATATTCGATTTATGAAATTTGAGTCTTTTTGGTACGTCCATATTTATAATTTCATGGACTATGTTATTTGATAATTGTGTTCCATTGGCTTCTGTGATACTGTGTATCCCCTTTCTTACTGAGCCCCCAGCTCACCCCATCCAGTTTTAGTTTTGCAGTTTACCATTGATCGAGGTTCGAGATACGAAAGATTTGGGACGGAGCAGATTATTGAATATTTCAGATTATTAGTGATATTTTGTAATATCTTATAGATTTGTAAGTTGTAATATATTGATATTTATGAAAATAAGGATTGAGAAAATTCGGGTCGTTACAGTTGGTATCAGAGCATTGGGATTAGATCTTGAAAGGGAATAAGAACTCTGATATTGAATAGGTTTGGATACTTGAGTGTTACGATTTTGAGCGGTTTAGAAAACTAAGTTTTCTTGAAGTTAGTTAGCTTCCTTGGTCATGGAAAATTTGTGCAGTAGAAGCATAATGAATTAGTGGATGAGGTTAAGATAGAATTCGAGGACGAATTCCTTTTAAGGGGGGAAGAATGTAATACCCCGAGAATTTATGATTTTTATTTTGAGTTTTAGTTATATTTTGGGATTTAGTTAGTGATGATAATTCGTTTTAGTTGGGATAGTGAAATTAAGTGAGGTAAAATTTATTGCATGGGCCGAGTAAAAAATTAAGGTGTTAATTGGGCTCGGGCCATTTCGAACGATGATTTAATTAAAGTGGGAGTTGATTATATATTTGGATGCCCTAAACCTAAGTTGTTAAGTTAGAAACAACTGATGGCTATTAAGGAATAGAAAGCCGCGGTTTCGAAGTCGCAGCGGCAGGCATGGGCGGTGGATCATCAACTGAGAAAACCTTTTGTAAGGTAAAGTTTCAATTAAATTGCTTCCTTATTTTATTATTAATAGAGTAAAGACTTTAGTATTTGGAGATTATGATTTCTAAGTATAGTGGTTAATATACCTCATGTGGGGCATTGATAAGTCAACAAAAGTGACAGAATGGTTTGTGCATGTGTGTTGCCATAGTGAAAGTGAGAGAGAAGAAAAGAAATGAAAAATCAGTTGGTTGGCAGCAAGTACACGGTGATCCGATTTTAGCATTTTGAGGTAAGAGAGACTATGCAGTGTCGATTCTGTGTCAGTTTTATCACGTGATTATTTCTTTGATATTCGTCCTATCGTTGTACTCCGTTTTATTGATAGGTATATTGATTGTTCCGTCCAATTTGATAATTGCTTTGACATTGAAATTGATTCGAAAAGTATTATTTTTAACGAAAGCATGCTATATATGTTTTGGTTCTCAAAGAAATGAGATTTGTTATATGGAATGGTTCTGGTGTAGCTAATTATGTGACGGTCGAAGTGGACTTTGTTATTGTGATTGCGTTGGTTCGGCTCCGAAAGTGGGCGCCAACGATTGAGATTGTTTGAGTTTGATTGTTAGACCATTAGACCTAAACATAGTTAGTGCATCAGACTGTGAAGTATGATCGATTGATATTCGATTTATGAAATTTGAGTCTTTTTGGTACGTCCATATTTATAATTTCATGGACTATGTTATTTGATAATTGTGTTCCATTGGCTTCTGTGATACTGTGTATCCCCTTTCTTACTGAGCCCCCAGCTCACCCCCTCCAGTTTTAGTTTTGCAGTTTACCATTGATCGAGGTTCGAGATACGAAAGATTTGGGACGGAGCAGATTATTGAATATTTCAGATTATTAGTGATATTTTGTAATATCTTATAGAGTTGTAAGTTGTAATATATTGATATTTATGAAAATAAGGATTGTGAAAATTCGGGTCGTTACAGTTGGTATCAGAGCATTGGGATTAGATCTTGAAAGGGAATAAGAACTCTGATATTGAATAGGTTTGGATACTTGAGTGTTACGATTTTGAGCGGTTTAGAAAACTAAGTTTTCTTGAAGTCAGTTAGCTTCCTTGGTCATGGAAAATTTGTGCAGTAGAAGCATAATGAATTAGTGGATGAGGTTAAGATAGAATTCGAGGACGAATTCCTTTTAAGGGGGGAAGAATGTAATACCCCGAGAATTTATGATTTTTATTTTGAGTTTTAGTTATATTTTGGGATTTAGTTAGTGATGATAATTCGTTTTAGTTGGGATAGTGAAATTAAGTGAGGTAAAATTTATTGCATGGGCCGAGTCAAAAATTAAGGTGTTAATTGGGCTCGGGCCATTTCGAACGATGATTTAATTAAAGAGGGAGTTGATTATATATTTGGATGCCCTAAACCTAAGTTGTTAAGTTAGAAACAACTGATGGCTATTAAGGAATAGAAAGCCGCGGTTTCGAAGTCGCAGCGGCAGGCATGGGCGGTGGATCATCAACTGAGAAAACCTTTTGTAAGGTAAAGTTTCAATTAAATTGCTTTCTTATTTTATTATTAATAGAGTAAAGACTTTAGTATTTGGAGATTATGATTTCTAAGTATAGTGGTTAATATACCTCATGTGGGGCATTGATAAGTCAATAAAAGTGACAGAATGGTTTGTGCATGTGTGTTGCCATAGTGAAAGTGATAGAGAAGAAAAGAAATGAAAAATCAGTTGGTTGGCAGAAAGTACACGGTGATCCGATTTTAGCATTTTGAGGTAAGAGAGACTATGCAGTGTCGATTCTGTGTCAGTTTTATCACGTGATTATTTCTTTGATATTCGTCCTATCGTTGTACTCCGTTTTATTGATAGGTATATTGACTGTTCCGTCCAATTTGATAATTGCTTTGACATTGAAATTGTTTCGAAAAGTATTATTTTTAACGAAAGCATGCTATATATGTTTTGGTTCTCAAAGAAATGAGATTTGTTATATGGAATGGTTCTGGTGTAGCTAATTATGTGATGGTCGAAGTGGACTTTGTTATTGTGATTGCGTTGGTTCGGCTCCGAAAGTGGGCGCCAACGATTGAGATTGTTTGAGTTTGATTGTTAGACCATTAGACCTGAACATAGTTAGTGCATCAGACTGTGAAGTATGATCGATTGATATTCGATTTATGAAATTTGAGTCTTTTTGGTACATCCATATTTATAATTTCATGGACTATGTTATTTGATAATTGTGTTCCATTGGCTTCTGTGATACTGTGTATCCCCTTTCTTACTGAGCCCCCAGCTCACCCCATCCAGTTTTAGTTTTGCAGTTTACCATTGATCGAGGTTCGAGATACGAAAGATTTGGGACGGAGCAGATTATTGAATATTTCAGATTATTAGTGATATTTTGTAATATCTTATAGATTTGTAAGTTGTAATATATTGATATTTATGAAAATAAGGATTGAGAAAATTCGGGTCGTTACAGTTGGTATCAGAGCATTGGGATTAGATCTTGAAAGGGAATAAGAACTCTGATATTGAATAGGTTTGGATACTTGAGTGTTACGATTTTGAGCGGTTTAGAAAACTAAGTTTTCTTGAAGTCAGTTCGCTTCCTTGGTCATGGAAAATTTGTGCAGTAGAAGCATAATGAATTAGTGGATGAGGTTAAGATAGAATTCGAGGACGAATTCCTTTTAAGGGGGGAAGAATGTAATACCCCGAGAATTTATGATTTTTATTTTGAGTTTTAGTTATATTTTGGGATTTAGTTAGTGATGATAATTCGTTTTAGTTGGGATAGTGAAATTAAGTGAGGTAAAATTTATTGCATGGGCCGAGTAAAAAATTAAGGTGTTAATTGGGCTCGGGCCATTTCGAACGATGATTTAATTAAAGAGGGAGTTGATTATATATTTGGATGCCCTAAACCTATGTTGTTAAGTTAGAAACAACTGATGGCTATTAAGGAATAGAAAGCCGCGGTTTCGAAGTCGCAGCGGCAGGCATGGGCGGTGGATCATCAACTGAGAAAACCTTTTGTAAGGTAAAGTTTCAATTAAATTGCTTCCTTATTTTATTATTAATAGATTAAAGACTTTAGTATTTGGAGATTATTATTTCTAAGTATAGTGGTTAATATACTTCATGTGGGGCATTGATAAGTCAATAAAAGTGACAGAATGGGTTGTGCATGTGTGTTGCCATAGTGAAAGTGAGAGAGAAGAAAAGAAATGAAAAATCAGTTGGTTGGCAGCAAGTACACGGTGATCCGATTTTAGCATTTGAGGTAAGAGAGACTATCCAGTGTCGATTCCGTGTCAGTTTTATCACGTGATTATTTCTTTGATATTCGTCCTATCGTTGTACTTCGTTTTATTGATAGGCATATTGATTGTTCCGTCCAATTTGATAATTGCTTTGACATTGAAATTGATTGGAAAAGTATTATTTTTAACGAAAGCATGCTATATATGTTTTGGTTCTCAAAGAAATGAGATTTGCTATATGGAATGGTTCTGGTGTAGCTAATTATGTGACGGTCGAAGTGCACTTTGTTATTGTGATTGCGTTGGTTCGGCTCCGAGAGTGGGCGCCAACGATTGAGATTGTTTGAGTTTGATTGTTAGACCATTAGACCTGAACATAGTTAGTGCATCAGACTGTGAAGTATGATCGATTGATATTCGATTTATGAAATTTGAGTATTTTTGGTACGTCCATATTTATAATTTCATGGACTATGTTATTTGATAATTGTGTTCCATTGGCTTCTGTGATACTGTGTATCCCCTTTCTTACTGAGCCCCCAGCTCAACCCCTCCAGTTTTAGTTTTGCAGTTTACCATTGATCGAGGTTCGAGATACGAACGATTTGGGACGGAGCAGATTATTGAATATTTCAGATTATTAGTGATATTGTAATATCTTATAGAGTTGTAAGTTGTAATATATTGATATTTATGAAAATAAGGATTGTGAAAATTCGGGTCGTTACAGTTGGTATCAGAGCATTTGGATTAGATCTTGAAAGGGAATAAGAACTCTGATATTGAATAGGTTTGGATACTTGAGTGTTACGATTTTGAGCGGTTTAGAAAACTAAGTTTTCTTGAAGTCAATTAGCTTCCTTGGTCATGGAAAATTTGTGCAGTAGAAGCATAATGAATTAGTGGATGAGGTTAAGATAGAATTCGAGGATGAATTCCTTTTAAGGGGGAAGAATGTAATACCCCGAGAATTTATGATTTTTATTTTGAGTTTTAGTTATATTTTGGGATTTAGTTAGTGATGATAATTCGTTTTAGTTGGGATAGTAAAATTAAGTGAGGTAAAATTTATTGCATGGGCCGAGTCAAAAATTAAGGTGTTAATTGGGCTCGGGCCATTTCGAACGATGATTTAATTAAAGAGGGAGTTGATTATATATTTGGATGCCCTAAACCTAAGTTGTTAAATTAGAAACAACTGATGGCTATTAAGGAATAGAAAGCCGCGGTTTCGAAGTCGCAGCGGCAGGCATGGGCGGTGGATCATCAACTGAGAAAACCTTTTGTAAGGTAAAGTTTCAATTAAATTGCTTCCTTATTTTATTATTAATAGAGTAAATACTTTAGTATTTGGAGATTATGATTTCTAAGTATAGTGGTTAATATACCTCATGTGGGGCATTGATAAGTCAATAAAAGTGACAGAATGGTTTGTGCATGTGTGTTGCCATAGTGAAAGTGAGAGAGAAGAAAAGAAATGAAAAAGCAGTTGGTTGGCAGCAAGTACACCGTGATCCGATTTTAGCATTTTGAGGTAAGAGAGACTATGCAGTGTCGATTCTGTGTCAGTTTTATCACGTGATTATTTCTTTGATATTCGTCCTATCGTTGTACTCCGTTTTATTGATAGGCATATTGATTGTTCCGTCCAATTTGATAATTGCTTTGACATTGAAATTGATTCGAAAAGTATTATTTTAAACGAAAGCATGCTATATATGTTTTGGTCCTCAAAGAAATGAGATTTGTTATATGGAATGGTTCTGGTGTAGCTAATTATGTGACGGTCGAAGTGGACTTTGTTACTGTGATTGCGTTGGTTCGGCTCCGAGAGTGGGCGCCAACGATTGAGATTGTTTGAGTTTGATTGTTAGACCATTAGACCTGAACATAGTTAGTGCATCAGAGTGTGAAGTATGATCGATTGATATTCGATTTATGAAATTTGAGTCTTTTTGGTACGTCCATATTTATAATTTCATGGACTATGTTATTTGATAATTGTGTTCCATTGGCTTCTGTGATACTGTGTATCCCCTTTCTTACTGAGCCCCCAGCTCACCCCCTCTAGTTTTAGTTTTGCAGTTTACCATTGATCGAGGTTCGAGATACGAAAGATTTGGGACGGAGCAGATTATTGAATATTTCAGATTATTAGTGATATTTTGTAATATCTTATAGAGTTGTAAGTTGTAATATATTGATATTTATGAAAATAAGGATTGTGAGAATTCGGGTCGTTACAAGAGTGGGGTTTAGGGGTTGGGTTTATGGTTTAGGGTTTAGAGTGTAGTAAAGGGTTTAGGGTTTAGAGTTTAGTGTGGGGTTTGGGGTTTAGGGTTTAGTGTGGGGTTTTGGGTTTTAGGGTATATGATTTAGGATTTAAAGTTATGACTTATGATATAATTAAAGTAATATAAACATGCCATTTAGGGATGTCCTAAGTGGAGTGGGACGTCCAAAATGGCAAATTGTTCTAAGTCGGGTGGGACAGAGGGAGCATTGGTTTAGGGTTTCGGGTGCGGTTGAGGGTCGGAGATATTGATAAGCATTATTAAGATTAGTAAGAGTGTTGTTTAGAATTAGAGTGTGTTTTGGGGGAAACTAGTTCCTCCATAAATTATAAAAAGTCCTGTTTTTTTACCATTAAACTCTAAACCTGAAACCCTAAAACCTAAACCTGAAACCCCAAACCCCAAACCTTAAACCCTATAAAAAAAACAAGACTTTTTATAACTTATGGAGGAACTAGTTTCCCCCAAAATTTTCTCTTATAATTAAGGGTATAAGGAATATAATAGTTGGTTTTTAGTTTTAGGTACTTTTTCTTATTTATAATTAAAATTAAAATTGTTGTTATTATTATTATTATTATTATTATTATTATTATTATTATTATTATTATTATTATTATTATTATTATTATTATTATTATTATTATTGAGAGTAAGTAGTCAGTAACCCTCAGAATTTGATAAGTATTATTAAGATTAGTAATAGTCTTACTTTCTATTTTTGTGTGTCCAAGAGTATGAATCGTATATAATATTTTTCTATTTGTTAACAAGCATTATTATAGTTGTAAATATTTACCCTAATTATACAAATTTTATTATTAGGTAAATTAATAATTATTTAAGATATTGTTTCAAAAAAAATATATTTAAGATAGAGTATTGATAAGCATTATTATTATTATTTATTTTAAAGGTTAAAATTATTATTGTTAATAATATTTCTTTATAATTGACATTTTTTAAAAGTATAAACTTTTACTTTTCACATGGATCACCATCTTAGCCATCTATAATCAAATTGAATCCAATGGCCCATATTTCAACCATCATTTTCACCTGGATCACTATCTCAACCATCCATTTCACTTGAATCAATGGTCAAAAATCACTCCCACTTAACTCATCCTAATTAACTACCCAAAAATCAATCCATCTACACCCAACACTTCTCCTTCCTCTCGCTTCATCAGGAAAAACCTAAATTCTCTCTCTTCTCCATTTCTCTCATCCCCTACCCTCACCGCCGCCATCCCTCCCACCACCGTCATCCTTCCACCGTTGCTCCAGGACGTCAATTTCGGAATCCGCCGCCTGGACCACACCGTTAGAAACGTCAGTAACTTTAGCTCCGGCCAGCAATCTCGTAAAATCCTTCACAGCTCCAGGACGTCGATTTCGGAATCCGCCGCCTGGACCGGTAGCATTAGTGGGCACCCGTACACTTACCGAACCGACGAGGTGTCGCCGCAGCTCATCCACCAGCTTAGGGAGTCGAATATAACGTTTTCCTACTTTTTCGCCAGAAAATTCTCGCCGGATTGTCTGCCGTTGTTGATGGATATGGCGAAAAAGGTCATTTTCCGGGAGTGAAATGGGTCGGGTAAGTCTTATTCTGTTAAACCCAGCTCAATTGAATGACTTTGTTTGTCTCTGAGTTATTGATTTGTGAATAGGTTGAGTTTATGTGTGTGTGTAGATCCACTGATTTGTCACACATCTGGTGTATATGTGTGTGTGTGTATAGATCCACTGATTTCTGTAGATCTGGTGTTGAGATTATAATATAATGACAATTTCTTGTTTGATGGTGTTTGCAGGAATGGTAGTGGTAGGCAATGTGGTGGTGTTTGGTGGTTTACAGTGATGGTGATGATGGGGCGTTAATGGTGGTGTTCGCCTCCCCATTTCTCTAAACGAAAAATGTAAATCCATCGCCGTTTCTTCCCCACTTCTCCTCTGTCCCCCTTCACTGATTCAGCGGTGATGGTGGTGAGCGGCTGTGACGGCTGTGATGGGCAGCGGTGATTGCAATAGCTGTAGAAACTAGGGGTTGATTTGTAATTGATGTATTTTTCTTTGAAAATGTATGTATTCTTTTATTTATTTTTTAGAATGAACATATGTATGTATTTTGACATTTGTAATTGCTGTATTTTTCTTGCAAAAAATTATAGATCATTTTTTTGTTTAATTTGTTTTTATACTGTTTATTAGATCTAATTAATTGTTAGTTTTAAGTAAATTAAAATTTATTTATTAAAAAGTATTCAACGTATATATATATATATATATATATATATTAAAATATATTTTTATATATTTTAATATATATATATATATATATATATATATATATATATATATATATGATTTTTTTTAAATATAATTGGTAAATTTAGAGACAGAAATTACCGTCTCCAATTTTGACATTTGTAATTGCTGTATTTTTCTTGCAAAAAAATATAGATCATTTTTTTGTTTAATTTGTTTTTATACTGTTTATTAGATCTAATTAATTGTTAGTTTTAAGTAAATTAAAATTTATTTATTAAAAAGTATTCAACGTATATATATATATATATATATATTAAAATATATTTTTATATATTTTAAATATATATATATATATATATATATATATATATGATTTTTTTTAAATATAATTGGTAAATTTAGAGACAGAAATTACCGTCTCCAATTTAGAGACAGAAACGTTTTGTTTCTAAATTAAAATCAGTGACAAAAAATTCTGTAGCTAATCTGTATCCTAATGTTGGTCGCTAATATATGCTGTAGCTATTCTGTAGCTGAATTAGAGACGGAACTTTCTGTCTCTAATTTAGAGACAGGCTGTTCTGTCTCTAAATTAGAGACGGGTGATTCTGTCTCTAAATTAGAGACGGACGATTCTGTCTCTAAATTAGAGACGGATGTCTCTGTCTCTAATTTAGAGACAGAACTGCGACAGATTATTTAGCGACCAGTTTTCAGCTACAAATTAGCTACAGATTTTATCTGTCTCTAAATTTAATTTAGAGACAGAATTTCCGATTTAGCTACAGATTTTGCCGTCTCTAAACACGTTTTTCCTTATAGTGGCCCTAAGCTATTATAATTATAAATGCAATAAAAGTGCATTTGTTGGGTATCGAACACCTAAACTAGAAAAAGAAAAGACATTTGACCATTCATATAGAAGGGAAAGAGGATGCCGCTTGAGCTATATCTCTTTGGAATTTGGCTTTTGGGTGTTGATGCTCTCAGGGTTATATATGAAAATGAAAATCCGTAAGACATGAATTCATGTATAAATCTACAATCTTATCCCAAGTATATAGAGAGCCTTAAAATGTTGGAAAACAATTAATCCTCCAATGTTGTAACAACGTTGGAAGTTATTAGAGTAATCCTATCTTACGTATCGTGCAAAGATTTCAAGCTATTGAGAACATATGTGAAAAATTAATAATATTCTCTATCAAACTCGCAAGAACAAGCTAGTATTTGATTTTCCTTGGAAATCTAGAAATCATTCTACATTTTAGATATCTACACATAGAAGTCTTCCTATGTGTAGAGAAACCTCCTTCCTATGTGTGGAAAAAATAGGAAAAACCTTCTGGATTCTTAGATTTCTATAACTTGATCAATTTAATTTGCTTGCATTATACTCCGGAATTATTGTCCATGTTGAAAGGAAAATGATTGGTTAAAACATTCATAAAGGTAAATCAAATATAATTAAAATACTATGACAAATGGCCTCCCCAAGAAAAAACACAAACTCAAGAAATAACCCTTACAACCAGAACTGAAAACAACACCAAAACAATCCTTGCTTAAAGGGCATGTTAAAACTTATAGAACAGACTGTTAAAGCTAGGCAGCTTGTCTGATAATAAACAAAGTGACTAAATGTGCAGCGGAAATTTAATACAAGAAGATAAAAAAGGACAATGTGTAAAGTGTGTGTAAGTTATGGACAAGAATTATACACAGTATTTTTCAAGTGGTTCAGAGACAAAACCATTCTCTTACATCAAACCCCACTGTTAGCAACAGTGAGATCAATTCACTATAATATTCTCTTCTTATAAGAGTTACAAGAATTGATAAGGCAAGTTCCTTTGAACCCCTTCTACTTAATTGACAGTTCAATTGAAGTTGCTTCTTCCAAAGATAATAAAAAGAAAAACAAAAGAATCACAAGAGTTTACAAATGGTAAACAGGTAACTGATGTAGGGTGTTGTGTTGGGAATTGGTTCTTAGTTTGCACATGTTGTAAGGGGAGTTGGGTTTGGTTGAATAAATGGAAATTGGGTGTGTAAAAGGTTCCTGACAACATGCCAGTGAGCTCCTTTATATAGGGGAGGCATATGGCCGTTGGGGGACAAGGGTACAGAGGAGTAATGAGGTCTTTGACTAGTATTAGTCAAGATTTGACTAACAGATTGTCAGTTCTTGTTGGAAGGCTTATTAGCTGTTGTACATTGCTTGTACAGGCTTGAAGATGTGTCCAAACAATGATTTAATTAATGTACAATCATTGGAGCTATTCTCTTTTGCAGATATGATGTGGCAGGCATGTCCTTTTGGTTTAATTTTCCTTAGCTATCATGATGAACTGGTGCTTAAGCTTGAATTGGTCTTAGCTGTTAGGTCTTTAAGGATTTGTTCTTTGAGAATTGTTGATGGATTGATCTTGGGTATTGGATGGGAATACTTTATGGTTTGAATGGATGATTTCTGAATACTTTAATCACACGTTTGATGGAGAGCTCAGGGATGAATGGTTTTGACAGATTGGACCTAGCAGTTTAATTTTGGACAATGGATGCCTGTGCTCAAGTCTTTGTATGCTTGATGTAATGGTTTCTTATTTGATTATTTCTTTATCAAAATATATTTACTATGATTAAGGTTGATTAAGCATAGTAGGGACTAACAATTTCCCCCTTTTTAGTAAAGAAATAATGGTTTAAGGGGACCTACAACAAAATTATGCTAATGACAAGATACCAATGAAGAAATAATCTTCTTGATTGATCATTTTGCATACAAATGTGAAAGGAAACAAACAAAAACCAAAGGGAAATAACAACCTAGACAGCTAAAAATGAAATAAACATAAACAGAAATAAATCTACCTATGGTTTTTGAAAAGCTCATCCAGTTCTTCTTTCCCTCTTCTGTTGCTCAACATTTCTTCTCTTTCTTGGAGAAGATGAGCTCTTCTGGCTGGTTCACATCGTCTATAATACATCTCATTGTTCCATTCTAAAGGCATGTCTTTATCATATGTAAAGGTTGGGTCATGTCTTGTCTTCAGTTCATCTTCAGAAAGAGGAACTTGGTCTTTGTGCATCCTTGATGCAACCAAAGCCTTAGTCTGTTTAGGGGACATTTTGCCTTTGGATTTGAATGATCCAGCAGAGAGTGGCCTGGTAAGAGATGGATGTCCTTTTTGGCTTCTTCTAGCAGCAAACTAGGGTTGCCTATATGAAGTCATTGGTCTTGGAGGAAATGCAGAATAATTGGGATTAATTACCTTGGATTGGGATTAATTACCTTGGAGTTGTGGTTACAAAAATGTGGAATAAAACCACATGAATACAAGAGTAATGACTCTCATATTAACAGAGATTAATTGGGCATTCATTTTGATTTTGTTGGTTGAGCTATATATTGAGAAACCTACAACAAAGTAAAGATGAAGAAATTTTTCCCTAAATTCTTCTACTCTCCCTCTTGCAATTTGTTTATCTTCTTCCTTTGGCCTCCTAGAATAAATCGAATGGTGATTTTGTTCAAGCATAGTTCATTTCGCCGAAAGGCTCAAGTGCGGAGTTGCATCCAGTTCATCCGTTTTATCCTGGGAGACGAACGCCCATTGAAACCTCAAGCACTCGTAGAGAGGGGGATGAATTAGTCTTAAGGAGAGTGTGTTTTCACATGACTCGGATACAAGAGACCAAAGATGGTTATATTGTTTCTTTTCATTCTTTCAATTTGTAATTGTAATTTCAATTATATTGTAATCGTTTTCCTTTCGATATTTACAAGATTTTATCCAACAATCTTAAGACTAATTCATCTTGTTGAGAAAGGATTGCAGATTACAGGATTCTTGTAGCGTGGTGGCTACGGGAGAAAATATTGAAAAGGGACGGAAAAATAATGAGAAAGAAATCAAGAAAATTTCTGCACTGATTTTTCTTGACTAGCTGTAGTAAAACAGCATTTACCGCTTCGTTAACCGTTGGATTGGGCCGAAGGTTTTTGTACATGTTCAATACCCACAAAAGAACATTCTGAACGGTGGCGATTGGATTTTATAACATATAAATATAGATAAAAATTTCGGAACAGAGCAGTTTTGTGAATTAAAAACAGTTTTCTTTCCACTTGTTTAATGAGATTAACAAAGATGGGAAGATTGATGATCTGTGACATCAACCGTGTTTCAATGATTGTATAAACCAATTTTGGCTATGCCTCATGAAGTGGTTATACATCATGTGATATGTCTCTTATGGTTCGTTTCGTATGAATCATAGTGAAGAGATTGGAAAGTTCATTGGAACTTAAAACGTTGAAAGATTAAGTCTTTAACGTTACGTTGACAAAAATAATAGGGATTCTTTTGAGAAGTTGTTAAAACCTATTATTGTCCATGGTACGAAGTTCACAAAGATTAACATAATAAGGCTTCTTGAAAAGAAATTGTTAAAACTTATTATTGTTAATAGTGACAAAAGTTACAAAGATAAAAACAATAGAGTTTCTTGAAAGAAGTTGTTGAATTCTATTGTTGTGAAGTCACAAAGACTAAAACTATAAGGCTTCTTGGAAGAAGTTGTTAAAACCTAATAGTTGATGAGTGACTAATGTCATGAATACAAAAACACTAGGACTTCTTAAAGGAAGTTGTTAAATCCTATTGTTGTTGATGATGAAAAATGACTCAATATTTAGGAGGACTTCTAAAAAGAAATTGTGTATTATGAGAATGAGAATGTAAGTTTCTTGAATTTAGAGGTACTCCAAGATGAAACTTTTAAACTTTGAAATAATTAACCTCAATTTTTTATTTCATCAAGGAATTAAGAGGTTTATTAAGATGAATTCTTACAAGAAATAAATTGTGTTAATTCTCTTATTAAATTAGCAATTTATTCTTGGTAAATTCTCGAATTAAGTTAGAGAATTATATTTGTAACAACAAAATTATGATTTGGTGTTTAATTGTTGAAAATTAAATTAAATGTTTTGGAAAAGGCTCCTTGTGTGGAGATAATTTCCAACGAAATGTGGATGTTCCAAGTAGTTTGGTCACCATCGTGAGAAGTTAGAAAATATTGTTGGCCTCGACTTTAAGTGATGGCAACAAAACATGTTCTACTTAACCACCTTGAACTTAGTGAGATTTCTTAAGGAAGATCTTGCAAAGTTGGTGGAAATGAGATGGATATTTAAGCCGTGAGTGCGGTTGAAACATGTGAATTTCCTTTGCCGGAACTATATACTTAACGGATTTTAGATTCGTTATATAACATATATAGTACTAAGAAAAAGGAAAAAGAATAGTTGGAGTTTTACACTATAAATAAAATCGAGAATATTGGTGCAATGAAATTCATTGTAGGCCGTCTCTTAATTTTAAAATAGTAGACTCCATAAACCGTAAAAAGTTAAATGAAAGAATTGAAATACTCTTTCATAAAATCCATATTGAATGTATGGTGTTAAGTGAAATTTTCAAGTGACAGAAATAATTGAGAAATTACTATTCACTTGGAAAGATTTCAAGAAGCAACTCAAACATAAATGAATGTTTAGATGCTTGCTATTCATCTTTGTTTTGGAAAAGAGATTAGAGCTTCGGATACGAAGTTATATAACACTTCTTGTGATGAAAGAAAATGTGGTGGACCATATTGAAATGCTTAAGGCAAAGACAAGGTTTGTCAAACTTGATCAATAGTCAAACTTGTTTGAAAAGTCAAACTTGTATGAAAAACTAAACTTGTTTTAAAAAGTTAAACATATTCCTTATGTCTTGAGAGACAAAGGTAGATGCCATCAAGGATGATATCATGATTTTTGAATGAAGGAATGGAAATTGTATCAACCGATGGGTTGAGTTGGTGATCAATAATGAGAATATGTTTCTTTAGTTGGATCACATTTTTCATTCAAAAAGGAATTCAAACAAGATGTGAAATGTGGGTTGAACTACATCATCATATGATAAGCATGGTGATATATTGTGATATGTATGGATTGTTCAAACACATGGTAATAATAGCAATGTTATTGTTATTATTAATAAGCTTTGTATCATTGAATGGAGAGGTTGAAAAACAACTTTAAAATGAGATAATAAGGATAAAACACTAATGAGTATAGTGTGTTTATAACATGTGCGTGTACACAAATTATCCACTTTGTAAACCAGTATCAAATGGTGTTGATGAAAATAATGATAGCATTATTGCTATATTTTAGGACTAACCCAAAGATGTGAGGGGTGAGTCTACTTTGGAAAATAAATACCTATTGAATAGGTTACCCCAAGAAACAATGTAAATTTCGCATGAAGTATGGAAATGTAGGCCTACGTACACTTGTGAATGTGGGTGGGTAGTTTGCAAAGTAGAAAGTTCAACATCAATAAAATGGATAATTTGGTACAAGATGGTGGAGCATGTAAATAATGAGTTTACATAGTGGTTGTTATATAGAATTCAATGATTTTCAATATATATAAAACTACGAAAACGATTTATTTTTTTTGAAAAATCAAGTCTTGATGTCAAGTTCATGAAAATAAACAAATGACCCTTTGAGTGAAATAGATCAAAGTGATGCTTTGAATGAAATAGATCAAAGTAAAACCTAGAATAAATTGTGCAAGCAAATAAAGTCATTATATGACTTGAAACAAGCACAAAGATAATGACATCAAAAGCTTGATTGTGCCATGAAAGAAAGTGAATTAATCAAATATGATATGAATGGTTATGTCATATTGTTGATTAAATCTATCGAAGATATTCTAAACTTGAAAGAAGTTTAGCTAATGAGACCTTTGGATTTAAAATTTCAAGAAGAACTAGTGATTTTGCATTAAGCAAGTTATGATATAGTTCTTGGAAATTGTGAAAAGGCCAAGAGATACGTGTTTTGCGAATGTAATCCTTGAAGTGGAAATTTCTAAGAAATTGAATGGACTTGCTTTAAGCTAGTCACACTATGTGGATAATTCTTGAGAAATTAACAAGGATGATTTAGCAATGGCTAAAACCCAATAGGCATGAGTCAACATCGATTGAAGAATAGAGGCGGCGTTGTTTCTCAAGTTGAACACTCGAGAATTAATGAAAGTCTAGTGAATTGGTACACTAGTAATCCTAAATGTATAGTGAGAGTACTAAGGTACTTGAGATACCATTGCAATCATGGATTACACTATATTAGACATATATCGGTAATTTAAGGGTATAGTGATACTACTTGGATATACGAAATCAAAGACTCAAGGTCGGTGAATGGATTCATATTTTTATTAGCGGGAGCGACTATATCATGGAAATCTTCTAAACAATTAAGTTATAAATAGATTCATAGCAGAATCTAAGTTTATAGCTCTAAATAAATGTGGTGAGAAAGCCGAGAGGCTATGCCAATTTATAGAAGATATTCCAAGGGATAAAGCTTGTGCTAGCAATTGGTTGTATTGTTAGAATTCAATCGATGATTGATTGAACACAAAGCATTATGTGTAACAGTAGGTTTTGACATATATGTCAAAGACGTAATACCATTAAGAAACTACTCTGAAAGAACCTGTTATACTTATGCACTTAAACAGGTAAAATGTTAGTTCACAAGAAGTCGACTATCTTGGCAGAACAGGTCGACTATCTTGAGGTGCAGTGTGTGTATGTTGAGTTATGCAGTGGAATAATAATAAAGTAAATAGAAGAAATGAATGAGTAAATTAAAAGTGATAAGTGTGTGAATAAGTGTGAGAGAATGAGACACAAACACAATGATGTAACGTGGTTCAGAGTATTGCAACTCTCCTACATCCACGCTTCACTGTCCTCAACAGTGAATAAATAATCCACTATAATCCTTCGTCAAGTAATTACAATAAATTGTATGGAAAATTCCCTCAGAACTTTCCAGCCTAATTAGCCTCACTAACAAAGCTATGTACTTGTTGCAAAGTACAGAAAATGAAACGAAAAAGGTTCACAAATGTGAGGATTTTGGTGATCTCTAATATGGCTCTTACGTAGCTATGTGAGATCTATTTTTACTTATCTATATAGCACAGATTTATAAGTTTTAAGTGTGCTTTACAATTGAGTTGCTTAAAAGCTTTAATCAGTTGTATGACAAATGGCCAAGAAAAGAGGTGAGTCTTCAGTAGTACAGAGCTCCATTTATAGGTCTTCACATTTATATCCGTTGAGTTCCAACGGCTTGAATGTCTTGGAAATGCCATTGTCAGTCATTTATCTTTGACTGTAATGGAACTAGAATAGTGTTTGTGAATAGTGTTTAGTCAGGTTTGACTTTGACCAAGGGCTGAGTTGGCAAGGTTTGTCAAGGTCTGCTATCTTGAAGGTCTATTATCCCGACTGATGAAGATAGTGGACCTGTGAAGACTTGAAGATTTCCAGCAACTTGAATATGCTTCTTTATATGTTTCAAGTTTTTAATTATTTATCAAAACTCTTAGTTTAGGAACTAGGGTTCTAACAATTTCCCCCTTTTTGGGAAATAATTAAGAAAAGAAGTAGTGAACAATCTGAAAAAGATAAATCAATCTAAAATTGAAACAAAACAGAGTTAGATCACAAAGAGAGATGCAAATATTAAGTTTACATCCCAACAAAACATAAAATAAATTTGTTCAAGAACAACAAAAAGTTTGAGATAAAAATACTTAGTGAAATAAAGCTTCAATACTATCTTCACTTTGATAATTTGGTTCTGGTTGAGCTTCTCCAAGATCTACTGCACTCAAGTGTCTTTCTCTTTCAAGATTAAGCAGATGGAGTTGTTTTTTGTTGAACCTGAAGTAGTATTGCTTGTTGTTCCAAGTGAGATTCATCCTATCATCATATTGAATGCCAAGATTGATGAGTTGGCTCTTCTTCAGTAATTTCTCCTTCTTTCTCAGATTTTTTTTGATACTGTAGGGGCAGGACCAAGTAGGAGTTGTCTTGAGGAAGATAGACCTCTTGATGATGGTTGATCTTGAGATAAGGCCTCAGTTTGGTCTGCTATCCTTCCTGCAAGTGTATCTTGGACCAGTTTTGTCAGGTCAAGTCTGAGTCCCTTCATTTGAGCTCTCACATAATTCCCAACTGCATTGATGTCTTCATGTGTTGTAGCAGGATATGTGGATGGATGAGCAGAGGCAATTGGATCAGGAATAAGAGGGCAGGAGTATTGATTAAAGGGCTCTTGTAAAGATGGTTCATTGGGAAAGATATAGGTGCTAGGTAGAATTCCTCCAAACAATCTCTTGATGGCACAAAATCCAAACATTTTCTCTGAAACAAGCCTCCAATATATAACCTTGATGAGGTCAATGCACTTGGTCAGAACTACTCCAGATTGCATATGAAGAGCTTCATTGAGATTGGGAGTCAGCCACTTGGAGAAAAACTTTTCCCATTGGACCATTTTACCTCCATTGAGACTTGAGGGAACAAGACTAGTCTCACGAATATAGAATTGATTCAGGAACAGTCTGAAGGTTTTCCACTCATTATGTACATAAAATATTCTCCATGTAAGCTCTCTAGTAGTCATTTTGAGTTGGGCTTTGGAATAGGTCCAATATTGACTAGAGATAGCTGAGCTAAGAATTTCTTGAGGAAATTCAAGGCTTTCAAAAGTAAGGCTAAGAGGAAGAATGGATGGAATGGAGAAATCAACAGGATGAGATATGAACTAAGGAGGGGGAGAATAGTACAGATGAATCAAATGATTGGAGAAGAAAGGATCTGTTTGGTAATTATAAGGGCCAGGATTGATGATTTCAAAGGAAGAATTGGTGTGAATGTGGGGATCCTCAACACTAAAAGAGTGAGTGGAGGAGGATGAATGACCAGGAGGGAGGGTTTTATCTAACCCAAGACTTTTCTAGGTAACATTAAAAGCAAACTGTTGCTCAAGTTCATGAAAGTTGGCAATTTTTCCATATCTGATAGGGTTGAGTAGGCTTCTTTATCAAATGGGTTTTCTTCAACAAGGATTGCCTTGCCCTTTCCAGAAGTTATTTGAAGAGAAGCGGTAGGCTGAGCAGGCCTTTCAATAATCAATCGGGTGGATAGAGTAGATCTTTCAGTGCTGGGAAAGGTTTCGGCAAGGTCTACTATCATGGACACAGTTCTATCCAGGTCAACTGTCTGTTCCTGAGCATCTTCAAAAGTGTCATTCCCCCTTTCTTCTTCAACCAAAGGCTCAAAATCTATAGGAGTTTCATTCCCCCTATTAGTTTCAACTGATGCATCCTCAAATTAGGTTAATAGACCAAGAGTGGGCATGAAAGAGGAAGATAGAGGACCTGATGGTTAGAGAGTGAGCTGAGGGAGAGGAAGCCTTTTTGCTTTGAGATTAAGTTAGATTCTTAAGAGCTTCAGCAGCTTCTTTGGCTCCTGGACTAAGGGTCTTAGTGGATGATCTTTGATCGTGAGGGTCAAACTCAAAAGGTTCAGGTGGTGAGATAGAAGGAGATTGGGGAGGTGATTCCTCTTCAGGAATAATAATTTTCCTTTTCTTACTCAGAGGAATAACTGAGACTTAGGGGACCTCATTTAATACAAAGGGTTCACTGTCTTTTTGAAGTCTTTTGGATTTTTTGGAGGGTTGGGGTATGAATTTTTCTGGAATAGGAGAAGGTGGGTGTTTAGATTTGGCTTTGGATCTTTTGTATATAAAGATAATTTTATAGGAGGGTGAAGGAGTTTGAATAGTGCTGGGACTAGGAGTAGAGGTAGGTGGAGCTTCAAGAAGTAGGGGAGGGATGATTTTGGCTAAGGGTTCATGGTCAGCTGAGTCATCATCAAGGTCCACTATCTTGGGTCATTTGCCTTTTCTACCCTTTCCCTTAAACCTTTGCGCCATTTCAGCCAAGGTTTCCCTTTCAAGCTCGCTACTGGATGGGGATGAAATATGGGAAGGTGAATTATCATCTTGTTGTTCCTGTTCTGGTTGATCATCAATAGGTTCTTGTACCCTACCCACTTGTTTGTAAGAGAAGGTATGGATGCTAAAGACCTTATATCTGTGATGGGTAGCTTGCCTATCATAGGGGGCAGGGACCCTTATTCTCATAGTTCTCCTAATATGAAGCAAAATCCCACTCATAACCCTAAATAATCCAAGATTAGTTGAGGATTTGGTTTTGGTTTTAAAAGGATGATGGCCAGACCTAAGTCTAAAATTAGACAGAAGTACAAAACTCCAATTGGTAGTTTGAACTGTGTACAGAAGACACAACAGTTGCTTCCATTCACTAGGGCTCATAACATGGTGAGAAGAGGTCTTTCCACACAATCCTTTCATTACTACATCAGCCAAAGTAGAGAATTAGGGAGAGAGGAATTTCTTATACACAGGTTTATCAGAGTTGTAAACAGGCCATCCCATAATATTAGCAGTTTGAGAGGAGTAATTTATACTGGAATCCCATATATTTGTTATCATATTGGGTTCATTAGCAGTGCCATATATAGCAGCAACATCAGCAGGGGAGATGGTGTAGGAGGTACCTTGAATAGTGAAATGAATGTTGTGCTGCTCTGTCTAAACTCCACTGTCATAAATGTGGGAGCAAAGCAAAAGAATAATTAGAGGGTTGGCTTCCATGAGAGTCTTCAATTTAGCATTGCTTAGAAGCTCTCCTATCCAGCCACCAACGGGATTATGGTAGAAGGATTTCTTGATAAGGTAGCCATAGGCAGATGAAGAATTCATAGTTCTAGGGTTTGAAAGAGAGAAACAGGGGAGATAACGGTAACTTTTGATTTTAATTAAGAAGAAGGGTTTAAAACGATTATTGGTGAAAAATAAACGGTGGCTTTTAAAGGGTTAAGAGACACCTGAAATAAGTTAAAAAGACATGTCCTTTAATATAAATTGAAAGGCGACAAGGGTAAGCCGGTGACTCATCAATTTGTAACTGTAGATACAATAACTTCTCTCTTTTTTATGTCTACGCAGAGGACTTAGCGTGAAAGGGAACCAACATTCTTTATTCCTTCAATTAATATTGACATGCTTAAGTCCAATTTTAACAATAAATCTGGTTGGTCAAGCGGCAAGATTAATTTCCAAATCATATCAACCTTACTGGAATTACATCTTTTGAGGTCTACTATCATCATTGCATCTATAACATAAATTCTCGAGATGAATTAAATGATGCAAAATCTTTCTATATAAGAACCATTGTTGGTGAATAATAGATCACAGCAACAATTATTCAGATAAAAGATAGTCATATAGCAAGTTAGTAGACCTAGTTCTTTTACTTTCCACACAAAAAGATGGGAAGATTAACCAATATTTTCAGTCCAAGCAAGATGTCAAATCTTGTTAAGAAATTGAAGTTCAAGGAGGAGGAGGAGGTGAATCAGGTGGATGAAAAGTTCTTAAAGGAATTTAGAGAGTACAAGGCACAAGAGACAGTGGACTGGGAACAAGAAGTGGAGCAAATTTTACCAAATGATCCTAGAAAGAAAGAGGAGCTGATGGAGAGGAGCATTAAAAAGGAGATGTGACTCCATACTAGGAATTTGTTCATTAAGGAGGAGAGAAAGAGGCTGAAAAGGGGAAAGGAAGTTGAGAAGTGGAGTGAATAAGGCAAGGGGAAAGCCAAGATATCTGAAATAGAAGAAGATAAAGGACCTCATAGGTCTTTGTTTGACCTCTTGCAGATGGAGAGAAAAACAGATTTGGTGATAGGAGATAGAGGAGAGAGAGGAGAAGGCAAGGGAGACAACTATGAGGGCGGTTCTCATACAAAGGCTAGTTCATTTTCCCTACTGTCAAGCAAATACTTTGCTTGTTGTAGTCCATTTATAATAGGGGACAAGGAGTAGGGGAGCTTTAGGTCTGATCAGGCCTATGTTTTCAGTGAGAGCCATAACTCTTCTGGAACCTTTAGTTTCTCATCACCTCTTGAGAACTTCCCAAAGCCTCAAGAAACCAGGAACTGGTGGCCTAAACACTTGTGGCCATCTACAACACAGTCTTCCCTTAGACTTGGATCATGGAGGTGGGATTCCTCTCAAATGTTGGAGAGAAGTGATGAGTCTGGACTTCCCATAGGTGAGAGTTATCATGGAGGAATGAAGGAAGAGGAGGAGACTTCAGCAGAATGCTCTTTTATTCCTGGAATGGATATGTCAATAATAGAGTAGGACTGTTATTTGGAAGATAGTGGACCTGGTGGAGAGGGTCAGCTATCTTGGTTAGGAATGGAGCAACTGAAATTTTTTTAGCTTCCTTTTGTTTGTAGGGGTAAGGTAGCCCTTGATGGCGCCTTTTATTTGTATTACTCCTTTCTATGTACTGTACTCCACTATGCTTTTTCAATGAAATTTCCCTTTTTATTTACTTGGCATATTTAGCATCCCCAATTTTGCTCTTAAATATCCAAATCTTTGTTCATCCAGTGCTTTTGTGAGAATGTCAGCCAGTTGATTCTCAGTGCACACATGAGAAAGACATATATCACCCTTTTCAACATGATCCCTTATGAAATGGTGCTTAACTTCAATGTAATTGTCTTAGAGTGCTGAACTGGATTTTCAGTCATGGCAATTGCACAAGTATTATCACATAAAATAGGAATATGATCTTGAAAGATTCCAAAGTCTTTAAGTGGAAGATTCTTAGTGGTTATGCTCTAGGCCTTTGAGAAAAGCCTTTAGGTAATGTTATGTTTTTGTTTGTAGATGAGACTACAAGTTTGATTATTATTTCTTTTGCATATTTATTATAATAATTGCATGTGGATATGCACTAAAAGGAATCTTGTTTTCATGTATGTATGTGTATGACACCCTGTATTCATTTGATAGTGAGTTGGCCAAGCCATATGAGGTCATAAGAAAATTTGAACCATTGAATTTCAAGTCCTACAAAATGTGAAAAAATGATTATCAAAATTTAAATCCCAAAATCTGTAAGATAATCATTCACTAATCTTTGTAGGGGAAAAACAATTTGTGAAATGTAATTCGCATATGATTTTCTGTACACATGGTTTTAGGTTAACATTGAAACTAATGTATAAATTCTAAATTTGGAAATGAAAAACGAAATGACAAAATCTAACAAACATATATAATTCACACTTAAGAGTTAAATTATAAAATGTACAAGTAGTACAAACAAATAATAATCAAGAACATAAAAGGAAATTCTATCTTTAGATCCAAAAGTAACTTACATTAGTTTTTTGTCAAAATGCGTATTTATTAAGACTCGTGGATATAATGAATATATATATAGTGTATCTCTCAAATTATTGATGCTCTCAGGCTGTATATGAATAAGAAAATCTATATGAAATGAATACATGTATAAATTTACAAACTCATCACAAATATAGAGATACTAAAAAAATGAAAAACACTTAATCATCCAAGTCTGATTGAAGATACAAATTGATTAGAATATAACATGTGCCACTGTTGTAAGAACGTTAAAAGTTATTAGACTATTCCGTTTATCATGCAAAGATTTCAAGCTATTATTATGAATAGATGTAAAGAGATAAAATATTTTCTAATCAGAAGTTGCAATAACAAGTTAGTATTTGATTTTTCTTAGAAATTTAAAGTCCACAAAATTTTGGGGGAAACTAGTTTCCCCCTAATGTTAAAAAAAAGACCGGTTTTGGACAACCAGCAAATCAACTCCTACCTTTTCTGAACCGGTTCTCGCTCATTAAAAAAATTCGATCAAAATTTTTGTAAACCGGCCTTTTATGCGGCTTTGGATGTACGACTCTTTCTCTCTCCCATCTCTAACCGTGCTCTCTCCATCTCTCTCAGACCTAGCCGCCTCCATCTCTCTCACTCTTCGACCTAACCTCCATCTCTCTCACTCCCCGACAAACCGTCGCCGTCGCTATCTCCATCTCACTCTCTCTCATACCTAACGACGGTCATACTCACTCTATTTCACTCGATTGCACTCGATTTCAAGCAGAATGAGGTTGATTTCAAATCCAAAAGCAAAGAAATATGTAATGAAGAAGAGGACGGGCATGATGGAGGTATGTGTTGATTTCAAGCTTTTCCCGCTTGATTCTCACTCTATTTTGTTCGCTTATTGTGTTGATTTCAAGCATTTTTTGTTATGTTTTTGTGATGCTTGTTTAGTTATGTTGAGTTTGGTACTTGTTACTAAGTGATTTAAACAAGAAAAGGAGTCTTTGTTGAATAAAGTTGAAGACTTTCCGGCAATCAAACATGATCACATTGACAAGGTTGTTGGGAGCAAAGACAACAAGGAGAATAAGATCTTATAGAGTTGTAAGTTGTAATATATTGATATTTATGAAAATAAGGATTGTGAAAATTCGGGTCGTTACAGTTGGTATCAGAGCATTGGGATTAGATCTTGAAAGGGAATAAGAACTCTGATATTGAATAGGTTTGGATACTTGAGTGTTACGATTTTGAGCGGTTTAGAAAACTAAGTTTTCTTGAAGTCAGTTAGCTTCCTTGGTCATGGAAAATTTGTGCAGTAGAAGCATAATGAATTAGTGGATGAGGTTAAGATAGAATTCGAGGACGAATTCCTTTTAAGGGGGGAAGAATGTAATACCCCGAGAATTTATGATTTTTATTTTGAGTTTTAGTTATATTTTGGGATTTAGTTAGTGATGATAATTCGTTTTAGTTGGGATAGTGAAATTAAGTGAGGTAAAATTTATTGCATGGGCCGAGTCAAAAATTAAGGTGTTAATTGGGCTCGGGCCATTTCGAACGATGATTTAATTAAAGAAGGAGTTGATTATATATTTGGATGCCCTAAACCTAAGTTGTTAAATTAGAAACAACTGATGGCTATTAAGGAATAGAAAGCCGCGGTTTCGAAGTCGCAGCGGCAGGCATGGGCGGTGGATTATCAACTGAGAAAACCTTTTGTAAGGTAAAGTTTCAATTAAATTGCTTCCTTATTTTATTAATAATAGAGTAAAGACTTTAGTATTTGGAGATTATGATTTCTAAGTATAGTGGTTAATATACCTCATGTGGGCCATTGATAAGTCAATAAAAGTGACAGAATGGTTTGTGCATGTGTGTTGCCATAGTGAAAGTGAGAGAGAAGAAAAGAAATGAAAAATCAGTTGGTTGGCAGCAAGTACACGGTGATCCGATTTTAGCATTTTGAGGTAAGAGAGACTATGCAGTGTCGATTCCGTGTCAGTTTTATCACGTGATTATTTCTTTGATATTCGTCCTATCGTTGTACTCCGTTTTATTGATAGGCATATTGATTGTTCCGTCCAATTTGATAATTGCTTTGACATTGAAATTGATTCGAAAAGTATTATTTTTAACGAAAGCATGCTATATATGTTTTGGTTCTCAAAGAAATGAGATTTGTTATATGGAATGGTTCTGTTGTAGCTAATTATGTGACGGTCGAAGTGGACTTTGTTATTGTGATTGCGTTGGTTCGGCTCCGAGAGTGGGCGCCAACGATTGAGATTGTTTGAGTTTGATTGTTAGACCATTAGACCTGAACATAGTTAGTGCATCAGACTGTGAAGTATGATCGATTGATATTCGATTTATGAAATTTGAGTCTTTTTGGTACGTCCATATTTATAATTTCATGGACTATGTTATTTGATAATTGTGTTCCATTGGCTTCTGTGATACTGTGTATCCCCTTTCTTACTGATCCCCCAGCTCACCCCCTCCAGTTTTAGTTTTGCAGTTTACCATTGATCGAGGTTCGAGATACGAAAGATTTGGGACGGAGCAGATTATTGAATATTTCAGATTATTAGTGATATTTTGTAATATCTTATAGAGTTGTAAGTTGTAATATATTGATATTTGTGAAAATAAGGATTGTGAAAATTCGGGTCGTTACAGTTGGTATCAGAGCATTGGGATTAGATCTTGAAAGGGAATAAGAACTCTGATATTGAATAGGTTTGGATACTTGAGTGTTACGATTTTGAGAGGTTTAGAAAACTAAGTTTTCTTGAAGTCAGTTAGCTTCCTTGGTCATGGAAAATTTGTGCAGTAGAAGCATAATGAATTAGTGGATGAGGTTAAGATAGAATTCGAGGACGAATTCCTTTTAAGGGGGGAAGAATGTAATACCCCGAGAATTTATGATTTTTATTTTGAGTTTTAGTTATATTTTGGGATTTAGTTAGTGATGATAATTTGTTTTAGTTGGGATAGTGAAATTAAGTGAGGTAAAATTTATTGCATGTGCCGAGTCAAAAATTAAGGTGTTAATTGGGCTCGGGCCATTTCGAACGATGATTTAATTAAAGAGGGAGTTGATTATATATTTGGATGCCCTAAACCTATGTTGTTAAATTAGAAACAACTGATGGCTATTAAGGAATAGAAAGCCGCGGTTTTGAAGTCACAGCGGCAGGCATGGGCGGTGGATCATCAACTGAGTAAACCTTTTGTAAGGTAAAGTTTCAATTAAATTGCTTCCTTATTTTATTATTAATAGAGAAAAGATTTTAGTATTTGGAGATTATGATTTCTAAGTATAGTGGTTAATATACCTCATGTGGGGCATTGATAAGTCAATAAAAGTGACAGAATGGTTTGTGCATGTGTGTTGCCATAGTGAAAGTGAGAGAGAAGAAAAGAAATGAAAAATCAGTTGGTTGGCAGCAAGTACACGGTGATCCGATTTTAGCATTTTGAGGTAAGAGAGACTATGCAGTGTCGATTCCGTGTCAGTTTTATCACGTGATTATTTCTTTGATATTCGTCCTATCGTTGTACTCCGTTTTATTGATAGGCATATTGATTGTTCCGTCCAATTTGATAATTGCTTTGACATTGAAATTGATTCGAAAAGTATTATTTTTAACGAAAGCATGCTATATTTGTTTTGGTTCTCAAAGAAATGAGATTTGTTATATGGAATGGTTCTGTTGTAGCTAATTATGTGACGGTCGAAGTGGACTTTGTTATTGTGATTGCGTTGGTTCGGCTCCGAGAGTGGGCGCCAACGATTGAGATTGTTTGAGTTTGATTGTTAGACCATTAGACCTGAACATAGTTAGTGCATCAGACTGTGAAGTATGATCGATTGATATTCGATTTATGAAATTTGAGTCTTTTTGGTACGTCCATATTTATAATTTCATGGACTATGTTATTTGATAATTGTGTTCCATTGGCTTCTGTGATACTGTGTATCCCCTTTCTTACTGAGCCCCCAGCTCACCCCCTCCAATTTTAGTTTTGCAGTTTACCATTGATCGAGGTTCGAGATACGAAAGATTTGGGACGGAGCAGATTATTGAATATTTCAGATTATTAGTGATATTTTGTAATATCTTATAGAGTTGTAAGTTGTAATATATTGATATTTATGAAAATAAGGATTGTGAAAATTCGGGTCGTTACAGTTGGTATCTGAGCATTAGGATTAGATCTTGAAAGGGAATAAGAACTGTGATATTGAATAGGTTTGGATACTTGAGTGTTACGATTTTGAGCGGTTTAGAAAACTAAGTTTTCTTGAAGTCAGTTAGCTTCCTTGGTCATGGAAAATTTGTGCAGTAGAAGCATAATGAATTAGTGGATGAGGTTAAGATAGAATTCGAGGACGAATTCCTTTTAAGGGGGAAGAATGTAATACCCCGAGAATTTATGATTTTTATTTTGAGTTTTAGTTATATTTTGGGATTTAGTTAGTGATGATAATTCGTTTTAGTTGGGATAGTGAAATTAAGTGAGGTAAAATTTATTGCATGGGCCGAGTCAAAAATTAAGGTGTTAATTGGGCTCGGGCCATTTCGAACGATGATTTAATTAAAGAGGGAGTTGATTATATATTGGATGCCCTAAACCTATGTTGTTAAATTAGAAACAACTGATGGCTATTAAGGAATAGAAAGCCGCAGTTTCGAAGTCACAGCGGCAGGCATGGGCGGTAGTTATCATTAACTCAAAAGGTAAAATTTATTGCAGTAAAGTTTTGCCATTTCGAACGATGATTTAATTAAAGAGGGAGTTGATTATATATTTGGATGCCCTAAACCTATGTTGTTAAATTAGAAACAACTGATGGCTATTAAGGAATAGAAAGCCGCGGTTTCGAAGTCACAGCGGCAGGCATGGGCGGTGGATCATCAACTGAGAAAACCTTTGTAAGGTAAAGTTTCAATTAAATTGCTTCCTTATTTTATTATTAATAGAGTAAAGACTTTAGTATTTGGAGATTATGATTTCTAAGTATAGTGGTTAATATACCTCATGTGGGGCATTGATAAGTCAATAAAAGTGACAGAATGGTTTGTGCATGTGTGTTGCCATAGTGAAAGTGAGAGAGAAGAAAAGAAATGAAAAATCAGTTGGTTGGCAGCAAGTACACGGTGATCCGATTTTAGCATTTTGAGGTAAGAGAGACTATGCAGTGTCGATTCCGTGTCAGTTTTATCACGTGATTATTTCTTTGATATTCGTCCTATCGTTGTACTCCGTTTTATTGATAGGCATATTGATTGTTCCGTCCAATTTGATAATTGCTTTGACATTGAAATTGATTCGAAAAGTATTATTTTTAACGAAAGCATGCTATATATGTTTTGGTTCTCAAAGAAATGAGATTTGTTATATGGAATGGTTCTGTTGTAGCTAATTATGTGACGGTCGAAGTGGACTTTGTTATTGTGATTGCGTTGGTTCGGCTCCGAGAGTGGGCGCCAACGATTGAGATTGTTTGAGTTTGATTGTTAGACCATTAGACCTGAACATAGTTAGTGCATCAGACTGTGAAGTATGATCGATTGATATTCGATTTATGAAATTTGAGTCTTTTTGGTACGTCCATATTTATAATTTCATGGACTATGTTATTTGATAATTGTGTTCCATTGGCTTCTGTGATACTGTGTATCCCCTTTCTTACTGATCCCCCAGCTCACCCCCTCCAATTTTAGTTTTGCAGTTTACCATTGATCGAGGTTCGAGATACGAAAGATTTGGGACGGAGCAGATTATTGAATATTTCAGATTATTAGTGATATTTTGTAATATCTTATAGAGTTGTAAGTTGTAATATATTGATATTTATGAAAATAAGGATTGTGAAAATTCGGGTCGTTACAGTTGGTATCTGAGCATTAGGATTAGATCTTGAAAGGGAATAAGAACTGTGATATTGAATAGGTTTGGATACTTGAGTGTTACGATTTTGAGCGGTTTAGAAAACTAAGTTTTCTTGAAGTCAGTTAGCTTCCTTGGTCATGGAAAATTTGTGCAGTAGAAGCATAATGAATTAGTGGATGAGGTTAAGATAGAATTCGAGGACGAATTCCTTTTAAGGGGGGAAGAATGTAATACCCCGAGAATTTATGATTTTTATTTTGAGTTTTAGTTATATTTTGGGATTTAGTTAGTGATGATAATTCGTTTTAGTTGGGATAGTGAAATTAAGTGAGGTAAAATTTATTGCATGGGCCGAGTCAAAAATTAAGGTGTTAATTGGGCTCGGGCCATTTCGAACGATGATTTAATTAAAGAGGGAGTTGATTATATATTTGGATGCCCTAAACCTATGTTGTTAAATTAGAAACAACTGATGGCTATTAAGGAATAGAAAGCCGCGGTTTCGAAGTCACAGCGGCAGGCATGGGCGGTGGATCATCAACTGAGAAAACCTTTTGTAAGGTAAAGTTTCAATTAAATTGCTTCCTTATTTTATTATTAATAGAGAAAAGATTTTAGTATTTGGAGATTATGATTTCTAAGTATAGTGGTTAATATACCTCATGTGGGGCATTGATAAGTCAATAAAAGTGACAGAATGGTTTGTGCATGTGTGTTGCCATAGTGAAAGTGAGAGAGAAGAAAAGAAATGAAAAATCAGTTGGTTGGCAGCAAGTACACGGTGATCCGATTTTAGCATTTTGAGGTAAGAGAGACTATGCAGTGTCGATTCCGTGTCAGTTTTATCACGTGATTATTTCTTTGATATTCGTCCTATCGTTGTACTCCGTTTTATTGATAGGCATATTGATTGTTCCGTCCAATTTGATAATTGCTTTGACATTGAAATTGATTCGAAAAGTATTATTTTTAACGAAAGCATGCTATATATGTTTTGGTTCTCAAAGAAATGAGATTTGTTATATGGAATGGTTCTGTTGTAGCTAATTATGTGACGGTCGAAGTGGACTTTGTTATTGTGATTGCGTTGGTTCGGCTCCGAGAGTGGGCGCCAACGATTGAGATTGTTTGAGTTTGATTGTTAGACCATTAGACCTGAACATAGTTAGTGCATCAGACTGTGAAGTATGATCGATTGATATTCGATTTATGAAATTTGAGTCTTTTTGGTACGTCCATATTTATAATTTCATGGACTATGTTATTTGATAATTGTGTTCCATTGGCTTCTGTGATACTGTGTATCCCCTTTCTTACTGAGCCCCCAGCTCACCCCCTCCAATTTTAGTTTTGCAGTTTACCATTGATCGAGGTTCGAGATACGAAAGATTTGGGACGGAGCAGATTATTGAATATTTCAGATTATTAGTGATATTTTGTAATATCTTATAGAGTTGTAAGTTGTAATATATTGATATTTATGAAAATAAGGATTGTGAAAATTCGGGTCGTTACAGTTGGTATCTGAGCATTAGGATTAGATCTTGAAAGGGAATAAGAACTGTGATATTGAATAGGTTTGGATACTTGAGTGTTACGATTTTGAGCGGTTTAGAAAACTAAGTTTTCTTGAAGTCAGTTAGCTTCCTTGGTCATGGAAAATTTGTGCAGTAGAAGCATAATGAATTAGTGGATGAGGTTAAGATAGAATTCGAGGACGAATTCCTTTTAAGGGGGAAGAATGTAATACCCCGAGAATTTATGATTTTTATTTTGAGTTTTAGTTATATTTTGGGATTTAGTTAGTGATGATAATTCGTTTTAGTTGGGATAGTGAAATTAAGTGAGGTAAAATTTATTGCATGGGCCGAGTCAAAAATTAAGGTGTTAATTGGGCTCGGGCCATTTCGAACGATGATTTAATTAAAGAGGGAGTTGATTATATATTTGGATGCCCTAAACCTATGTTGTTAAATTAGAAACAACTGATGGCTATTAAGGAATAGAAAGCCGCGGTTTCGAAGTCGCAGCGGCAGGCATGGGCGGTGGATCATCAACTGAGAAAACCTTTTGTAAGGTAAAGTTTCAATTAAATTGCTTCCTTATTTTATTATTAATAGAGTAAAGACTTTAGTATTTGGAGATTATGATTTCTAAGTATAGTGGTTAATATACCTCATGTGGGGCATTGATAAGTCAATAAAAGTGACAGAATGGTTTGTGCATGTGTGTTGCCATAGTGAAAGTGAGAGAGAAGAAAAGAAATGAAAAATCAGTTGGTTGGCAGCAAGTACACGGTGATCCGATTTTAGCATTTTGAGGTAAGAGAGACTATGCAGTGTCGATTCCGTGTCAGTTTTATCACGTGATTATTTCTTTGATATTCGTCCTATCGTTGTACTCCGTTTTATTGATAGGCATATTGATTGTTCCGTCCAATTTGATAATTGCTTTGACATTGAAATTGATTCGAAAAGTATTATTTTTAACGAAAGCATGCTATATATGTTTTGGTTCTCAAAGAAATGAGATTTGTTATATGGAATGGTTCTGTTGTAGCTAATTATGTGACGGTCGAAGTGGACTTTGTTATTGTGATTGCGTTGGTTCGGCTCCGAGAGTGGGCGCCAACGATTGAGATTGTTTGAGTTTGATTGTTAGACCATTAGACCTGAACATAGTTAGTGCATCAGACTGTGAAGTATGATCGATTGATATTCGATTTATGAAATTTGAGTCTTTTTGGTACGTCCATATTTATAATTTCATGGACTATGTTATTTGATAATTGTGTTCCATTGGCTTCTGTGATACTGTGTATCCCCTTTCTTACTGAGCCCCCAGCTCACCCCCTCCAGTTTTAGTTTTGCAGTTTACCATTGATCGAGGTTCGAGATACGAAAGATTTGGGACGGAGCAGATTATTGAATATTTCAGATTATTAGTGATATTTTGTAATATCTTATAGAGTTGTAAGTTGTAATATATTGATATTTATGAAAATAAGGATTGTGAAAATTCGGGTCGTTACAGTTGGTATCTGAGCATTAGGATTAGATCTTGAAAGGGAATAAGAACTGTGATATTGAATAGGTTTGGATACTTGAGTGTTACGATTTTGAGCGGTTTAGAAAACTAAGTTTTCTTGAAGTCAGTTAGCTTCCTTGGTCATGGAAAATTTGTGCAGTAGAAGCATAATGAATTAGTGGATGAGGTTAAGATAGAATTCGAGGACGAATTCCTTTTAAGGGGGAAGAATGTAATACCCCGAGAATTTATGATTTTTATTTTGAGTTTTAGTTATATTTTGGGATTTAGTTAGTGATGATAATTCGTTTTAGTTGGGATAGTGAAATTAAGTGAGGTAAAATTTATTGCATGGGCCGAGTCAAAAATTAAGGTGTTAATTGGGCTCGGGCCATTTCGAACGATGATTTAATTAAAGAGGGAGTTGATTATATATTTGGATGCCCTAAACCTATGTTGTTAAATTAGAAACAACTGATGGCTATTAAGGAATAGAAAGCCGCGGTTTCGAAGTCACAGCGGCAGGCATGGGCGGTGGATCATCAACTGAGAAAACCTTTTGTAAGGTAAAGTTTCAATTAAATTGCTTCCTTATTTTATTATTAATAGAGAAAAGATTTTAGTATTTGGAGATTATGATTTCTAAGTATAGTGGTTAATATACCTCATGTGGGGCATTGATAAGTCAATAAAAGTGACAGAATGGTTTGTGCATGTGTGTTGCCATAGTGAAAGTGAGAGAGAAGAAAAGAAATGAAAAATCAGTTGGTTGGCAGCAAGTACACGGTGATCCGATTTTAGCATTTTGAGGTAAGAGAGACTATGCAGTGTCGATTCCGTGTCAGTTTTATCACGTGATTATTTCTTTGATATTCGTCCTATCGTTGTACTCCGTTTTATTGATAGGCATATTGATTGTTCCGTCCAATTTGATAATTGCTTTGACATTGAAATTGATTCGAAAAGTATTATTTTTAACGAAAGCATGCTATATTTGTTTTGGTTCTCAAAGAAATGAGATTTGTTATATGGAATGGTTCTGTTGTAGCTAATTATGTGACGGTCGAAGTGGACTTTGTTATTGTGATTGCGTTGGTTCGGCTCCGAGAGTGGGCGCCAACGATTGAGATTGTTTGAGTTTGATTGTTAGACCATTAGACCTGAACATAGTTAGTGCATCAGACTGTGAAGTATGATCGATTGATATTCGATTTATGAAATTTGAGTCTTTTTGGTACGTCCATATTTATAATTTCATGGACTATGTTATTTGATAATTGTGTTCCATTGGCTTCTGTGATACTGTGTATCCCCTTTCTTACTGAGCCCCCAGCTCACCCCCTCCAATTTTAGTTTTGCAGTTTACCATTGATCGAGGTTCGAGATACGAAAGATTTGGGACGGAGCAGATTATTGAATATTTCAGATTATTAGTGATATTTTGTAATATCTTATAGAGTTGTAAGTTGTAATATATTGATATTTATGAAAATAAGGATTGTGAAAATTCGGGTCGTTACAGTTGGTATCTGAGCATTAGGATTAGATCTTGAAAGGGAATAAGAACTGTGATATTGAATAGGTTTGGATACTTGAGTGTTACGATTTTGAGCGGTTTAGAAAACTAAGTTTTCTTGAAGTCAGTTAGCTTCCTTGGTCATGGAAAATTTGTGCAGTAGAAGCATAATGAATTAGTGGATGAGGTTAAGATAGAATTCGAGGACGAATTCCTTTTAAGGGGGGAAGAATGTAATACCCCGAGAATTTATGATTTTTATTTTGAGTTTTAGTTATATTTTGGGATTTAGTTAGTGATGATAATTCGTTTTAGTTGGGATAGTGAAATTAAGTGAGGTAAAATTTATTGCATGGGCCGAGTCAAAAATTAAGGTGTTAATTGGGCTCGGGCCATTTCGAACGATGATTTAATTAAAGAGGGAGTTGATTATATATTTGGATGCCCTAAACCTATGTTGTTAAATTAGAAACAACTGATGGCTATTAAGGAATAGAAAGCCGCGGTTTCGAAGTCGCAGCGGCAGGCATGGGCGGTGGATCATCAACTGAGAAAACCTTTTGTAAGGTAAAGTTTCAATTAAATTGCTTCCTTATTTTATTATTAATAGAGTAAAGACTTTAGTATTTGGAGATTATGATTTCTAAGTATAGTGGTTAATATACCTCATGTGGGGCATTGATAAGTCAATAAAAGTGACAGAATGGTTTGTGCATGTGTGTTGCCATAGTGAAAGTGAGAGAGAAGAAAAGAAATGAAAAATCAGTTGGTTGGCAGCAAGTACACGGTGATCCGATTTTAGCATTTTGAGGTAAGAGAGACTATGCAGTGTCGATTCCGTGTCAGTTTTATCACGTGATTATTTCTTTGATATTCGTCCTATCGTTGTACTCCGTTTTATTGATAGGCATATTGATTGTTCCGTCCAATTTGATAATTGCTTTGACATTGAAATTGATTCGAAAAGTATTATTTTTAACGAAAGCATGCTATATTGTTTTGGTTCTCAAAGAAATGAGATTTGTTATATGGAATGGTTCTGTTGTAGCTAATTATGTGACGGTCGAAGTGGACTTTGTTATTGTGATTGCGTTGGTTCGGCTCCGAGAGTGGGCGCCAACGATTGAGATTGTTTGAGTTTGATTGTTAGACCATTAGACCTGAACATAGTTAGTGCATCAGACTGTGAAGTATGATCGATTGATATTCGATTTATGAAATTTGAGTCTTTTTGGTACGTCCATATTTATAATTTCATGGACTATGTTATTTGATAATTGTGTTCCATTGGCTTCTGTGATACTGTGTATCCCCTTTCTTACTGAGCCCCCAGCTCACCCCCTCCAATTTTAGTTTTGCAGTTTACCATTGATCGAGGTTCGAGATACGAAAGATTTGGGACGGAGCAGATTATTGAATATTTCAGATTATTAGTGATATTTTGTAATATCTTATAGAGTTGTAAGTTGTAATATATTGATATTTATGAAAATAAGGATTGTGAAAATTCGGGTCGTTACAGTTGGTATCTGAGCATTAGGATTAGATCTTGAAAGGGAATAAGAACTGTGATATTGAATAGGTTTGGATACTTGAGTGTTACGATTTTGAGCGGTTTAGAAAACTAAGTTTTCTTGAAGTCAGTTAGCTTCCTTGGTCATGGAAAATTTGTGCAGTAGAAGCATAATGAATTAGTGGATGAGGTTAAGATAGAATTCGAGGACGAATTCCTTTTAAGGGGGGAAGAATGTAATACCCCGAGAATTTATGATTTTTATTTTGAGTTTTAGTTATATTTTGGGATTTAGTTAGTGATGATAATTCGTTTTAGTTGGGATAGTGAAATTAAGTGAGGTAAAATTTATTGCATGGGCCGAGTCAAAAATTAAGGTGTTAATTGGGCTCGGGCCATTTCGAACGATGATTTAATTAAAGAGGGAGTTGATTATATATTTGGATGCCCTAAACCTATGTTGTTAAATTAGAAACAACTGATGGCTATTAAGGAATAGAAAGCCGCGGTTTCGAAGTCGCAGCGGCAGGCATGGGCGGTGGATCATCAACTGAGAAAACCTTTTGTAAGGTAAAGTTTCAATTAAATTGCTTCCTTATTTTATTATTAATAGAGTAAAGACTTTAGTATTTGGAGATTATGATTTCTAAGTATAGTGGTTAATATACCTCATGTGGGGCATTGATAAGTCAATAAAAGTGACAGAATGGTTTGTGCATGTGTGTTGCCATAGTGAAAGTGAGAGAGAAGAAAAGAAATGAAAAATCAGTTGGTTGGCAGCAAGTACACGGTGATCCGATTTTAGCATTTTGAGGTAAGAGAGACTATGCAGTGTCGATTCCGTGTCAGTTTTATCACGTGATTATTTCTTTGATATTCGTCCTATCGTTGTACTCCGTTTTATTGATAGGCATATTGATTGTTCCGTCCAATTTGATAATTGCTTTGACATTGAAATTGATTCGAAAAGTATTATTTTTAACGAAAGCATGCTATATTTGTTTTGGTTCTCAAAGAAATGAGATTTGTTATATGGAATGGTTCTGTTGTAGCTAATTATGTGACGGTCGAAGTGGACTTTGTTATTGTGATTGCGTTGGTTCGGCTCCGAGAGTGGGCGCCAACGATTGAGATTGTTTGAGTTTGATTGTTAGACCATTAGACCTGAACATAGTTAGTGCATCAGACTGTGAAGTATGATCGATTGATATTCGATTTATGAAATTTGAGTCTTTTTGGTACGTCCATATTTATAATTTCATGGACTATGTTATTTGATAATTGTGTTCCATTGGCTTCTGTGATACTGTGTATCCCCTTTCTTACTGAGCCCCCAGCTCACCCCCTCCAATTTTAGTTTTGCAGTTTACCATTGATCGAGGTTCGAGATACGAAAGATTTGGGACGGAGCAGATTATTGAATATTTCATTTCAGTGATATTTTGATATATCTTATAGAGTTGTAAGTTGTAATATATTGATATTTATGAAAATAAGGATTGTGAAAATTCGGGTCGTTACAGTTGGTATCTGAGCATTAGGATTAGATCTTGAAAGGGAATAAGAACTGTGATATTGAATAGGTTTGGATACTTGAGTGTTACGATTTTGAGCGGTTTAGAAAACTAAGTTTTCTTGAAGT
The DNA here is from genome assembly GCA_026119855.1 of Campanula takesimana. Classification (NCBI taxonomy): domain Eukaryota; kingdom Viridiplantae; phylum Streptophyta; class Magnoliopsida; order Asterales; family Campanulaceae; genus Campanula; species Campanula takesimana. The sequence continues at coordinate 61,655 of JAOWBW010000812.1, read as the reverse complement.
CAGTTAGCTTCCTTGGTCATGGAAAATTTGTGCAGTAGAAGCATAATGAATTAGTGGATGAGGTTAAGATAGAATTCGAGGACGAATTCCTTTTAAGGGGGGAAGAATGTAATACCCCGAGAATTTATGATTTTTATTTTGAGTTTTAGTTATATTTTGGGATTTAGTTAGTGATGATAATTCGTTTTAGTTGGGATAGTGAAATTAAGTGAGGTAAAATTTATTGCATGGGCCGAGTCAAAAATTAAGGTGTTAATTGGGCTCGGGCCATTTCGAACGATGATTTAATTAAAGAGGGAGTTGATTATATATTTGGATGCCCTAAACCTATGTTGTTAAATTAGAAACAACTGATGGCTATTAAGGAATAGAAAGCCGCGGTTTCGAAGTCGCAGCGGCAGGCATGGGCGGTGGATCATCAACTGAGAAAACCTTTTGTAAGGTAAAGTTTCAATTAAATTGCTTCCTTATTTTATTATTAATAGAGTAAAGACTTTAGTATTTGGAGATTATGATTTCTAAGTATAGTGGTTAATATACCTCATGTGGGGCATTGATAAGTCAATAAAAGTGACAGAATGGTTTGTGCATGTGTGTTGCCATAGTGAAAGTGAGAGAGAAGAAAAGAAATGAAAAATCAGTTGGTTGGCAGCAAGTACACGGTGATCCGATTTTAGCATTTTGAGGTAAGAGAGACTATGCAGTGTCGATTCCGTGTCAGTTTTATCACGTGATTATTTCTTTGATATTCGTCCTATCGTTGTACTCCGTTTTATTGATAGGCATATTGATTGTTCCGTCCAATTTGATAATTGCTTTGACATTGAAATTGATTCGAAAAGTATTATTTTTAACGAAAGCATGCTATATTTGTTTTGGTTCTCAAAGAAATGAGATTTGTTATATGGAATGGTTCTGTTGTAGCTAATTATGTGACGGTCGAAGTGGACTTTGTTATTGTGATTGCGTTGGTTCGGCTCCGAGAGTGGGCGCCAACGATTGAGATTGTTTGAGTTTGATTGTTAGACCATTAGACCTGAACATAGTTAGTGCATCAGACTGTGAAGTATGATCGATTGATATTCGATTTATGAAATTTGAGTCTTTTTGGTACGTCCATATTTATAATTTCATGGACTATGTTATTTGATAATTGTGTTCCATTGGCTTCTGTGATACTGTGTATCCCCTTTCTTACTGAGCCCCCAGCTCACCCCCTCCAATTTTAGTTTTGCAGTTTACCATTGATCGAGGTTCGAGATACGAAAGATTTGGGACGGAGCAGATTATTGAATATTTCAGATTATTAGTGATATTTTGTAATATCTTATAGAGTTGTAAGTTGTAATATATTGATATTTATGAAAATAAGGATTGTGAAAATTCGGGTCGTTACAGTTGGTATCTGAGCATTAGGATTAGATCTTGAAAGGGAATAAGAACTGTGATATTGAATAGGTTTGGATACTTGAGTGTTACGATTTTGAGCGGTTTAGAAAACTAAGTTTTCTTGAAGTCAGTTAGCTTCCTTGGTCATGAAAATTTGTGCAGTAGAAGCATAATGAATTAGTGGATGAGGTTAAGATAGAATTCGAGGACGAATTCCTTTTAAGGGGGGAAGAATGTAATACCCCGAGAATTTATGATTTTTATTTTGAGTTTTAGTTATATTTTGGGATTTAGTTAGTGATGATAATTCGTTTTAGTTGGGATAGTGAAATTAAGTGAGGTAAAATTTATTGCATGGGCCGAGTCAAAAATTAAGGTGTTAATTGGGCTCGGGCCATTTCGAACGATGATTTAATTAAAGAGGGAGTTGATTATATATTTGGATGCCCTAAACCTATGTTGTTAAATTAGAAACAACTGATGGCTATTAAGGAATAGAAAGCCGCGGTTTCGAAGTCGCAGCGGCAGGCATGGGCGGTGGATCATCAACTGAGAAAACCTTTTGTAAGGTAAAGTTTCAATTAAATTGCTTCCTTATTTTATTATTAATAGAGTAAAGACTTTAGTATTTGGAGATTATGATTTCTAAGTATAGTGGTTAATATACCTCATGTGGGGCATTGATAAGTCAATAAAAGTGACAGAATGGTTTGTGCATGTGTGTTGCCATAGTGAAAGTGAGAGAGAAGAAAAGAAATGAAAAATCAGTTGGTTGGCAGCAAGTACACGGTGATCCGATTTTAGCATTTTGAGGTAAGAGAGACTATGCAGTGTCGATTCCGTGTCAGTTTTATCACGTGATTATTTCTTTGATATTCGTCCTATCGTTGTACTCCGTTTTATTGATAGGCATATTGATTGTTCCGTCCAATTTGATAATTGCTTTGACATTGAAATTGATTCGAAAAGTATTATTTTTAACGAAAGCATGCTATATTGTTTTGGTTCTCAAAGAAATGAGATTTGTTATATGGAATGGTTCTGTTGTAGCTAATTATGTGACGGTCGAAGTGGACTTTGTTATTGTGATTGCGTTGGTTCGGCTCCGAGAGTGGGCGCCAACGATTGAGATTGTTTGAGTTTGATTGTTAGACCATTAGACCTGAACATAGTTAGTGCATCAGACTGTGAAGTATGATCGATTGATATTCGATTTATGAAATTTGAGTCTTTTTGGTACGTCCATATTTATAATTTCATGGACTATGTTATTTGATAATTGTGTTCCATTGGCTTCTGTGATACTGTGTATCCCCTTTCTTACTGAGCCCCCAGCTCACCCCCTCCAATTTTAGTTTTGCAGTTTACCATTGATCGAGGTTCGAGATACGAAAGATTTGGGACGGAGCAGATTATTGAATATTTCAGATTATTAGTGATATTTTGTAATATCTTATAGAGTTGTAAGTTGTAATATATTGATATTTATGAAAATAAGGATTGTGAAAATTCGGGTCGTTACAGTTGGTATCTGAGCATTAGGATTAGATCTTGAAAGGGAATAAGAACTGTGATATTGAATAGGTTTGGATACTTGAGTGTTACGATTTTGAGCGGTTTAGAAAACTAAGTTTTCTTGAAGTCAGTTAGCTTCCTTGGTCATGGAAAATTTGTGCAGTAGAAGCATAATGAATTAGTGGATGAGGTTAAGATAGAATTCGAGGACGAATTCCTTTTAAGGGGGGAAGAATGTAATACCCCGAGAATTTATGATTTTTATTTTGAGTTTTAGTTATATTTTGGGATTTAGTTAGTGATGATAATTCGTTTTAGTTGGGATAGTGAAATTAAGTGAGGTAAAATTTATTGCATGGGCCGAGTCAAAAATTAAGGTGTTAATTGGGCTCGGGCCATTTCGAACGATGATTTAATTAAAGAGGGAGTTGATTATATATTTGGATGCCCTAAACCTATGTTGTTAAATTAGAAACAACTGATGGCTATTAAGGAATAGAAAGCCGCGGTTTCGAAGTCGCAGCGGCAGGCATGGGCGGTGGATCATCAACTGAGAAAACCTTTTGTAAGGTAAAGTTTCAATTAAATTGCTTCCTTATTTTATTATTAATAGAGTAAAGACTTTAGTATTTGGAGATTATGATTTCTAAGTATAGTGGTTAATATACCTCATGTGGGGCATTGATAAGTCAATAAAAGTGACAGAATGGTTTGTGCATGTGTGTTGCCATAGTGAAAGTGAGAGAGAAGAAAAGAAATGAAAAATCAGTTGGTTGGCAGCAAGTACACGGTGATCCGATTTTAGCATTTTGAGGTAAGAGAGACTATGCAGTGTCGATTCCGTGTCAGTTTTATCACGTGATTATTTCTTTGATATTCGTCCTATCGTTGTACTCCGTTTTATTGATAGGCATATTGATTGTTCCGTCCAATTTGATAATTGCTTTGACATTGAAATTGATTCGAAAAGTATTATTTTTAACGAAAGCATGCTATATATGTTTTGGTTCTCAAAGAAATGAGATTTGTTATATGGAATGGTTCTGTTGTAGCTAATTATGTGACGGTCGAAGTGGACTTTGTTATTGTGATTGCGTTGGTTCGGCTCCGAGAGTGGGCGCCAACGATTGAGATTGTTTGAGTTTGATTGTTAGACCATTAGACCTGAACATAGTTAGTGCATCAGACTGTGAAGTATGATCGATTGATATTCGATTTATGAAATTTGAGTCTTTTTGGTACGTCCATATTTATAATTTCATGGACTATGTTATTTGATAATTGTGTTCCATTGGCTTCTGTGATACTGTGTATCCCCTTTCTTACTGAGCCCCCAGCTCACCCCCTCCAATTTTAGTTTTGCAGTTTACCATTGATCGAGGTTCGAGATACGAAAGATTTGGGACGGAGCAGATTATTGAATATTTCAGATTATTAGTGATATTTTGTAATATCTTATAGAGTTGTAAGTTGTAATATATTGATATTTATGAAAATAAGGATTGTGAAAATTCGGGTCGTTACAGTTGGTATCTGAGCATTAGGATTAGATCTTGAAAGGGAATAAGAACTGTGATATTGAATAGGTTTGGATACTTGAGTGTTACGATTTTGAGCGGTTTAGAAAACTAAGTTTTCTTGAAGTCAGTTAGCTTCCTTGGTCATGGAAAATTTGTGCAGTAGAAGCATAATGAATTAGTGGATGAGGTTAAGATAGAATTCGAGGACGAATTCCTTTTAAGGGGGGAAGAATGTAATACCCCGAGAATTTATGATTTTTATTTTGAGTTTTAGTTATATTTTGGGATTTAGTTAGTGATGATAATTCGTTTTAGTTGGGATAGTGAAATTAAGTGAGGTAAAATTTATTGCATGGGCCGAGTCAAAAATTAAGGTGTTAATTGGGCTCGGGCCATTTCGAACGATGATTTAATTAAAGAGGGAGTTGATTATATATTTGGATGCCCTAAACCTATGTTGTTAAATTAGAAACAACTGATGGCTATTAAGGAATAGAAAGCCGCGGTTTCGAAGTCGCAGCGGCAGGCATGGGCGGTGGATCATCAACTGAGAAAACCTTTTGTAAGGTAAAGTTTCAATTAAATTGCTTCCTTATTTTATTATTAATAGAGTAAAGACTTTAGTATTTGGAGATTATGATTTCTAAGTATAGTGGTTAATATACCTCATGTGGGGCATTGATAAGTCAATAAAAGTGACAGAATGGTTTGTGCATGTGTGTTGCCATAGTGAAAGTGAGAGAGAAGAAAAGAAATGAAAAATCAGTTGGTTGGCAGCAAGTACACGGTGATCCGATTTTAGCATTTTGAGGTAAGAGAGACTATGCAGTGTCGATTCCGTGTCAGTTTTATCACGTGATTATTTCTTTGATATTCGTCCTATCGTTGTACTCCGTTTTATTGATAGGCATATTGATTGTTCCGTCCAATTTGATAATTGCTTTGACATTGAAATTGATTCGAAAAGTATTATTTTTAACGAAAGCATGCTATATTGTTTTGGTTCTCAAAGAAATGAGATTTGTTATATGGAATGGTTCTGTTGTAGCTAATTATGTGACGGTCGAAGTGGACTTTGTTATTGTGATTGCGTTGGTTCGGCTCCGAGAGTGGGCGCCAACGATTGAGATTGTTTGAGTTTGATTGTTAGACCATTAGACCTGAACATAGTTAGTGCATCAGACTGTGAAGTATGATCGATTGATATTCGATTTATGAAATTTGAGTCTTTTTGGTACGTCCATATTTATAATTTCATGGACTATGTTATTTGATAATTGTGTTCCATTGGCTTCTGTGATACTGTGTATCCCCTTTCTTACTGAGCCCCCAGCTCACCCCCTCCAATTTTAGTTTTGCAGTTTACCATTGATCGAGGTTCGAGATACGAAAGATTTGGGACGGAGCAGATTATTGAATATTTCAGATTATTAGTGATATTTTGTAATATCTTATAGAGTTGTAAGTTGTAATATATTGATATTTATGAAAATAAGGATTGTGAAAATTCGGGTCGTTACAGTTGGTATCTGAGCATTAGGATTAGATCTTGAAAGGGAATAAGAACTGTGATATTGAATAGGTTTGGATACTTGAGTGTTACGATTTTGAGCGGTTTAGAAAACTAAGTTTTCTTGAAGTCAGTTAGCTTCCTTGGTCATGGAAAATTTGTGCAGTAGAAGCATAATGAATTAGTGGATGAGGTTAAGATAGAATTCGAGGACGAATTCCTTTTAAGGGGGGAAGAATGTAATACCCCGAGAATTTATGATTTTTATTTTGAGTTTTAGTTATATTTTGGGATTTAGTTAGTGATGATAATTCGTTTTAGTTGGGATAGTGAAATTAAGTGAGGTAAAATTTATTGCATGGGCCGAGTCAAAAATTAAGGTGTTAATTGGGCTCGGGCCATTTCGAACGATGATTTAATTAAAGAGGGAGTTGATTATATATTTGGATGCCCTAAACCTATGTTGTTAAATTAGAAACAACTGATGGCTATTAAGGAATAGAAAGCCGCGGTTTCGAAGTCGCAGCGGCAGGCATGGGCGGTGGATCATCAACTGAGAAAACCTTTTGTAAGGTAAAGTTTCAATTAAATTGCTTCCTTATTTTATTATTAATAGAGTAAAGACTTTAGTATTTGGAGATTATGATTTCTAAGTATAGTGGTTAATATACCTCATGTGGGGCATTGATAAGTCAATAAAAGTGACAGAATGGTTTGTGCATGTGTGTTGCCATAGTGAAAGTGAGAGAGAAGAAAAGAAATGAAAAATCAGTTGGTTGGCAGCAAGTACACGGTGATCCGATTTTAGCATTTTGAGGTAAGAGAGACTATGCAGTGTCGATTCCGTGTCAGTTTTATCACGTGATTATTTCTTTGATATTCGTCCTATCGTTGTACTCCGTTTTATTGATAGGCATATTGATTGTTCCGTCCAATTTGATAATTGCTTTGACATTGAAATTGATTCGAAAAGTATTATTTTTAACGAAAGCATGCTATATTGTTTTGGTTCTCAAAGAAATGAGATTTGTTATATGGAATGGTTCTGTTGTAGCTAATTATGTGACGGTCGAAGTGGACTTTGTTATTGTGATTGCGTTGGTTCGGCTCCGAGAGTGGGCGCCAACGATTGAGATTGTTTGAGTTTGATTGTTAGACCATTAGACCTGAACATAGTTAGTGCATCAGACTGTGAAGTATGATCGATTGATATTCGATTTATGAAATTTGAGTCTTTTTGGTACGTCCATATTTATAATTTCATGGACTATGTTATTTGATAATTGTGTTCCATTGGCTTCTGTGATACTGTGTATCCCCTTTCTTACTGAGCCCCCAGCTCACCCCCTCCAATTTTAGTTTTGCAGTTTACCATTGATCGAGGTTCGAGATACGAAAGATTTGGGACGGAGCAGATTATTGAATATTTCAGATTATTAGTGATATTTTGTAATATCTTATAGAGTTGTAAGTTGTAATATATTGATATTTATGAAAATAAGGATTGTGAAAATTCGGGTCGTTACAGTTGGTATCTGAGCATTAGGATTAGATCTTGAAAGGGAATAAGAACTGTGATATTGAATAGGTTTGGATACTTGAGTGTTACGATTTTGAGCGGTTTAGAAAACTAAGTTTTCTTGAAGTCAGTTAGCTTCCTTGGTCATGGAAAATTTGTGCAGTAGAAGCATAATGAATTAGTGGATGAGGTTAAGATAGAATTCGAGGACGAATTCCTTTTAAGGGGGGAAGAATGTAATACCCCGAGAATTTATGATTTTTATTTTGAGTTTTAGTTATATTTTGGGATTTAGTTAGTGATGATAATTCGTTTTAGTTGGGATAGTGAAATTAAGTGAGGTAAAATTTATTGCATGGGCCGAGTCAAAAATTAAGGTGTTAATTGGGCTCGGGCCATTTCGAACGATGATTTAATTAAAGAGGGAGTTGATTATATATTTGGATGCCCTAAACCTATGTTGTTAAATTAGAAACAACTGATGGCTATTAAGGAATAGAAAGCCGCGGTTTCGAAGTCGCAGCGGCAGGCATGGGCGGTGGATCATCAACTGAGAAAACCTTTTGTAAGGTAAAGTTTCAATTAAATTGCTTCCTTATTTTATTATTAATAGAGTAAAGACTTTAGTATTTGGAGATTATGATTTCTAAGTATAGTGGTTAATATACCTCATGTGGGGCATTGATAAGTCAATAAAAGTGACAGAATGGTTTGTGCATGTGTGTTGCCATAGTGAAAGTGAGAGAGAAGAAAAGAAATGAAAAATCAGTTGGTTGGCAGCAAGTACACGGTGATCCGATTTTAGCATTTTGAGGTAAGAGAGACTATGCAGTGTCGATTCCGTGTCAGTTTTATCACGTGATTATTTCTTTGATATTCGTCCTATCGTTGTACTCCGTTTTATTGATAGGCATATTGATTGTTCCGTCCAATTTGATAATTGCTTTGACATTGAAATTGATTCGAAAAGTATTATTTTTAACGAAAGCATGCTATATATGTTTTGGTTCTCAAAGAAATGAGATTTGTTATATGGAATGGTTCTGTTGTAGCTAATTATGTGACGGTCGAAGTGGACTTTGTTATTGTGATTGCGTTGGTTCGGCTCCGAGAGTGGGCGCCAACGATTGAGATTGTTTGAGTTTGATTGTTAGACCATTAGACCTGAACATAGTTAGTGCATCAGACTGTGAAGTATGATCGATTGATATTCGATTTATGAAATTTGAGTCTTTTTGGTACGTCCATATTTATAATTTCATGGACTATGTTATTTGATAATTGTGTTCCATTGGCTTCTGTGATACTGTGTATCCCCTTTCTTACTGAGCCCCCAGCTCACCCCCTCCAATTTTAGTTTTGCAGTTTACCATTGATCGAGGTTCGAGATACGAAAGATTTGGGACGGAGCAGATTATTGAATATTTCAGATTATTAGTGATATTTTGTAATATCTTATAGAGTTGTAAGTTGTAATATATTGATATTTATGAAAATAAGGATTGTGAAAATTCGGGTCGTTACAGTTGGTATCTGAGCATTAGGATTAGATCTTGAAAGGGAATAAGAACTGTGATATTGAATAGGTTTGGATACTTGAGTGTTACGATTTTGAGCGGTTTAGAAAACTAAGTTTTCTTGAAGTCAGTTAGCTTCCTTGGTCATGGAAAATTTGTGCAGTAGAAGCATAATGAATTAGTGGATGAGGTTAAGATAGAATTCGAGGACGAATTCCTTTTAAGGGGGAAGAATGTAATACCCCGAGAATTTATGATTTTTATTTTGAGTTTTAGTTATATTTTGGGATTTAGTTAGTGATGATAATTCGTTTTAGTTGGGATAGTGAAATTAAGTGAGGTAAAATTTATTGCATGGGCCGAGTCAAAAATTAAGGTGTTAATTGGGCTCGGGCCATTTCGAACGATGATTTAATTAAAGAGGGAGTTGATTATATATTTGGATGCCCTAAACCTATGTTGTTAAATTAGAAACAACTGATGGCTATTAAGGAATAGAAAGCCGCGGTTTCGAAGTCGCAGCGGCAGGCATGGGCGGTGGATCATCAACTGAGAAAACCTTTTGTAAGGTAAAGTTTCAATTAAATTGCTTCCTTATTTTATTATTAATAGAGTAAAGACTTTAGTATTTGGAGATTATGATTTCTAAGTATAGTGGTTAATATACCTCATGTGGGGCATTGATAAGTCAATAAAAGTGACAGAATGGTTTGTGCATGTGTGTTGCCATAGTGAAAGTGAGAGAGAAGAAAAGAAATGAAAAATCAGTTGGTTGGCAGCAAGTACACGGTGATCCGATTTTAGCATTTTGAGGTAAGAGAGACTATGCAGTGTCGATTCCGTGTCAGTTTTATCACGTGATTATTTCTTTGATATTCGTCCTATCGTTGTACTCCGTTTTATTGATAGGCATATTGATTGTTCCGTCCAATTTGATAATTGCTTTGACATTGAAATTGATTCGAAAAGTATTATTTTTAACGAAAGCATGCTATATATGTTTTGGTTCTCAAAGAAATGAGATTTGTTATATGGAATGGTTCTGTTGTAGCTAATTATGTGACGGTCGAAGTGGACTTTGTTATTGTGATTGCGTTGGTTCGGCTCCGAGAGTGGGCGCCAACGATTGAGATTGTTTGAGTTTGATTGTTAGACCATTAGACCTGAACATAGTTAGTGCATCAGACTGTGAAGTATGATCGATTGATATTCGATTTATGAAATTTGAGTCTTTTTGGTACGTCCATATTTATAATTTCATGGACTATGTTATTTGATAATTGTGTTCCATTGGCTTCTGTGATACTGTGTATCCCCTTTCTTACTGAGCCCCCAGCTCACCCCCTCCAATTTTAGTTTTGCAGTTTACCATTGATCGAGGTTCGAGATACGAAAGATTTGGGACGGAGCAGATTATTGAATATTTCAGATTATTAGTGATATTTTGTAATATCTTATAGAGTTGTAAGTTGTAATATATTGATATTTATGAAAATAAGGATTGTGAAAATTCGGGTCGTTACAGTTGGTATCTGAGCATTAGGATTAGATCTTGAAAGGGAATAAGAACTGTGATATTGAATAGGTTTGGATACTTGAGTGTTACGATTTTGAGCGGTTTAGAAAACTAAGTTTTCTTGAAGTCAGTTAGCTTCCTTGGTCATGGAAAATTTGTGCAGTAGAAGCATAATGAATTAGTGGATGAGGTTAAGATAGAATTCGAGGACGAATTCCTTTTAAGGGGGAAGAATGTAATACCCCGAGAATTTATGATTTTTATTTTGAGTTTTAGTTATATTTTGGGATTTAGTTAGTGATGATAATTCGTTTTAGTTGGGATAGTGAAATTAAGTGAGGTAAAATTTATTGCATGGGCCGAGTCAAAAATTAAGGTGTTAATTGGGCTCGGGCCATTTCGAACGATGATTTAATTAAAGAGGGAGTTGATTATATATTTGGATGCCCTAAACCTATGTTGTTAAATTAGAAACAACTGATGGCTATTAAGGAATAGAAAGCCGCGGTTTCGAAGTCGCAGCGGCAGGCATGGGCGGTGGATCATCAACTGAGAAAACCTTTTGTAAGGTAAAGTTTCAATTAAATTGCTTCCTTATTTTATTATTAATAGAGTAAAGATTTTAGTATTTGGAGATTATGATTTCTAAGTATAGTGGTTAATATACCTCATGTGGGGCATTGATAAGTCAATAAAAGTGACAGAATGGTTTGTGCATGTGTGTTGCCATAGTGAAAGTGAGAGAGAAGAAAAGAAATGAAAAATCAGTTGGTTGGCAGCAAGTACACGGTGATCCGATTTTAGCATTTTGAGGTAAGAGAGACTATGCAGTGTCGATTCCGTGTCAGTTTTATCACGTGATTATTTCTTTGATATTCGTCCTATCGTTGTACTCCGTTTTATTGATAGGCATATTGATTGTTCCGTCCAATTTGATAATTGCTTTGACATTGAAATTGATTCGAAAAGTATTATTTTTAACGAAAGCATGCTATATTTGTTTTGGTTCTCAAAGAAATGAGATTTGTTATATGGAATGGTTCTGTTGTAGCTAATTATGTGACGGTCGAAGTGGACTTTGTTATTGTGATTGCGTTGGTTCGGCTCCGAGAGTGGGCGCCAACGATTGAGATTGTTTGAGTTTGATTGTTAGACCATTAGACCTGAACATAGTTAGTGCATCAGACTGTGAAGTATGATCGATTGATATTCGATTTATGAAATTTGAGTCTTTTTGGTACGTCCATATTTATAATTTCATGGACTATGTTATTTGATAATTGTGTTCCATTGGCTTCTGTGATACTGTGTATCCCCTTTCTTACTGAGCCCCCAGCTCACCCCCTCCAATTTTAGTTTTGCAGTTTACCATTGATCGAGGTTCGAGATACGAAAGATTTGGGACGGAGCAGATTATTGAATATTTCAGATTATTAGTGATATTTTGTAATATCTTATAGAGTTGTAAGTTGTAATATATTGATATTTATGAAAATAAGGATTGTGAAAATTCGGGTCGTTACAGTTGGTATCTGAGCATTAGGATTAGATCTTGAAAGGGAATAAGAACTGTGATATTGAATAGGTTTGGATACTTGAGTGTTACGATTTTGAGCGGTTTAGAAAACTAAGTTTTCTTGAAGTCAGTTAGCTTCCTTGGTCATGAAAAATTTGTGCAGTAGAAGCATAATGAATTAGTGGATGAGGTTAAGATAGAATTCGAGGACGAATTCCTTTTAAGGGGGAAGAATGTAATACCCCGAGAATTTATGATTTTTATTTTGAGTTTTAGTTATATTTTGGGATTTAGTTAGTGATGATAATTCGTTTTAGTTGGGATAGTGAAATTAAGTGAGGTAAAATTTATTGCATGGGCCGAGTCAAAAATTAAGGTGTTAATTGGGCTCGGGCCATTTCGAACGATGATTTAATTAAAGAGGGAGTTGATTATATATTTGGATGCCCTAAACCTATGTTGTTAAATTAGAAACAACTGATGGCTATTAAGGAATAGAAAGCCGCGGTTTCGAAGTCGCAGCGGCAGGCATGGGCGGTGGATCATCAACTGAGAAAACCTTTTGTAAGGTAAAGTTTCAATTAAATTGCTTCCTTATTTTATTATTAATAGAGTAAAGACTTTAGTATTTGGAGATTATGATTTCTAAGTATAGTGGTTAATATACCTCATGTGGGGCATTGATAAGTCAATAAAAGTGACAGAATGGTTTGTGCATGTGTGTTGCCATAGTGAAAGTGAGAGAGAAGAAAAGAAATGAAAAATCAGTTGGTTGGCAGCAAGTACACGGTGATCCGATTTTAGCATTTTGAGGTAAGAGAGACTATGCAGTGTCGATTCCGTGTCAGTTTTATCACGTGATTATTTCTTTGATATTCGTCCTATCGTTGTACTCCGTTTTATTGATAGGCATATTGATTGTTCCGTCCAATTTGATAATTGCTTTGACATTGAAATTGATTCGAAAAGTATTATTTTTAACGAAAGCATGCTATATATGTTTTGGTTCTCAAAGAAATGAGATTTGTTATATGGAATGGTTCTGTTGTAGCTAATTATGTGACGGTCGAAGTGGACTTTGTTATTGTGATTGCGTTGGTTCGGCTCCGAGAGTGGGCGCCAACGATTGAGATTGTTTGAGTTTGATTGTTAGACCATTAGACCTGAACATAGTTAGTGCATCAGACTGTGAAGTATGATCGATTGATATTCGATTTATGAAATTTGAGTCTTTTTGGTACGTCCATATTTATAATTTCATGGACTATGTTATTTGATAATTGTGTTCCATTGGCTTCTGTGATACTGTGTATCCCCTTTCTTACTGAGCCCCCAGCTCACCCCCTCCAATTTTAGTTTTGCAGTTTACCATTGATCGAGGTTCGAGATACGAAAGATTTGGGACGGAGCAGATTATTGAATATTTCAGATTATTAGTGATATTTTGTAATATCTTATAGAGTTGTAAGTTGTAATATATTGATATTTATGAAAATAAGGATTGTGAAAATTCGGGTCGTTACAGTTGGTATCTGAGCATTAGGATTAGATCTTGAAAGGGAATAAGAACTGTGATATTGAATAGGTTTGGATACTTGAGTGTTACGATTTTGAGCGGTTTAGAAAACTAAGTTTTCTTGAAGTCAGTTAGCTTCCTTGGTCATGGAAAATTTGTGCAGTAGAAGCATAATGAATTAGTGGATGAGGTTAAGATAGAATTCGAGGACGAATTCCTTTTAAGGGGGAAGAATGTAATACCCCGAGAATTTATGATTTTTATTTTGAGTTTTAGTTATATTTTGGGATTTAGTTAGTGATGATAATTCGTTTTAGTTGGGATAGTGAAATTAAGTGAGGTAAAATTTATTGCATGGGCCGAGTCAAAAATTAAGGTGTTAATTGGGCTCGGGCCATTTCGAACGATGATTTAATTAAAGAGGGAGTTGATTATATATTTGGATGCCCTAAACCTATGTTGTTAAATTAGAAACAACTGATGGCTATTAAGGAATAGAAAGCCGCGGTTTCGAAGTCGCAGCGGCAGGCATGGGCGGTGGATCATCAACTGAGAAAACCTTTTGTAAGGTAAAGTTTCAATTAAATTGCTTCCTTATTTTATTATTAATAGAGTAAAGACTTTAGTATTTGGAGATTATGATTTCTAAGTATAGTGGTTAATATACCTCATGTGGGGCATTGATAAGTCAATAAAAGTGACAGAATGGTTTGTGCATGTGTGTTGCCATAGTGAAAGTGAGAGAGAAGAAAAGAAATGAAAAATCAGTTGGTTGGCAGCAAGTACACGGTGATCCGATTTTAGCATTTTGAGGTAAGAGAGACTATGCAGTGTCGATTCCGTGTCAGTTTTATCACGTGATTATTTCTTTGATATTCGTCCTATTGTTGTACTCCGTTTTATTGATAGGCATATTGATTGTTCCGTCCAATTTGATAATTGCTTTGACATTGAAATTGATTCGAAAAGTATTATTTTTAACGAAAGCATGCTATATATGTTTTGGTTCTCAAAGAAATGAGATTTGTTATATGGAATGGTTCTGTTGTAGCTAATTATGTGACGGTCGAAGTGGACTTTGTTATTGTGATTGCGTTGGTTCGGCTCCGAGAGTGGGCGCCAACGATTGAGATTGTTTGAGTTTGATTGTTAGACCATTAGACCTGAACATAGTTAGTGCATCAGACTGTGAAGTATGATCGATTGATATTCGATTTATGAAATTTGAGTCTTTTTGGTACGTCCATATTTATAATTTCATGGACTATGTTATTTGATAATTGTGTTCCATTGGCTTCTGTGATACTGTGTATCCCCTTTCTTACTGATCCCCCAGCTCACCCCCTCCAGTTTTAGTTTTGCAGTTTACCATTGATCGAGGTTCGAGATACGAAAGATTTGGGACGGAGCAGATTATTGAATATTTCAGATTATTAGTGATATTTTGTAATATCTTATAGAGTTGTAAGTTGTAATATATTGATATTTGTGAAAATAAGGATTGTGAAAATTCGGGTCGTTACAGTTGGTATCAGAGCATTGGGATTAGATCTTGAAAGGGAATAAGAACTCTGATATTGAATAGGTTTGGATACTTGAGTGTTACGATTTTGAGAGGTTTAGAAAACTAAGTTTTCTTGAAGTCAGTTAGCTTCCTTGGTCATGGAAAATTTGTGCAGTAGAAGCATAATGAATTAGTGGATGAGGTTAAGATAGAATTCGAGGACGAATTCCTTTTAAGGGGGGAAGAATGTAATACCCCGAGAATTTATGATTTTTATTTTGAGTTTTAGTTATATTTTGGGATTTAGTTAGTGATGATAATTTGTTTTAGTTGGGATAGTGAAATTAAGTGAGGTAAAATTTATTGCATGTGCCGAGTCAAAAATTAAGGTGTTAATTGGGCTCGGGCCATTTCGAACGATGATTTAATTAAAGAGGGAGTTGATTATATATTTGGATGCCCTAAACCTATGTTGTTAAATTAGAAACAACTGATGGCTATTAAGGAATAGAAAGCCGCGGTTTTGAAGTCACAGCGGCAGGCATGGGCGGTGGATCATCAACTGAGAAAACCTTTTGTAAGGTAAAGTTTCAATTAAATTGCTTCCTTATTTTATTATTAATAGAGAAAAGATTTTAGTATTTGGAGATTATGATTTCTAAGTATAGTGGTTAATATACCTCATGTGGGGCATTGATAAGTCAATAAAAGTGACAGAATGGTTTGTGCATGTGTGTTGCCATAGTGAAAGTGAGAGAGAAGAAAAGAAATGAAAAATCAGTTGGTTGGCAGCAAGTACACGGTGATCCGATTTTAGCATTTTGAGGTAAGAGAGACTATGCAGTGTCGATTCCGTGTCAGTTTTATCACGTGATTATTTCTTTGATATTCGTCCTATCGTTGTACTCCGTTTTATTGATAGGCATATTGATTGTTCCGTCCAATTTTATAATTGCTTTGACATTGAAATTGATTCGAAAATTATTGTTTTAACGAAAGCATGCTATATATGTTTTGGTTCTCAAAGAAATGAGATTTGTTATATGGAATGGTTCTGGTGTAGCTAATTATGTGACGGTCGAAGTGGACTTTGTTATTGTGATTGAGTTGGTTCGGCTCCGAGAGTGGGCGCCAACGATTGAGATTGTTTGAGTTTGATTGTTAGACCATTAGACCTGAACATAGTTAGTGCATCAGACTGTGAAGTATGATCGATTGATATTCGATTTATGAAATTTGAGTCTTTTTGGTACGTCCATATTTATAATTTCATGGACTATGTTATTTGATAATAGTGTTCCATTGGCTTCTGTGATACTGTGTATCCCCTTTCTTACTGAGCCCCAAGCTCACCCCCCTCCAGTTTTAGTTTTGCAGTTTACCATTGATCGAGGTTCGAGATACGAAAGATTTGGGACGGAGCAGATTATTGAATATTTCAGATTATTAGTGATATTTTGTAATATCTTATAGAGTTGTAAGTTGTAATATATTGATATTTATGAAAATAAGGATTGTGAAAATTCGGGTCGTTACAGTTGGTATCAGAGCATTGGGATTAGATCTTGAAAGGGAATAAGAACTCTGATATTGAATAGGTTTGGATACTTGAGTGTTACGATTTTGAGCGGTTTAGAAAACTAAGTTTTCTTGAAGTCAGTTAGCTTCCTTGGTCATGGAAAATTTGTGCAGTAGAAGCATAATGAATTAGTGGATGAGGTTAAGATAGAATTCGAGGACGAATTCCTTTTAAGGGGGGAAGAATGTAATACCCCGAGAATTTATGATTTTTATTTTGAGTTTTAGTTATATTTTGGGATTTAGTTAGTGATGATAATTCGTTTTAGTTGGGATAGTGAAATTAAGTGAGGTAAAATTTATTGCATGGGCCGAGTCAAAAATTAAGGTGTTAATTGGGCTCGGGCCATTTCGAACGATGATTTAATTAAAGAGGGAGTTGATTATATATTTGGATGCCCTAAACCTAAGTTGTTAAATTAGAAACAACTGATGGCTATTAATGATACGGGGAAAACGCAACGGATAAGAAGAATAAAGAAAATGGATAGAAATGATAGGAATGCTCACCACTTCAAGGAATCCACCTTGAAGATACAGGGCATAAACAACTCACCACTCTAAGGAATCCACCAAAGAGATACAGGGTTGTGTTTGTTCACCACTAAACGGAATCCACCGAATAGATAAAGAAAAAGAAAAGATGGCACAAAGCACAACTTTTATTTTATAAACTCAATAATCAACTCTCTCTTACAATAACTATGATAGGGTATTTATAATTTATTTGGAATAACCCTCCAAACATAGGAATACTAAAAATACACTAAGGATAAGCCTAACAATTAATTACATTTAAATAAGATGTGTTATTTATCCCAAGATTCATGAAAGTCTAGAAGATAGTCAAAATTCGGATGTAGCTGACTTTTGGACAGTCAAACTGTCATAACTTTCTGTAGAAAATTCCAAATAGTGATCCGAAAGAAGTTCTGGAATCTACACTCAGAGACCTTTCCAATGGTATATTATTTGTAAAGTTTGGCCCAGTAGCTTGATAGATAAAACCTCTTGAAGTTGACTGAAATTATTAAGATTATCAAGTGCCAACCATTTGGCTCCCGCATCATACTCCCCTTCTTGAAGAAAATTCGTCCACGAATTTTGAGTAAGGTATTAAAGATACTTGTAGACAATTTGTTATTAAGAACTTGTCGAACTTTAACTTTGATTGCCCTCCTAACGATATCCATCCAGTCGGTCCAACAAGTTGCAAGAAAGTTATCAATGATGATTTTTTGGAGAAACAAGGAGAATGGCATGCTTGAATGATCGATATCGAAAGGATCGTTGTAGCAAAAGTCAAGTTTAAGATTTTGAAAACTATCCCTTGAATTACTCCATAAAAGTATATTAAAAACATTTGAGTTTTTCTCAAGTAAAGAAGATGAAGAAGATCCACAAATTTGACAATCATCCATACATTTGTCAAAACATGGTATGGAACAATTTTTGAATTCATGGAAAGAAAATTCTTTTTGATCTTGAGGATATTCATCAAAAATTAGAGGTAGGGACCAATCAAGAAATTGTTCTTGAGTGATAGTACTAGTAAAATGCCAAGAAATGTCCATGACGAATTGAGATTTTTTTTTTTTTTTGATAAGAAAATAAGAGATGAAAAAGAAGAATCGGATAAAATGATTTTTAAACTGAGACAAAAATACCCACGGACTAAACAACGCTTAGAAGGTTGTTTATAACCGAGCTCTAGATACCACTTGATACGGGGCAAACGCAACGGAAAAGAAGAATAAAGAAAATGGATAGAAAATGATAGGATGCTCACCACTTCAAGGAATCCACCTTGAAGATACAGGGCATAAAACAACTCACCACCTTTGGAATCCACCAAAAGGATACAGAGTTGGGTATTGTTCGATGCTCAATGGAATCCACCAAAGAGATGACAACAAGAAAGAAGGCATAAAGCACAACTTTTATTTTATAAACTCAATAATCAACTCTCTCTTACAATAACTATGATAGGGTATTTATAATTTATTTGGAACAACCCTCCAAACATAGGAATACTAAAAATACACTAAGGATAAGCCTAACAATTAATTACATTTAAATAAGATGTGTTATTTATCCCAAGATTCATGAAAGTCTAGAAGATAGTCAAAATTCGGATGTAGCTGACTTTTGGACAGTCACTGAGTCAAACTGTCATAACTTTCTGTAGAAAATTCTAAATAGTGATCCGAAAGAAGTTCTGAAATCTACACTCAGAGACCTTTCCAATGGTATATTATTTGTAACGTTTGGCCCAGTATCTTGATAGATACAACCTCTTGAAGTTGAATGAAATTATTAAGATTATCAAGTGCCAACCATTTGGCTCCCGCATCAATTAAGGAATAGAAAGCCGCGGTTTCGAAGTCGCAGCGGCAGGCATGAGCGGTGGATCATCAACTGAGAAAACCTTTTGTAAGGTACAGTTTCAATTAAATTGCTTCCTTATTTTATTATTAATAGAGTAAAGACTTTAGTATTTGGAGATTATGATTTCTAACTATAGTGGTTAATATACCTCATGTGGGGCATTGATAAGTCAATAAAAGTGACAGAATGGTTTGTGCATGTGTGTTGCCATAGTGAAAGTGAGAGAGAAGAAAAGAAATGAAAAATCAGTTGGTTGGCAGCAAGTACACGGTGATCCGATTTTAGCATTTTGAGGTAAGAGAGACTATGCAGTGTCGATTCCGTGTCAGTTTTATCACGTGATTATTTCTTTGATATTCGTCCTATCGTTGTACTCCGTTTTATTGATAGGCATATTGATTGTTCCGTCCAATTTGATAATTGCTTTGACATTGAAATTGATTCGAAAAGTATTACTTTTAACGAAAGCATGCTATATATGTTTTGGTTCTCAAATAAATGATATTTGTTATATGGAATGGTTCTGGTGTAGCTAATTATGTGACGGTCGAAGTGGACTTTGTTATTGTGATTGCGTTGGTTCGGCTCCGAGAGTGGGCGCCAACGATTGAGATTGTTTGAGTTTGATTGTTAGACCATTAGACCTGAACATAGTTAGTGCATCAGACTGTGAAGTATGATCGATTGATATTCGATTTATGAAATTTGAGTCTTTTTGGTACGTCCATATTTATAATTTCATGGACTATGTTATTTGATAATTGTGTTCCATTGGCTTCTGTGATACTGTGTATCCCCTTTCTTACTGGGCCCCCCTCCAGTTTTAGTTTTGCAGTTTACCATTGATCGAGGTTCGAGATACGAAAGATTTGGGACGGAGCAGATTATTGAATATTTCAGATTATTAGTGATATTTTGTAATATCTTATAGAGTTGTAAATTGTAATATATTGATATTTATGAAAATAAGGATTGTGAAAATTCGGGTCGGTACAGTTGGTATCAGAGCATTGGGATTAGATCTTGAAAGGGAATAAGAACTCTGATATTGAATAGGTTTGGATACTTGAGTGTTACGATTTTGAGTGGTTTAGAAAACTAAGTTTTCTTGAAGTTAGTTAGCTTCCTTGGTCATGGAAAATTTGTGCAGTAGAAGCATAATGAATTAGTGGATGAGGTTAAGATAGAATTCGAGGACGAATTCCTTTTAAGGAGGGAAGAATGTAATACCCCGAGAATTTATGATTTTTATTTTGAGTTTTAGTTATATTTTGGGATTTAGTTAGTGATGATAATTCGTTTTAGTTGGGATAGTGAAATTAAGTGAGGTAAAATTTATTGCATGGGACGAGTCAAAAATTAAGGTGTTAATTGGGCTCGGGCCATTTCGAACGATGATTTAATTAAAGAGGGAGTTGATTATATATTTGGATGCCCTAAACCTAAGTTGTTAAAATAGAAACAACTGATGGCTATTAAGGAATAGAAAGCCGCGGTTTCGAAGTCGTAGCGGCAGGCATGGGCGGTGGATCATCAACTGAGAAAACCTTTTGTAAGGTACAGTTTCAATTAAATTGCTTCCTTATTTTATTATTAATAGAGTAAAGAATTTAGTATTTGGAGATTATGATTTCTAAGTATAGTGGTTAATATACCTCATGTGGGGCATTGATAAGTCAATAAAAGTGACAGAATGGTTTGTGCATGTGTGTTGCCATAGTGAAAGTGAGAGAGAAGAAAAGAAATGAAAAATCAGTTGGTTGGCAGCAAGTACACGGTGGTCCGATTTTAGCATTTTGAGGTAAGAGATACTATGCAGTGTCGATTTCGTGTCAGTTTTATCACATGATTATTTCTTTGATATTCGTCCTATCGTTGTACTCCGTTTTATTGATAGGCATATTGATTGTTCCGTCCAATTTGATAATTGCTTTGACATTGAAATTGATTCGAAAAGTATTATTTTTTAACGAAAGCATGCTATATATGTTTTGGTTCTCAATGAAATGAGATTTGTTATATGGAATGGTTCTGGTGTAGCTAATTATGTGACGGTCGAAGTGGACTTTGTTATTGTGATTGCATTGGTTCGGCTCCGAGAGTGGGCGCCAACGATTGAGATTGTTTGAGTTTGATTGTTAGACCATTAGACCTGAACATAGTTTATGAAATTTGAGTCTTTTTGAGGCTGAGAGAACTCCCTAAAGTTTCTTGGTTGAGATAAGGCCTCAGTTTGGTCTGCTATCCTTCCTGCAAGTGTATCTTGGACCAGTTTTGTCAGGTCAAGTCTGAGTCCCTTCATTTGAGCTCTCACATAATTCCCAAATGCATTGATGTCTTCATGTGTTGTAGCAGGATATGTGGATGGATGAGCAGAGGCAATTGGATCAGGAATAAGAGGGCACGAGTACTGATTAAAGGTCTCTTGTAAAGATGGTTCATTGGGAAAGATAGAGGTGCTAGGTAGAATTCCTCCAAACAATCTCTTGATGGCATAAAATCCAAACATTTTCTCTGAAACAAGCCTCCAATATATAACCTTGATGAGGTCAATGCACTTGGTCAGAACTACTCCAGATTGCATATGAAGAGCTTCATTGAGATTCGGAGTCAGCCACTTGGAGAAAAACATTTCCCATTGGACCATTTTACCTCCATTGAGACTTGAGGGAACAAGACTAGTCTCACGAATATAGAATTGATTCAGGAACAGTCTGAAGGTTTTCCACTCATTATGTACATAAAATATTCTCCCTGCAAGCTCTCTAGTAGTCATTTTGAGTTGGGCTTTGGAATAGGTCCAATATTGACTAGAGATAGCTGAGCTAAGAATTTCTTGAGGAAATTCAGGAAAAAGTAAGGCTAAGAGGAAGAATGGATGGAATGGAGAAATCAACAGGATGAGATATGAACCAAGGAGGGGGAGAATAGTACAGATGAATCAAATGATTGGAGAAGAAAGGATCTGTTTGGTAATTATAAGGGCTAGGATTGATGATTTCAAAGGAAGAATTGGTGTGAATGTGGGGATCCTCAACACTAAAAGAGTGAGTGGAGGAGGATGAATGACCAGGAGGGAGGGTTTTATCTAACCCAAGACTTTTCTAGGTAACATTAAAAGAAAACTGTTGCTCAAGTTCATGAAAGTTGGCAATTTTTCCATATCTGATAGGGTTGAGTAGGCTTCTTTATCAAATGGGTTTTCTTCAACTAGGATTGCCTTGCCCTTTCCAGAAGTTATTTGAAGAGAAGCGGTAGGCTGAGCAGGCCTTTCAATAATAAATCGGGTGGATAGAGTAGATCTTTCAGTGCTGGGAAAGGTTTCGGCAAGGTCTACTATCATGGACACAGTTCTATCCAGGTCAACTGTCTGTTCCTGAGCATCTTCAAAAGTGTCATTCCCCCTTTCTTCTTCAACCAAAGGCTCAAAATCTATAGGAGTTTCATCCCCCCTATCAGTTTCAACTGATGCATCCTCAAATTAGGTTAATAGACCAAGAGTGGGCATGAAAGAGGAAGATAGAGGACCTAATGGTTAGAGAGTGAGCTGAGGGAGAGGAAGCCTTTTTTTCTTTGAGATTAAGTTAGGTTCTTAAGAGCTTCAGCAGCTTCTTTAGCTCCTGGACTAAGGGTCTTAGTGGATGAGCTTTGATCGTGAGGGTCAAACTCAAAAGGTTCAGGTGGTCAGATAGAAGGAGATTGGGGAGGTGATTCTTCTTCAGGGATAATAATTTTCCTTTTCTTACTCAGAGGAATAACTGAGACTTAGGGGACCTCATTTAATACAAAGGGTTCACTGTCTTTTTGAAGTCTTTTGGATTTTTTGGAGGGTTGGGGTATGGATTTTTCTAGAATGGGAGAAGGTGGATGTTTAGATTTGGCTTTGGATCTTTTGTATATAAAGATAATTTTATAGGAGGGTGAAGGAGTTTGAATAGTGCTGGGACTAGGAGTAGAGGTAGGTGGAGCTTCAAGAAGTAGGGGAGGGATGATTTTGGCTAAGGGTTCATGGTCAGCTGAGTCATCATCAAGGTCCACTATCTTGGGTCATTTGCCTTTTCTACCCTTTCCCTTAAACCTTTGCGCCATTTCAGCCAAGGTTTCCCTTTCAAGATCGATACTGGATGGGGATGAAATATGGGAAGGTGAATTATCATCTTGTTGTTCCTGTTCTGGTTGATCATCAATAGGTTCTTGTACCCTACCCACTTTTTTGTAAGAGAATGTATGGATGCTAAAGACCTTATATCTGTGATGGGTAGCTTGCCTATCATAGGGGGCAGGGACCCTTATTATCATAGTTCTCCAAATATGAAGCAAAATCCCACTCATAACCCTAAATAATCCAAGATTAGTTGAGGATTTGGTTTTGGTTTTAAAAGGATGATGGCCAGACCTAAGTCTAAAATTAGACAGAAGTACAAAACTCCAATTGGTAGTTTGAACTGTGTGCAGAAGACACAACAGTTGCTTCCATTCACTAGGGCTCATAACATGGTGAGAAGAGGTCTTTCCACACAATCCTTTCATTACTACATCAGCCAAAGTAGAGAATTAGGGAGAGAGGAATTTCTTATACACAGGTTTATCAGAGTTGTAAACAGGCCATCCCATAATATTAGCAGTTTGAGAGGAGTAATTTATACTGGAATCCCATATATTTGTTATCATATTGGGTTCATTAGCAGTGTCATATATAGCAGCAACATCAGTAGGGGAGATGGTGTAGGAGGTACCTTGAAGAGTGAAATGAATGTTGTGCTGCTCTGTCTAAACTCCACTGTCATAAATGTGGGAGCAGAGCAAAAGAATAATTAGAGGGTTGGCTTCCATGAGAGTCTTCAATTTAGCATTGCTTAGAAGCTCTTCTATCCAGCCACCAACGGGATTGTGGTAGAAGGATTTCTTGATGAGGTAGCCATAGGCAGATGAAGAATTCATAGTTCTAGGGTTTGAAAGAGAGAAACAGGGGAGATAACGGTAACATTTGATTTTAATTAAGAAGAAGGGTTTAAAACGATGATTGGTGAAAAATAAACGGTGGCTTTTAAAGGGTTAAGAGACACCTGAAATAAGTTAAAAAGACATGTCCTTTAATATAAATTGAAAGGCGACGAGGGTAAGCCGGTGACTCATCAGTTTGTAACTGTAGATACAATAACTTCTCTCCTTTTTATGTCTACGCAGAGGACTTAGCGTGAAAGGGAACCAACATTTTTTATTCCTTCAATTAATATTGACATGCTTAAGTCCAATTTTAACAATAAATCAGGTTGGTCAAGCGGCAAGATTAATTTCCAAATCATATCAACCTTACTGGAATTACATCTTTTGAGGTCTACTATCATCATTGTATCTATAACATAAATTCTCGAGATTAATTAAATGATGCAAAATCTTTCTATATAAGAACCATTGTTGGTGAATAATAGATCACAACAACAATTATTCAGATAAAAGATAGTCATATAGCAAGTTAGTAGACCTAGTTCTTTTACTTTCCACACAAAAAGATGGGCAGATTAACCAATATTTTCAGTCCAAGCAAGATGTCAAATCTTGTTAAGAAATTGAAGTTCAAGGAGGAGGAGGAGGTGAATCAGGTGGATGAAAAGTTCTTAAAGGAATTTAGAGAGTACAAGGCACAAGAGACAGTGGACTGGGAACAAGAAGTGGAGCAAATTTTACCAAATGATCCTAGAAAGAAAGAGGAGCTGATGGAGAGGAGCATTAAAAAGGAGATGTGACTCCATGCTAGGAATTTGTTCATTAAGGAGGAGAGAAAGAGGCTGAAAAGGGGAAAGGAAGTTGAGAAGTGGAGTGAATAAGGCAAGGGGAAAGCCAAGGGGAAAGCCAAGATATCTGAAATAGAAGAAGATAAAGGACCTCATAGGTCTTTGTTTGACCTCTTGTAGATGGAGAGAAAAACAGATTTGGTGATAGGAGATAGAGGAGAGAGAGGAGAGAGAGGAGAAGGCAAGGGAGACAACTATGAGGGCAGTTCTCATACAAAGGCTAGTTCATTTTCCCTACTGTCAAGCAAATACTTTGCTTGTTGTAGTCCATTTATAATAGGGGACAAGGAGGAGGGGAGCTTTAGGTCTGATCAGGCCTATGTTTTCAGTGAGAGCCATAACTCTTCTGGAACCTTTAGTTTCTCATCACCTCTTGAGAACTTCCCAAAGCCTCAAGAAACCAGGAACTGGTGGCCTAAACACTTGTGGCCATCTACAACACAGTCTTCCCTTAGACTTGGATCATGGAGGTGGGATTGCTCTCAAATGTTGGAGAGAAGTGATGAGTCTGGACTTCCCATAGGTGAGAGTTATCATGGAGGAATGAAGGAAGAGGAGGAGACTTCAGCAGAATGCTCTTTTATTACTGGAGTGGATATGTCAATAATAGAGTAGGACTGTTATTTGGAAGATAGTGGACCTGGTGGAGATGTCAGCTATCTTGGTTAGGAATGGAGCAACTGACAAATTTTTAGCTTCCTTTTGTTTGTAGGGGTAAGGTAGCCCTTGATGGCACCTTTTATTTGTATTACTCCTTTCTATGTACTGTACTCCACTATGCTTTTTCAATGAAATTTCCCTTTTTATTTACTTGGCATATTTAGCATCCCCAATTTTGCTCTTAAATATCCAAATCTTTGTTCATCCAGTGCTTTTGTGAGAATGTCAGCCAGTTGATTCTCAGTGCACACATGAGAAAGACATATATCACCCTTTTCAACATGATCCCTTATGAAATGGTGCCTAACTTCAATGTGCTTTGTCTTAGAGTGTTGAACTGGATTTTCAGTCATGGCAATTGCACAAGTATTATCACATAAAATAGGAATATGATCTTGAAAGATTCCAAAGTCTTTAAGTGGGAGATTCTTAGTGGTTATGCTCTAGGCCTTTGACAAAAGCCTTTATGTAATGTTATGTTTTTGTTTGTAGATGAGACTACAAGTTTGATTATTATTTCTTTTGCATATTTATTATAATAATTGCATGTGGATATGCACTAAAAGGAATCTTGTTTTCATGTATGTAAGTGTATGACACCATGTATTCATTTGATAGTGAGTTGGCCAAGCCATATGAGGTCATAAGAAAATTTGAACCATTGAATTTCAAGTCCTACAAAATGTGAAAAAATGATTATCAAAATTTAAATCCCAAAATCTGTAAGATAATCATTCACTACTCTTTGTAGGGAAAAAACAATTTGTGAAATGTAATTCGCATATGATTTTCTGTACACATGGTTTTAGGTTAACATTGAAACTAATGTATAAATTCTAAATTTGGAAATGAAAAACGAAATGACAAAATCTAACAAACATATATAATTCACACTTAAGAGTTAAATTATAAAATGTACAAGTAGTACAAACAAATAATAATCAAGAACATAAAAGGAAATTCTATCTTTAGATCCAAAAGTAACTTACATTAGTTTTTTGTCAAAATGCGTATTTATTAAGGTTCGTGGATATAATGAATATATATATAGTGTATCTCTCAAATTATTGATACATGTATAAATTTACAAACTCATCACAAATATAGAGATACTAAAAAAGTTGAAAAACACATAATCATCCAAGTCTGATTGAAGATACAAATTGATTAGAATATAACATGTGCCACTGTTGTAAGAACGTTAAAAGTTATTAGACTATTCCGTTTATCATGCAAAGATTTCAAGCTATTATTATGAATAGATGTAAAGAGATAAAATATTTTCTAATCAGAAGTTGCAATAACAAGTTAGTATTTGATTTTTCTTAGAAATTTAAAGTCCACAAAATTTTGGGGGAAACTAGTTTCCCCCTAATGTTAAAAAAAAGACCAGTTTTGGACAACCAGCAAACCAACTCCTACCTTTTCTGAACCGGTTCTCGCTCATTAAAAAAATTCGATCAAAATTTTTGTAAACCGGCCTTTTATACGGCTTTGGATGTACGACTCTTTCTCTCTCCCATCTCTAACCGTGCTCTCTTCATCTCTCTCAGACCTAGCCGCCTCCATCTCTCTCACTCTTCGACCTAACCTCCATCTCTCTCACTCCCCGACTAACCGTCGCCGTCGCTATCTCCATCTCACTCTCTCTCATACCTAACGACGTTCATACTCACTCTATTTCACTCGATTGCACTCGATTTCAAGCAGAATGAGGTTGATTTCAAATCCAAAAGCAAAGAAATATGTAATGAAGAAGAGGACAGGCGTGATGGAGGTATGGGTTGATTTCAAGCTTTTCCCGCTTGATTCTCACTCTATTTTGTTCGCTTATTGTGTTGATTTCAAGCATTTTTTGTTATGTTTTTGTGATGCTTGTTTAGTTATGTTGAGTTTGGTACTTGTTACTAAGTGATTTAAACAAGAAAAGGAGTCTTTGTTGAATAAAGTTGAAGACTTTCCGGCAATCAAACATGATCACATTGACAAGGTTGTTGGGAGCAAAGACAACGAGGAGAAGAAGAGGAAGAAAGCTGATGGTTTGATGGTTTGACTGCAGCATATGTCAGCAAACTAGGTCTAGAAAGGGTGTTAGTCAGTGAAATTGTAACTTATTGTTTTTAAGTCCAAACTTATTATTTTAACTTATTAACTTGCTGTTTTTTATGATTAAACATGTGTATTAAGTTGTATTATAAGCTCATGTTCAAACTGCTTGTTTCAAAAGAAATTGCACGGTTATTATAATATCAAGTTTGTCTGTTAAATTACGAAGTTACACTAATAAAACACCAAGTGTAGATCCGATACTGCATAACTTGATTAACCACCAGGCTGCACTAATTAAACACAAAGTTACTGTACTAAAACATAAAGTTAAAATAGTAAAACACCAAGTTACTATACTAACAACACTAAGTTATATTATAGTTGATGTTCAAAATTCTTATTTCAATAGAAATTGCATGGTTATTATAATAACAAGTTTGTCTGTTCCAAAGACCAAGTTACACTACTAAAATACCAAGTATCTATCTGATATAGCATAACATCTTTAACCAGCAACTTTCACTAACAAATCACCAAGTTATTGTATTAAAACATAAAGTTACAATACTAAAACACCACGTTACTAAACTAAAACAACACCAATTTATATATAACTCGATATTCAAAATGCTTTATTTCAATGTTATTATAATATCAAGTTTGTCTTCTCAAACATCAAGTTACGCTACTAAAATACTAAGTATAGATCTGATACAACATAGCTTGATTAACCACCAGGCTGCACTAATAAAAAATCAAGTTACAATACTAAAACTCCAAGTTACTATACTAAACAACAAGTTACACCAAATCAATTCTATTTCCATTTGAGCAGTTCGAACATCTCTATTTCAATTTGAGGAGCAAACGACAACATGATTCAAATTAAGTGTAGATTTGGTGTTTTTGAGCCCAATGAAGATATCCATCTCTTTAAATTGATCTTCATTGTCTTTTTCAATCTCCTCTCCCCTGATTCAATGACATTGTGATCTACTATCTCCATCTCCATCTCCATATCCATCTTCTATAAGGAGAAAATCAATTTCAATTAGATCAAATAGCGCATTCGAATATCAATTTCAAATTAAAAAAAAAACCGTGATAATTGATGAACAAACTTGTAAAGATTCATACCTTTTCAATCATCTTTTTGAAGCTCATCTCGTCTGCAATGGCGGTAGAGAGATGGAGAGAGAGAAAGAGAGAGAGAGAGATGGCGGAAGAAGGGAAAAGACGGCCGAAAATATCGCATGTGTGGGCTACTGTGTGTTATCCACGTTTTATGCCCTAGATTCATTAACCGATTTACTGCCTCTTGAACCGCGAATTATTAATGAACCGGTTTCTCCAATATCAAAACAGGTCTTTTTTTAATGTTTGGGGGAAACTAGTTTCCCCCAAAACCAACTCTTTAAAGTCATCCTATTTAATTTTGTTAGATTTTTTACGTAAAAGTCAACATTTATGTAGAAAAACCACAAGGATTCTTAGATATCTAAAAGTTGTTTAATTTGATTTTCATGTATTATACCATTGAACTAATGTCCATGTTATATGGAAATGATTAATTAAAACATTCACCACAAATAAATTCAAATAAGCATGGTACCCTACATGGTAAACCGACGCAAATATCTAAAAGTCGTTTAATTTGGTCAAGTCTTCAGAGCAACAATTGAGTCCTCAATAAAATCAAGCATATCTTTGGATCAACAAATAAAGATTTATTCAAATAACTAGGTGCAACTATGCAAGAATATTTTTTAGTGAGCATGAGTGTGGAAGTCACATGACTTCATGTAAAGCAAACAACTTTCTCAAGGTATCTTCATCAACCAAGGGAAATATACAATAGATATTTGGAAACATTTGACATGCAAACTGCGTTTGCAGCGAAAACTCCTTTATCCACAAGACCAAACTCCATTTATATTTTATGTGTATGTCTTTGTGCAAGATTTATAGGATCTTTGTGCAAGATTTCAAGGACATCAATAGGAATTTCACTTATATATCATTGTATCAATGAAGTTTTATAGAATCTCATTTATATATCATTGTATCAAGACCCGATATTATGTTCTGTGTATGTCTTTGTGCTATGTCTTTGTGCAATATTTCAAAGAAATCAATAGGAATCTCACTTATTTATTATGTCACTTAGTTACGGATGAAATAATCCTATGATATATCAATCCCACCTCACAATAGATTGTAGTATCCTAAACTCTCTCTTTTATCATTAATAGGATACATATATTCAAATTATGGTGAATGCATCCAAACAGAAATTCAACAAGTGGAAGTTGTCCATTCTTGTGTAGAAGAATCATAGTTGGTTCATTAAAAAGAAAAAGAGCAAGACTTCATGGCCACATGAATGTTGGAAGATGAATACGTTGATGTTGGTCCGTGTTGCTCTCAAATTGTGTACCTAAGAAACCAGTTAAAAGACTTTGGAATCCATCTCAAGAAAAGACAATATTTTTATGACAATACTAGTGCCATTACTATGACTAAAAAAAAACAACAACATTAAAGTCAGACATCATTTCATAAGAGACTATGTTGAATAAAGAGGTATATGTTTTACTAATGTATGTACATAAAATTAACTTACAAACATTATGAACAAAGGAAAAGCAAATACTTTCTTGTCGATTTCCAACTTTGTACAATGAACATATATACCCTAGTTTGACTATCGATTGGACGGCTATCATTAGGCCAAGAATAAAAGAACTAAGTGATTTCCTTCTATCCTATATAACAATGAGCGACTCACCTGTGCGGCCGCCGCACGGCGTGCGACGGCGCCAGGAGCCGAGCCGCCATTTTTTTTTTCTTTTTTTTTTTTTTTTCAATCCCAATTTTTTTTTCCTCCCAACAAAAGTAACACTTCTTATAACGAAATGTAACACTTTTTTTCTTCAAATGTAACATTTTTTTTCCAAAAATGTACCACAATTTTGCTTCAATAAATTAAAGATTGACAACTAAATTAGTGTAACACTTTCTATAAAGGAATGTAACACTCATTTTTTTCAAATGTAACTCTTTTTTTCACCCAAAATTAACATATGATTGACAACTAAAACTAATGTTACATTTTATAAAAAATGAATGTAACATTTTTTTTCTCAATTATAACAGTTTATATTCTTAAATGTAATATTTTATATGAAATGTAACAATATTTTATTGAGAAAGTAACAATTGGAATGCAAACCCATTTTTTTTGTTGTAAAAAACAGCTGTTACATTTAACAGTTTTCGTGTTACATTTTGAAGATAAATTTATTACTTTTATCAGAACAGAGTGTTACATCTTAGCTGAAGGAGCAGCTCAAACTTTTTATGCGTAAAAAATTATATTTTTTTAAAAAAAAAATCAAACCATATCATGACCTATGTAGTTTTATTCGTCTCATCGAGACGAACACAACGGTATTTTAAAAAAAAATTCTGAGTTATAAATCTCAAGATATAGCATTTTAAAGTTATTGGAGGTTTTTTTTTATAGGGGGACACGTGGCACGATCTGGGAAGAGGGGAGGGCTGGATCTGGCCGTCGGTTGTAGCATAGCAGTACTGGCCGAGAAGTAGCGGAGCCGCACACCTTGCCGCACGGTGTGCGGCCGTTGTATTGAAGAATTTGTCTATAACAATACACCTATGGGATAATTACAAAATGGAAAGTAGATAACTATATACAATATGAGAATATTTGGGTAAATATTCTAATATTCTAACACACACCCATCATTGAATAACACGGATGGAAGGCCTTTAGTAAATATAACCTCGATTTGATGTCGATAAGGCACGTGTAAAAACCGAGCCTCACCCTAGGACACCTTCTCATGAATAAAGTGAATGTTAAGCTCGATTTGTTTTGTTCGTTGGTGTTATACGGGATTGCTAGAAAGATATATGGAACTTACATTGTCAAAGTAAACCAAGGTAGCTTTAGTTATCGGACAATGAAGTTCAAGGAGAAAATTCCGTAGCCAATATGATTCAGACACGACGTTAGCAACCCCACAATATTTTACTTTGGCACTAGAGCAGTATATGGTAGGCTGTCGTTTGGCGGACCAAGAAACAGATTATCACCCAGGAACATGCAATAACCCGAAGTGGAATGTCGAGTGATGGGGAAACCTCCCAATCGGCATTGGTGTAGGAGACCAACTCCGTAGTGTCATACCGGTTAAGATATAAACTAAAACCGAGCGTCCCACAAAGATACCTAATTATGCACTTGAGTGAAAGTAAGGTATTGCAAGGCATCGACCAAGCTTCGGTAATGGAACGCATCGGCAACAGGTGGACTGATGGAAGCACTTAATTTGGGTTCTGTGTCCACAAGGGTTGACGATAGCTTGCATGACACCATACTATATTTCTCACTAATCTCGGTGGCATATTTCCGTTGAGAGAGGAACAATGAATCCGACTTCCTACAAATGGCTATACCCAAAAAATAGCTCAATGGGCCGAGATCCTTCATTGGAAACTCGAAGCTGATGTGTGACATGATCAATCTACAAAGGCTATCTGATGAAGCAATCCACATAATGTCGCCAATATATAAAAGAAGATAGGCAATGTCATAAAAGAAGATAGGCAATGTCACGCCGTTTTTTATATGTGAACAAGGAGTGATCGCACATGCTACGAATGAGCCCCATGGAAGAAACATAATTCGAAGACCTTTTATACCAAGGAGTGATCGGAGCCTCCTTAATGCCATAGAGTGACTCCTTGAGTAAGCAGACGTGATTTGGATGATTCCAAAATCCTAATTGATGATACATATACACTATTTCCTGAAGATGCCCATCCAAAAATGAATTCTTGACAACAATTAAGTTGATGAATCAGCCAATTTTCAAGAGAGATAAACTGAGGAAGTGCGTATAGTGGCTGGTTTTGCAACTAAACTAAAAGTATCCCCGCAATAAATTCTGACTTGTGAAATTTGACATCACCCACATGTTGTGCCTTATGTCGCTCAAAGGAACTATCTGACCTATCTTTGTCAGAAAAAATCCACATAGAACGAATCACATTAACTCCAGGTGGATGGGGTACTAAATCCCATGTCCCACTAGTAATCAGTCAGTGAGACTGAATAAAATCAGACAAAGACTGAGATGAAGGAAGTGGATTCAGACAAAGACTGAGATGAAGGAAGTGGTGCAGGCGAATGGGCGTAGGGCCTGGAGAGAGATGAGGAGCTGACCGAGCAGGAGCAGGAGGGGGAGAAGGTGATTTTAGGCCGAATGGAGAAGGGTTGGGCCCGAAGGAGAAAGGGAATTTGGACCTGGGCCAGAAGGTAATGGTGGGTGATGATTCGTAGTTGGATTAGGCGAAGTAGGGGAGCCTACCACTGCCCAATGATTAATTGTTGTAGGATGTGGGCCATAATCAAGAAATTTATATGAGTGGTCTGTGGACTTGTGTATAGAGTCAAAAGGAAACTGAGTCTCGTCAAGAATGACATGACAACGTACTATGATTTTACGGGAAGATAAATCATAACATTTGTATCTATGATAGTTAGATGGATAGCCCAAGAAAAAACAAAGAATAGAACATTCTTGGAGTTTGTTAATTGTCAAAGATGGAAAGAAGGATAACAAAGACAATCGAAAATACGTAAGCGAGAGTACGATGGGTGTTTGCAATAAAGTATGATTAAGGGTGATTGAAACTCTAGATTTTTGTTTGGTAAAATATTTAGTAAATATGTGGCCATTTAAAGAGGAGATGAAATCCTATGTACCACTTTTGTGTACCACTTGTGTACAACAAGTGATCCAACGACTATGCATTATTGTTGACATTATAAAGATTTTAGTGTTAATAACTTATAACCGTTGGATCACTTGTGGCACACAAGTGGTACACAAAAAGTGGTACAGAGGATCTCCTCTCTTTAAAGAGCGTGAGGCCAAAATGACGGAGGTAATGAAACATGGAGCATTAAGGTACGATATTATTTATTGTACAAATTTTGCCCTCACCTTTCCCATTTTTAAGATAACGTGTGAGGACACGAAAAACGAAAAGATAGTCCATGTTAGTTACAAAAGCATTGAAATTGCCCATTATCAAACTCCCTACTATGATCACATTAGAATATTTTAATTTCTCATTCAAAATGGGTGCGTATATATATATAAATAAAAATTAGAAATTATGAGTATACATCCGATTTAGAAGAATAAAGAAAAGTCCATAAATTATTGGAGAAATCATTAAAAAAAATCGCATAGTAACGATGTCCTGAAGGACTTAAAACCGGAGAAGTCCGAACATCAATATGATTAATATCAAATGGTAATACGGTACTAGAATTAGATGAAACAAAATGTAATCTAGTATGTTTTTTTAACAAACATGTATGACAAAGTATAGACATAGTATTAGGATTATATAGAATCGACTTATTTTTCCTAAGAGAAACTGAAGCTCCTGGATGACCCAAACGATCGTGCCAAACAGTTGGTGGTAAAAGGCAAAAGCATATGAAGAATTATTGGTGGAATTTTTGGTGAGTGGATATAGGTCACCTTGACTGTCAAATCTTTTGAGATGCCTCCCCGTCTAAATATCCTTTACAGAAAAACCAAACGAGTCTAACTCAATTGTAACAGAATTATTAGTGGCAAAATTCTGAAGAGAAACTAAATTCTTAACAATCTTAGGGACATGAAGAACATTTTTGAGAACTAGAGGAGGATGGGGTGGATTTAATTGTGAATGACCTAAGCATGAATAGAATAGAGTGACCATTACCAACAATAATATTTCATGTAGTTCTCATATTGAAATAGGACAAAGAATACCTGAGTTTGAGAACATATGTGATGTAGCCTTACTCTCCATGTATTAGTTCGCATCCAGAGGAGTCAAACCCATGGTGTACATCACAATCTCAATATCAGTTGCGCATGAATGGGTCGTAGCAGTGTAAGCTTGCGGTGGCCTCGGTCCAAGGATGCCAAGTTGCCCGGGCTAAGGTTGATTGAGCTTGGGCCAGGGAGTGATGGCAGTAGGGTAAGGACAAGAAGGTATGGCCCCTTGCCAAGCTCATTGTTGATGTTGCTGATTGCCCATCCCCATGGCTGATTGCCTGTCCCCCATTGCTGATTGCCCGTCCCCCATTGCTGCGAGGAAGGTGTCGAAGTCCGAGGACCCGAGGTACGCCCGCCACCGGAAGTCTGCCCATTCCAATTCTGATTGCTGCCTTTATTGTTGTTCCAACCATTTCCTCCCCAATTATTGCTATTATGATTCTGCGACCTATTTCCCCCATTTGTTGAAAACCCAGTTGGAGGCTTTACCGGAGCCACCACTGGTCCACCAGCTTTATGTGCAACTATGGCCAAATTTCTTGCATCATTCTTAGCTAAACCACCTCTTCAAGGGTAACCATTGAGCGAGCATGTGAAATGGTGGGTAGAGGGTCACATTGTCGCAGCAAGGTAGCAACACCGTTGTAGGCATCCGTCAAACCAGCCACCATTTGAAGAACAACGTGATCATTGGATAACAGGGCACTGCACCAACATTTTTTAGTTGATACTCCAATTGATTGATTTACTGACAATAGCTAGAAGTGGATGAGAAATAAGGCATAACGGTGTGAGTGAACTCATGTTCAAGCGCAACAGCACGAGATTTTTTGTTGTCTTGAAAGATATCACGGGGACAACCCCAAGCCGCATTGCTGTGCAAGCAAGCTCTAGAATGGTGGTCCAGAGATCAATGGAGATAGTGGAATAAATCCACTCGAGAACCGTAGCATCTAGGGTGGACCACTGTTCAGTTTCCTCATTCATGGAAGGTGTTGTAGATACCCCGGGAGAGGCCCTACTGCTTGGCTAGAGCGGTGGAAGGATCCTAGGATGTCTAATTAGTTTTAGATTTGTAGAGTCGCCACCTATGTTTTAGAGGAACATAAGAAAAACCTAATAATAGCCTATGTTTTGTTACGAAAGCCAGAGATTCATGTATTGAGGTCCGGGAGTTAGGTTACGAAATGGGAAGTACATAAACACCCATTTCGCCCAACTAAAGTTTGTCTTGCTTGTTCATGATTTACATAAAAAAAGATGTGTTCTTCCTATTCTTTGAAAATGAGATTTAAGGGGTTAAAAGAGGGGTTGA
Source organism: Campanula takesimana (assembly GCA_026119855.1). NCBI lineage: Eukaryota > Viridiplantae > Streptophyta > Magnoliopsida > Asterales > Campanulaceae > Campanula > Campanula takesimana. The sequence goes on along the minus strand of JAOWBW010000812.1, from coordinate 25,979 downwards.
ATATGGGGAGATAACTCCTTGGCCAACTTCAATGGAATGAAGTGGCCTTTGGTGTCATGTCCCAAAATGGTTTGGGTGATTGCACACTTTGATAAAAAGAAGAAGAGTAGAGATGAAGTAGAGAGAAGAGAGAAACGGAATGTTTACCAAAACTTTAAGTAGCCTTAAGTCCTTCTTTGGAAAATGCCTTGAAAATCCTTTTTAGAAGTGTTTGTGTATAATTTTCTTATTAAAAAAAGTCCCTCCTTTCAATGGTGAAGAGGGGTTTTTATAGGTATAAATTAGTTGTTTTTGGTGCCAAAACAAAGTCACAAAGATGAAATTCCCTGGCAAAATCGTGTAAATTGAGCAAGGGAGGGATTCTTGGACAGAATCTGTAACTGACGCCCAGATGCGCGCGCCTCCTGCCTATGGGGGCGGAAGGCCGTGCGTTTGACCTATAGAGGCGGAGGCGCACGACTTTGAAAAGGCTTTTTTGACAGAATGGACTGGAAAGTTAGAACTGTTATTCAGTTTAGTCCCTGAACTTAACGGAGTTAGTTAGGAACATAACGGAAGTAACAGAAAATAACAAAAAACAAGAAGAAACACAAAATCAAATGTGCAATCGGGGTGAGCGGTCTAAGGCGGGGTGTCTACAGAGCCTCTCGGCGGCATGGACTGCGAAGCAAAACGTGCCGACGAAAGAAAGACATCCGCCGAGGACATCACCAAGAAAAAGTAAAGACTCGATGAAAGCAGGAATTTGAAATTACAAGGGATAGAAGTGCGCTCCCTGTGTGAGCGGAGAGATATGGTGATATGAGATGGCCCACCGTGGCCAAGGTTTAAAGTCTGGTTTGCAGACTGAGGCTGGAGCCGTTTAGTGGAACTGTTATGCCCATTTAGAGTCCGTTGAGCGGACTGAAGCTGAAACCCATTTAGCGAATCCCATTTGCTGATTTAGAGTCTGGTGGGCAGACTGAGTTGAGCTGAATCCATTTGGCGAACCCGTTACTTGCTCTTTTAAGAGTCCGATGATCGGACCTAGGCGGAGTTGTATGTGTCGTACCCGTTATGCCCGTTTTATTGTCCATTGAGCGGACTGGCTGAATCCGTTTGGTGAATCCGTTTGCCGGTTTATAGTCCGTTGAGCGGACTGAAGCTGGAACCCATTTAGCGAATCCCATTTACTGATATAGAGTCTGGTTGACAGACTGAGTTGAGCTGAATCTGTTTGGCAAACCTGTTATTTGCTCTTTTAAGATTCTGATGAGCGGACCTAGGCGGAGTTCTGTGTGTCATACCCGTTATGCCCCTTTTATAGTCCGTTGAGCGGACTGGCTGAATTTGTTTAGTGAATCCGTTTGCCGGTTTATAGTCCGTTGAGCAGACTCTGCTGATGAAGAGGTGATGATTTCAGTGGTTCACCATGGACGAAAACTGCTGTTAAAAGCCGCACTTATTGTTTGTCTGCTGTTAGAAACTGCACTTGCTGTTTGTCTGCTGTTAGAAGCCACACTTGCTGTTTGTCTGTTTGCCTTATGTGGGGTGCGGGCAAAGTTGACTGCGGACCACAAATTTCCCTTTTCAAGATAAGATGCCAAGATTGGCTTTGGTTTGAATAAAAACGACACGCCCTACTTTAGGTTTAGTGGGAGTTTCTATCTTATTTTAATTTAGACATGCCCTAGGGGCGGACCAAAATAATGTGTGCTCAAATGTGCGCTCAAGGACGGAGCTTTCGTCTTGATCTGGTTGATTCTGAGAATTTCTGAACTTCTTTTCTCACGCGGACTTCTTCTTTGACAAGGACCTGTTGACACATTTCTGAAATGGGGTGCGGACGCCTCTACTTGTGATAGCGGGGAGCGTGCGCTTTTCATATGGGTGGCGGGAGGCGCGTGCTTCTGCGAAGCGAATTCTGGGGCTTGACATTTGCTTGACAAAAGAACCCCAACAGCTATAATATCAGCCTCTGGTCGAAACCTCTTCCCTAACAACTATTTTCTGCCATTCTTGAACACCTTTTCCTTGCTTGATTTTGCTCGTAATCCCTATTTTCCATGGCTTCTAACCTTTTCACCCTTGATGCCAAAGTCGTTGTTGACTATGAGAAGGATTTTCGTGTACTCGTTCAAGACCCATCCCAAGAAAGCCTTTGTCAAGCATTTCGGGTTCCGCATTCTTTTTATATTGAGGACTTTAAGGCCAGATTGGGATTAGTTTAAGGCTGCCGCAGCCTTTTGGGATTGTGACAGTCATACTTTAAACTTTTCGGCGAATGAAATGGTGCCAACTGTTGATGACTTTGGTGCCATTCTTGGCATGCCACTGGCGGGTCAGATTGCCGTCCCCAAATACCACCGGGGCATGATTGATTCTTGGTTCGATTTATTGAACCTCCCCATTGAAGATGTGAAGAAAATGTTGTACTGTACCATGGTTGACATAACTGAGTTGCTGATGTTCTTCAGTTTGCATTCGGAGGATACAGCGGTTCAGTCCTTTAAGAGGAATGCCTTGGCAGTTTGTCTTTTCAGTAAGGTCTTATTTATTACACCTCTCGGTACTGTAGATGTACACTTGGCTGAAATCATTTTGCAGGCAAAAGGGGAGCAGTTCAGCATAGTCCCTCTTATAGTGGGGGAAACCTTGCATGGTCTGGACGAGCTGCATCAGATGGGTGAGATGCATCAGGGAAGCCCCTTACTTTTGACCATATGGCTTCGGGAGCATTTCAGAATTTATTCTCGGGAAACTAATCTTTCTCCTTTTGCCATCCATAGGAGGAAACTGCTGATTCAAGACTTGACCGAGGATGGTTGGAGAAAATTCTTTGCATCTCGATTATCGGCTGACATTGAGTGGTGTCCTCCTTCCTGGGGACTTTGTCCTTTCATGGAATGGACTTTGGGTTTTGGGCATGTGGTCCTTCCTGGTCTCAAAGATTCCTCAATTTGTCAGCCGGAACGAGTTCTGAGGTAGTTTGGTCGTCAGCAGATAGTTCCTTTTCTGAGGGGTGGAGTGCTTCGTCAAGTCTCATACATGGGTCCAAACTTTTCAAGGGAACTTCAGTTGGTTTGAAGAGGTGACTGCCATCGGTGGGCTTCTGTCCCTACTCATCGAGGTAGTATTTTCTTTCCCGAGAATTACTTGGATTATCTCTTCAGCATCCTTTACCGCGGTATCACTTGGGTTGGCACTCTTCGGGCTGAGTTGCTTAGAAATGACTTTGAGCCTAGCAGTGCTTTGAGATACAAGGAAGCTATCGCTGATTTGAACAACATTCTGGCTGACCCCTTCGGCACTCCCTTGGATGACTTTTATGCTCGGAGGCGTCTTGCTACGAGGAAGATCGTGGTCCGTCTCAGTGTGCCTACGCCGCCCAAAACGAGTAGGAGTGAGAGCCGTTCGGGTGGCCCTTCGAAAGTTAAGAAGAAATTAGATTTTGCCTAGTACCCCAAGATTGCAATTAAATAGACCACTTGTTAGGAATTTTAATGTTTTATTGTCTTTTATGCTCAACAAATGTCCATTGTAATGGTGAAAACGATTCATGGAATGAATAAAATTGCATCTTGTTTATGAAATGATTGGGTAAAAATTATTTTTTTAGACCGCACCCGAAGATTGCCTACGTTCTTCCAGTATGGAAGCTCATGTCTCCATAGTTCAAACAAATGAAGACCATTGTTTTTTTTTTTTGTGCACCCTGTTTTTTGCCTAGACCGCCCTTGCGGGTTTTCAATCTATCGGGCTTCTTTTTTTGCATTTTGCTCTAATTTTTTCCTACACCGCCCTTGCGGGTTTTCAACCTAGCGAGCCTTTTTTTTTTAATTATATATATATATGGTCTTCATTTGTTAAGCGTAGAACTTCTTGAGCTTGTTGAGGTTTACCTCTTTTGGCAATTGATCGCCATCCAAGTCTATGAGTCAGACTGCTCCGCCGCTTAATATCTTCTTGACCACGTACGGACTGATCCATCGGGGTCCCCATTTTCCAAGGGGATTCATGGCATTGGGAGGATGTTGTCTTAGAATCAAGTCTCCCACCTTGATGTTTCGGGGCTTCACCTTCTTGTTGAAAGCCTTTGCCATTCTCTGCTGATAAGCCCTTATGCGTTCGAACGCTTTGGCCTCTTTTCATCGAGTAGGGCTAATTGTTCGTATCGGCTCTGCATCCATTCGACCTCATTGACTTAATTTTCGAGAAAGACTCATAAAGAGGGAACTGTTCGACCGGGAGTACGGCTTCAGAACCATAAACCAATATGTACGAAGTTTCTCCCGTTCCTGACCGAATTGATATGCGGTAGCCCCACAATCCCAGAGGTAATTTTTCGGGCCAATCCCTTCCTGTTTAGGCCATTTTTCGTATGATAGTCTCAATTGTCTTGTTTGCTTCTTCGACCACACCATTATCTTGAGGACGGTACGGGATGACTTGTGCTTGGTAATTTTATAATCGACCAAAAGTGCATCCATTTATTTCTCGAAGTAAGAACCATTGTCGGAGATGATCTCGTGAGGGACGCCATATCGGCACATAATGTTGCTCTTCATGAATTCGGCCACTTTCTTGGCGTTGAGAACTCGGTAAGCTTGTGCTTCAATCCACTTTGTGAAATGATCCACGGCCACTAGAACGAACGACTACCCATTGCTTCCCGTGGGATGGAATTTCCCAATGATATCTATGCCACAACAAGAGAAAGGCCATGGCGTGGTCATGTTGTACAGTTGTGAAGGTGGAGCATGTTGCAGATTGCCATGGAACTGGCACTTGGTGCACCTTTTGACTTTTTCGATGCAATCTCTTTCTATGGTGGTCCAATAATAACCTCTGCAGAGTATCTTCTTGGCTAACATGATCCCATTCATGTGGGGTCCACACTCGCCTTCGTGGATTTCATGCATTATCTCTTGAGCTTCGGTCTCATTGGCGTGAAAGATATTAATCCCTTCGTAATGTCTCTTGTAGACTCGGTTCTCAATTAGTAAGTATCTTGATGCTAGTTTTTGTAATGCCACTCGAGATTTCTTGTTGCAGTCCTCGGGGAAGGTGCCATCTTAGAGGAAATTCATAATGTTTGTGTACCACGGAGGGTTTGCTTGGACTTCGTTGATCTCAATGCTCATGCAATATGCTGGACTAGTCCTTCTTGAAATTTTGAAGGGCTTCACCATTTTTCCTTTGGGCATCTCAACCAGTGAGACTATAGTGGCCAATGCATCGGCAAATCGGTTCTTGTCCCTTAGCAAATAATTGAAAGTGATGTCTTAGAATTATTCAACCAACTCTGTGTTGACCATACTGTTGGAAGGTCGGGTCTTGGATTTTCCAATTTCCAGACGCTTGATTGATGAGGAGCAAACAATCACCGAATACTTCTAGATCTGTGACATTTCTTTCTAGGGTCGCTTCTAGCCCTACTATACATGCCTCATACTCAGCAATATTGTTGGTGGCTTCGAATTCGAGATGAATTTCAATCGGAGTGTAGATGTCCTTTGGATCGACAATCAACATTCCTATCCCATAAACGTGCTTATTGGCCGCCCCATCGGAAAAAAGTTTCCACTTATTTTCCTCGGTTGTAGTGCAAATCAAGTCCTCGTCGGGGAATTGTAAGTCTTCCCCCTTCACTTCGTCACACGGAAATTCAGTAAGCTGATCACTGAACACTTTCCCCCTAATGGATTTGAGTGTGGCGTAAGTGATATCATAGCCAGCGAGCATGAAGTACCACTTGGCTATCCTTCTTGACATGAAAGGCTTTTTGAAGATGTAGCGGAGCGGGTCCACTTTAGCTACTAACTTGATCTGAAAGGCTTCCATGTAGTGTTTGAGCTTTTGAGTGACCCAAACCAATGCTGCACATGACTTCTCCAAGGTGGAGTAGTACTTTTCGCCTCCTTGAAATCGGTGACTGACAAAGTAGATAGCATTCTATTTTATGGAGTCTCGTTGCTCTTGTGCTAGCATAGCCCCTAGGGCTTCATCATTCACTGTGAGGTAGAGCAAGAGAGGCTACTCCTTGTACGGTGGAACCAAAACTGGAGGGCATGTTAAGTAATGCTTCACTTGGTCGAAGGCTTCTTGGCATGCGTCGGTCCATTCTAGAGCCACATTCTTCTTGAGTAACTTGAAGATTGGCTCACACATGGAAGTGAGTTGGCGCACAAACCGACTGATGTACTAAAGTCTTCCCATGATACCTTTGATTTCTTTTTGTGTTTTCGAAGGAGGCATGTCAATGATTGTCTTGATTTTTGAGGGATCTGCTTCAATTACCCTCTCGGTGACCATGTAGCCAAGAACTTTGCCCTGAATAAACATAAAAGTGCACTTTGCGGGATTCAGCCTCATCTTGTGTTGTCGAAGCCTTTCAAAGAACTTGCGGAGATCGACCAGATGCTGACCGTCGGTTCCTTTTAAATGGATGATCATGTCGTCCACATAAACTTCGATTTCTTTATGGATCATATCATGGAACAAGTCTGTTATTGCCCTTTGATAAGTAGCCCCAGCGTTCCTCAACCCAAATGGCATGACTATATAGCAGAAAATGCCCCACGGTGTTGTGAAGGCAGTCTTGTGTTGGTCTTCTTCGGCCATGAGAATCTGATTGTACCCTTCGAAGCCATCCACGAATGAGCGGACCTCGTAGGCAGCAGTTGAATCGACTATCATGTCGATGTTGGGTAGTGGAAAGTCATCCTTTGGAGAAGCTTTGTTCAAATCTCGAAAATCCACACAAACACGAACCTCGCCGTTAGCCTTTCTGACTGTTACAACATTTGCTAGCCAAGTCGGATACTCGATGACTTTGATGAAACCCACACTGAGAATCTTCTCTATCTCTTCTTTGACTTCTAGAGACCATTCGGGCTTGATCTTTCTGAGTTTCTACTTAACTATTTTGGCATCTTCCTTGATCGGTATTCAGTGCTCGGCGACCTTTCTGTCTAAACCCGGCATGTCTTTGTATGACCATGCGAAAACATCCACGAACTCTCTGAGCAGTGCAGTCAATCTGTCTTTCTCTTCCCCCTTGACGAAGCTTCCTATCTTGGTTTCCTTCGGCTCTTCGTCGGTACCCAGATTAACAAAATGCAATTCTTCATCAGCCCCTAGGCCATTTTCACCATGACTACGGACCTATTGAGCTAGTTCACTTAAGTATGTTTCATTTTCGTGGTCTATTTCATCATAGTTTGAATCGTTATTAGTGTTGGTCCCAAAGGGCAACAAGGGTATGAAAAATAGCTAGAGGGGGGTGAATAGCTGTTTTAAAATTCTTTTTGTACCCTTGATAAACTTAATTGCAAATGCGCACTTTATCAAATAAGCGTTATGATATGCGCCTATGTGAGTGAGTGAAATGCACAGCGGAATTTAGTAATGTAAATAGGCGCAAAGTATGATAAAGGGGGCACACACACACTCTAAGTATTTTGGCTCAAAGTGGGTGAAATAAGAAACTAAGGCAAATGATATAACAAACACAACATAGTTCAATCAATCAATCTACAATGAATAAACAATCAGATAGTTAGATATGATATGACTTGAAAGGAAATAGCAAGATAATAAGTATGCGCTATTTGGAGAGGTTCGATCGGGAAAATGATCTACGTCCTCTACCAAGATGGTTAGTCTTGGATTTCTAATGGAGATCTTATATAATGAGAGAGTGTTACAAATTACAATCGTTTGAGCTTATACACTAACTCAAGATCTAATATTCTATGAAAGAACAAATCCTAGACAATAACCGGTGTATCTCTAAAAGAAAGATCTAAGTGATCTAACATAAAGAGGTGCGTGTGTGATTTTAGATTCAAGGCTCTTTAGATCTTTGAGATTGAGAGCACAAGAAAACTAAAGTGTTTTCGCTTGAGGATCTGGGCTAAGGATGAAGTTATGAAGATGTTCTTGAGAATTCTGGAAATAACAAAGGCAATCTTCAAATCTTCAACAAATGCTTGAGAGAGAAATTCTTGAAATTCTTAGCAACTTCAAATGGTTGAAGTTATGGGGTATTTATAGTAGAGCCCCAAAAACTAGACGTTGGAAATCCTTGTGGATAAGATAAAAGGACAGATGTGTTGTCGCTCATTGAGTGGAGCATGCGTCGTTTATAGCCGTTAGACACATAACACAAATGTGACCGTTTTGGACACGTGTCATTGGATGCAGGCGCATACGTATTATTTAACCACCGTTGGATCATTGGCGTAGTTTGAGTTTCTTCAAGTTTTCATGTCTTCAATGAATCACCAAGTGTTAAATCATTCACAATGGGGTGCACTGAGCCAAAGGGGTGCATAGCACATTCACAGGCGCACGGGCGCGGCGCGTAGGCACGGCTCGTAGGAGCGTAGGAGCGTAGGCGCATAGTTTCACTCAAATCTGTGATTTTAGTGAATCTTGATATTCTTGCTCTTTTCCGGCGCGTAGGAGCATAGGCGCATAGCTTCACTCAAATCTGTGATTTTAGTGAATCTTGACATTCTTGCTCTTTTCCGGCGCGTAGGAGCGTAGGCGCATAGCTTCACTCAAATCTGTGATTTTAGTGAATCTTCACATTCTTAATCTTTTCTGGCTCGTAGGAGCGTAGTTTCACTCAAATCTGTGATTTTAGCGAATCTTGATATTCTTGCTCTTTTTCGGCGCGTAGGAGCGTAGGCCCATAGCTTCACTCAAATCTGTGATTTTAGTGAATCTTGATATTCTTGCTCTTTTCCGGCACGTAGGCTCGTGGCTCAAACTGAACTTGTGATTTTTCTTGAATCTTGATATTCTTGCCCTATTCCTAAGCCTATTCTATTACAATGGACAACCTAAAAAATGAAGTATAAATACTTCTTACATGTGGGTCTAAAGTCCATGAAATAAAACTTAGGTGATGGATCAATCAAATCTAATCAAACCTATTACATTGAAACTGAGATATAAGTGGGCATACCCAACAATTAACTAGTTCATTAAATACATTATTAATTAATTCATCATTTATGATGTTTGCAATCTCGGGGTACTCAGAAAGATCAAATTTTTCATTAGCAAAGAAAGGGAACACACACTCGGCTATTGCCTCCATATCCTCTTGGGTAAGGGTGTCGAAAACACTCTTAGACTCGAAAGTGAATGTCAATAAGTCTTCTTTCCTTGCCTTGCGTGGAATACAACCCATTTTCTCGATCAAGAACTCCTTGGATACCATGGGCCCCTTCATTGAATACCAGTTGTTGATTGGTTCGGAGTTTGTCTTGATCTCGCAGATAGGCTTGCTTCCTATGTCGGTGTCGTCGGAGATGGCGTTGACTTGGCATTCATCCACGATGGCAAGTTCCTCGAACATGGAGGCTAAGTTAGTCAATTCTTCCCCCACAGTGATCTTTATCTCAGTTTCGATGGTCACCTTCTTTCCCCACCATTCTCGAGGTGACATTGGGGTAGGTTCATCTTCGCGCTTCTGAATTTCACAATCAGCGAAGATTTCAAGGCTGGGCTTTCTAATGCCCTAGTTGTTGACCCAAGGCTCGGGAAGATTATGTATGGGACATCTTCCCCTTGGCGGAAAAAGTAGCCATTTAATGTCTTGCGATAAGGCCTCAAATAGGGGATTTAATAGTAACGGCCTTCTCTGTGAGCTCAGGCTTTTTCATTCTTGACGGCCTGCTCATATCTCATGTCGTCCTCAGAAGTCTCATACCCCAACCCGAACTTGTTTTTGACAAAAGGGACTTCTACGGGTTTCTTTCTCCCTTACTGGTGTTTCCCTAGGCCTAAACCAGGGAAGTAATTCATCTTCCTCATCATGCGGAGGACTTTGTGATTGCCGAGGGTCCATGGTCCATTTCCCCTTTCTTTGTCGATGGCGTTGATTGAGACACCGGAGAGGGTCGAGTCTTCTAATCCATGTTAAACTTGGTGGACGGGTCCCCCATTCTTGTGGATAGTGACATTTTCTGCCATGACAGTCACTATTTCATCTCCATTTCAGAACTTGACACATTGATAGAGAGTGGAAGGGACGGCATTGGAGCTATGTTTCCATGGTCAGCACGAGAGAAAATTAAGTGAGGAGGGGACATCGATAACTTGAAACGGGATGGACATAACCATGCTCCTAAATTCAATTTTCACTTCTACCATGCCCATGACTTTGCGGGCAGTGCTGTCATATCCTCGGCTCACTTGACTAGAGGGCTGCAAATCTGAATTTTTAAGCCCCAGTATGCCCATAATTCGGCTAGGCATTAAGTTGAGTGCGGAATCACCGTCAACCAAAACTCTTGAAATAGGTCTCCCTTTTGCCCTTACTTTGAGATAGATGACCTCATTGTGATCGGACCCCAGTGGTGGAAGGTCCATGTCGGCAAATGTGATGACATTGCCAAAATGTATGTGGCCTATCATAGCAGTAAGGTCTTTGGGAGTTGTATCAGGAGAGACTGATGTGTCGTCGAGGTTGCTGATGATGAGGTCTCGGTGCTTCTTTGAATATGCAATGAGGTCCCAAATGGATATGTTTGCGTGAGTCTTCTTGAGTTGAACTAATAAAGGATCTTCGGGTATGTCACGAGTTTGCAATCTTGGAGAAGAGGTGCTTGCCGCAGAAGCATTGGGATTGCTTGCTATGACCCAACCAGATCGAGTTAGCATGTTGATGCTCCCGTTTTGCTTCTTTTTCCTATTTTCTAAGAATTCCCTCATTATCTCATCATAAGTCACAACGTAGCAAGAATTATCAATTTCATTCATATCATTGGAGCCCTCATTCACAATGGTAATTGAATGAGTGGTCTCCTCACTCTCACCTAGCTCTATTACATGAATCTCACCCTCACTAGGAACTATGAATTCCTTCTTGTCGATGAGATCTTGAACAATGTTGCGGAGGTTGAAGCATTCTTCGGTAACATGGCCACTATGTTGATGATAATCACACCACTTTTGATGAGAATGGTTGGCGGTAATCATCTTGGGCTTGTACCCTTACAGAGGGGTAATTTTCCCTTTAGCCTTGAGGGCCCCCAAAGCTTCGGTTAGAGTCATGCCTTGGAGAGGAGTGTAGACACGGTCACATTGGAACTTCTTGCCTTGGGGCGGTGGGACTTTCTTGTAGTTCCCCTTGTCGGTAGTGACGGCATTGACAGAGGCCTCTTTTGTTGAGTTAGAGGCGGCCTTGTAACGGAAACTAGGAGTGGTTTTCTTGATCTCCTTGAGAAAATCATCAATTCGGACCCCCGCCTCAAACATTTGAGCAAAATCTAAGTAGCAAGCCCCACTTAAGTGGGAACGGAGATCTATCTTTAGACACTTGAGGAAGATGTCCATTTGCTCTCTTGTGTTGGGTCTCCCCACTATTTCGGCTAGCTTGTCATTCCACCTCTTTGTGAAGTCAATAAAGGATTCATTGTCCCTTTGGGTGGTGTTCTCGAGCTCTTTCTTTGTCGGCCGGTGAGTGGTGTTGCTTTGATATTGACTTTTGAAGGCAAGCATGGCGGCATCCCAATCAAGACGGATGGCAAGTGGCAGAGTTTCATACCAATCTTTGGCGGCTCCCTCGAGAGTAAGAGGGAAACATTGTGCCATCACCCTTGGAGAGACCTTTTTCGGAACCATAGCCCATATGTAAGTTTCAATGTGGGCCATTGGGCAAGAGTTGCCCTTGAACTTGCTGATGTCGGGCATTTTGAACTTGTCGGGGAGAGCGGCCATTGTGCTCATGAGAATTGATGACTGATAAAGGCTTGTGTCACTACTAGAAAGACGCGATTTACCCACGGAATTTACTGACGGAATTTTTCCGTCAGTAATACTGACGGAAATAAATGGGTTATTGACGGAATTTTCAGCTTTGTCAGCGCGGGAAGTCCAATTGTTGGGAAATTCAATTACCGACGGAATTTAAAATTATCCACGAAAAATTCCGTCGAAATTACTTACGGATATTTTCCGTCAGAAATACCCACGGAAATTTCCGTGGGTAACGTTTAAATGAAATTAAATACTACTATACTAGGATCGACCCCTTTTTTTCTATTCAGTATCAATTTTCATTCAGACCTCCGTTCAATTACCGCACAAAGGCGAGCTCTCCCTTCGCCTCTCTCCGATTCACCAACTCCGTCCGCCAACGCCGTCCGCCGTCGTCCTCCGTCGTCCTCCGTTCGCCATAGTCCTCCGTTCTCCATGGTCCTCCGTTCGACATCGTCCTCTTTCTGTAATTTCGTGATTATTTCTCCAGGTTCGTTGTTTGACCTAGGTATCCGACCCCTCCCCCTTTCACTTTTCCTCTCTAATCTCTCTCTATTTCTCTCCAGCCACAACTTATTAGCCTGCCGTAGATCGGACTCTCAACCCCGCCGTCGATAGCCGGGAAATTTTCCAGATCTGGCTCTCTTCCTTTCTACATTCTAGAGGTAACTTCTTTTTCTCTTTAGCTTCATGTCACCATTTCGTTTCTCATCTTCGTTCTTATTCAGTTGCAATGAGTTATCACAATTTTCATTTTTCTGATTTTATTTATTTTTTTGATGATTGTTAGTTATACATGTTTTTTTTCTGATTCAATAGAATGGAAAATAACTGTTTGATGGTTGTGCATATAAAGATGTTCTTACTCTTTTCTTTTCGTTCATTATTTCTTTTCTCATTGTTGTGCTTTACACATGAAAAAAAACTGTCTGATGGTTGTGCATATACCCTGCTTAAATTTTTAGTACAATCAGCTTCACTTTGATGAACAAAAATGTATGCACTCTTTGGGCTGGATGAACAACTATGAAACTACTGAAAATATGACTCTTTGGGTCTGTTTTCATTTCTTATCAGTGACATTTGGCTTCTTATTTTCCGCGCATGTTCCTTATAGCCTACATGACTAATTTCAGAAATATTCAAGCACCACTTGTGTTTTTTAAATCTTTGATTCCATAAGTTTATATTAAAGTATACATATTGATAATTAGTCTTACTTCTTTAGTTTGATATTTTTCCCTGCACAGTCTTTAAGTATGTACATCATATAATCATTAGCTGCTACTGCTACTTGCTAATGCTGCAATGGAGAATAGCAGACAGAAACAAACTACTCTTTCATTTCTGTTGTTATTTAGCCTTTTAAGTCTTTCACAGCCACAATCAGATTCACCCAATTAGTTGGAATGTGACAGAAATTTATTTAAGTACTTCTTTCTATATCTATTGTAAGTGTAGCTTTTGTATGAAGATTAATTTTTTTTCTTAATTTTTGTGAAGATAAATATGTCTGGGGATCGTAGTTGGATGGATAATCGTAGGAATCCTAATAGAAGGGGTATCACAACTGAGTTCATAGAAGGTTTAGAACATTTTGTGGAGTTTGCTAGATCGCATCCCCAATACATACAAGATGGGAAGATTAGGTGTCCTTGCAAAAAGTGTAAGAATAAAAAATTTCATTCTTATGGATTTGTGAAGAAACATCTTATGGAAGTGGGGTTCATTGAGCAGTTTAGAAAACTAAGTTTTCTTGAAGTCAGTTAGCTTCCTTGGTCATGGAAAATTTGTGCAGTAGAAGCATAATGAATTAGTGGATGAGGTTAAGATAGAATTCGAGGACGAATTCCTTTTAAGGGGGGAAGAATGTAATACCCCGAGAATTTATGATTTTTATTTTGAGTTTTAGTTATATTTTGGGATTTAGTTAGTGATGATAATTCGTTTTAGTTGGGATAGTGAAATTAAGTGAGGTAAAATTTATTGCATGGGCCGAGTCAAAAATTAAGGTGTTAATTGGGCTCGGGCCATTTCGAACGATGATTTAATTAAAGAGGGAGTTGATTATATATTTGGATGCCCTAAACCTATGTTGTTAAATTAGAAACAACTGATGGCTATTAAGGAATAGAAAGCCGCGGTTTCGAAATCACAGCGGCAGGCATGGGCGGTGGATCATCAACTGAGAAAACCTTTTGTAAGGTAAAGTTTCAATTAAATTGCTTCCTTATTTTATTATTAATAGAGAAAAGATTTTAGTATTTGGAGATTATGATTTCTAAGTATAGTGGTTAATATACCTCATGTGGGGCATTGATAAGTCAATAAAAGTGACAGAATGGTTTGTGCATGTGTGTTGCCATAGTGAAAGTGAGAGAGAAGAAAAGAAATGAAAAATCAGTTGGTTGGCAGCAAGTACACGGTGATCCGATTTTAGCATTTTGAGGTAAGAGAGACTATGCAGTGTCGATTCCGTGTCAGTTTTATCACGTGATTATTTCTTTGATATTCGTCCTATCGTTGTACTCCGTTTTATTGATAGGCATATTGATTGTTCCGTCCAATTTGATAATTGCTTTGACATTGAAATTGATTCGAAAAGTATTATTTTTAACGAAAGCATGCTATATATGTTTTGGTTCTCAAAGAAATGAGATTTGTTATATGGAATGGTTCTGTTGTAGCTAATTATGTGACGGTCGAAGTGGACTTTGTTATTGTGATTGCGTTGGTTCGGCTCCGAGAGTGGGCGCCAACGATTGAGATTGTTTGAGTTTGATTGTTAGACCATTAGACCTGAACATAGTTAGTGCATCAGACTGTGAAGTATGATCGATTGATATTCGATTTATGAAATTTGAGTCTTTTTGGTACGTCCATATTTATAATTTCATGGACTATGTTATTTGATAATTGTGTTCCATTGGCTTCTATGATACTGTGTATCCCCTTTCTTACTGAGCCCCCAGCTCACCCCCTCCAATTTTAGTTTTGCAGTTAACCATTGATCGAGGTTCGAGATACGAAAGATTTGGGACGGAGCAGATTATTGAATATTTCAGATTATTAGTGATATTTTGTAATATCTTATAGAGTTGTAAGTTGTAATATATTGATATTTATGAAAATAAGGATTGTGAAAATTCGGGTCGTTACAGTTGGTATCTGAGCATTAGGATTAGATCTTGAAAGGGAATAAGAACTGTGATATTGAATAGGTTTGGATACTTGAGTGTTACGATTTTGAGCGGTTTAGAAAACTAAGTTTTCTTGAAGTCAGTTAGCTTCCTTGGTCATGGAAAATTTGTGCAGTAGAAGCATAATGAATTAGTGGATGAGGTTAAGATAGAATTCGAGGACGAATTCCTTTTAAGGGGGAAGAATGTAATACCCCGAGAATTTATGATTTTTATTTTGAGTTTTAGTTATATTTTGGGATTTAGTTAGTGATGATAATTCGTTTTAGTTGGGATAGTGAAATTAAGTGAGGTAAAATTTATTGCATGGGCCGAGTCAAAAATTAAGGTGTTAATTGGGCTCGGGCCATTTCGAACGATGATTTAATTAAAGAGGGAGTTGATTATATATTTGGATGCCCTAAACCTATGTTGTTAAATTAGAAACAACTGATGGCTATTAAGGAATAGAAAGCCGCGGTTTCGAAGTCGCAGCGGCAGGCATGGGCGGTGGATCATCAACTGAGAAAACCTTTTGTAAGGTAAAGTTTCAATTAAATTGCTTCCTTATTTTATTATTAATAGAGTAAAGACTTTAGTATTTGGAGATTATGATTTCTAAGTATAGTGGTTAATATACCTCATGTGGGGCATTGATAAGTCAATAAAAGTGACAGAATGGTTTGTGCATGTGTGTTGCCATAGTGAAAGTGAGAGAGAAGAAAAGAAATGAAAAATCAGTTGGTTGGCAGCAAGTACACGGTGATCCGATTTTAGCATTTTGAGGTAAGAGAGACTATGCAGTGTCGATTCCGTGTCAGTTTTATCACGTGATTATTTCTTTGATATTCGTCCTATTGTTGTACTCCGTTTTATTGATAGGCATATTGATTGTTCCGTCCAATTTGATAATTGCTTTGACATTGAAATTGATTCGAAAAGTATTATTTTTAACGAAAGCATGCTATATATGTTTTGGTTCTCAAAGAAATGAGATTTGTTATATGGAATGGTTCTGTTGTAGCTAATTATGTGACGGTCGAAGTGGACTTTGTTATTGTGATTGCGTTGGTTCGGCTCCGAGAGTGGGCGCCAACGATTGAGATTGTTTGAGTTTGATTGTTAGACCATTAGACCTGAACATAGTTAGTGCATCAGACTGTGAAGTATGATCGATTGATATTCGATTTATGAAATTTGAGTCTTTTTGGTACGTCCATATTTATAATTTCATGGACTATGTTATTTGATAATTGTGTTCCATTGGCTTCTGTGATACTGTGTATCCCCTTTCTTACTGATCCCCCAGCTCACCCCCTCCAGTTTTAGTTTTGCAGTTTACCATTGATCGAGGTTCGAGATACGAAAGATTTGGGACGGAGCAGATTATTGAATATTTCAGATTATTAGTGATATTTTGTAATATCTTATAGAGTTGTAAGTTGTAATATATTGATATTTGTGAAAATAAGGATTGTGAAAATTCGGGTCGTTACAGTTGGTATCAGAGCATTGGGATTAGATCTTGAAAGGGAATAAGAACTCTGATATTGAATAGGTTTGGATACTTGACTGTTACGATTTTGAGAGGTTTAGAAAACTATGTTTTCTTGAAGTCAGTTAGCTTCCTTGGTCATGGAAAATTTGTGCAGTAGAAGCATAATGAATTAGTGGATGAGGTTAAGATAGAATTCGAGGACGAATTCCTTTTAAGGGGGGAAGAATGTAATACCCCGAGAATTTATGATTTTTATTTTGAGTTTTAGTTATATTTTGGGATTTAGTTAGTGATGATAATTTGTTTTAGTTGGGATAGTGAAATTAAGTGAGGTAAAATTTATTGCATGTGCCGAGTCAAAAATTAAGGTGTTAATTGGGCTCGGGCCATTTCGAACGATGATTTAATTAAAGAGGGAGTTGATTATATATTTGGATGCCCTAAACCTATGTTGTTAAATTAGAAACAACTGATGGCTATTAAGGAATAGAAAGCCGCGGTTTTGAAGTCACAGCGGCAGGCATGGGCGGTGGATCATCAACTGAGAAAACCTTTTGTAAGGTAAAGTTTCAATTAAATTGCTTCCTTATTTTATTATTAATAGAGAAAAGATTTTAGTATTTGGAGATTATGATTTCTAAGTATAGTGGTTAATATACCTCATGTGGGGCATTGATAAGTCAATAAAAGTGACAGAATGGTTTGTGCATGTGTGTTGCCATAGTGAAAGTGAGAGAGAAGAAAATAAATGAAAAATCAGTTGGTTGGCAGCAAGTACACGGTGATCCGATTTTAGCATTTTGAGGTAAGAGAGACTATGCAGTGTCGATTCCGTGTCAGTTTTATCACGTGATTATTTCTTTGATATTCGTCCTATCGTTGTACTCCGTTTTATTGATAGGCATATTGATTGTTCCGTCCAATTTGATAATTGCTTTGACATTGAAATTGATTCGAAAAGTATTATTTTTAACGAAAGCATGCTATATTTGTTTTGGTTCTCAAAGAAATGAGATTTGTTATATGGAATGGTTCTGTTGTAGCTAATTATGTGACGGTCGAAGTGGACTTTGTTATTGTGATTGCGTTGGTTCGGCTCCGAGAGTGGGCGCCAACGATTGAGATTGTTTGAGTTTGATTGTTAGACCATTAGACCTGAACATAGTTAGTGCATCAGACTGTGAAGTATGATCGATTGATATTCGATTTATGAAATTTGAGTCTTTTTGGTACGTCCATATTTATAATTTCATGGACTATGTTATTTGATAATTGTGTTCCATTGGCTTCTGTGATACTGTGTATCCCCTTTCTTACTGAGCCCCCAGCTCACCCCCTCCAATTTTAGTTTTGCAGTTTACCATTGATCGAGGTTCGAGATACGAAAGATTTGGGACGGAGCAGATTATTGAATATTTCAGATTATTAGTGATATTTTGTAATATCTTATAGAGTTGTAAGTTGTAATATATTGATATTTATGAAAATAAGGATTGTGAAAATTCGGGTCGTTACAGTTGGTATCTGAGCATTAGGATTAGATCTTGAAAGGGAATAAGAACTGTGATATTGAATAGGTTTGGATACTTGAGTGTTACGATTTTGAGCGGTTTAGAAAACTAAGTTTTCTTGAAGTCAGTTAGCTTCCTTGGTCATGAAAAATTTGTGCAGTAGAAGCATAATGAATTAGTGGATGAGGTTAAGATAGAATTCGAGGACGAATTCCTTTTAAGGGGGGAAGAATGTAATACCCCGAGAATTTATGATTTTTATTTTGAGTTTTAGTTATATTTTGGGATTTAGTTAGTGATGATAATTCGTTTTAGTTGGGATAGTGAAATTAAGTGAGGTAAAATTTATTGCATGGGCCGAGTCAAAAATTAAGGTGTTAATTGGGCTCGGGCCATTTCGAACGATGATTTAATTAAAGAGGGAGTTGATTATATATTTGGATGCCCTAAACCTATGTTGTTAAATTAGAAACAACTGATGGCTATTAAGGAATAGAAAGCCGCGGTTTCGAAGTCGCAGCGGCAGGCATGGGCGGTGGATCATCAACTGAGAAAACCTTTTGTAAGGTAAAGTTTCAATTAAATTGCTTCCTTATTTTATTATTAATAGAGTAAAGACTTTAGTATTTGGAGATTATGATTTCTAAGTATAGTGGTTAATATACCTCATGTGGGGCATTGATAAGTCAATAAAAGTGACAGAATGGTTTGTGCATGTGTGTTGCCATAGTGAAAGTGAGAGAGAAGAAAAGAAATGAAAAATCAGTTGGTTGGCAGCAAGTACACGGTGATCCGATTTTAGCATTTTGAGGTAAGAGAGACTATGCAGTGTCGATTCCGTGTCAGTTTTATCACGTGATTATTTCTTTGATATTCGTCCTATTGTTGTACTCCGTTTTATTGATAGGCATATTGATTGTTCCGTCCAATTTGATAATTGCTTTGACATTGAAATTGATTCGAAAAGTATTATTTTTAACGAAAGCATGCTATATATGTTTTGGTTCTCAAAGAAATGAGATTTGTTATATGGAATGGTTCTGTTGTAGCTAATTATGTGACGGTCGAAGTGGACTTTGTTATTGTGATTGCGTTGGTTCGGCTCCGAGAGTGGGCGCCAACGATTGAGATTGTTTGAGTTTGATTGTTAGACCATTAGACCTGAACATAGTTAGTGCATCAGACTGTGAAGTATGATCGATTGATATTCGATTTATGAAATTTGAGTCTTTTTGGTACGTCCATATTTATAATTTCATGGACTATGTTATTTGATAATTGTGTTCCATTGGCTTCTGTGATACTGTGTATCCCCTTTCTTACTGATCCCCCAGCTCACCCCCTCCAGTTTTAGTTTTGCAGTTTACCATTGATCGAGGTTCGAGATACGAAAGATTTGGGACGGAGCAGATTATTGAATATTTCAGATTATTAGTGATATTTTGTAATATCTTATAGAGTTGTAAGTTGTAATATATTGATATTTATGAAAATAAGGATTGTGAAAATTCGGGTCGTTACAGTTGGTATCTGAGCATTAGGATTAGATCTTGAAAGGGAATAAGAACTGTGATATTGAATAGGTTTGGATACTTGAGTGTTACGATTTTGAGCGGTTTAGAAAACTAAGTTTTCTTGAAGTCAGTTAGCTTCCTTGGTCATGAAAAATTTGTGCAGTAGAAGCATAATGAATTAGTGGATGAGGTTAAGATAGAATTCGAGGACGAATTCCTTTTAAGGGGGGAAGAATGTAATACCCCGAGAATTTATGATTTTTATTTTGAGTTTTAGTTATATTTTGGGATTTAGTTAGTGATGATAATTCGTTTTAGTTGGGATAGTGAAATTAAGTGAGGTAAAATTTATTGCATGGGCCGAGTCAAAAATTAAGGTGTTAATTGGGCTCGGGCCATTTCGAACGATGATTTAATTAAAGAAGGAGTTGATTATATATTTGGATGCCCTAAACCTAAGTTGTTAAATTAGAAACAACTGATGGCTATTAAGGAATAGAAAGCCGCGGTTTCGAAGTCGCAGCGGCAGGCATGGGCGGTGGATTATCAACTGAGAAAACCTTTTGTAAGGTAAAGTTTCAATTAAATTGCTTCCTTATTTTATTAATAATAGAGTAAAGACTTTAGTATTTGGAGATTATGATTTCTAAGTATAGTGGTTAATATACCTCATGTGGGCCATTGATAAGTCAATAAAAGCGACAGAATGGTTTGTGCATGTGTGTTGCCATAGTGAAAGTGAGAGAGAAGAAAAGAAATGAAAAATCAGTTGGTTGGCAGCAAGTACACGGTGATCCGATTTTAGCATTTTGAGGTAAGAGAGACTATGCAGTGTCGATTCCGTGTCAGTTTTATCACGTGATTATTTCTTTGATATTCGTCCTATCGTTGTACTCCGTTTTATTTATAGGCATATTGATTGTTCCGTCCAATTTGATAATTGCTTTGACATTGAAATTGATTCGAAAAGTATTATTTTTAACGAAAGCATGCTATATTTGTTTTGGTTCTCAAAGAAATGAGATTTGTTATATGGAATGGTTCTGTTGTAGCTAATTATGTGACGGTCGAAGTGGACTTTGTTATTGTGATTGCGTTGGTTCGGCTCCGAGAGTGGGCGCCAACGATTGAGATTGTTTGAGTTTGATTGTTAGACCATTAGACCTGAACATAGTTAGTGCATCAGACTGTGAAGTATGATCGATTGATATTCGATTTATGAAATTTGAGTCTTTTGGTACGTCCATATTTATAATTTCATGGACTATGTTATTTGATAATTGTGTTCCATTGGCTTCTGTGATACTGTGTATCCCCTTTCTTACTGAGCCCCCAGCTCACCCCCTCCAATTTTAGTTTTGCAGTTTACCATTGATCGAGGTTCGAGATACGAAAGATTTGGGACGGAGCAGATTATTGAATATTTCAGATTATTAGTGATATTTTGTAATATCTTATAGAGTTGTAAGTTGTAATATATTGATATTTATGAGAATAAGTATTGTGAAAATTCGGGTCGTTATAGTTGGTATCTGAGCATTAGGATTAGATCTTGAAAGGGAATAAGAATTGTGATATTGAATAGGTTTGGATACTTGAGTGTTACGATTTTGAGCGGTTTAGAAAACTAAGTTTTCTTGAAGTCAGTTAGCTTCCTTGGTCATGGAAAATTTGTGCAGTAGAAGCATAATGAATTAGTGGATGAGGTTAAGATAGAATTCGAGGACGAATTCCTTTTAAGGGGGGAAGAATGTAATACCCCGAGAATTTATGATTTTTATTTTGAGTTTTAGTTATATTTTGGGATTTAGTTAGTGATGATAATTCGTTTTAGTTGGGATAGTGAAATTAAGTGAGGTAAAATTTATTGCATGGGCCGAGTCAAAAATTAAGGTGTTAATTGGGCTCGGGCCATTTCGAACGATGATTTAATTAAAGAGGGAGTTGATTATATATTTGGATGCCCTAAACCTATGTTGTTAAATTAGAAACAACTGATGGCTATTAAGGAATAGAAAGCCGCGGTTTCAAAGTCACAACGGCAGGCATGGGCGGTGGATCATCAACTGAGAAAACCTTTTGTAAGGTAAAGTTTCAATTAAATTTCTTCCTTATTTTATTATTAATAGAGAAAAGATTTTAGTATTTGGAGATTATGATTTCTAAGTATAGTGGTTAATATACCTCATGTGGGGCATTGATAAGTCAATAAAAGTGACAGAATGGTTTGTGCATGTGTGTTGCCATAGTGAAAGTGAGAGAGAAGAAAAGAAATGAAAAATCAGTTGGTTGGCAGCAAGTACACGGTGATCCGATTTTAGCATTTTGAGGTAAGAGAGACTATGCAGTGTCGATTCCGTGTCAGTTTTATCACGTGATTATTTCTTTGATATTCGTCCTATCGTTGTACTCCGTTTTATTGATAGGCATATTGATTGTTCCGTCCAATTTGATAATTGCTTTGACATTGAAATTGATTCGAAAAGTATTATTTTTAACGAAAGCATGCTATATTTGTTTTGGTTCTCAAAGAAATGAGATTTGTTATATGGAATGGTTCTGTTGTAGCTAATTATGTGACGGTCGAAGTGGACTTTGTTATTGTGATTGCGTTGGTTCGGCTCCGAGAATGGGCGCCAACGATTGAGATTGTTTGAGTTTGATTGTTAGACCATTAGACCTGAACATAGTTAGTGCATCAGACTGTGAAGTATGATCGATTGATATTCGATTTATGAAATTTGAGTCTTTTTGGTACGTCCATATTTATAATTTCATGGACTATGTTATTTGATAATTGTGTTCCATTGGCTTCTGTGATACTGTGTATCCCCTTTCTTACTGAGCCCCCAGCTCACCCCCTCCAATTTTAGTTTTGCAGTTTACCATTGATCGAGGTTCGAGATACGAAAGATTTGGGACGGAGCAGATTATTGAATATTTCAGATTATTAGTGATATTTTGTAATATCTTATAGAGTTGTAAGTTGTAATATATTGATATTTATGAAAATAAGGATTGTGAAAATTCGGGTCGTTACAGTTGGTATCTGAGCATTAGGATTAGATCTTGAAAGGGAATAAGAACTGTGATATTGAATAGGTTTGGATACTTGAGTGTTACGATTTTGAGCGGTTTAGAAAACTAAGTTTTCTTGAAGTCAGTTAGCTTCCTTGGTCATGAAAAATTTGTGCAGTAGAAGCATAATGAATTAGTGGATGAGGTTAAGATAGAATTCGAGGACGAATTCCTTTTAAGGGGGGAAGAATGTAATACCCCGAGAATTTATGATTTTTATTTTGAGTTTTAGTTATATTTTGGGATTTAGTTAGTGATGATAATTCGTTTTAGTTGGGATAGTGAAATTAAGTGAGGTAAAATTTATTGCATGGGCCGAGTCAAAAATTAAGGTGTTAATTGGGCTCGGGCCATTTCGAACGATGATTTAATTAAAGAAGGAGTTGATTATATATTTGGATGCCCTAAACCTAAGTTGTTAAATTAGAAACAACTGATGGCTATTAAGGAATAGAAAGCCGCGGTTTCGAAGTCGCAGCGGCAGGCATGGGCGGTGGATTATCAACTGAGAAAACCTTTTGTAAGGTAAAGTTTCAATTAAATTGCTTCCTTATTTTATTAATAATAGAGTAAAGACTTTAGTATTTGGAGATTATGATTTCTAAGTATAGTGGTTAATATACCTCATGTGGGCCATTGATAAGTCAATAAAAGCGACAGAATGGTTTGTGCATGTGTGTTGCCATAGTGAAAGTGAGAGAGAAGAAAAGAAATGAAAAATCAGTTGGTTGGCAGCAAGTACACGGTGATCCGATTTTAGCATTTTGAGGTAAGAGAGACTATGCAGTGTCGATTCCGTGTCAGTTTTATCACGTGATTATTTCTTTGATATTCGTCCTATCGTTGTACTCCGTTTTATTTATAGGCATATTGATTGTTCCGTCCAATTTGATAATTGCTTTGACATTGAAATTGATTCGAAAAGTATTATTTTTAACGAAAGCATGCTATATTTGTTTTGGTTCTCAAAGAAATGAGATTTGTTATATGGAATGGTTCTGTTGTAGCTAATTATGTGACGGTCGAAGTGGACTTTGTTATTGTGATTGCGTTGGTTCGGCTCCGAGAGTGGGCGCCAACGATTGAGATTGTTTGAGTTTGATTGTTAGACCATTAGACCTGAACATAGTTAGTGCATCAGACTGTGAAGTATGATCGATTGATATTCGATTTATGAAATTTGAGTCTTTTTGGTACGTCCATATTTATAATTTCATGGACTATGTTATTTGATAATTGTGTTCCATTGGCTTCTGTGATACTGTGTATCCCCTTTCTTACTGAGCCCCCAGCTCACCCCTCCAATTTTAGTTTTGCAGTTTACCATTGATCGAGGTTCGAGATACGAAAGATTTGGGACGGAGCAGATTATTGAATATTTCAGATTATTAGTGATATTTTGTAATATCTTATAGAGTTGTAAGTTGTAATATATTGATATTTATGAAAATAAGGATTGTGAAAATTCGGGTCGTTACAGTTGTATCTGAGCATTAGGATTAGATCTTGAAAGGGAATAAGAATTGTGATATTGAATAGGTTTGGATACTTGAGTGTTACGATTTTGAGCGGTTTAGAAAACTAAGTTTTCTTGAAGTCAGTTAGCTTCCTTGGTCATGGAAAATTTGTGCAGTAGAAGCATAATGAATTAGTGGATGAGGTTAAGATAGAATTCGAGGACGAATTCCTTTTAAGGGGGGAAGAATGTAATACCCCGAGAATTTATGATTTTTATTTTGAGTTTTAGTTATATTTTGGGATTTAGTTAGTGATGATAATTCGTTTTAGTTGGGATAGTGAAATTAAGTGAGGTAAAATTTATTGCATGGGCCGAGTCAAAAATTAAGGTGTTAATTGGGCTCGGGCCATTTCGAACGATGATTTAATTAAAGAGGGAGTGATTATATATTGGATGCCCTAAACCTATGTTGTTAAATTAGAAACAACTGATGGCTATTAAGGAATAGAAAGCCGCGGTTTCGAAGTCACAGCGGCAGGCATGGCGGTGGATCATCAACTGAGAAAACCTTTTGTAAGGTAAAGTTTCAATTAAATTTCTTCCTTATTTTATTATTAATAGAGTAAAGATTTTAGTATTTGGAGATTATGATTTCTAAGTATAGTGGTTAATATACCTCATGTGGGCATTGATAAGTCAATAAAAGTGACAGAATGGTTTGTGCATGTGTGTTGCCATAGTGAAAGTGAGAGAGAAGAAAAGAAATGAAAAATCAGTTGGTTGGCAGCAAGTACACGGTGATCCGATTTTAGCATTTTGAGGTAAGAGAGACTATGCAGTGTCGATTCCGTGTCAGTTTTATCACGTGATTATTTCTTTGATATTCGTCCTATCGTTGTACTCCGTTTTATTGATAGGCATATTGATTGTTCCGTCCAATTTGATAATTGCTTTGACATTGAATTGATTCGAAAAGTATTATTTTTAACGAAAGCATGCTATATTTGTTTGGTTCTCAAAGAAATGAGATTGTTATATGGAATGGTTCTGTTGTAGCTAATTATGTGACGGTCGAAGTGGACTTTGTTATTGTGATTGCGTTGGTTCGGCTCCGAGAGTGGGCGCCAACGATTGAGATTGTTTGAGTTTGATTGTTAGACCATTAGACCTGAACATAGTTAGTGCATCAGACTGTGAAGTATGATCGATTGATATTCGATTTATGAAATTTGAGTCTTTTTGGTACGTCCATATTTATAATTTCATGGACTATGTTATTTGATAATTGTGTTCCATTGGCTTCTGTGATACTGTGTATCCCCTTTCTTACTGAGCCCCCAGCTCACCCCCTCCAATTTTAGTTTTGCAGTTTACCATTGATCGAGGTTCGAGATACGAAAGATTTGGGACGGAGCAGATTATTGAATATTTCAGATTATTAGTGATATTTTGTAATATCTTATAGAGTTGTAAGTTGTAATATATTGATATTTATGAAAATAAGGATTGTGAAAATTCGGGTCGTTACAGTTGGTATCTGAGCATTAGGATTAGATCTGAAAGGGAATAAGAACTGTGATATTGAATAGGTTTGGATACTTGAGTGTTACGATTTTGAGCGGTTAGAAAACTAAGTTTTCTTGAAGTCAGTTAGCTTCCTTGGTCATGGAAATTTGTGCAGTAGAAGCATAATGAATTAGTGGATGAGGTTAAGATGAATTCGAGGACGATTCCTTTTAAGGGGAAGAATGTAATACCCCGAGAATTTATGATTTTTATTTTGAGTTTTAGTTATATTTTGGGATTTAGTTAGTGATGATAATTCGTTTTAGTGGGATAGTGAAATTAAGTGAGGTAAAATTTTGCATGGGCCGAGTCAAAATTAAGGTGTTAATTGGGCTCGGGCCATTTCGAACGATGATTTAATTAAAGAGGGAGTTGATTAATATTTGGATGCCCTAAACCTAAGTTGTTAAATTAGAA